>JADMNL010000023.1:508400000-509021666 GCA_016271365.2 Neoceratodus forsteri | reverse complement strand
TATGGCTGCAGTGGGTGTAGCCCTACAGATGTCTTGCAAGGACTGTAGAGAAAAGGGAGCTTACCGGATACCAAATGGACTTTTTAAATAGTGGAGGTGAACTGCGATCACTGCACTTTTGCCACACTATTTTGTCTGTTGGCCACAGTGGAACATGGCACTGTCTGCCATGTCCAAGATGGCCACCGGAGTTTTCTGCACGTGCACAAAGACTTATGAATGTGCACTGAACTCTGGTGGCATGGTGGCACAGACTGCCATGTCCAAAATGGCCACTGGAGCCCAGTAAGCATGTGCAAGTCATGGTGCATGGGCATAGAATTCCAGCAGCAATCTTGGACATGGCAGACTGTGCCACCATGCCCCTGGAGTTCAGTGCATATGGTTGAGTCCTAGTGCACATGCAGAGAATACCAGTGACCATCTCAGACAAGACTGACGTTGCCCTGTTCCACCAGTAACCTCGGCTGCAGCCATTCCAGGTCTGACCAGAATTTGTTCCTCTAGCTATTAGTTTCTCTATCCTAACCTGCAGGTATTTATTTTATATTTGTTCAGGTCTAGTTGGACATCAGCTGTCTACCTATCAGATAATGATCCTTACAATGTATTTCCAACTCTACTTCCTCACTCTAGGACCACCAGCCGTTTGCGTTTCCTCATCTTCTTCTTTTTGAGCCTTTAATATCCCTAATGGATTCCCTGAATGCATCAGAGCAGTTAAGTCCTTATTGTAATTACATTTCCCTCCGTAACTTGCTACACATAACAGTTTCACTATAAAAACTTGCAAGCAAATATTATTGGCATTGCCCAATGCTTGGTATTCTTTATATCCTTATTGGGTTTTGTGCATCTCTCCACACCACACACATGCTCTAAAGCCTCAGTCCCAGTACAAGGCATCATGGGTATGCATGTCCTTATGCAAGGCAGGCTGATAAAGCTTCACCAGAACATGCATTGCCATTTTAATAGACTTGTTTCTGAGCCACTACAGGCTGAGAATAGCAAACTAGAGACACATGTTTCATCCTGCTGGGCAGATGGGGTGAACCAAGCGATCCTTTTTCTACTGGCAAAATAAACATTTCTGTCTTGGAAGGGATGCAAAAAACAATCATGGTATTTCTTCTATTTTAGCATTCTTTTGGAGATCCTGTACGTTGCTGTTTCTGCACAGTTCCCCTACAGTATGCTGCCTCTGAGTGTAATAAATGTCCTGTGCCCTTGAGGTCTGACTTGTCACTTTACTGAGACAATGACTGCACTGACCGAGGAGCCATAACACTCTGATACTCATGTCTGTAGTTTGCCATTCACAGCCTGCACTGGGTCAGCTTTGCAAGCCTATTTAAAAGCTATTTAAAAAGCTGTATTATCTATTCTGACAAAGCCTCATCAGGCTGCCTTGAACTTGCTAAGGATTTGTATACCCATGATGCCTTGCACTGGGTTTGAGGTTAAAAAAAGGACTTTAAAAACATTCTGGGGGCATGGCTTGACCTCAAGCAAGATAGCTGCCTAGGATTCTACCTCTGCACTCCTCAGAGGACTAAATTCACCATCGTCCTTACTAATCAAAGAGTTTGAGAGCAATGCTTACTGAAGCTGACAGCCCTTGGTCAGAGCAACAACTGCTAGATTGGATTAATGCAGGGCTACCTAATTGTATTATTGTCTTGGGGTTAAACAAGGTCCTCATAAAGGAATCAATGTGTACTGCACTGTATGTCTCTGTGCAACAAATCACGTATGTACCTGCCTGGTTAAACTTCTAAACTGAACTGTAACTGAGTTTCACTGTTGCTACTGCAAATGGTACTTAGCTCTTGTTATTGTATAATCTCTGTATGTTATGACTTCCTATGTTGTACATGCCATCAATGTGGACTGGGTCATGACTTTAAATGATCCCTGGGACCAGTGCACTTACCCAATTACCAAATACGTAAATAAATAAATATTGTAAATATTTTTCCAGTTATGTTTAGCCATCACCTGCTACATCGACTACAAGAACTGTCACTCTGCATCAGCAAAACAGCTGCAGTCAAACAAAAAAAATAAGGACCCTGCATCGATTGAAGGGATGTTCTCTACCCTCATCAGACAAATGTCAGAGTTATCCCTGGCCTCAAATAACACCACACAGGCTATTCAACAGCTGGAGGTGTGACTTTTACAGATAGAGCAAAGGTGGCTTCCCATGACGTGGCATTACAGGAGCTGATGACAGCAGTCTGGGAGCAGAGCCGTATCATTTCTATCCCACAAAACAAAGTTGATGATATAGAAAATCAAAGCCATATAAACAATCTCAGTTTCCTTCACTTTCTGGAGAGAGTGGAAAATCGAAATCTGGCTGCTTTTCTGCAGTAAATACTGCCTCCTCTACTACATAGTGATGGACCCATCAGGCTCAAAATTGAAAGAGCCCACAGCTCCCTAGCACCACCACCCAAGCTAAACCTCGGCCTATTTTGGCCCTGTTTCTAAATTTTGCTACAGAAGAGCTGATCCTTACAAGGACCAGGGAACTGGAACATCTAACATGGAAAGGAAATCAGATTCCTTTATACCAAGACTACTCAAAGAAACTTTCATACAGATTAAGAGATTATATGGAAGCTTGCCATCTAATGCACAACACTGAACTAAAATACTCCCTCAGATACCCAGCAACCATGAGGGTCATCCAGAATGGGGTGTCTTTATCATTCTCAACCCCTGACAATCTAATGGATTTTCTACATTGGACTTGGCCACAAAGAATGAGAAAACCTCAGACTCCTGCTCGCACCCCTGCTACACCTACCCCTGAAAAAATGGACACACCTGAGGTCTACACACTGGGTGCAGGGGACAGAAACCAAGCCAATGATAATAGAAACTGGGTCTTCCCTCCAAGATAACAGAAAAGACAGCAACAATATAGGCACACAAAAAGAGACCATCCCGCAGAGGAGGCCCAGAGAAAAGACGACACCTCTGGGGAACTAAGTCTCTACTTCTCCCAGAATCGGTATGCTCCACTCTGACCCAGTTCACCAATGCATCTTCCAAAGATAACTATAGGCAATGCAGAACTGATAGGGCAGACAACCACACCAGCAGCAGCCACTACAGAATCCTGGGCCACCATGGTCTCCCAAGCGGATATTTCCTTGAAGTCAAACCCACCGGGATATAATGCCTCTCCTGCCACAGACACTGAAAAGGAACTCTACATCTGCAGGCTTTCTGATAGATCTCACGGTGACAACTACTGAGGATGACTGAAATGCTTTCAGATAAGTGCTGGCTTGTGCTTTTCTTTGGGAGGGTGATGGAATGGAGCTGAATGAAGCTGGGCAATTTGATGTTTTAATCAGACAGCCCCTCAGAGGCTGCGTTAGAGGGTGCTCTCTGCCTGGGTATTAAATGCCTATCATTTCTCAGCTATACAGGCGAGCACTTTGTTGGGAGCGTATCTCCCTCTTCTTCAATCCCCTGTGCCCGTACTAAGGGAAACTACTTGATGCACAAAAGGTCATGTTGTTTGATATATGAGGGCCAACACATCTGGCTATGATGCAGTTTTTCTTTTACACTAACCTGCTTTAGATATGCTGCTATCACGCCCCTTACCCCTCAGAGATGCCACCCTGTTGCAGAGAGGGGGAGCACCTAGAAATCATTGCTACTAAATCTGCTAAAGAGCACCATAAAGGCTATGAGTTTCAGTACAACAAGTTTGCATCTTGAGACTGCACCTTTACTTCATTGACATTTAAGGGTCTTGCTCCCCACGCTATCTGAAATGGCAACATATAGCAGCTGCACGATTCGGTTTACTAATAAGGATTAGGGCCTTTTTTATTATTTCAGGAAGATTAATACACATCCTAATCCACTCTTTCAGTGAACTCCTGGCAACAGAGGACTAGGAGATTGGTGGCTGTAGTTCTAAGAGCCATAATGTCGCCCCAGCCCCAGGCCTTTGGGTTTCATCTGCCTTAGGGCAGAATACAAAGAAGCCACAAGGGAGGGAAGAAAAGGCTTTTTCAACTTGATGCATGTACCAGAAGAATATGGCTATAGACCTTATAGCAACCAATAAGTGACCAATACAACTAAATTAAGGTGATATCATTAGTATCTCCTTGGGTTCAGGACTGGTTAAAAGGTTTAAAGGCATAAGAGCATTGGCATATAGTTGACCGATAATTGTGTAGTAGCAGGTTCACATCACTTATGATATAAGGGTTAGAGGTTAACTGCAGAGTTTTTATAACTTTTCCTCACTCTATTAAATATGGAACCCCAAGGGGCAGGGAAAGGGCCTTAGCAGTAATGATATGCACCTGACCCTCTATGAATCCCCCAGGTAAACCTGAATGTCAACCTAAGAGTCACACCCAGGTTGAGCTCCCAGAGAGACTAGGTGAACCTTGTTTAGCTGCTTGCTGCTGGTCCTTGGCCTTCTTGTCTCCTTTCAGTACTATGTGTATCTGTTTGTATATAATTATGTTTTGAAGAATGGTAGTTTTAGATTAGTTACTAGCAGAGACACAGGTGCAGAGTTGCAGCAGTTTACTGGACTCAAGAATCCCAGATGCAATAAGTCCCCTGAATGTGAGGTGCAAGATTGCATATTTCTCTCACAGTACCTCACTATGATATACCAGTGATTTTAGCCTCATATAGATGGACTCCCTTATCATTTCATCCCATACTTTAGCCTTGATCATGGGTGAAATTACATGTGACACATGGAATGTTAGGGACTTACCCCGGATAAAGGAAACAAGTTTTGTCCCACCTTAACAAGCTGAAATCACAGGTTTCTTTTTGCAGAAACCAAACTAACTTGGGAAGAACATATTAAATTGGTGAGAGACTGGGAAGGACAGTAGTTTCACACCTCACTCCCCACCCTTAAGTGAAGGGTAGCTATTTTAGTACATAAAGTCTCACATGGACCCCGCTCAGGCATGTAGTGATCCACAGGGTAGATGGGTTATTGTGTTAATGGACACTTCACTGGACCCCTCCTTTTAGGAAACATTTATACACCCAATGAGGATGATCCTGTCTTTTTTCATAACACTGCTCACAAAATGGGACAACTGGCCATGCATCACTCCTATATTAATTGGAGGCAACTTCAATCACACACTTAGGCCCTGTTAGACAGAAGCTAGACAGACATTGAATTTCACACCAGGGGAGGGTTACAAGCACTGCATCAAATGATGTAAGACCAAGGTTTAGTGGACATGTTCATCCTTGTGAATGAGATTATACATATTTTCCACAGTCCATGGGTACTGCAGCCATCTAGACTTATGGCTAACTAACCACCTCTCATCCAGGCCACTTTAGATTCCTCAATCCTTCCATGATCATTTCTGACCATGCCCCAGTACAACTCCAGTTTTTATGGGGCCCTCTACCTACCTCTTCCTCCTGGAGACTAGACCCTCTTTTGCTCTGTGACCCCAAATTTATTCCATGGGTCCAAAATTATGTCATACTATTCTTTGAAGAGAGCTGAATAGAAGATACTACACTGGTAACACTTGGAGGCCTTTAAGGCCACCATTAAGGGAAGATTATTGGATTTGTTGCTACTAGACACAAAGATGATGCAGCAACTCCACTAACTTAAGCAGGAATTGCAAATGGCAGATGCTCAATTTAAAGCATTGACCAGTCTATCCACATTCCCCACTAAGCCATACTATTGTAGGACTGCAAATGGAGCTTAATGCCTTGCTTTCATGGAAGACAAAATCTCCATTTTCACATAAAACATAAGTACTGGGAGATAGGTGAAAAGGAGGAAGCTGACCTACTGCCTCCAAAAACAGCAGGCTGAAAGGTTTATAGAAGGGCTTAAAGACTCCAGAGGGCAGGTGCAAAATAAAACTCAAGAGGTTAACAATATTATGAACATTTTATGCCACACTTTAGTCAATCTCTCATAGTCAGTCTCCTGTTGATATTTAAGCTTTCCTGGACAAAGTGAAATTTCCTCGGTTGACCCAAGCAAACTGAAACTAGATGCACCAGAATCCAAAGCAGAAGTTACACAAGCCTTAATTTCTCTGAACAAGGGCAAGTCTCCAGGAGGTGATCATCTCCCAGCAGACTTTTTACAAATATTGACTCCATAATTTCCCTTATACTCAGTAAAGTGTATCTTACGGGTCCAGAGCATACAGGGCTTGCTTTACTGAGTATGCAGACAAAATACGCAAATCCTGCCTTGCAGGAACATGTAACTCCTAGCACAATTAGTTACATTGAATAGATTAACCCACTTAGCAGCTAACAGCATACACAAACTGCTGGCAACCCTTTGTCACTTACACAAAACCCAGAATGGGAATAGGATAATTCCTCCCATGACTGCCCCCTTATACTTATGCTTTCTTAAAGGGGGTGGATCTAGCAATACTGCTTTTGTCATCCTGAACTCTCCTCACTGTCTCTGCATTGTAATACTTGGTTTTATATAGTTTCTTTTCTTCTGTGTTCTTTGTAGATGTTTTTCCTTTTTTTACAACTGCAGTAGGCAGAGCCTGCAGATGTTTTGCATGTACAGAATGAGTGATGTCATGTTTTCTGTCTGTGGAACTGACTGAAGGTGTAAATAGTCTCCTCCGCCTTACCCTCCTCCTCCAAGAAATGTTTTCCATCCTCACATAAATGCACTTTCATGTTAGTCAATGGTTGCAGGGTACTATTTCCTTTCTTAAATGGGTGGTACAAGAAGTGGAACCTGAGTAGTGGGAGGTAGCATTGTATTTTTGGGGAGTAAGATCCACCCTGCCTCCACCAAGAAGCTCCTAAAGATACACCCCTGCCTTTTTTATTCATGTGGTAGGGGCATGAGGTGGATCTATCATGTTGAAACAAGGCTCAATAGTTCGGGATCTGGACCAAGGAACAGAATATGTCTGTGGAGTCCCTGCATTTTGTTAAGGACTAGAAGAACAGAAGATACTTAATGCCTTCAAAGTGACTTAAAGCCCTTGGAACAAATGATTATCAGAGTCACCTGGTGTCTCAAATGAAGGACTAGAAGTGTCTGAAACTACAGCTTCCAAGGAAAATAGAAAATAGACTGCTTTCTGGTTGAAAGAGCCACAGAATTTCTTAAACATTTATTTACTAAAACAAAGTTCAGCTTTTGGGATTAACAATATTTGTTTGCCACATATTTTTAATTTAAATGTCAGAAGTGGAGTTGTCATGTGCATGTTAAAATACCAGCTGCAATTAACAACTACTTGTAGAAACAAAAGGCTGTTTTTTCCTACTTACTTTTCCCTGGCTCAGATTATATCAGTGAAAAGAAAGACTGGAACAACTATCAGAGCTGCCATCCCCTGGACAGGCTATTCATCACTCATTTAAAATAACACAAATGTAGTTTCACATTTTACCATAAGGAAGCAAGAAGATGAACCAGCATGGTTAACAAATACATTCATTGACACCTGTGAATGAATGGGAGAACTGTTTTTCTAACATTCCTGGTGAGTTTATACTCTTTGGAACCTGTTATTCAGTTGTTTTATTGCATCTTGTCTCAAGCAATCTTCCCAGAGTGCAGTTTGCTCTATATCATGGCAGCCAAGGAGACACAGTGAATCTTGGGTATGTACAGCATAATTAACAGAAAAACAATGAAGTGGAGCACCAGGCAATTTACTGTGGTGTCATTTTGACAAAAAGTAACAGAGGAAGCAGTAAGAGCACCCACAAAAATCAGAGATCACTGGACTTTGATGAAAAAATAAAGTTCTTTTATTTAAATACAAAACTGCACATTACATGTGCCAAGTCTAAAAATAAGCAGTAAAAGCTGTACCAACACAAGCGTTTCCCTGACCACTGTCAGGCATCATCAAGTGAATCAAAACATCACAACAGTGCCTCCATATAAATAGTGATTAAATTACATGTTACTAATTCATTTCTAACCAATTATAAACTAAAGATAGTTTAGTTTTATTACTAAAACAGTTTTCAATAAACAACTCTAGTAACCATTAATTCAGACTTGAAATAGCAGCAAGGATTGTGTGGAACTTATACTGCACATTTAAATCACACTGTTTTCCTTTACATGAGTTACCACACTTATATATTGCTAGTTGCAGCACCTAATTTTATTTCATATTGCTACCTCATATTTCATTTAAATATTTCTGACCTCTGATCCATATAAAGAATCAAAAACTGTCAATAAAGGAAAAAGGGTCAACTCATCAAATGTCTTGAGCTATTTGTTGTGAGGTTTGGATAAAAAACTATGTTGGGCTCCAACCCATCTGTTTAAATTGCACTATTGCCATTTAAAACTAAAACAATTACCACGCTCATGCATTGCTAGTTGCAACACCTCATTATATTGTGTTTTGCTACCTCATATTTTATTTAAATATTTTTGACCTATGATCCATATGCAGAATCAAATAAATTCATAGCTGGAGGAACAAAGAGGGTGCAACAACAGCAAATGTCTTGAGCTACCTATTTGTTATGAGAGTTAAATAGAAGACTATGTTAGGCTCCAACCCATTGGTATAATATATAATGTTCAACCAAGTTACCAATATATTATTTTGTTTTATTTCCCTCAGATACGACCCCATTTTATAAATCATGAATCCTTTGCAGTTACAATACACAAAGATGAGTTGCTATTACAGGCACTGCACTTACTGTGCTGAGGATGCAGCTATATTTTACAAAATTAATATGCAATATCCACAAAACATTTTTTATATTTATTAATCTTTGTGTCTTAAACCAAAATGAAAAGGTCACCATCACGTGTCATGTTGCACCCTCAGTCACAAATGAACTGGACATATATGAAACATTTTCCTAAAAACATTCTGGAATTATTGGAACTCATTTTATATGTTAGCTATTTCACCTCAACTTTATGGTACAAGTTATTTCTTCCAAATTTCTTTAAACATGATGCTGAATCAATGGCATCATTTAAACCCTACCCATATCTGCTCCCTAAGTGCATAAATCCAAAACTTTCTCATCTGCCAATCATTTGTTGATGCCCCCAAACTGAGTCTAACCACTTCTTTCCAAAAAAATTAATCTTGTGGTTCACTCTACTATTAGCAATTGAGATGCATATGCAGCAAATAAATCCAGATGCGCTAACTGCCTGCTGAATAAGGAAGGGTTGAAAGAACCCAGGGAATCATTCCGGGTGGGAGGGGGCTGATGGTCATCAAAATGGAAAGGGATTTTGGGGTAATTATATTGGATGTCCTAAAGGTGGCTAAACAATGTACCAAAGCTGTGAGGAGAGCCAGGGGAATGCTGCAGTTCATATGGAGAGGTATTACCAGCAGAAGGAAGGAGGTGGTGATGTCACTGTGTAGATCACTGGTGAGGTCTCATTTGGAATATGGTGTCCAGTTCTGGAAGCCGCATTTCTGTCATGCAACTTTCAATCACAAATGGGTTAAATGGTTCTATTTTAGATTTCTGTCCCTTTCCCCTACTTCTCCCACTGGTTAGCTTTATAGAATGCAACCAGAACATATCTTGGCTAGCATGATGAATGTACCTACACAAAGTTGCTTCTCAGTCTACAGCACTGTCTTTTTATAATGCTAACTTCTTGTTGAAAATATGGCATATTTTTTCCATCCATGTTATTGTTAGACATCCTGTAGCTAGCTTGGCTTGAGGAAGGGTGAACATGGTCAGGACCTCTTAGCAATTGAGATGTATATGCAGCAAATAAGTCCAGATGTGCTAGCTTGCTCTATAACTCTTAAATGTCACAGTTTGCATTTTCTTCTTCAAATGGTTACTTTTGCATTTATGTTTATTTTATAATATTTAATATTCTGACAATGTGGTTATGTCATAGACCATAACTGATCTCCAGCATAACCCCCACCGATGCTCAACTTGCCTAGAAAATATTGGTTGTAGACAAATCTAATCAATTTGCGCTGTGTTCTTGTGTGTCTGTGTTACTGTTACTGAAGCAAGAAATGTACATCTGTCATTTTTACATCCTGTTCAAAATGTGTTTTTGCACCTGTACAGTGTTGGGTAAGTTACTTTTTCTATTACTTTCTATTACATTTGGAAAGTTGTTCCAGGAAGCTCTTTGCAGTCACTAGCAAGGATGGAGAGGTACTAGAAAAAGTAAAATACCTTACAATAATAGTTACTTATTTCTTTTTATTCTAAAACAATACAAAAATAATAAATAGCTATAACAGATTACATTTTTTGAAAGTAATAGGTTAGTTACTTTCAAATAAATGTAATCAGTTACAGTTACGTATTTCTTTTGTATATAAAAACATAAGTAATTGTAACTGTAAGATGTCTTACATTTTCCAGTACTTCTCCATCCTTGTTAGTAACTGCACAGAGCTTTCTGGAATGAGTTTCCAAAAGTAATATAATGTAATAGAAAAAGTAACTTACCCAACACTGTACCTGTGCTGCCAAATGGCACAGTTGCTGTACAAAATCTCCTTTTGGCTAATGAACTGATAGTGTCACTGTTCATACGGTGGGGGCACAAAAAGCATAAGCTGAAAACTTGAGTGAAAATATCAAGAAACGCCTAGGGCATTAGGGTTTCTGACCATAACACCCTGCACTGTAGGGACTGACAGGCATCAGTGGCGTGACTTGGGATTGCCAACAGTAATGCTCACACCATTCCCCCATCCCCACCCTGCAGCCGGTGACAGGTATCAAGGTGTGCCTTTGACTCCTCAGCCCCAAAGTTCACTCCATTCTCTTATAGTGTACCCATTTCAACGTATTTCCTTATGGAATGGGGTGAGTGTAAAGTTTGAAAACCCCAAGGCACACCTCGACTCTTGTCTGTGTCTGCAGGGTAGGGTGAGGTGAAATGGCTTGAGTGTTATGGGAAATGACCCAAAGGCACACCCCAATGCTTATCCATGTCTGCAGGGTGGGGGTAGGGTTGGTGTCACTTCAGTACTTCACTGCCATTCCTATTCTGCCTGTCTGTCTGTGTCTCTATCTATATGTCTATGTAATTATCTATATTTCTATTAATTACATGTATCGCTATTTTTAGCTATTTCTGAAACAAACCTGCATATCACATTTGCCTGCACTCAGCACATATTTATAAAACTGTGCATATTTATACTCCACTTCTGAATAGACCTCATACTTTCCTAATATTCCATTATCACAAGCATAACTACCTTGCCGTTACCAAAGTAACCCCATCTGAAAGTTAATACCACATTTTCTCTAACAGTCCATCATCATTACACCTGACTTCCTGACATCAACACATTGCTTAAATATAACGTACATCACCTCTTGGACAAAAACCCAATTTCTCTTGAAAAAAAAAATAAATAAATAAATAAATAAATAATAAAAATAAGGCTGAACATATGCCAGCCATTACTTTTTCATGTACTTCCACCTTCTGTACCATCATGTGGATTTGCATATGTTTCCCTTGATGCTTTGCATTATTGGAATATATGCAGTTATATTTTCTTTAAAATTTGGCTGTCTGGCTAATATTATCCAGGATAACACATACATCAGTGTCATTTGCTCTGGTGTTCTTTCTAAGCTTCCTATTACTCCCATTAAAATGTACACCTCCATATATTTTCCTAAAATGTGTATGCCTTCCTTAGAACAGAAACTAAAACAAATCTCACTACTTACAAATCATTGTGTTGTTTCTTCATACGCCTTAACAATTCTACACAACTTCACTAACTTCATTATGCAGCCATGGTGGGTCTGACCAAGTATTGTTATGTTAGGAAGGATGCACTTGCACTTCCAGTATCCATCTATTAACACATAGTTAGAGATGTTTGCTGTTTGAACTAACACAAGATCACCTATTGAAGTATTTACCTCCCTTCAAGGCTGTATAAGTGTACTGGTATGTATCAGAAAGTTTATTATTATGTATCCTACCTTTCCTGTTTGTAAGGGAAAATTTACAATAAAAGTTTAACTACAAAAAAAATTCTAACAAACCTCAATGAAAAGCATCACTTTGCATATAATTAGCATACAATCAATATATTAATTTATGCATACCACCAAGTTTGAAATTAGGAACTCTGTATAACCTTCTGTATTCTAATCATATAAACATACAAACATAGAAATATAGACATTGATGGCAGATAAGGACCACATGGACCACCCAGGCTGCCCATTTCCAGACCTATTATATAAGCAGCTTAATTTGGTTCAAAGTCACTTGACATTCATCGGTATCCCCCTCCCCCAGATTGTGCCTGAAAATAGGCAGAATTTGTCCAGTGCACTTACCCAGTCAACAAAAGCTAAATAAATAAATAAGCTGCAGATCTTGGTTAACTAACAGCCTACTTCCTACTACCCCCCACTAGAATTGCTTTATGTCTGTCCCAAGAATTCATCAATTCCCTCACTGTTTTTGATCCCATGACCTCCTTAGGAAGGCCGTTCCATGCATCTACCTCTCCATGAAAAAAATACTTCCTCACATTGCCCTTGAACTGTCCCTCTATCTTCAAATTGTGCCCTTTGTTCTTGCAAATTTCTTTTTCTGAAAGATGCTACCCTCTTGGGCCTTGTTGATTCTCTTGAGGCACTTAAATGTTTCTATCATGTCCCCTCCCTCCTTTCCTTGAGGATATACATATTAAGCTCCTTTAGTCTCTCTTTGTAGGCTTTTGGTGCAGAACCTGCACCATTTTAGTCTCCCTCCTCTGGACTGCCTCTAACCTGTCTATGTCCTTGTGCAGATGGGTTCTCCAGAACTGCACCCAGTATTCCAGATGGGGTCTCATCAACTGTCTGTACAGATGGATAATAAATTTCTGTTTTCTACTGTTAGAAATACCACTTCTCTCAGTGCAGTTTAACCCCTGCAAGGTACATATATATATATATTTTTTTAAATCAAGGATGGAAATGAGAAAGGAAAAGTGTGGCCTAGTGGAATTTGAACCTCAGATCTCTGGTATGCTGTTCCAGCGCTCTAACCATTAAGCTACAGGCTCACTGGTCAAAGTGTCTGAGGAATTTCCTTACAGCCACACACACTCCTTTCTCTAGTGTTGCGCAATTATGCAACTAGGAACCAATAACTGTTTTCTACTGGTGATGCCTCTCCCTATGCATCACAGTATCCTCCCAGCCCTCCTTACTACCTTCTCATATGCTTGCCTAGCTTTAGGTCATCTGATATGACTACCCCAGGTCCCTTTCCATTTTTGTGGTTGTTAGTACTCTCCCACATCATGTGCTCTTCCCCAGGGCTTTTGTTTCCAGGTGTATTACTTTGCACTTATTTTCATTAACTCTAAGCTGCCATACTTTTGTCCATTCCTCCAACCTTGCCAGTCCCTTCTCATCCTTTCCACCCCTTGTGTATCAACCCTGTTGCAGATCTTTGTGTTGTCTGTAAAGAGGCATACTTTCCCTTCCAGCCCCTCTGCAATGTCACCTATAAAGACATTAAAGAGGACCGTCCCAGTATCTGAACCCTGTGGTACCCAACTAGCAACCCCTTTCTTCAGAGTGGACTCCATTTACTATTACCTTCTGTGTCCTCTTGTCTAGCCAGTCTTTACCAGGCTACAACCCTGGAACTCAGTCCCAGGCTAGCTAACTTGTTTATTTAATCTTTTGTGGGACTGTGTCAAATGCCTGCTAAATTCTAGGTAGACCATGCCCACAGCCCTCCCTGGTCTACTACTTTGGTCACACAGTCAAATAAATCAATTAGATTAGTCTGACATGACCTTCCTGTTGTGAATCCATGCTGCTTTGGGTCCTCTGCCCCACTGGTCTCTAGGTGCTCAATACTTCTTTCCTTCAGAAGTGATTCCATCATTTTCCCTACCACTGAAGACAAACTAACAGGTCTATAGTTTCCTGCCTCTGACTTGCTCCCACTTTTGTGAAGGGGAATCACATCTACCCTCCTCCAGTCCTCAGGTACTGTACCACACTATCCCTTCATGATATGTTAAAAAGGGTAGTCAGTGGTATCTCTAGTTCTCCCCTTAGTTCTTTTAGAATTCTGTGGTGAATCCCATCAGGCCCTGTTGCTTTGTCCACCTTCAGTTTTAGGAGTTCCTTCAGGACCCTTTCTTCTGTGAATGGACTGGTATTGACCCCCCCGCCCCATCCAGAGTGCTTCTATTATTTGGTTTAGGTAACTCCCCCTCCTCTTCTTTGTGAATACTGAGCAGAATATTTGTTCAGTATTCCTGCTTTTCACTGTCTCCATCTGCCCACCCCCTTCCCTTTATTAAGCCTCACTATCCCTCCACTGGTCTTTCTTTGTGCCCTAATGTACCTATGAAAGGTTTTTTTTTCCCCTTCTTAACTGAGTTGGCTATCTTTTCCTCAGTTTGGGCCTTTGCTATTCTGATTGCCTTCCCTGCTTCCTTCTGGTTTAACTGGTACAGTTGTCTGTCCTGCTCCTTCGTGTGTTTCCTTATACTTTCTGAATGCTATATTTTCTTCCTAACCTTCCCCATCACCTCTTTTGAGAACCATTGTGTTTTTTTTTTCCTTCATTTTGTTTGGTTAAGTTGCTTTACACAAAGGCTTGTTGCCTGTGATGGCTGTTTTGATTTTTCCCCATTGTTCCTCCACCTTTCCTTCTTGCCTGTTTGCTAGTGCTTTCTGAGGCACTTCCCTCTTTTCCCAATGTCAGCCATCCTAAGTCCAGTACCCTTGCTTTTGCATGGCTTGATTCTATGGCTGTGTTTATTGTGAACCACAGTTTGGTGGTCGTTGTTCCCAAATGGCTACCCACTTCTAAATCAGAGATCCTCTCTCTGTCCTTGTTTGAGAGTACCAGGTCTAAGATTGCTCCCTCCCTCCCGAGTGGGTCCAACACTAGCTGCCTGAGGCATGCCCCTTGTAAGACATTGAGAATGATTCTGCTCTTGAATGTGGCTGCAGCAAAGGTGCTCCAGTTAACATCTGTCATATTCAGGTCCCCCATCAACAATATCTCCCCTTTGTCTATCATTCTAAGGATGTCTTCTATCAATTCCTTGTCCATTGCCTCCCCCTGAAATGAGGGTCTGTATACAATCCCCATGAAGATTGTGGTGCCATTTCCTGTCTCCAGGGTGACCTACAGTGTCTCCTCTCTTCACTGATTGCCCATTAGTTCTGTTGCTTTGATGCCTTCCCTTATGTAGAAGCTATTCCTTCTCCTCTTTTATTTCTCTGTCCCTCCTGTAGTTTGTGTACCCTGGTATGTTGACATCCAGTCATGGTTCTCTGTGTATCATGTTTCTGTGACTGCCATGATATCCAGACATCCCTCTTCCATCAAGGTCACTAGTTCAGGAGCTTGTTACCCAGACTATGGGCATTAGTACTCATCACCCTCTGTTTTTGATGGCCTTACCGCTTTTAGCCCCATCCTGTCCTTACTGCTTGCCTTTTCTCCATTTACCCCTGTCCTGCTCCTATTGACTTCTCTACTTTGGTGTTTACCTCGCTAGTTACCCTGTTTTGTTGGGGGCTGAGAAGTTTCCTGCTTCTTTTTCAGTGCCTCCCCTTGGCTGCTGGTTTAAATGTAACTTGCCAATGAAGCATTTAAATCTATCACCTAGGATCCTGGTTCCCTCCGGACAGATGCAGACCATCACACCAGTATAGGCCTGTATCCCTCCAGGTGGACCCCAGTCCCCAGTGAAGGCAAAATACTGAGCTCCACGCTGGTTTTAAACCATTCATTGAATCCCATGGTGTGAGTACTCTAGCCTCACCTAAAACCTAAAGGGTTCCTCTTTCCTTCTTTTCTATGATTTTGTTTTGTAATTAGTGGTATGCTACAATAAAGATGGCAGCCACCAGTACCTTCTGTCATTCCTCACTCAGGTGATTGCTCTTCAGTGGTGCACACTATACATATTTCAAAGTGGCACAAGCTGCACATGTTTCTGAGGATTAGCAGCAGAGCAGTACCATGACTATGACCTGTTTACTTAAATCCATGAAGCAGGCCTGGAAAGGAAGAGTGACTAAGCCAATGAATACTTAAAAAGAATAGATATGATGGGAATCGCAGATGTATCTGAGCTGTTGAGTGCAAGCAGAACTAGAGGCTTGTAATAAAATGGAAGAGGTGAGGATAAAGGGGAAACATCAGTAAACAGAAGGTATATAGCATGTGGAGTGGCCTACCACATGAGGTAGTAGAAGCTGGCACCATTCAAGCTTGCAAACTAAAAGCACTACTAGACAGATTCCAGAAGGATAACTGAGAGGGTCAGTACTGTAATAGGATTATAGCCACTGATGTGCAGTAGTATGAATGAACAAGAATGACCCTAAATTATTTCTGCTGCCACAGTTGTATATTGTTACTACCATACTCTCACATCAAGAGTGAGTTAAAATGAGGGAAAATATGTATATTGATGCTTTTGGTCATTTTACCAGAAGAATTATTCAAATATATTTGTGTTTGTTGTTTGGGGCTTTAAGATATGAGGCATGCAGTCTTTTGTACTAACTGCTGCTTGTGTAGACCATACCAAGGAAATCCCAGAAGAAATCTTTCTGGAACCTATGCAAGGAGCAAAGGATGACAGGATTTAGCATGGTAGCTGAAGCCAAACTAAATCCTAATCAGGTTAAATTTTAATCACATTTGAAAGATGTGTTTTACTTATTTCTAGTCATTTACATTGGACTAAAGATTGAAGCACAGTACAGATGGATCAGCATTCACAATTTATTTAACTAGGACTGACCAGCTGATAAGCAACACCTTTTTATGTTGGCTTGCCGCACTTGCGCGGCAGTCAACATATTGGGAGAGTGCAGCTTTGGAGGCGCGGCTGCTGTTGGGCGAATGCAGGGCACGCATCAGTAGGCGCGTCCCTCATTCCATAATAAGCCAGCATGCTAGCGCTGACACCAACATAATGTAAAGTGGACAAAACTTCTAAACAAAGTGCCACTGCAATCAGACACAAGCTCGCATGCAGCATCACTTTGTTTAGAAGTTATGTCCACTTTACTCACGCGTCGCCCCCGGTACAGGGTGCCACGCCAGAGCACACCCCAGCATGGCAACTGATGCCATGGCTGATGGAAGTGCCCAATCCCCTTCGCTCACTGTCCTCCCCGAGTAGCAGGGTGCCACGCTGGGAGCCCACCCCAGCGGAAACTGATGCCAGCGTCGCACGGGTGCCCACCCCGCCGGCTCCACGCCCCAGCCATCCTTCTGCCATGCTGGGAGCCCACCCCAGTGTGGCAAATGTCCCACGTAGTCTTTTTTTTTTTAAACCTGCAAATTAAAAACGGTCCCACGGCGCTTCTCCCTGCCCCTCCCACAACCCTGCACCCACCCACTGCGCACCCTACCTCCCTATTCCCTCACCCTCATACTTACCTCCGAGTCTGGTGCGGCGATTCTTGGTGGACCGGGAAACACGCCTGCACTCTTCAAAGCCGACCGCGAACTGAGGAAATGCCGGTAAGCTGTATAATGGGCTAGATAGGGTTTTTTCAACTTTGTTGCATATCTCAGGCATTTTGTGGAATTTTTGCACCAAATTTTCAACATGGGGTTTTTGGGGCCCCTCCTCATGAATTCTGTCACTGTCATGGCGTTTATCAGCCTCAAAAGGTGATTTCACAGTCACTGCGCGAAATCACCTTTCGGGCCCATTAATGAAATGACAGTGGTGGTGTTCATGAGGTGCCCTCTTAAAAAGCCTAAGTTCCAAATTTGGTGGAAAAATCCAACAAATGACTGTTTTATTTAGTGCTATGCAGTTATTACGCAGGCTCAGAATTTCACGATTCACAATATTTTACTGCCAGATTTTCAGCATTGTCATTTTTGTACACCTCCTTGTGAACAGTACAGCTGTCATTTTCCACATCCTGCCCGAAATGTGTTTCCGACTTCTGGCGCGTAATAGCTATAGTTGCTGTGGAAATCAGTGTTTGGGCCAGATTATGAAAATGACTGTGACACAGTTCATGAGCAGAGGACCTAAAATGCCTATGTTGAAAATTTGGTGATGATACTCCATAAAATAACTGTGTTACGAGCATGCATTGGCAGATTGCACGCACACTCATGCCGTTGTGCATTTGTGATATTTTCAGTCTGGATTTTCACCATTGCCATTTTTCCACACATCTTGATGAACAGTACAGCCATCATTTGATATATTGTGCCCAAAATGTGTTTTCGCACTTCCGGAGCAGAATAGCGTGGTCGCTGTGCAAAATCACTTCTTGAGACACTTTGAGGAAATAACAGTGACACTGTACATGAGCAGAGGTGCTAAAATGCCTATGTTGAAAATTTGGTGCCGAATGCCCATAAAATGGCAGTGTTACAGCGTGTATTGCATATTTCCCACACACCCTAGTAGCTTCGCAAATTTGGTATATTTACATGCCACATTTTCAACACTGGCATTTTTTTACACCTCCTTATGAACTGTGCAGCTGTCATTTCTCACATTCTGCCCGACATGTTTTCCCGCACTGCACTACCAAACACCCAAAGGGACACCCTAATGCTTGTCACTCTCTGCAGGGTGGGGGTGGGTTGGCATCAGTTCAATACTTCACTGCCATTCCTATGATGCATCTGTCTAACTCCTGCACTACCAATGCCAATGCCAGCAAGCCAACATTTGGCATTGACAAATGCTTGTTGTTTCGGTGGTCCTACTTCTAGTCATCTACTCTCTAGGCACTAAGTTACACAGCTTTCAAATAAGTCTGCTCTAAAAAATCATTAAGAATTGCTCATACAACTTTGATATGGGCCATAAAAAAGAAACACAAATCATAACAAACACAGTTCACCATCCATGGTTCTACTTGACTTTAGATAATTTCTTTCTTTCTTTCTTTCTTTCTTTCTTTCTTTCTTTCTTTCTTTCTTTCTTTCTTTCTTTCTTTCTTTCTTTCTTTCCTTCCTTCCTTCCTCATAGCATTGTATACCCTTCAGCACTGTATGCCATTTGACCCATCATTGTGATTTGCAGACTAATTCCCAAATAGATTTTTAAAGCAGGCTTGTTGTTTCAACAATCTGTAACCTGCCTTCACTGCTCATTGACAGAATACCAAACAGGGCCAGGCCCACAGCTTCTATATAATTGGCACAATTTATGATGGGCATTATGAGTTTTATCATTGTGTGTTACCTCTGTAGTCGTGTTTGGCATTTCAGTAAGCTTTTACATTTAGGCAATGACAGAGAAGTATTTGGGCCATATCCATGCATGCTTTGATGTTTTGATGGATTAAATGGTGATTTAGTTAGGCAGGCTTTGAATGCTGTTGTAACTTCCAACTATAAAAAGGTAGGAAATGAAAAGCTGAGATTGGAACTAGCCTCTGGGCCAGTTGTTGATGTCAGGCAAGTGGCCCATGCAGCAGATGGCTTCCCAGCTGTTCTTTATTATCAGGAATAACTCTATGTCTTCTAGTGTTTTACCTCTCTGTGATCTTTCTCTGAACCTGAGTTTTGGCTATTATGCTTTTCTGTAGGTTTGGGCACAGTTATGCAACTGGTTTTTGGAAATGGTAAATGTTGTGCTTAAATACATTATATAGCCTACATACGAAATTAGTATTTTTCAGAGTCCGGTTTAATACCAGGTTGTTCACCCCTGTATATAGGGTCAAGTAGATACAGGATGCTTGCTGCAGTATGTTTTGGCTGCTTTAATGTTTTACGTATGAACCTAGTGTACAGATGTATAGATGGATGAAATGAAAACTGTTTTCCCCTTCTCCTGGTTCAACACCGTAGGTCTCAAAAGGTTATAAGATTTGCCATTTGGTTCAATTTTTATCATTTGTTTGATTTTTTGTCTTTTTAACACATTTTATGTTGATTGCATGTATGCACAAGAAACATATTGTGGCAGCTTGCTGCAGAAGCAGGTTGTGGAGGCGTGCACTGTGGCCAATGTCCCCACAGCCTTTGGAGGCTTGGCCCACTATTAATAGGTAGCATGCTGCTGCTGACACTAGCTCCCACAGCATGCCACAACCTTGTAAGGTTTCAGCTGCTGCAATCTGGGGCCGCCTGTCATTGCAGCGTAAGTCATTCTGCTACAATGAGAGAGTGATCCTTCATTGCTGGGCGGAACCTTGGTGCTGTGATATTGTTTGTGAACATGGTGGTGGCTTGCCACCATGTTCACAAACAATAAGGAGTGAGCCCATGCTGAGGGGGTGCCCAATCCTCCTCAGCAGCATGTGCCCCCCCAGTGTTTGTGTGCTGATGGGGGCCCCAATCTCCATCAGCTTCAGTGGCTGTAACTGTAATGTTTATGTTGCCGATGGGGGAGCCCACTCCCCATCAGCATAATTCCCCCCCAAACACACACTACAATTGTGCTGAGGGGGTGCCCTATCCCCCTCGGCTCTTGCCCCCCTTTTCTGTTGAGGGGGTGCCCAATCCACCATCGGCTAGAGCTGTCTCCCCCAACAAAACACTTTGTTGGCACACTGGGAGCCCACACCAGCATGTCAAAGGGTCCTATAAAAAAAAAAATGTCCCGCAATGGTTTTTTTGTTTGTAGTACCTGTGAAAAAGAAAATGGTCCTCGCCATCTCCCTGCCCCATCTCACAACCCATGCCCACCCTCTGTGCACCCTGCCTCCCTGCACCCCCCTCACCCCATACTTACCTGCGGAGTCCAGCACAATGATCTTCGGTAGACTGGGAACACATCTGCACTCTTCAAAACTGACCATGAATTGAAGAAATGTCGGTAAGCTGTATAATGGCATAAATAGGTTTTTTTCAACTTTGATTCATATCTCAGGCATTTTTTGGAATTTTGGTGCCAGATTATCAACATGGGGTTTTGGGACCCTCCTCATGAATTCAGGCACTGTCATGGCATTTTTCAGCTCTGAAAGGTGATTTCGTGGTCACTGTGCAGAATCACCTTTCAGGACCGATTAACAAAATGACAGTGCCAGTGTTCATCAGGTGGGCTCTCAAAAAGGCTATGATCCAAATCTGGTGTAAAAAGTCCAAGAAATGACTGTTTTATGAATGTGCATTGCACAGTTGTTATGCACACTCGTAACTTCACAAATTTGCAATATTTTCATGCCAGATTTTCAACATTGCCATTTTCCCACACCTCCCTATGAACAGTACAGCTGTCATTTTCCCATCCTGGCCGAAATGTGTTTTCGACTTGCAGCCCAGAATAGTGTAGGCACTGTGGAAATCAATGTTTGGGACACATTATGAAAATCACAGTGATACTGTTCATTAACAGAGGTCCTAAAATGCCTATGTTGAAAATTTGGTGATGAAAGTCCATAAAATGACTGTGTTATGGGCGTGCATTGCGCAATTTCCACGCACACTGATAACTTCGCCAATTTGCGATATTTTCACTCCAGATTTTCAACATTGCCATTGTTCCACACTTCCTTATGAACAGTGCAGCTGTTATTTTTCACATCCTGGCCAAAATGAGTTTTCGCACTTGTGGCCCACAATAGTACGTGCACTGTGGGAAATCAGTGTTTGGGGTGCATTACGAAAATCACAGTGACACTATTCAGGAGCAGAGGTGCTAAAATGCCTAGGTTGCAAATTTTGTGATGAAACCCATAAAATGACTGTGTTATGAGCATGCGTTGTACAGTTTCCATGCACCCTTGTAACTTTGCAAATTAGTAATATGTTCATGCCAGATTTTCAACACTGGCATTTTTCACACCTTCTGATGAACAGCACCACTATCATTTTCATATCCTGTCTGAAATGTGTTTTCACATTTCCGCACAGAATACCACAGTCGCTTCGGAAATCAATGTTTGGGACAGATTAGGATCGAGCGAGTGAGGGGGGGAGTGACTGAGCTCAACTGAGCTATGTCGGGACTGCTGCGGATTTCTTTCTGGGCAGACACAGGCGCCAGTGCAGGAAGGACCCCAGTACAAAAGGGCATCCTGTTGTGCCAGGAGAAACAGAAAGAGAGGGTGAGGGAGTTGAACTGAGCAAGCTCACCGGAGCAAAGCAATCAACATTCAACATTGACAAATGTTTGTTATCTACTGTACTTCACTTCTGACAAAAGAATTCAGTTTGGATGTCTTATTTAAATACTGTATAGAATAGGATTAACAGTAACAGACCAAGAAAATAGCAAGTAATATAGTCTAGAGGACAGAGTAGTATGCACTGTGCAAGCTTAGTACATATAGCAGACTTGAATTTGAGTATCACAACCCCCACTTTCATACCATAGGACCCTGAGCAAGTCACTTAACTTGTATAATGTACAATATCTGAGTGCTTAAATACATTATATAGCCTACCTAAAAATTAGTATTTATCAGAGTTTGGTTTGATACAGTTTGTTTACCCCTGCTTATATGGTCATGTAGATATAGGATGCTTGGTGCTGTTTGTTTTGGCTGCTCTAATGTTTTGTACATGAAAAGTGATAACCTCATGTACAGTTGTATAGATGGGTGAAATGAAAACTCTTGCACCTCTGTCTACTACGCCTAAAGGGTTATAAGATTTGGCATTTGGTTCCATTTTAATCATTTTTGTTTGTATTTTATGTCTTGTTTAACACATTTTATCTCCTTCACTTTTGAGAAAATAATTCAGTTTGATGTATTATTTAAATACTGTAGAAGACAATAAAACAGCAATGGACCATGAAAAGGACAGACAGTTAGCCTAGAGTTCAGATCAATGAGCTCTGTACAAACTTACACATTCAGCAAGCCTGTTTTTGTTTCCCATAACCTCCACTTGCATTCTGTGGGACTCTGAGAAGTCTCTTAACTTCCCTTTGCTCCCAGGTCACCCCGTAAATGGATCTTGTGCCCAGTGGGCATACCTGGTTAGGTAAAGAATAATAAAAAAAATCTGGGGTTATCATCAATGGGAAACAGATGCTATACAACAAATAGCAACAGCAGTAGGTAAAAAAATCAAATGCTGGGCTGCATTAAAAATGGTGTAGCATGAAAGTGTGATGGTGCCCTACTAAGATTGCACTTGCAGTACTTAGCGTAGTTTTGGTCTCCACTGTGTAAACAAGATGTTGCACCAAGAGAGAGGGTGCAGTAGACAGCAACTAAAAAGAGTTCTAAAAGGGAGAGGTTAAGCTACGGGGAACATTTACACTTCGAAAATCTGGGTGTGTTTCCCTTGGGGAAAAATGGTCAAGAGAAGATAGGACTATCCTCTGATTTCAGTTTTTAACATTTTCAAGGGATTGGGTAAGGTGGATCATGGGCCACTTTTTCAGCTTGTACAGGGCTAAAGGCTAGGAGAAGTGATCACGTCATGGAAAACTTATTACCTCACCACTTTGTGAAGTCTCAAAATTTCTTTGGCTTTCTGACAAAAGGTTTTGTGAAAAAGGATTTCATTTTTGAGAAATTAACATAAAAAGATACACAGATTATAGATAATTTATTTAAAAATGCCTTTCTGAGAAGCAAGGCACTTTACATAAGCATAACATACCAAACAAATATAAAAAAAATAATAAATAAAACAGTAATACCACAAAGTTACAATGCAGATTAATATAGGTAACCATAGCTAT
The DNA here is from genome assembly GCA_016271365.2 of Neoceratodus forsteri. NCBI lineage: Eukaryota > Metazoa > Chordata > Ceratodontiformes > Ceratodontidae > Neoceratodus > Neoceratodus forsteri. The sequence continues at coordinate 508,998,039 of JADMNL010000023.1, read as the reverse complement.
TTCAGTCTGCTACAAAAAGCCTGACTGAACAATTACGTCTGAAGTCTGATTTTGGAAATAGTGACAGATGGAACAACAAATGTCTGGGGATACACTGATCCATGGTAAAGGGCTAGCAGAGAATTCTCTGTCCAAGCTGTTTTAACATTGATTTTGGGTAACCAACAAACCAGTACCAGTGGAATGTAACTCACGGGCATTGGGGCCCATTGCAAAAAGCTTACCAAGGTACTAGGGTCCCAATCTGTTTAGGACATTGAAAGTCAGTAAAAAATCTTAAAGTCGATCCACCATCGCAGAGGAAGCTAGTGCAAACATCACAGTGCTGGAGTGATATGTTAATTCTTCTTTACTGATGTAACAAGTCTGGCTGCACATTCTGCACCAGCTGGAGATGGCAAACCTGACCTGCTAGAAGGCCCCAGTAGAGCACATTTCAAAAGTTAATGCAAAAGATGATGAAAGGATGCACTACTGTTAGCAGACCATCTGGGAAAGGTGTGGACGCACTCCTGCTATATTCTTTAAATGACAGAAGCCACTCTGGTCACAGCCAAAAGACTGAAAGTCAACCTTTTTGCAGTGCATTTTACAAAAGTGAAGTTTTAACTTTGCACATCCCTAGTGCACTCATATTTTGATGTAGGAATGTTTATTGAAAAATAAATTGACTGATTGATTGATTGATTGATTAATTGACTGATTTACTGAGAAGACCTTTGAGCAGTGATTATTTTCAAAAGTGACCTTAGTCACAGTAACAGAAGTTTCAGTAAAGCAGCATATACAATTGCTTTGTCATAGTATTTAAAGACAACGCTTCTATGTATAGCAAAGACACAGAGACAAGCAATTCAAGAATCTTTTTAGAAGAAGGTTTATAATGAACATTTATTTTACAGTTCACAAAATCTTTAGGCAAAGAGTTCTAAAGCAGACTGCTCAAAATGTACAACATATGCTCCTGTGTTCGAAGGGGAAGACACAAATCGTTTTTTTTTTCCCATTAATTTCTTTTATCTCATTTCCACAGGATTAGCCCCCTTCCTCCGGACCCCCAACCCTTTTACCCCGGCATCCAGTGGTACCTCTGGCTTGAAGTGCCAGCTGGCTGAGTGCAGAGCTTGTGGAGGCTGGATCATCCTGCTGGTCCACGGTGTTTCTGCCTCTGGTTTCTCCCAACCCCGAGTGCAGGACTTAGCATGAATGACATCAATGGCTGAGCCGCTCACACTTCTGCAAGTGGCACGACGGGAATCTGCTTCGTTTCTGCCCCCCTTCTTGTGGATTCAGTGTGCTAGCCTACAGCTGCTGCTAGGAGCAAGGCAAGTGCTGATCTCCAGTCCCACCCCTCTCTGGGATAGGAGAGCTGTCCTCCAGATGCTCAATTCTCTCCCTCGCTCCCTGACTGACCCCCGGTGACCCTCTTGCACCATTAACATGGGTCCTCGGCATGGCAGGAGGTAAGACATGATGCCTCGGCCCTCCACGCCACTGGGCCAGTCAAATTATTGTTTGTAACAGATCTAGTGTTACAGAAATTAGCATTACCAATAAGTTAATCATCTGGGTAGGTGCCTGTTTGAGAAAGATGTTCTTGCTCCACATGTTAACATGATAAAGTTGTCTAACATGAAGAGGCCTCCATTATGTTAATGAATACAAATTGCAAATTGCAATTATGAGTGGTAAACGTGGTGTGGCACACAAAGTCACAAGCTTTATTGAAAACCACCCATTGGATGTGCTCAGTCCTCTACTTGAGTGCCTTACTCAGTGGGCTCAGGGAGTATGACTGAATGTCTTGGATGACTAAATGATGTCATATATCTAGTTATTGAAAACTTCAGAAATTACCTTTGAGCACAAATGCTCATTTACACAGGTTCCACATCAAATACATAGTCACAAAAAAACAATACAAGTACAATAAGCAGTTCCAAAGGAAATGCAGTCAAGTCAAACTCAAAGCACTTAAGGCAGAACAGTTACATACAGTTTTGGAAAAACAAATCCAGATTATTGTATAAAGTCATAGGTTATATACAGAGAACCTGAATGAAACAGTTGACTTGTTACAGTTTCATTGGACTACAAAGTAGACTGCAACTATCTCTTAAACTGATTAAACTTGAAGAAATTCAGCAGTGTATCAGGCAGTTCATTTCACCAATTTGCAATCCTGACAGCAAATGATTGCTTGCCGAGCTGAGTATGCCAGAATGGAGCCTAAAAGACATTCCTGGCCATGTTCCTGGTGTTGTACTGGTTGGAGACAGAGCAGAAGTAATTTGTTAATGCAGGGGTGTTAGGCCCAGGAGTGCCTTTTTGGCTAGCAAGCATGTCTGGAGTTTTGTTCTGCTGGGTAAAGATAGACAAATACTATGTGCATAAAGGGTACAGTGATGAGTACAATTATCTGCACCAAGTACAAAGCAGCATGCATTATTTCAGATCAGCTTTACTCTGTTTAGCACTGTGTCACAGGAAGCTTCATAGACAGGGAGGCCATAATGTACAAGTGGAAGAATGGAGCTGGCCACAATAAGGAATTTAGCATCCTCAGTGAGATTGTTCCAGTCACAGTAAAGGGTACTGTGAGATTGTTCCAGTCACAGTAAAGGGTACACAGTCTTCTATTAACTCTGGCCACCAGATTGTCAACATGAGGAGCAGAAGATAATGGACCTGATTTTCACAAGTTTGATACAGGGCTTGCATCCAAACTCTGCATAACTCTGATGTTTGATGCACCTTCATGAAATACCATTGCTGCAACTGTGCCCAATTTTAGTAAATTGGTGCAGTTGCAACAGTTCCATAATTTATGGCAGCTTGTGCCAAATATTTGGCTCAAGCCCTGTAAAAAGGTTCCCTAAATGGCGCATGTTAGGCAAGGGAGGAGCTAGTCTAACTTGTAGCATTCAGCACACCTGATCAGGAATCACGATCAGCACCAGGAGAATGCTGCAAGCCCTCTGCAGCATATGCTCAGCCCACCATAGCCTTGCTGCATTTGCAGCCCATTTTAAAATCAGGCCCAAAATGTCATCCAGAGTTACACCAAGGTATTTGAAGGTCTCCACCGGTTCAAGGTTTGCCTTTGGCCATTTCTGATGACAAAGGGTGGAATTTCCTCTTCTGTCGAATGCTAGAAAAGAGCATGGTCTTTGTTTTTATTAAATTGAGGACACATTTGTTGATGGAGAACCAGCTTTCTAGTGACCAAAAATTACTTTGGAGAGCAGCAGTAAGGCTGTCAAGGTCAGGGTTTTTGGAATAAATGACTTTGTCATTGGCACAGAGTAGTACATTGACTATTCTGATAGGCATTGGGCAATTGATTTATGAAGAGGCAAATAGGAGTGGGTCCAAGAGGACCTCTTGTGGACATTTACATATCCCCTAGTGCTTGCCAAAGATTTATCAATCTTCACACACGAGAGTGATTGGTGAGATAACTGTGGAGCCAGTCAACTGTTTTCTGTGACAAATCCAGGCCAAGAGTTTAAGTAGGCCTTTATGGTTGACCAGGTTGAAGGCCTTAGTAGGTCAATATATATATATATATATATATATACACTGTATAATATATATATATATATATATAGCTAGATGAGGTCACTATTGTCAAGTGCCTCATGAACATAGTTAGTGTATTCCAACAGCATCATGTTGGTGCTGTGGAGCTTCTTGAAGTCATGCTGCCATACACACTGGACACTGTATTTTTCGATGTATGATCAGACACTATTCTTGTAAGGGCCTTGGATGGGGGAATAGAAATGGATCTGTAACTGGCAAGGCTAGGGAGAGAGATCTCTGCTTTTGAAAACTGATTGTCAGATTTCCTCTTATTTTGGAACTGTAAGTAGCACAGAAAAGTAAAAAAATCCTAGAAAGGGGGTGGGAAAGTTTCTCTACCAGTAGGGCAAGATGTTTTTTATCAACTGAATCACTCTCACACCTATAGTATTTATGCCAAGTACCATACTGATGTATTCTGAGGTGTCTTTGACTGAAACCTTTGGAAAGTAAAATTTAGGGTACACTGATTCAGAGCCCCCCAACTGGGAGGCTTCAGGATCAGATCCCCTTCGAGGGGACTGGGCAGACTCAGTAAGAATGGCTGAACCGAGCTCAGTAAAGGCTGTGTTGCAATAATTGCCAATTTTGTTGGGACCAAGGCCTCTCAACCCTTCACCATGAGCATTTGAGGAGTAGTTTTACTTCTCTTGCCAAGGAGCTCCGAGATGTCCTAGAATCTTTTGCCATTGCTCATGTTCTAGGTCCACTAAGTCTTATAGAAATCAGATTTGACCTTTCTAATTATACTGGTATACTCATTGTGGGCTTTCTTGTACCTTTTGCAGGTGTACAGGGACACTGTTTCCCTGGCTAGTGCCCACAGATTGTCCCGCTTCCTCATGCAGGCAAGAAGTTTGAGGGTAATCCACCTGAATGGTGTTTCCTTGCCTTGCATTTTTAAGGTGTGCATATTTATCACAGGCATGTGTGAACTCAAAGACAAAGAATTCTAGGGCTGAGTCAATAACAGGAATGGCATCTAAGAAGCTCCAGTCAATTTGGGCTAAGTAAGATTTAAATTCAGGCACCTTCATTTTGTTTTGATTCGCTTACTGTGGTCCAGAGGGGTGGCCTTGTCTGTTTAACTGCCCATACACATTGCACCGGGGATTTATCACTTAGGTTATCTGGCAGAACTTTGACAAGTTTAACCGTATCAGGCTGTGTAACTGGTACCCATTTGAGTAGCATCATGGTGTCTGTTTCCTAATTGGTCATGGTGTGCTCAGAGACCATTTGTGTGAGAAATAAACTGAACATCTTAGCCCTATGACCTGTGCAAGACTTAGCATTCTAACTAATGCTGAAGTCACCAGTAACAAGGTATTCCATGTTCTGATTGACTTACATGAAATAGTGAGTAAGTGACTCTATGCTCAGTTTCTGTTTACCCAGTGGGATATATACAGACTGTATTACAAAAGATTAGTGCCCTCTCCCTATCAACATCTTCATTGCTAGGCATTCACAGTTCCTAGTTAAGTCTTTGATTGCTATTTTAGAGGCTTGCAGGTCTGATCTGAAGTAGATAAGGCACCCCCACCTCACTGGCCTGTTCTAGCCTCTCTGAATATACCAATGCCTGGCAATGCCATAGTGACATCAGGTGTGTGTGTGTGTGTGGACTGAGCCAAGTTTCAGTTAAGAAAATAACGTCGGTCTGCACTAACTCCACCCATGATTCAAACTGGGCAAATTTAGGTAGAAAACTATCAATATTTAGGGAGATTTTGTTCAGTAGTCCTTGGCTCAAGCTCATGTTTCAAGTTTATTGTTTCACCATAGATCATTACAGTTTAACAAAAGAAAAGCATAAAATATATGATAATAGGCATCGCAATGCTGACAGCACATAACACCAAACCCATCACTAAATATCAAACAGCGGTTGAATATTATACAGCCCTGATTAATCTGTTGATATCAAATAAATTAAAATAAATTACTATCAAGCAGGAATCAGCTCAATGTGGTGTAAATTTGATTCAAGTTAATTTTTCTTCTTGCAATATAATTTTTTAGCCTGTGATCTCTAAACTGTCCTCAACTTATGTATTATGTTCCCGCTAAGACCACATTCGGTAATATGAATAGATAACCCATACAGACATTACACACTATATAGTGAGGACAGTCCATCAGAGCAAAGAGGGTACTACAAAAAGTGTCCATTTTCAGGTGAGGGACACATCATAAGACCCTCTGCTTGTTATCAGAAACATGTAAAGCTTTTCAGGTACTATCTGGGGTCTACTCTGTCTTATGGTCCTTATGTGCATTAATGGCACTCCATCCATTTAAATCCCTCTGTATATCAGCTAAAGGAATATCTCAATGGATTCCCTTTACCACTGGGTACCACTTACTGGTGGTCGAAGTGAGCAAAATTCACTTCACGGAGTAACCAGTGAAATTCTGCCCATTTTCACAGAGTGTAATGCGAAATTTTGCCTGGTGGAACAACAAAATTTTGCCTGGCTGAATGGTGAAATTTCACCTTCTGTGGTGAAATTCCACCTTCTGTGGCAAAATTTGCCTTCCGTGGTGCAATTTCTCCGGCGGAAGGCAAAATTTCACCCACAGAAGGTGAAGTTTCGCCACTGAAGGTGAAATTTCCACACATTAGGTGAAATTTTGCACAGCCGAAATTCTGCCTAATGCAGAATATTTTGTGAATTACTCCATGCAGCAAAATTGGCCACTTCGACACCAGTTTGCTGGCAGAAATTAAATTCGATGCATCTCTAGTACCACTATACCAAATAAGGTCTGAGTACTAGTTTTACCCTGGCTGCAAAGCTTAGGTTGACATTCCATTTCGACCAGTTCTGTTCTTAGCTACCATAGTTGGAAATAAGGGTCCTGAGGAACCATGATGCCAATAAAATGTTGGGCAACAACTGGTCCTGTCCCCATCCACATGTCTGGACCACTAGTCATCATTTTGCCCCAGAATTTCCACACTAAGTAATTGTGGATATAACTAGCAGTGATACATAAATAATAATTCTCCCTATTTCCAGGCAAATCTATTGAGACACTCCACACTAGACAAACTGAACCCCAAGCAGGAAAGGGGAAATAATTCGGAGGGTTAATTCAAAATCAGTAACCCTGTGGTTTAGGTGGATTGAGGCACAATAATTATTTTAACCTGAAAACACTAAAACATTTACCTGCAAGGCTTCCATCAATTGATATATACTCATTCACCATGATTGCAATTATAATATGCCCTAGATATCATAAAATCCCCTGTTAATATAAAACTTCATTTAATTTTTTAATGTGCTTACCTTAGCTAATACAAACATATTGAACACCTGCTGCATAAATATTTGACATAGCAGATTCTTGAGTGCTGAAGTCTCAACATGTGCAGTCTTTCCACTATCTGCTTCCTTAATTTGTCAGTTGTGTTACAAAATAAATGCCAGAATTTGCCAAACAATTAGTTAAATGTAAAGTAAGAAAGCTTAGCAAACTCAATATACAGTACACCACAAAAAATAGCTAAAAAGAATAAACTTAATAAAATATGTGCACATTTTTAAAAAAGCATAAATTGCTTCATATGAGGTAACACTTATAACACCGTTCAACAGCACATGTCCACCAGTAAGAAGTCATTCTTGGGGCTTCTTGCAATAACAAGGTCAATGACAGCCAACCACACTCAATACTGGTTCAAACAGTTCAAAAATTTCTAACAGTTTTGGACTGAGTTTGGGTTTCTTAGCACCTGGCAAATGCCTGCTGCCATTGATATAGTGCTCATTTGGAACTGATAATTGAATTATTCCTTAAAAGGTTCAAAAGCTTGAGCATGCCAAAAAGATCTTTAGTTATTTTGCAACCCTGGGAGCATCCGTTTGTCAGGGAAAATGCTGAAAATTTATTCTATACCTATATTCAGGGCATTAAAAGTGCATTGAGCATGAAACACACACATAGTACCTGAAAGTTCCATCTGTACATTGATGCCAAGGAAATATTAGGAAATGTTTTATTTTATTTTTACCTCTAACTGGAGAGATATTCAGTTCAGCTCAGTTAGTAAGCACACTCACCTCTGAGGCCGGGAGATCAGAGGGCTGTGGGTTCAGTTCCACATCTGGCACTTGGGTTTATATCCCAGTACTGACACTGTAGTGCAGCATGAGAGGGGTGCTGCACTTCTGAGGTGCCGCCTTTCAGATGAGACGTTAAACCAAGGTCCCATCTGCCTGGACTGGTGATAGTTCAGGTTGATGTTAAAAATCCCATGGCACTTATCAAAAAGAGCAAGGGAATTTCCCCGGTATCCTGGCCAAATTTCCCTCATTCACTAAAAATACTACCAACAGCTTACTCTGGTTCAAGGTCAGTTGGCATTCATCTGTATCCCCCTCCCCTGGGTCATGCCTAAAAATAGGCAGAATTTGTCTAGTGCAGTTACCCGGTCAACAAAAACTAAATAAATATTTTCTCAGGTCACTCTCCATTGATTGCCATTGACAGTGTCTGATGTTCGATGTTCGATGAAGATAGCAAGGAATGTGAACTAAAGGGTTCTGCTGAATTTACACCTTTGTCCTTCACTAGGAGTCCATTAGCTAGTCCACAGGCACCTTCAGCTCCTGTTTTCCTTTTAAGTCCTTAGTTTATCCCTTTCTGATTGGGCTCCAATGCCTTTGGGCTGCGAGCTTCAGTCCCCATTGCCTTAAGTTCTAGCCTTCACTTATGCATTCACTTTATGCTCATCAGGGGAGTTACCATAACATACTAATAACATGCCAGCAGAGTAGGCTAAAGGTCTATTGAGTCTGCTTGAAAATCATCACCCTGTCAAGATAGCGCTGCTGCCCTCGTCTCTCCCATAACCCCCGAACCCCATCCCCTTCAGAGGTTACACCTCCAGATCTGGCATTCCTCAGCTTTACCTTACCCTTATACATGTCCCAGCTTCTCTTGAATCCCTTCACTGTATCAACAGCCACCATTTCCACAGGTTGTGCATTCCATGGGTTCACCACCCGCTTGGTAAAGTAGCATCTCCTAGTCTCCCCCCTGAGCCTCCCACCAACCAGCCTCATGGAATGTCCCCCTTGTGGCCCTTCCTCAACCCACTGAAACACTATATTTGTGCTGACCCTGTTCCTCCTTTTAGATATTTAAAGATTTTGATCATATCCCGCTGTCCCTCCTCTCCTCCAGGAGGTACATGTTCAGCTCATCAAGTCTCTCCTCGCAGGATCTTTCCCCAGAACCTGTAACACCATGGCCACCCTCCTCTGCCTTCTCCAGAAGTGCAATGTCTTTCTTCAATTATTGGCTCAGTACTCGGGGTGTGGTTTAACCAGGCAGCTGTACAGGGAGAAGTACCTCCTGTCTCCTCAAGGTTATCTCCCTGGCAATGCTCCCCAGCATTGTATTTCTTGCCGCAGCCCTCCTACACTGGTCAGAGTTATTCATTTTGGCATCCATGATTACCCCAAGACCCCCCAAAACCTGCACTTTCTCACCACCCAAAAGTACTCATGATCAAGGTTCCTAAGCCCCAAGAGGAGAACACTGCATTTCTTGGTATTAAACCTCATTTCCAAGTGTGTGACCACCTCTCCAGAGCCTCCACGTCCCCTGTAGGGCTTTTCTACCCTCCTCCCAGTCCACCACTGCTCCCAGCTTCGAGGAGTCATCCAGCAAAGAGTTCATATCACTCCTGATACCATCCCTGATATCAAGATGTAAGCATTAAACGGAGGTGGGTCCAACACCCGTTACTTGCAGGACCTCACTAAGCCCTCATAAGAGATGACACCTCCACCCCGACCACCACCCTCTGAAACCACCCAGTTAGCCAGTTCCTATCCACCTCACCATCCTTTCCCCATTTCATCCCCCCAGCTTGTCTAGCAACCCTGAGTGTGGCACCGTCAAATGCCTTGCTGAAGTTCAGAAAGGGACATCCACTGGCCTTCCCTGATCAGTGCCTTTGTCACCAATCGTACAACTCCACAAGGTTAGTGTGACACGATCTGCCTGGAAAAAAGCCATGTTGGTGGTTATCTACAGCAGATCACCCATGCCTCCAAACACCCCATTCCCTCTTTCAAGATGGCCTTCATCATCTTACCCACCACCAATGTCAGGCTGACAGGCCTATAGTTACCGGCTCCTCCGCGGCCGCTTTTGTCGAATAGGCATGACATGAGCCATCCTCCAATCCTGAGGCACCTAACCTGTCTGAAGGAGGAGTTAAAGGTCCACCAAAGATGCAGCAAGAACATCTACCATTTCTTCAGCACCCTGGGATGAAGGCCATCCGGACCTGGCACGTTATCTGTTCTCAGGGACTTAAAGGCCTCCCTCACCCTACCAACAGGAATTTCAATGTCAGAGAGCTCCTCCCTTCTTCATTTCCTATTAGCCCCCCATGTGTGGTGTTGGCCCTCCACCATCTATTGTGAAGACTGAGGCAAAGTATTTGTTAAGTACCTCTGCCTGCTCTCTGGCCTCCTCGGCCCACCCACTCCCTGACTACAGACTGCTAATCTGCCCCTTCACTTTCCTCCTTTCCCTGATTTATCTAAAGAACCGTTTTCTCCAGTTTCTGATTCCCTGTGCCAACCTCTGCTCCCTTCATGCCTTGGCCAATCTCACCACTCTGGTCATCTTTTGGATATCTATCATGTTCACCTCTGTCCACATCCCCTTCTGCGGTAACATTTCCTATAAGCCAATCTTTTCTCCTCATCACCTCCTGAACCTCCCTGGTCCACCAGCTTGGCTTTCTGGCCCTACCAAATTTGCATTGGACCTTCGTGCAGGCCTTGGTGACTTCCAGGAGCCCTCTTTTAATAATTTCCCACCTGCTCTCTGTGTCCATGTCCTGTCTGATCCCCTCCAAATGCCTCTTAAGAAATACCCACCATACCCTCAAAGTCCACTCCCCTAAAGTCTACCACTACCATTTTAGTGCGATATTCCCATCCTCCCTGGTCTAAGGAAAACCAAACAATGGAGTGGTCTCTCCCCACCAGTAGGTCTCCTACAACTAGATTCCTAACCAGGTCACAATCCAACAGGACCACATCCAGGATGCGACCAACCCTCATCGGGTCAGCCACCAGCTGAGATAGGAATGCATCCTGGAAGATGTCCAGCAAGTGCAGCTCACTAGCTGATGAAGATGCCATAGTGTCCCAATCAACCCCTGGCATGTTAAGGTCACCCTCTCCACAGTTCTACCTTCACCCTCTCCACAGTGATCTCTTAGATTTGGCACCAGGCCCCCCTCGAGTTCCTCAGCCTGCATGGGTGGCCTATAAACCACCCCCAGGTTGACCTTCTTTCCCCCAGGAGCCTGCAAGGTAACCCATAGCACCTCTACATTTCCCTCCACCCTGCATATATCAATGCCATTCCTAATGATAAGTGCCACCCCACCTCCCCTGCCCACAGCCCTGTACTTCCTGAACACAGTGTACCCCATCAGGTTCAGGTCCCAATCATGGCAAGGAATGGCCCAGGTTTCAGTGATTGCCGCCACATCCACATCCCCTTCAGTTAGCATTGCCTGAGCTCAGGCATCTTATTTCCATGCTCCTGGCATTAATCAGAACCACCCTCCATCCCTGCCCCTTGCCCTCGCCGATCCCCAACCCAAGAGCCGCAGTAAACTGCAAGTTCCCACTCTCTCATGCACTGTCAGGTACCTCAGTTGAGCACCCCTTCCCCCCTGCTGGGGGGAGAAGGCCAAATCCTCCCTTGATGTGCCTGCCATCAGCAGCCTCAAGCCCCAGCCCTCCCCCCTTCACAAGTTTAAACTCTACGTAGCTTCAATGTATTTGGTCAGTTTTAGTTTCAAAACCTACCTCCCCCCAAATTTAAGTGAAGCCTATCCCTGGCATACAGCCCCTTGTCCTCCCAAGTTGCACCCCAGTCCCCACTAACTCATAACCCTAGCCATACCATGCTCTGAGCCATTCATTAACCTTCATGACTTTCTGCTTGTTTCCACACTGGCTCTAAGCATGGGAGCAAATCTGAGAAAGAGACCTGTGCACCCCACCACGTGACACTCTGGCTAGCTCCAAACCTTGTCTACATCTCCTCCACACTATTTACCTCTAAGTCATTCATGCCTAGGTGCACTAATATGTTAGAGAGAATCCTCCTGATCTTTCACCAAAGCATAGACCAAGTGATTGGCCTTGTGCACAGTCAAGCCAGATATGCTCTTGACCTGACAGCACAGCCTTGCCCCTCACTCCTCCTTCCCATTTAATGCCCATGATTATAGAGTCCCCAGCAGGAGCACTATAATCTCCTTCTTGCCCCTGAGCCTAGCTCCTCTTCTGCCACACATACCCTCACTCCCACTACCTCTTCATTTTCACTAATGGCACCATCAATGAGATTGTCAATGGTTGCCTTTACCCCCTGGTCTAACTATCTCCCCTGTCTGTTTCTCTACTAGATCCCCCCCACCTCACCACCCTGGTCTGTCCCAGCTGCACTCCTGTTACAATAGTAGCCACAGACATTGCCATCTATTTCCAGATATTTCACAAAATTTCTAAAGTTTCTCTCTGCTGCCCCTACTGTGGTAATGCAGAAAGCAGGAGATTTCTCTAGAAATATCACAGAAATTTCAGAAAATAGCTGGCAGCGTCTGTGGATACTACTAACCTCCTTCCCCTCCAAGCACTTGACCCTCACCTCTGGGAATCCCAACTCCCTTTCTCTCCCCACATCACCCACTGGACTGTCCCAGCAGCACACTCGGCTGCCCCATCCCCATCAAGGCCCTTGATCTTCACCCCCGGGCCCCTCCATCATCACCTCCCTCCCAATACTCCTCAACACAAAATTCCCCTCTGTTCACTGCGACCCACAATGCCTGCATCTCGCCCATTGGACCCAGTGCCCTCTCCAGGCCCACTGATCCCCCTCTTACATTAATAATAATCTCACCTTCGCCGCCTTGTCCCTTCATCAAACCCCCTCCACCCTGCCACCCCTTCCCCATGGATATTGGTCCTCTCTTGCCTTAATAACAGCACCTCCCACCTCTGCTATCACCCCAAACCTCCCTCCCCTCCCTCCTCCCTGCCACTCCACCCCCCTACTGCCTTCCTTCCCACTCACCCTAGAGTCTGACTCTCTCCTCTCTTAACTGAGGCATTGCCCTAACCCGAGGTCCCGTACCCCATCCATCTGTCAACAGAGGCCCGCCCAACACATGACTTGTCACTGTGTGAGGCACCTGTGTATCAGGCAACTTGACTCTTCAGCTCTTCACCCCCAACTCTTCCTCCTTACCCCCTGTCCCTGAGATACACTCTACCCACTTACCAGCCCAGTCACCACAGTTTGGGCTTGAACCCAGTTCTCGATCACCCCTTAATGGGCATCTCAGACCGTGGTCCACCACCGTTGACCATGTTCAGCTGAACCTCACCTTTGTTCCACAGTAATGACAAGTCACAATAGAACCAAACTGGCTGGCTATAGTACCTCACAGAACTTTGATGAGTGCCAGAACATCCCTTATGTGGCATGCATGAGCAGTAGAACCAGTCAGTCAGTCAGTGTCCATTTTGTAACCCAGTTGCTGCCCGTTGTTCCAGTACAAAACTGTCACTCAGTCCAGTTCTTCCCTATGTGTTCTGGCTTGGCTTGGTGCCTTTCCCTGCCAGCTCGACATAGTCAATATGTGCAAACTACATTGAGAGATTTTGGTAAGACAGCCATACCTCCTTGGGCTTGCCTTTAAATCCAGTTTTGAAGAGTGAGACACCTCTCTATGTTCTGCATTTTGTCCTCAGACTCTGTTCCACCTGGTCCATCAGCAGCACTTGCAGTTGATCTCAGGATCCTGCTGACTGGCTCAGGACTGAGTTGGCTGCTGCTGGAGTTGCTCTGCATCCTGCTGCTGGGCTGCCTTGGGACCATGGGCCATGCCGACCCACCAAGTGAATCTTAATATTCAACACCACCCCTTCCACCCACACCAGCAGTCTCATAGGAGGCATTTATATCACTTGACCTTGAAAAAATAACCCATTTTTTGTTTACAGAAACTCTTATGACTTGTGCTCCATCCGGGAAGGGGGGGGACACAACAAAAGATGGTTGTTTTGATATTGGTAGTATTTATTTATTGCATCTCCAGATGGTTGCTTGCCCAATTTGTAAGAGGAGGTAGATACAGATTTATGGGGCAACATCTGTTTTAGAAAGATCACTATCCCTAAGAAATATAATTTGGACTGATAGGTAAATGATTAAAGTAAGTAGTATGCTGAGACTAGTAGCAGGAGAGATGTGCTTAGGATTTTGCTAACCCAATTTATGAATACTTTTTATATCACTAAGTGGCTTAAGTGCATATTAAATGTTACCTATACATCTTGTGTTGGGGGTAGGGGTGTGGCTTGAGGTGTAATATGAGATCTCTGACCAAGAACAGGTTAACATTAATTAAGGAAAAGCAGTCACATGAGTGACTGTAATGTTTTAACTAGAATGGAATCCTTAACTATGGAAGCACAATGGATTCTGTAAACCTGACATGTCAAGCAACCTTCAAAAAAGAGGATTGTGTCAGGTATACCTGAGCAGCCAGAGCTAATGAAGTGTATTTTCACACTTTTTTACTATGCAGTACCAATATAAGGTTGCATAAAATGTTGGTCTTTATTAAATTTATTAAATTTAGAGCAAGCAGTATAGCCTAGAGGTTAGAGGAATGAGGTGTGAATGAGCTTGATACATCCAACAGACCAGACCTGAGTTTGATTCTCACACCCTCCACTTGCATACTGTGTGACTCTGAGCAAGTCACTTGATCACCCAGTGCTCCCAGGTCGCCCTGAAAACAGGTACTTGTGCCTAGTGGTCCTTATCCAGTTGCCAAAGACTAAAATGAAAAATTAAAAAAAAAATAAAAATAAAAGGTTAGTGTCGGGGATCTGTGTTAAAACAAATGTTACCTGATGCTGCTCAGATGTCTGTTTGCCACCCAACTGACCACTCTTGTGGAACCCTGTAAGGAGAGTGACATCAAACCATTAAAACCGCAATTTTAAGTATTGTTTTTATTTTAAGTTTTAAAGCAAAATGCAACTATATCTGCAGCGTGAAAGTGGTAAAGAGGCAGTGTCCTGTTCTCAAGTGAATGCACATAATTTTAAAGGGCATGGTGGATGCTTCATATATTAATATATGACATATAATGAGGACATGCTCCTAAACATGACTTCTTTTAGTTCCACCTAACTATGATTTTTAAGTTTTGAAAATGCAGGGGCATTTGGGTGAATCAGTGGATGTTTGGCAGAAGCACTTTATCTGTATTCCAGCATTTCAGTTTGCACCCATACCCTCAGTCCCATCCTTACTAATGTTATGATTGTTGTGCTTTGTTTGAATTGAACAATGCTAAATGGATAAAGCTAAGTACAGTAGTAACATGGGATACAGAAGGGCTGGATAACGAATATGACTGTCTTTATAGCTGTGGTCGGTGCCAAATAGAGTTTGTTCATAGAGATTTTATTTTCATAGCTACACCTCTCCTCAATATATTTTTTCCATCATGTTTTAAAGTAGGCCCCAAATTTCATATTCAAGAGGAAGCATATTATAAGAACCACCTGCCATTTCCCCATCAACCCACAGAAGCACCTCAACCGCAGAGGGCAGTTGGTCAAGAGGTTGGCAGGTGGTTAGGAGGGACAAATAGGGTGCCCCATCACTCAGTGCTCTCCATCATTTTACCTCCAGAAACCATATAAAACTACAAATAGGTACCTGCCTCTACCTCTGAAATCAAACAAAGGGAAGAAGACACTGCAGAGCAGGACACTGCAGCACAGGAGCTAGCACAACAAAACTCACCCAAAACAGGGACCGGAGGTCACGTGATGTTAGCTGCCTGAAGGCTGTGCAATCTCTGGGATCCCACCACCCATCAACTTCAATT
Source organism: Neoceratodus forsteri (assembly GCA_016271365.2). Classification (NCBI taxonomy): domain Eukaryota; kingdom Metazoa; phylum Chordata; order Ceratodontiformes; family Ceratodontidae; genus Neoceratodus; species Neoceratodus forsteri. The sequence goes on along the minus strand of JADMNL010000023.1, from coordinate 508,982,480 downwards.
CGATTTTAAATCGATACTAAACGACCAACTCGACAAATAATAGCAGTCGGTATTTCTCTAATCTCTGCCTTTTGGCCTTTGTGTGTTTTTCCCCTGCATCGCATAGCCTTTGCGCGGCGATGGAGGCAGAGATGAAGCAGGCCGCGATGCGGCACACTACTCCCAATACGCCGGAAAAGTTCCCGAAGAAGGCAAGGAGTCAGGCCTCTAGCAATCCTGGCAAATCGGGTGGGGCTGCTACCTCGGCCGTCCCTCTTTCCGAGGAAAGAGTTCTCCAAGAAGTTTCACCGCTCCGAGAAGTGCTAGAAAGCATCACATCTGAATTAAAATCTATTAAAGGGGATCTTACCACCCTTAAAAGCAGGATGATCAACTCAGAAGCCAGGATTGTATCCCAAGAAAAATGGAGGGGCACAGTGGAGCCAGAAATCATCTCATTGAAGCAACAAGTGAGAAAACTTCAACTTAAGACAGAGGATCTAGAGGGGCATAGCAGGAGAAACAATCTCCTAATTAATGGGCTGCCGAGTTAGAAGAAGGCCCAGACACCATCGCTTTCCTCCAGAATTCTTGTTTAAAGTCACGGACCTTCACCCTCAACCCCAGTACCATCTCGAAAGGGTCCATTGATCTTTAAGACCAAGACCTCCACTGGACTCTCCTCCTCGCCCGATCATTATTAAGTTCCTAAGCTTCATTGAAAAGAAGCACATCCTTACCAAGACTCATGAACTACAAGCAATAACTTGGGGATCATCTAAGATAAGAATCACCCAAGATCTCCCAATCGAGACCAGGCAGAAAGAACCGCTTTCCATCCTGTGGTGCAAAGCTCATTGCGGCAGGCATCCGTTTCAGGATGCTTTATCCAGCTAACCTGAAGGTCACAGTCGAAGGCTCCACTTTCACCTATGAGTCCCCTGACCAGGCCATCAGAGACCTGACTTCCAGGCTCCCTAACTTGTTCAAGGAGAAGTGAACTGAACTTTAGGGGATCAGTTATTATAATGGCTGTCTGTGTTTTCTGGTTTTAGGATGTATCTGGCAAATTGCCTACCTGTTAGATTTTGGTGGGATGGAGTTGAGTCTTGCGAGGCTTGAGAAAATGAGCACCCTTAACGCTGGTCCTGGTAGGCCGCTGATCCTCCAGTTCCACCTAGCACGGCCTCGGAACCTTTGGGATGGAGACTTGTTGCTCTAGCTGACCGAATTGGGTGTGGACCGATTTTGGTCCCATTACATATTGAGTCCCCTGGGGCCCTGCTTAAACGATAGTTCACCTACTCGCATAGTGATTCTTCTCACACAGGTGGCCAGCTTTTGCTGGTAGCAGACGCCTACAGATGGGGGTAAGCGACTGGCCATATTAACTAGTTGGCGTGTGCTGTATACCTCACGAAGAGGCTGTCTGTAATCGCTACCTAATTTGGCTTATTTCCTTTTGATTCCTGCATGGCCCACGATATACAAGGCTGTTATTCTACCGTAGGCAGATGGGATGGGGGACCCTGGAGTTGCGTTAAGCTAAAAGAAGCTGCCTCACAGGAAGCTTAATAGGGGGATATGGTGGCCCTCGGACCTGTTACAGGAGACTCCACCTTGTATTTTGCTGGTTGATTTATACAAAAAGCTTGTGTCTCCTTCCTGATAAGAATTACATAACTGTTTGGTATTGGGCTATGACAGCCCTGGGTTTCGCCATTGGGGTCTGGTTTTCAGGTTCATGCTATCGGTTCTTTATGGTTCACCTGTTCAAGCCTGGAACCAGTTTGTATATAGTTGGTTGGGATTTTTTCTATTGGGGGAGAGGGAGGTTACTCATGGCTTGGTGACACTAGCTTTCAAGGGTCCTATATCATCACTTGCTTTTATTGGTCAATCTCTACACACCAGAGGTTTGAATGTTTTCTCTTCATAACTTAGACAGACTTATGGGGGGGTTAGAGTGTGCTATCTCTATTTCGCTGTTAACAGGTATACTAATATATGTTTGCGTAACCTAATGGTTCTAAAATGGCTATAATATCGGTTAAGATAGCTACCTGGAATGTGCGAGGGATCAGGAGAGAGCCAAAAGGATTCAAGTTTTAACCACTGCGACTTACTTAGGATTGACATACTTATGCTTCAGGAAACCCATCTGGTTAATAATGAGAAAATCTGGCTAGTTAGATCTGTTTTTCCCAAGTTTTTCAGTGAGTGGCTCTGGGACTAGTAGGGGTGGCTATCTAATTAAAACCATGTTTCCTTCCTGGCAGAGGAAGAGCTGGCAGATCCAGAGGGCAAGTTCATTCTGGTCAAAGGGTGCCTCAATAATTGTAAGGTTGTACTCGGTTCTGTTTATGGTCCAGTAGGTGGGAGCCCTGAGTTTTTTATGACCCTAGCAGATAAAATTGGTACTTTCCTACCCTCACACCTAATACTAGGTGGGGACTGGAATGTCCCACCGTGTCAAATCCTTGACAGATCTCATGATCCAAAGAGACCAACAACTCCGGCTCAAAAGGCCCTATTGGATTTCATGCAGCTATTGGGTCTTTGCGACCCTTGGCGACTTACTAATCCCTCCCTCCAATCTTTTTCCTTATTTTCTCAAACCCATAACTCCTGGTCTAGAATAGACTATATTCTAATTAGCAAGTCACTCCTCCTGGCCTCCTCCAGACAGGCATTGAGCCAATAGTGCTGTCAAAACATGCTACAGTCTGAGGCGAAGGTCTCTCGGATCCCAATTTTCAGCGTGATACCATTTGGAAGCTAACACTCAACTTCTCAAGGAAGACCAGACAGTCGTCCACATCAAAGATCTCATCTCTAGTTTTTTGGAACTTAATATGAATTCCACTCCGAGGGTGGACTCCGTTTGGGGCTCCCTGAAATGCTACCTCAGAGGGGAGTTAATTAAACTAGCTTCTATGAGGAAAAGATGTAGACAGGCTCATGCTGCCTCGTTATTGACCAGAATCAAAGAAATGGAAAGCTCTCATGTCCCTTCTTCTCCCTTAATCTTACTCGAATCCCTATTAAAAGCGAAAAACGAATATGCGGTTCTACTCAAAGAAAAGGCCGAATATGCTATTTTAAAAACTCAATCCAACTATATCGATCAAGGTGAAAAAGCCGGTAGGCTCTTGGCTCTAAGATTGCACACAATAGAGGGTTCGAGACTAATCCCGGCTTTGCAAACCCCAGAGGGGCTAACCAAAACCACTGCCAGAGAAATTACCCAGATCTTTGAGGAATTTTATAAGAACATCTACAGTGTCACTCCCCTCCAGTACCCCTTTTGGATATCGAGACTTACCTAGCAGATCTTGAACTTCCTCACGTCCTTGCACACCATAAAAGTGCATTAGCTTCCCCCATCACTCTATCTGAGGTCGAGGACGCCATTGCCTCCCTCGCTCCTGACAAAGCACCCGGCCCAGATGGTTACCCTTCTAATTTTTACAAAACTTTTAATAAAGAACTAGCCCCCCTACTCCTTAAGCTCTATGACTATATGTTTGATGCCAACACTATTGACCCTACATTACTGGAAGCCATGATCGTGCTAGTTCTTAAGCCAGACAAACCGCCTAAAGACCCTGCGAGTTATCGTCCCATCTCTCTCTTAAATTGCGACATGAAGATCCTATCTAAGATCCTAGCCGAGAGAGTTAAAAAGATCTGGGTCCACCTTCTGAGTCCGGAACAGGTGGGATTTGTACAGGCAAGTTCCCCTGCAGACCACCTTAGAACCCTCTCTCACATCTCACCTGCTGCCCAATTATCTCATACTCCAATGGCTCTTATTTCCTTAGACGCTGAGAAAGCATTTGATAGAGTTAACTGGGATTTCTTGTGAGCAGCACTGGCTAAGATGGATTTCCCACCTGCTTTCCTTAAGTGGATTCAGCTTATGTACCAATCCCCCTCTGCTAGGATCTATTGCAACGGAGTCTTCTCCTCAGCCTTCTGTCTCTATACCGGTGCCAGACAAGGCTGCCCCCTCTCCCCCTATTTGTTCAATCTGTATTTAGAGCCCCTCCTTCACAATCTTAAGCGTTCCCCACATATTCACGGATGCCCGGTGCAACAGCAGGAATTGGTTCTTTCTGCTTATCGGATGATGTCCTGCTTCATGTGGCCACCCTGAAAAGTCATTATGTAGCGTTCTCCAGATCATCACGCAATATGGTCGCTCTCTCCCAATATAAGCTGAACACTGCAAAGTCAGAAGTGTTTCCTCTGAACCCCTCACGCATAAACACTGCTTTACTAAGTTTGGTATGAGATGGTCTCCCAAATCAATCAAATACTTAGGTATACATTTTACCTCTGATTTAGCTCTGCTTAAGAAGCTTAACTTAGACGACCTTAAGTCTAACATTCAGTTAGATTTGCAAAGATGGTCTAAACTCCCTATCTCTCTTTGGGGCAGGATTAACATCATTAAGATGAATGTCCTTCCCCATATTTTTAACCCCTTAATTCATTGGGCCTCTGGTTGCCTCTTTCATATCTACAGCAATTCCATTCCATCTTTTCTCAATTTATCTAGCGAAACAAATCTACTAGGCACTCATTCTCTAAACTATGCCTTCCTAAGGATAAGGGAGGACTTCGCCTTCCTAACCTAATATTCTATCACTGGGCAGCTCACCTCTCCAAACTGGGCAGGATGGCTCCCAGACCAGGCTGAAGGACCTGCCCGATTTGGCTCCAGATCAGAAGGCAGATACTTCTGGAGGCCAATATCTGCTCTAAGACAATTTTCTTCATTCCAAAGGCAGCACTTCCATCTTCAGTTTCGAATCCAATCATCATCACCTCTCTTAAAACTCTTTCCCAGTGCCTTCACTACCTTAGAATCTCACCTAAAGAGACATGGCACAACCCTTACCCTGAACCCCAACATTTGACTGGGCAGCTTGATAATTACCCCAGAATGGCTCCGTAGATTAGTGAGACAGTAGTGGAGAACTTTTACTCTCAGGACTCCCTTCTTTCCTCTCTCGATATTCTAGCCAAGTTTGACCTTCCCAACAATAAGATCTTCAAGATATACCAATTGAGACATCTTATTAATGTGAATTTTGGTCCAGTATTCCGTAGCTCGCAGGTCAGTCCTTCCTTTCCCAAATTCAAGTTTTAACTTCTAAATCTCACTGCACCTCATTAATATATTCCTACCTACTGGACCTTAAATTCCCGAGCTCACTCACAGGCTCTTGTGTCTGGTCTTCTCTTTTACCAGACATTACCCCTAATTGGGCACGGATTTGAAAAGATCTACACAAGTACCATACCCAAGACAGATTCAGGCTTACTCAATATCACATATTAAACAACATGTACTACACCCCGGTTAAACTGATCCATTTAGGGAAACTACCTCTTCCTCTATGCTCCAGATGTTTACAATTAGAAGGGAATTTGCTACATATTTTTTGGTTGTGTGACAAAGTGGCCCCCCTGTGGCGCTCTATCCAGGCCAACTTGGACCCTCTTTTGGGTCTGGACAGCTTTTTCACCACCGAAATCTGCATCCTGGGTATCTATTCCAAAATTGAGAACCAGGAGCACAGGTATCATATAGCTTTAATTTTGATGGTGGTCAAAAGACTAGTCCTTAAGCATTGGACTGACCAATTAACCATAACATACACTGAATGGTTGAAAGACTTATCAACCTGCTTTAATATGGAGAGACTCGCTGCCAGCTCTCGTAACCGTATGGATTTATTTCACAAAAGATGGGATAAATTATACACGCTTTCTTTGCATCACTGACCTCTTGGCTTTGCCTCTGAAACTCTATTTTTTCTCTCTTCTTTTCTCACTTATCCTAAGACCAATACTACTGCCTAAGGACTGAGTGTTTATGTTACCTGATTAATAATATAATGCCACTCGGGAGGGTTAGGGTTGAGGGACAGGGTAGTTATATAGTTATAGGGTTCCTTTTTTTTTTTTAGAAATTTTTTTTCACTCTATGTAGAGTTCTGAATGGAATGTATGATCTGTTGTAATTCTCAAACTAGTAAAGTTGAATTTCAAAAAACAAAACAGGAACCAAAACAAAAAAAGCAAAAAGGAAAGCCAAAAAACTTCTGAGCATAGGAGACTCCATGATTCAGGGAGTTGATACCTATCTCCAGCCAGGGGTAAGGGTCAGATGCCTCCCAGGTACATCAGCATGGAGAGACACTGACCACATTGCTAAAATTGTTCAGGAAGCAGGGGAAAACATTGATGTCCTGGTACACATAGGGACTAATGATCTCACCAGTCGGTCAGTTGTGGAGACCAAGGAACACCTGACCAGGCTGGGTGACAAACTATCATCCATTTCATCTGGCATTTCCTTTCTGAGATCTTGCCAGTCTGAGATAGGGGCAGATGGACAGAAGGTCAGAGAAGGGAAGATAGGGAGCTAAACATGTGGCTCAAGGGCTGGTGCCAGGAAAAGGACACAAATTGTAGGGTACCGCAACAGTTTTGGGAGTGAAAGTTCTTTAAATTTGATGGACTGCATCTGACTAAGGAGGGAGTCAGTGCATTGGGGCAAAAATGTGACATCTTTGCAGAATATTTAAACTAGTAAATGGGGATAGAGGTGCAGCACCCCATACCTCAAATGGGAAGAACACCCTTCCCCCCTCAGCTGGTGGTCAAACAGGAGTTCAGCATGTTTGCAGTTCATTTGCATCACCAGGTAAGGAAAAAGGTCCGGCTCCCCATGTGATGCACAGGGGAAACACCAGAACTCACCCATCAACTAACACACTGAAATCTGGCCAATGGAAAATCATGTACACAAATGCTCGTAGTTTGGGAAACAAGATCCTAGACCTGCAGGCAATAATGACAGAGCTACTTGACATAGCAGCAATTAATGAGATGTGGTTTACCATAAACCACACTTGGGTGATTCAGTACCTGGCTATGTACTGTTCAGAAGAGACCCAGGTCAAAAAGGGGGTGGAGTGGCCACCGTCAATGAAAATATCACAACTACAGAAATTCAGAATACACATGAGCCAGAAGAACTGTGGGTCACCCTGGAAACAGGAAATGGGACAGCCATAAGAACTGGGGTTGTTCACAGGCCCCCAGACCAGGGGAGTACATAGACACATTACTGTTAGATGATATACAAAAACCTGACAGCTAAAGGGATGTTCTGATAATGGGAGACTTCAACATGCCAGATACAGATTGGTCAATACCAGCAGGAACATCTGCCAGAACTAGACACATGGTGGATTCCCAGCAGGGAAGGGCCTCAAACAACTGGTACAACAAACCACAAGGGCTATCCTAGATCTAGTACTAACAGGAAAGGATCACAGATCTCCAGGTAGAAGGTCACCTGGGGGCCAATGATCATCACATGGTATGATTCAGTTAGGCTACTACAACTAAATCATCCCATTCCAAGGCAAAAATATGGGACTTCAGAGGAGCTGACTTTGATAAGATGGCCAACAGAGTTAAGCTAGCCCTGGCAAAAAGAAATACAGGTGAGGGGGTACAGGCAAAGTGGGCAAGCATTAGGATGCAATACTTGAAGCAACATCCCATTGTGTTAGAGAGAAATGGAAGTGCAAAGAAGAAGGAAGCCACTTTGGTTCTCAAAACAGTAGCAAAAAATATCAGAACCAAAAGGCTGGTCTTCAGGAAATATAAGGGAATGCAGCAGGATGAAGATAGGGAGGCATACCAAACTTCCCTAAGGGTAGCAGGGAAGGCAGTAAGGCAGGCAATGGCCCAAACTGAGGAAACACTAGCACAAACAGTAAAAGAAGGTGACAAGACTTTCTATGGATACATTACTGAATAGAGAAAGTCCATAGGTGGTATTGCTAAGATCAAAAGAGATAAGGGGGCATGTGAGGAGGAGGACCATGTAAAAGCATCTATTCCAAATAGATACTTCTACTCAGTATTTACTGAAGAGAAGGTAGGGCAGGGACCACAGCTCAGTACCATGGACACAGAGGAGAGGGAGGTGAGCACTAGTCCCTTCACAAAAGAAAGGGTCCTACAAGAGCTCAAGTAGCTCAGGTTGGACAAGGCAATGGGACCCAGGGTACTAAAGGAGCTAAGGGTGGAACTAGCAGAGCATTATCAGAACTGTTTAGTGAGTCTCTGAGCACAGGGAGGTCCCAGAAGACTGGAGAAGGACTCATGTGATCCTGCTCAACAACACTGGTACCAAGGAGGAGGCAGGTAACTACAGACCAGTCAGTCTTACCTCAGTAGTGGGCAAGATTATGGAGGCACTCCTTAAGGAAAGGATAGCGTAACACCTGGAATCCATAGGAGCACAGGATCCAAGACAGCATGGGTTTACAACAGGAAGGTCTTGTCAAACTAATCTCATAGATTTCTTTGACTGGGTAACCAGAGTGGTGGACCAAGAGAGAGCAATTGATGTTGCTTACCTTGACTTCAGCAAAGCTTTTGATACTGTTCCACATAGAAGATTGATTAATAAGCTGGGTAGGCTCAGAGTAGGTCAAAAGTTGGTCAACTGGGGGGGCAAACTGGTTGATGGGCAGAAAACAGAGAGTGGTGGTAAACAGTATACAGTCAGAAGAGATGCAAGTCACAAGTGGGGTATCTCAGGGATCAGTCTTGGGACCAGTCCTCTTCAATAGCTTCATCAGTGACACCGCAGATGGACTGAAGGGTAAGGTTCGTCTGTTTGCAGATGACACCAAGATCTGCAACAGAGTAGATGATCCAGATGGGCTAGGCAGAATGAGAAGAGATCTGGAAAAACTAGCAAAATTGTCGGAAGAGTGGCAACTGGGGTTTAATGCAAAGAAGCGCAAGATCATGCACATAGGGAAGAGAAACCCTGAAGCCACCTATCGGCTGGGAGGGGAGTTGCTGGCAGTCACAAGGGAAGAAAGAGACTTGGGCATCATCATCAGAAATGACCTGAAATCATCCAAGCAGACCACTAAAGCAGTAGGTAAGGCAAGGTGGATGTTAGGGTGTATTAGTAGGGGTATTACAAGTCAGAAAAGGGAGGTAATAATCATCCCTCTTTACAAGACACTGGTTAGGCCCCATCTGGAGTGCTGTGTGCAATACTGGAGGCCACACCTTCACAAGGACATTAACCAAATTAAGGCAGTCCAGAGAAGGGCAACCAAAATGGTGCAGGGACTGCATCAGAAAACATATGAGGACAGATTAACAGAGCTCAATATGTATACCCTAGAGCAAAGGAGGGAGAGAGGTGATATGATAGAAACATTCAAACACCTTAAGAGCATTAACAAGGTGAAAGAGTCTAACATGTTTCAATATAAGAAAAATAGCAGGACAAGAGGACACTGCCTGAGATTAGAGGGAGGCCGATTAAGGGGTAATGAAGAAGTTCTTTTCACAGAAAGGGTGGTGGATGCATGGAAAGGCCTACCTCAGGAAGTGGTGGATATGAATACAGTGCAGGGCTTCAAACATGCATGGGATAGGCATAAGGGAGCAGTACAGATGAGTATGAATAGATAGGCCATTGACAGAACAAAGGCAGATTGCACATTTATAAGGTAGAAAAAGAAATGGGCATACTGGATGGGCCTTGCGGTCTTCATCTGCCATCAGCTTCTGTGTTTCTATGTTTTTATGTAACTTTAAACTAATATTAGTTTGGGGAATAGATGCATGTATAATCACCTCTACCAATGACCTATCCCGACTCAGTGGAAGTTGTCATTGTTTCAAGTCTCATATGTAGGGTGAGTGATACTTTCCTCCATTTTAATTTAATTTTGAAGCAGTTCTGTAGATAATTAGTCTCTAATAATTTTATAGCTCAAAGCAAATTGGTGTAAACATATCCAGGGTGAGCAAGATATTTCCCTACATTTTATAACTCTATTACCCCCCCACCCCACCTCCCACTCCCAACACACACAATTTACTGTTTAATACATGTTTGTTGTTTGTTTGTTTGTTTTTACAATTACCTCAGTTAAACTAAAAGTACTGAAGCAAGTGTTATCTGGAAGGTCATTGCCATTAAAGTCATAACAATTTCATTATTGCAACTGGTGTTATTGTTATTAAGAAATGGCTTAGAGAAACCCTGATCCATGATTGGTAGACAGCAGTGCACCCACCACCCTGGTGGGTATCAGGAAACAGAGACTAGTTAATAACTAGTCCCTGTGCCAACCAGCCATTTTACACATATGCCCACTGGAATTTTCAAATCATGAATGGTCGTCATTCTTCTTACTCACTTTGCAAGCCCATGCTCCAGCTTCACTAGCTGTGTACTATGATCGGTTCACTTCCCTCAACTTTCCAGTCACTTTTAAAAAGACAACCTCAGTGCTTCTGAATCATAATCATGCCAAGACCCATGTCAGACATCCTGTAATGTCCTGGGTAACACGACTACTGTATTCTTGGGGAATATTCTGCAAAAACAAATTGCATGACACAACAGCGCTCTCTACTGCCAGATAAAGCAGTGGATGGACTATTTTACCTAAATGTTCTTTTAATTTTTTTTTTATGTACAATGTTATTCTTTTTTTTTATTAATTTGTACACATTTGGGGTGTGTGGCTTGAACGCCATAGGAATGGCAGCATCATTCTTGGGCTCCTCTTCACTGAGAAAGAACAGCAGCGAGTCGGTCTAATCACGGGATGTAATCATTTTTTTGTTGAGAAATACACGTTGGGGGAACTGCCCTTAATTGGTCGGTGTGTTTTCTAAAAGTGAGCTGTACCATTAAACTGCTTCAACCACCAGTGACTCAAGAGAGATGTGGCTCAACTAGGCCAGAGAAAGTCGTGAGGCCTAAACCTCGGGATTTAAGGTGCATCTGCCCCATGTAACCTGCAGATGGAGGCCTTACCAGCACCCGTGCCAGCCCAATCAACCCCGAGGAAGGTGGCAACCAAGACTATTTTACCCACTCTCCCGATACCAGCTGCTACTGTATAAACGCCTTCTGTGTCTGAATCGCTAAACATATATCACCCAAATGTTGGAGGCAGTTTTGTTAGAGTTGATACCATTAACACCATGCTTACAAACACCACGGTGGAGGATCAGCTAAATGTTGCAGAGCAAAAACTGGAATCTCTGAGCTACAACAGGCTAAATTAACACAGAAAATATGGATGCAAGGCCTACAACTGGAAATGCTGCTTGCTAGAGTGGAAGACCAGGAAAACAGGGGAGGCATAATAACCTCTGCATTATTGGAGTCCCTAGTGTCGCTGAGGGAACTTCCATGGAAAAGTTTTTCAATGAGTCTCTGCCTAAAATGCTGGGGGAATGCTGGAGAGGCCCAGTTGAAACTGAAAGGGCCCATCGGATAGTAGGAAGGAAAGAGAAACAGCAACTAGCTCCAAGGCCAATCGTGACTTACTTTCTGAGGTACTCTACAAAAGAACATATTTTAAGTGAAGCTCGAGATCTGGGTGAAATTAGATGGCAAGGGAGGGTGATTTCGATATATATTGACTTTGCACAAGAAACTGCAAATAAGTGCAGAGCTTTTAGCCTGCTCAAGAAGATGTTGTCAGCTCACAAATTTCAGTACAGATTTAAAGGCCTTACCAGACTGCTGGTGTACAAAGAAGAGAGAACTGCTAGTAGAGATGCCTGAGGAGATTGAAAGATGGGCCTCTAAACACTGGCCCAATCTTCCCCTACAAACTACATCCTCCAGAAAGCTATGGGAACCCTCAAATACCAGAACTTGGAACAGAAATCATCAACTATGGAACCCAGAGGACAGGACTGAGAAAGGACCAGGTCCTTGGATTGATCAGCCCCCCAGAGAGAGATCTGCCCACATGAATGATAGACCTGTAACTACACCAGCTGCTGACTCAAACCAGCCATTTCCTCCTCCCAGAAACAACAGCCTGGTTCCAAGACAGCAACAGTGCTCCAGGAGCAGACAACAGCTTCCCCCAGATCTGTAGAGAACAGCCCCACCAGCGAAAATGCCTAGAGATGAGCTTCTAGTACCTGGCTCTGATCATCTTCTGGATGAATCTGAATCCTCGATTTCTGAACAAGGGAACTTTATGGACTGGACTGTTATTCTGGAATCTTCCTTGCTGGAGGTGGTGGACATCTCTAATCAGCTTAAACCAGGATAAAATCGTATCTGACGGCGGTAGCTTCCGAAGAGGTCCCAACTTCTGAGAAATGATCCCAGATGTTTAACAGCTCGGGGAATAAGCTTGTTCATGGACTGATCTTGTCGCACGGACTATGGTTCTAATATCTTTCTGCATGTTGTAGCAATCAGTTGGTTTAATAGCAATGTAGGAATTTAATACATTTTCCCCTGCTTGTGATGGTTGAAATGCTTTGAAATATAGGACCCAGGTGGGAAAACCCCCTCCCCTCCCAGATCCTCCCCCTTTTATTTCCCTTCCCTACCCCCCCTTCATCACTATCTTCTAATTTGGATAGCTGGGGTGTACAAACAAGGTTGAAGTGGCTGAAATGTCCATGTTTTTGACACCTTAGGGTGCATAGCACTGCATGGGCAAGAGTTATGGGGGCCTGGCCAGTGTGTTTTGATTAGGGTAGTTCCCTATCACTTCCTCCTTCATTTCATTGAGTTGGTAATTCCCCTCCTCCTTACCCTCTATACATGCATTAGGTTTTCCCACCCCTGGACTACACTTTCTCAAGGAATGTTCCTCAGTTGAGGAGGGTGAAACCGGAGGACTTGTGACTCACATTGATAACCCTCAGGCATAGACACAAGTGGAGCTGAGGATCGGCTTTTGTCTAGCCTTTCCTGGGAATGTCTGTAGCAGTTAGCAGTGAACAGCTGGTTGATTATTAGATAGGGTAGTTAAGTCAGTCTTATATAGGTGTTCCACTCTTATTAGAGCAGTACTTAGCGTTAGGCAGATTAGTTATTATTGTTTATACATACACTTCCTGTGGCTATTGTTGTCAAGCCAAAATCTCTCTTGTGTGTGGAGGCATAGCATCTGTTAAGCTCTTGGATCATAAGGTACAGTAGATTCCTCAAGGGGTAGTTTTCAGTAGGGCACCAAGGTCCACTCCAGTAGAATATCACAGAGCAAGCCCTGCAGTTTCTGATATACGGCTGAGATGCCTCTAGCTACTATTCAAGTCTTAGTCTCGTGGCATGGAATGTAAAGGGTTTAAATTACCCTATTAAAAGAACCAAAGTGATACAATATCTGCGTTCCTTGCACACAGACATAGCTCTCTTGCAGAAGACACATCTGCTTTATAAATCCACTCCTTGGCTCAAGAAATCGTTGGTCGGTACTGTGTTTGCTAGCTCTGCATCTACTAAAACAAGGAGGGGGTAGCTATTTTAATTCAGAAGGTGAGCAATTGGGTAATGGAAGAGTTCCGAGCGGACAAACAAGGGAGGTGGTCAATAGTTAAATTAAGATCTGGCTTGGACAGTCTGATAGTGTGCAGTTTGTATGCTCCAAATATAGACCAAGCGGAATTTTTTTGAAATTTAAGACAGGCTATTGCTGGATTAACACAGTCAGACTCCACTATTCCCTTAATAATAGGAGGGGATTTTAACGTAGTATCGGATATATTCTTGGATAAATCCCAGCCCACCGCTCAGACACACACGAAGGCACATGCTGCACTCCAAAAGATGACAGCAGAATGGGGTTTAGTGGATGTTTGGAGGCATGACTACCCCTCTGGTCATGATTACACGTACTACTCCTCCCCACTTGACACCCATAGTCAGAGAGACTATTGGTTATCTAAACAGCTAGCCTTGAGTGCCATCACAAATACTGACATAGGCAGTATACTTATTTCAGACCATGCGCCAGTGTCGCACCTACACTACCCTGGGAACTGTAATAGGGGTACAGGATGGAGGTGCAACCCCTTGTTAGTCTGTGACCCTGAATTCCAAAAAAGAATGTGGGAAGTAGCTAGGAAGTATTTTATGTTTAACAAGGCAGGGGAAGTCTCTGACCATCGAATTTTATCAAGCTCTAGACCAAGAAATTATGAACCCTCTGCTGCTTGCACCACAATGTACCCATTCTACAGGCTCCCTTCCCACTACAGTGAATGAGGCTTTAATTACTGTCCTACCTAAAAAATCTGACGACCCCCTGAACTGCGCTAATTTCTGCCCCATATCACGATTGCCAGTGGATACGAAAATTCTGGCTAAAATACTGGCTACTAGATTGCAAAATATTCTCGACTCAGTTATTCGCCCATCTCAGTTTGGCTTCATGCCTGGAAAGGTAGGCTCTGACAGCACCAGATTGTTGCTGAACCTGAAGTGGGTGGCAAGCAGAGCAAAAATTCCCATGGCTACCTTAGCTGCAGATTTTGCAGAGGCCTTTGATTCAATAGAATGGAATTACCTCCATGAGGTTTTTCGTATATATGGATTTGGTCCTCAATTCTGCTTGTGGGTTTTGACTCTCAATAACTCCTCCAAAGCAAAGATCCTTACTAATTCTACTATCTCTCCCTCCTTTGCACTTTATGGGGAGTACAAGGGGTGAGAATGGTGCAGAAATGGACACAAGTCCCTTTATACGAGAAAGGGTCCTGAAGGAACTGGAAGTAATAAGAGTTGATAAAGCAATGAGGCCAGATGGGGTGCATCCCAGGGTCCTTAAAGAACTAAGAGAGGTGGTGGCTGAACCTCAGGCTATCCTGTTTAGCCGATCACTGGAAACAGGGGAGGTACCCAAAGACTGGAGGACAGCAGACGTAGTCCCCTTATACAAAAGTGGGAACAAAGAGGAAGCAAGGAACTACAGACCAGTCAGCCTCACCTCGGTAGTGGGGAAGATCATGGAAGCACTACTGAAGGAGAGATTGGTGGAACATCTGGTTGTCAATGGACTACAGGACCCAAGGCAGCATGGTTTCACCAGGGGGAGGTCATGTCAGACCAACCTCGTTGAATTTTTTGACTGGGTGACTAGGGAGGTGGATCAGCGGAGGGCAGTGGACATGGCCTATCTGGACTTCAGCAAGGCCTTTGACACTGTGCCACATAGAAGACTATTACACAAACTGGGGAATATGGGTGTGGGCAGGACAGTAGTGTGGTGGGTAGGTAACTGGCTGGGTGGCAGGACACAGAGGGTGGTGGTAAATGGCTGTCACTCCACAGAGGGAAGAGTGACCAGTGGGACCCACAGGGATCAGTGCTGAGACCGGTCCTATTCAACATCTTCATCAGTGACATTGCTAGGACCTAGAAGGCAGAATTTCACTGTTCGCTGATGACACAAAGCTCTGTAACAGAGTAGACACACCAGAGGGTGTAGACAGAATGAGAAGGGACCTGCAGAAACTTGAAGAATGGTCAGGGGTTTGGCAGTTGAAATTCAATGCAAGGAAGTGCAAGATAATGCATATAGGGCACAAAAACCCTGGCACAATATATCAGTTGGGGGGTGAGGATATAGCATGCACCAAGCAAGAAAGGGATCTTGGGGTTATCATCTCTGATGACCTCAAGGTAGGGAAACAGTGTGAAAAGGCAGCAGGTAAAGCTAATAGGATGCTGGGATGTATAGGCAGGGGCATCACCAGCAGGAAAAGGAGGTCATAATTCCACTATACAAGACACTAGTGAGGCCCCACCTGGAGTACAGTGTACAGTTCTGGAGACCATATCTATGTAAGGACATAGACAGGTTAGAGAAGGTTCAGAGGAGGGCAACAAAGATGGTGCATGGATTGCAACACAAGTCCTATGAAGACAGGTTGAAGGAACTGAACATGTACTCCCTGGAGGAGAAGAGGGAGAGAGGGGATATGATAGAAACATACAAGTATCTTACAGGGAGGAACAGGGTGCAGGAATACACTATTTCTAAGCGAAAAGATGTTCCAGGACTAGAGGCATGGGATGAAGTTGGAGGGGGGACGATTCAGAGGAAACATGAGGAAGAATTTCTTCACAGAACGGGTGGTGGACAAGTGGAACACCCTGCCAGAGGAAGTGGTGGGGGCTGAAACAATCACAGGATTTAAGAATGCATGGGATAGACATAAAGGAATTCTAGAGGTCGGGGTAAGGGGCAACAGACTTCTAGGAAAACATAAACTGAACTTAGAAGCTCAAATGGGCAGACTGGGTGGGCCATAGGCCCTTATCTGCTGACACTGTCTATGTATCTATGTATCTATGTACACGCCAAGGCTGTCCCCATTCCCCTTACTTTTTCTAATTGCTTTGGATCCCCTAATCCATGCAATTGACAATAAGAATGGGCTATCAGGCATATCAGTGCAGGGTAGAAGAAGAAGAAGAAGAAGAAGAAGAAGAATCAGCATTTATATAGCGCTTTTCATACATACAAAGTGCTTTTACAAGCAATGCTAGACTGGTAGTGAAGTGACTGAATGTGTGGTGGGGCCATATCGCACATCATCACCCACACACAGCCTGGATAATTACATGAACCAGTTTATGGGAAGGGGAATGTTGGCCAGGACACTGGGAATGTTCTCTACTCTTTGCAAAGAGTGCCCTGGGTTCTTTTACTTCTACCTGGACACCCACCAGGACCAAGGTAGGGAGTATACTGTGGCTGCCTATGTGGATGACTTATTGCTTACCCTGTCTCGTCCCCAAGAGTCACTACCAATAGCCCTCTTAGTTCTTACAAATTTTGCGGAGCTATCAAGGCTACAGGTGAATCAACAGAAGACTGTACTTGCCCCGTTGAACCCACTCTGCCCACCTGAATGTCTTCATGGCACAGAACTAAAATGGGCCCTGCAAGGGTTTTCATATCTGGGAATTTACATACCTTCTGACTGGGCAAACTTCGAATCTGCTCATTTTTCCCCCTTGCTAAAACAATTAAGTGTAGAAATGAAGAAATGGAAAAAGCTGCATTTGTCTCTGATGGGCAGAGTGGCTTCAGTATGCATGTTACTACTCCCGAGGGTGCTGTACTTATTCAATAATCTCCCAATATGGCTGTACCCCAAACTTTTTGATACCCTTGAAAGAATGGTTTCCTCTCTAGTGTGGGAAAAAAAAAGGCACATAGGTGGGGGAAAAACAAACTTAGGGCGCACTGGACTAGGAGAGGCCTTGGGGCACCTTGGTTTCTGAATTATCATCTGGCATGCATTGTGGCACAAATAACAAAATGGCTTGTACCACCTAACACATCCTGGCCAGTGTGGGTTGGCCTTGAAAGAGACCTGGTAGGTTCCGTTTCGCTTAGATCCCCGTTGAGCTCTGGTGGATCTGCAGGAAAGGGCCTCTCCCCAATCATATGTCATTCCTGATATGCCTGGTGTCACATTAAGATTCTGTCAAATACCCCCAAGAATGCTTGGGCACCACCACTGGCCTATGCAGAGTTGTGGCGTAGTACCTTTATAACATTAGAGGACAACCCTTAATTGGTCTACCTGGGAGACAAAAGGAATATGTTATGTGAGGGATCTCATGATGCCTGGTTCGAATACATTATTATCCTTTGACCAACTGAAATAGAAATTTAGCCTTCCAAATACTGACTTTTGGTGGTATCTTCAAATATGCAGCCTTATATATGCCCTTTCCTCTCGAATCACAGACAGATAATGCGTGAAAGTGGCTTTCCACCCTACATAAGAAACACCTTCCAGGCGCATAGGTAAATTCGCTATAGGCAGAGACTCCTTACCAGATGCTACCAACACTGTAGAACTCGATGGGAGCTAGAGATGGGGATAGTAATACCGAGCTCCACATGGGCTGGATGCCTTCAAAACGTGCATAGGTTATATAAGGATGCTAAGAGCCAATTAATATAGTTAAAAATCTTGTTGGGATGGTACAGAACCCCAGCCGTTTATGTGTGGCAAGATTATTTCCACATTCTGACTGTTGGAGATGCCAGCAACCAGGAGCCCACCTTTTCACATAATGTGGGAATCCCACAACTTTCTGACTTTTGGGGCAGTTAGGTGAGATTGCTGCTTAGTTTTAGGCATAAGGGACCTCCAGCTTGATCCCAAATTGCTGCTGGGGGACGTGTCTAGTCTCCTTACATTCCCAAAGACTTTAAGAGAGTGGGTCATGGTAGCTTTACTAGAGGCTAAGTGGCTTCTTCTAATGCAATGGAGACAAGTCAGTAGTCCATGTATAAGACAATGGCATGCAGCTATAGCTAAAGTGGCACTGTTGGAAAGGCTGACCTATGCTCACAAGGCCAACTGGTTCACTTCCATAAGAAGTGGGACTCTTATTTTACTCACCACTATGCAGAATCCCCCGCTGAGGAACTCTACCCAACCAATCATTAGATGTGCTGTATTAGATGATCCAGATGTCTAGCAAGAATGACTAGATGTAGTTTAATGAGGATAGAGTATATCTATGTGAATGTATGTGAAGTGACTATAGGTGCTTAGCTTGTGGTTATGTATTGTATAATGTATGAATATGGACCATGAAGATCTTGTAACATGCATGAGAGAGGAATTAACACGGAAGTGTAAGATAATGCTGAAAAAACGCAATAAAATCTTCTATGATAAAAAAATAAATTTGTACATATTTTGTTTCAAATCTAACAAAAAATATGCATTTTCTAAGTGCAATAATACCCTCCAGGGTGGGTAATATTGGGCTGTACTAGACCCTCCTGGTGTTATAAGGTAATCAGCCTGTGCTGTTGGGCCTTATTATGCCCCTAGGTGGTCCAGTATAGAACAATACTGCCCACTCTGTTGATATCATTTCTTGCTTTTTATTATTTACGTTATCTATGCCTAACAATTGCACAACAAATACATGCAAGCAGACATTTAGCAATGACAAATGCACATTATTCTTTACGTGTGTTGGACGGCTGTTTGTTTTGGTTTTTTTAGCATCAGAGAAGTGATTTAAAATGTGTTATTGATTTAGAGTAACTGTATGGGGGATGGATTGTGGGATCTCAAGAAAGTGAAAACAACTTCTATGTAGTGTATGACCTCTGTTATAACCAGCTGATTATAACAGAAAATTACACACCGCTTTTTAATCATGTGGCCATGTATTACAGCCTTGTTATGTACACTTGTGTATGTTTTGTTCCTTATGTAATTTTGTAAACCAAACTGTTCCTGTTCAGTCTTCTTTGCAGATGCTACACTGGTCATAACACTTTATTTGAAATATATGACAGCAAATCCTCCAGTTTTGTAACTGTTCTGAATTTTCAAGAGAGTAATTTTATTTGGTTCAAGCAATGAGACAGGAGTAGTGGTGACGGTGCTGGGGTTATCATTAATATCACAACTACTATGGGATATAGGTGTAACACAGCCTGTCTACATGTAGTTACTGAACTTTTCCTTTTTTATCTATTTGGGTAACCAGTTATGCATGTCATCAGGTCACCATTTTGTCAGGCATGAAAGCCCCTGCCTCAAAAATGCAAAATGGTTGAGGGGGCCTGGATCATTACTCCATGATGGGGCTCATATCCTGACACTAATAATCACAGTGTCCTGTGTAACTCTACTCAGACAAATTAAAGTGGGTCTGGTCCAGAATGTGGCACCTCATATAAACAGAAAAACATAGATTTTGCAGGCAGATAAGGACCACTTGGTCCACATAGTCTTCCAATTTGTCCCTGCCTATAATATCAACACAGACCCTTCTTGTACTCCAGCTGATACACACACACACACACACACACACACATACACACCCTCTTCCTTTTCCCTAAGATTCTCTTCAGCCTATCCCATACATTCTTGAACCCCACCACTGTTTTCATGCCCACCATGTCTGCTGAAAGACTGTTCCGGGAATCCACCACTTTTTCCTGAGAAGAAGTATTTCCTCACATCTCACCTGAGCCTACCCCCTCCCACTTAGCTTTTTATTGGGCCCCCTTATCCTTGAGGATCTTTTTCTCTGAAAATTACTTCCCTCCTGAAGTGCATTATTTTGTACTTGATAACATTGAAACCCAGCTGCCATACCACTGACCACTCCAGTTTTCACAGGATTCTGCATTCTTTTCCACACACACACACCCTCAGAATGTCCACCCTATTGCAGATTTTGGTGTCATCCACAATGAAGCAGACCTTCCTTCCAGCTCCTCTGCAATGTCACTTGTAAAGACATTAAAGAGGACCAGTTCCAACACTGATCCATGAGGCATTCTGCTGGTCACGCTTCCTTCCTCAGAGTGAACTCCATTTACCACCACCCTCTACACGCCTACCCACTAACCAATTTCTCATCCAGTTTACAACCTTTGGCCCCACTCTTAAGCTATCCAGCTTGTTTACTAGCCTCCTATGTGGAACAGTGTTGAAAGCTTTTCTGTAATCTATGTAGGACACATCCACCGCTCCACCCTTATTAAATTCCTGGGTCACCCAGTCAAAAATCTATCAGATTTGTTTGACATGACCTCCCTCCATGAATCCATGCTACCTCAAGTCCTGTAACTAACTGGATTCAAGATATTCTACAATCCTTTCTTTCAGCACTGACTCCATTAACTTTTCCACCACTAATATTAGGCTGACTGGCCTTTGATTGCTAGCCTCCTCACTGCTACCACTTTACTGTGGTACTACAGCTGCCCTCCTCCAATCTTCCAGAACTACAGTACTCCTGTTTCCAGTGTTTAATAGGACTGTCAGAGATGCTGCCAGTTCCTCCCTATGCTCCAGCAATATCACTGAATGCACCCTGTCTGGCTCCAGCATGGGGTCATAAAGTCACAAGACATTATGCTGAAGCAATATACCATGCTGCCAATACAGCATGATATATTGCCAGTGGCATAAGTCTGTGTTTTACAGGGGGCTGCCCCCAACCGCCCCAACTAAAATAATCAACTCCAGGAGGTGGGGTTGGACACTTACTTCGAACAAAGTGTGAAGAAAAGAAAATTTATGTGTATCTGGGACCAGGATTCAATACCTGGTCCGCAGACGCACTGTCTACATTGCTGCCCATGGCTCATCCCATCGAGCCACGGCAACTGCTCGGTGGACCATTCTCCAACCAGAGGACTTTTCCTCTGCAAGGGAAAAGATTCAGGGTACACAACAGTGCATAGATCCTTTAGCGGTTTCCCCCCGTCACAATTCCCACCAGCGTTGTCTCTGATGCACGGTTTTAGCGTCGCCATTCTCTCTATCTGACAAATTGACCCAGTAGATCTGGCTCCATTGCTTTGTCCACTTTCAGATTGGGGAGGGAAATTGTTTAACCAGGAAAGGCACACTAAGCCAGTGCTTTTTTTCCAGGTGTGATCTAGAGCACACAGAAGTTAAATGACTTGCTCAGGGTCATACAGTACACAAGTGGGGGCTGATAGGTTCAAACCTAGATCTCAGGTTTGCAACTCAATGCCATATAATCATTACTCTATACTGCTTCTCACAAGTTTAGCAAGTTTAGCACTTCTCAGAAAATGGTCTAGTGTCCTACCTCCTCTCTCCTCCCTCCCTCCCTCCAATGCTCCTGTTACTTTTTGTGGTAACTCCTTCTTCTTCCTCTGTGAACACTGAACAAGAGTGTTTGTTCAGGATGCCTGCCTTTTTCCTCCCCCTCTGCATAGTCTCCACCCCTTCCCTTTTTAACTTTATAATCCCGCCCCTGAACATCCTCCTTTGGTTTACATACCAAAACATGTTTTGGCCCCCCTCGTCATCACCTAGGCTATTCTCTCTTCAGTTTGTGCCTTCACACTCCATACTGTCCTATCTGCTTTCCTCTGTTTCCCCTGATACACCTTCCTACCCTCCTCCCTCTGTGTCTCCTTATACCTTCTGAATGCTACCTTTTTAGCCTTTATCTTTTCTGCCACCTCTTTTAAAAACCACAGCAGTCTCTTTTTCCTCTCACTTTTGCTCACTTGTTTGATGCAGAGGTTTGTTGCCTTCTCTATGGCCCTTTTTAGCTACATCCACTGTTCTCCATCCTACCCAGGTCATACGAACATACAAACATACGAACCACAGCAGTCTCTTTTTCCTCTCACTTTTGCTCACTTGTTTGATGCAGAGGTTTGTAGCCTTCTCTATGGCCCTTTTTTAGCTTCATCCACTGTTCCCCATCCTACCCAGGTCATCTCTGAGGCATTCACCCATCTTTTAAAATCTGCCCGTCTGAAGTCTGAGACCCTGTCCTTGGGAACTGGGAAGTTCATTTCTGCAGCCATCCTTATATTGAACCACACTGAACAGTGGTTCATGTTCTCCGGGTGGCCATCTGCCTTGACATCTCTGACATTGTCCCTGTTAGTGAGTACCAGGTCCAATATGCGCCATCATGAGTGGGTTCACTTACTAGTTGCCTGAGGAATGCCCGTGTAGGGAGTCCAGGGTGTCTCTGCTTCTAGGTGAAGCAGCAGCTACGAGGTTCCAACCTACATCTAGTAGATTGAAGTCCATCACCAGCAACACCTTCAACTTTTCTTCCATCTTGCAAGCTGTTTTTACCAGTACCTTATCTAAATCCTCCCTTATGCTGGAGGTCTGTGGATCACTCCGGTGCCAATACATGTTCCATTCCCCATCTCTAGTGCAAGTCACAGTACCTCTACTCCACCCTGTTTTCACTGTATCTCTGTTGTTGTATGCTTTCTGTTACATAAAGAACCATACCTCCTTTCCTTCCCACCCTGTCCCTCCTGGACAGAGTATAGCCTAGTATGGACATGTCCCAGTCATCATTTTCAGTGCACCATGATTTGGTAATGGCCATAGTATACAAGTCAGCCTCTGACATTATGGCCTCTCAGAATCTTATCTCCTAGACTTCTAGCATTTACACATGGCCTTCCAGATTTTGTTACTACTCTGCCTGGTACCTCCTTTCTTTCCTTTTTGTCTACTCTCCTTCCCACCTCTCTTTTAAATGCTTCTGTTCCCGTCCCTTAATTTCTAGCACCCTGCTTCCTTTATTAATTTTCACACTGGGGATTCCATTCCCTCAGGTTGTCCTACTTTCTGCTTCAGTCTGTTTTGGGGGACACTTACTGGTACCCCAATTTCTTCTGCCTTCACCTGGGATGCAGTACCAACCCACCTCTCTACTTCAGGACACATCCTGTGACTGTACGACCATGAAATTCCCTCTTCCCTGATGCAGTTTCACACACCAAACTAATGAGGGCTATTGGACATCATGGGTGGGATATTCAGAAGGGTTGCACATGGCGCAACCCACTGATGTGCCCTGACGTGGTATTCAAAAGGGAAAAGTGCATGGCACAAATTCTGATGCACCGGGGTGCATCAGTAATGTATGCAACTCAAGTAGGGGAAGCGTGCCCATACATACCCCCGCACATCTCGACATTCAGTCCAGTATGTGCGGAGCCCATGCAGGTGCAACCCCTACATGCGCCGCATACAGTTGTTCCAAAAAATAAAGGAGCAACAGCTGACCATCCACAGGTGAGCTGCCATATTGCAGGGTGCAACATGGCAGATGCCAGTTGTGGGTGGCCACCCCAGCTCCAGCAGAACCCTCCATTGGGTAGTGCCCCCTCATGCCCGATCACTGGCATAAGCTTAGAAATATGTAACTCCTATATCCCTGGTGGACCAGTGGACCGCTCGCAGCCTGATCCCAGGCAGATGTCTAAAACAAGATTAGATCCCATCCCTGGTGGTCCAGCAGTACCCGCCTCCCCACCCTCCCACTGAGCCCTGCCACCTGCTCCACCTTCCGGTGGCGGCAGGAGGCAGCTCCCACTCACAAGCTGCCTGGCCACCCACCAACTGACTGCATACAGTACAGCTGTACACCCATTGGTCCACAGTGTGGGCCAATGGGCGGTCAGGCCCGTGCTGTATACACAGTCAGATATGTCGAATGGATTCATTCCATATCTGGACTTTAATATGTCTGCTGCCTTGTGTATGCTGTAAACAAACCTAATCGGGCAGATGTCTAAAACAAGATTAGATCCATCCCTGGTGGTCCAGCGGTACCCCCCTCCCCACCCTCCACTGGGCCCTGCCACCCGCTCCACCTCCCAGTCAGCGGCGGGAGGCGCTCCCACTCACAAGCTGCCTGGCGCCCACCGACTGACTGTGTACAGTACAACTGTACACCCATTGATCCACAGTGTGGGCCAATGGGCGCACTGTACTACACAGGTCCAGATATGTGAATGGATTCATTCACTATCTGGACTATGTAGTAGACTAGCCTGCACTCATTGGCCTATGCTGTAGACCAATGGGCGACAGCTGTACTGTACACAGTCAGTCGGGCGGGTGGCCGGGCGGCTTCCTCAGTGGGAGGGGGGGAGAGGGGTACCGCTGGACCACCGGGGATGGGATCTAATCTTGTTTTAGACATCTGCCCACGATCAGGCTGTGAGAGGTCCACTGGATGACCAGGGATATAGGAGTTTCATATTTCTATACTCATGCTCGCGATTGGGCTGTGAGCAGTCCACTGGACCACCAGGGATATAGGAGTTCATATTTCTATACTTATGCCCGCGATCAGGCTGTGAGTGGTCCACTGGACAACCAGGGATTTGGGAGTTACATATTTCTGTACTTACGCCCTCAATCGAGCTGTGGGGCACTTTGCCACTTGTGCAGGGGGCGTCGGTCCCTGATAGCTGCAGCCTGGCAGGGTGCCAAGGGTAAATCACTGGGGAAGGGCACACCTGCATGCAAATGGGGCCATAATGACATGCAAAGGCAGAATACAGGTGGCTACAGAGCGATATTCAACAGTGCTGAGCCATGGTGCAGCACCATTGAATATCACCCTGTCATCACCCTGGCACATCCCAGTTGAGCTGCGCCCAGACTTGCGTCACAGCCTGGCGCAGTCTGAATATCCAACCCAATGAGTACAAATAATGCGTTTTATAAAACAAACCACTTCAGGAGGAAAGTGGGTTAGGCAAACACTAATAGGCAACATGATGATGTAATACTATTTCACACCAACCCTGTGATATGGACCACCTACTACACCCTACAACCCTACACTGTATTCTGTATTACTTGATCAGGTGCCCTTCCCTGCTACAGTGCTTTCTGGGTGCACAGCTATGAACTGTGTTAAAATCGATGTATGTGTGGCATGGGATCATGCATTAGTGCACTAAAATCAATTAGCAATAAACCCGCTACTACAGCAAGTGACATGAGATACAGCAAAACTAAGGCTGAGAACCCAATCCACATAATGGCAAGACAGCAACTTGAAAGAACAGCAACAATGACTTTAGCTTTTCTTAAAACAGGTGAGGGTTAGTACCCATGATCTTTCCATCAGGATTGAAGTAAATAGCTACATAGTTTGCATGGTAGTCACCTCAGGCTATGAAGTTGCTGGACTGCTGGTGGTGGTTCGCTGGTCCCTTGGGCACAGCAGTCATGGCAGTGGTTGCACACCAGTGCCAGAGAAAAAGAGGCACAACAATGATAGACAGACCATTGAAAGCACTGGAGTCTAGCATGGCAATGAACAACTGGAGGAATGACTCATTTCTTTCACTGATTACATACACTGATCATTGCACAGCTTCTCAGTAAAAGCAAGTACAATTTATTGACCTCGACTGATGCTCTTAAAGGAGATATACTGTATCACTGCTTAAGAACAGTCAAACATTTATGCTAATGGCAGCTTGAACATATCTGTTCTATGAACAATACAAACAATGGTTTGGGAACAAGCCTTGAACTAGAATGTTTAGCCCTTGCCAGTAAAACTCTTACTTTCCCACTAGGTTTCAACAATTACAACTGGCACTCATACTGACTCACATCACACAGTATTATGGTACCTACAGTTCTGTTATTTTGGCTTGTTCTTCCTATCTGTCTTGCAGCACTCAGTAATGACTGTCACCACTCAAACACTAGAGCTGCCACTGTTCAATGACACAGAGGTGAACACATGATCTACTGGCTGGTGTACAAAGCTGAGAGAGAAGAGCAAGAGGTTGAAATTCTGTCACAGCAACTTACTGTGGAACCAGCCATGATTCATTGCAATAACCTGCAGTGCAGTAATTGACATGTGACAAAACACTGCATGACAAACGAGCTTAATTGCCATCAAATTAAACTGCTCCCAGTAGTATACTGCAAAATTTTGTGATATACTGCCACCTTACTGTGCTGCATCTAGACTGGTGCCACTGTATATACTATGCAACCATGAGCAAGTTACTTAACCGCCCTATGCAGCCATCCTGTCAGCTGTAAAACCGGATAGAAACAGGACCTGCCCCTGAAAATGGGGTGTAGTATCTCAGGTAGGCTATCCTGAATACATTTTCAGCAAAAAAAATCAAATTAGGAATCACCACAGCAGCAATTTTGCTTATAACTATTTAATGTGATAAGTAAATGAGCCATTGCATGTTGTACTGTATTTAATTATATGTGCTAATTTTAAGGAAAGGCAGGTGGTGTTGCATTTGATCTATGGATGGTTCCATTCAGTGTAATTACGATGCTACCACCATCTACTACAGATAATGGTAGAACAGTATCCAGGGATTCCAAAAACAAGGTGAACATCCTGGCCAGGTATGTTATTTTTGTTGTGAATTCTATTGTTATTTTTTACACATAATAAATAAATATTTAATTGCAATAAATAAATAAATGTGGAGAAAGTTACTGGTTCCCCAGAAGGGGAAAAAATAAAACATTGCTGACATCCAGTTTTGCATGCGTGGAAGTAAAGAGATAGTTGATTCTTCTGAAATTAATGTTTTTACCAGTGATAGCTCATTACTGTAAGTTCCAAGAATTTTTTTTAAGAATATTGACTTCTGAAATTTGGGTCACAGAAAGTATCATGTCTTTCAAAAAATTAAAATGCCACATCCAGATTTGAATCCATGGATTTATTTTTTTTACTTTTTCTTTGACTTCTCTTATTTATATCCACTTCAAGATCTGTAAATGATGATATGTATTTGAGTGAGACTGCAGTTTCTGATTATATTTTTCATTCCTTGAAGCAAGATATAGAGAATACTGGATGGGCAACTATGCACAACCAGTGTGTTCTGTCACAGAGGGGTTCTGATTCCCTCTGACCTCGTGAGCAAAGCTTCATGGGAATCAGAGCCCTGAGGTGGCAGAACACACTGCTTGTGCATAGAGTTGCTCATCCTGTATTTTTTATAGTGTGTAGTATTGTGTGAACAGGGGTGTCATTTCAGATATCAACGAGGGGAGCCACAACCACTGGTCAGAGTGGCTGTGGGGGCAGGGCCATGGGCTGAGTGGGGGCAGGGCCAGTTGCTGAATGGGGCAGGGTCAGGGGCACATAGGCCATGGCCACCATAAGCTAAGCTGGAGTGGAACAAACCTGAATCAGGTAGGAAAAGTTATACATCTGTTGCATTGTCAGTTGCAGTCTTAATAAAAATTAAAAAAAGTGATAATGTATTACTAAGACACTGGCAATAAACAGAGGAGGGAAGAGGATAAACCTGGAAGTAAGGAGGGGACTGGACTCTCTATCGGGGGGGGGGGCAAGGATGGGATGTAAAGAGGTAGGGCCAGGGCTTCCTATGGGGATGGGTTAGGGGCAGACTGGATGGATCAACGGGGTCATTCTCTGTCATCTGATTTCTATGTTTCTATTTTAATTCTACTAAACAATATCACGGCAGATAAAGGGAAACATCTTCCTAACACAGAGTCAGCAATATTTTGAGATAGACAAAGAGGGGACGTGGTTGGCCTGACACCTAGGATGGGAGGTGGCAGAGAAAAACATTTTACAACTACAGAAGAAGTATGAGGAGCCAGTAGTGGACCAGTCAGCTATACAGGAGGCATTTACTAGCTTTTATCAGAAGCTATACATCTCAGAAGTTCTGTACAGTGTTCCTAGCCCTGACACCTTCTTGGACACCCTGCCCTTCCCAAAGATTTCTGTTGCAGACAGAGAAGGACTGGAGGAGGATGTTACTTCAAAAAAGGAGGAAACAGCAGTAAAGTCACTCCAACTTGGCAGTACCAGATCCCAATGGGATCCCAGTTGATATCTACAAGTTCTTCTGGGAGGACCTCAACCTGCCTATGCAGGCAATGGTGTTGGAGGATCTATAATCAATGTGACTGTACCCCTTGCATTGCCTGGTAACCATCACAGTCCTCCTGAAGCCATGGAAGGACCCTACCTTGTGTGGTTCCTGCTGCTTTCTTTCTCTGATGAACATGAGCTACAAGGTGGTGGCTAAGGTGCTGGTGGGGAGATTGAAGGGAATACTGCCAGCAATCCTCCATGATGATCAGGTAAGCTTTGTGAAAGGCTGGTATGATATGAAAAACATCAGAAGGTGACTTAACATCATGGCGGTGATCTGGGGAGGGGCTGCTCAATCTGGACTGTTGGATCAGGGAAATAAGCTTCCTTCTATCTATCGCACCACTTTGTGAGATGGATTTGTTTTCTTTTATTTAAAAAAATAAATGATTCTGCATAAGGGAAAATAAGGAGTGCTGAGTAAAAGCAGAATTGTTTTCAAGTCAGGTCAATTCTGCAGGTGGTAAGGCTACTGCTGAGTCACGGGATGGCATAGCAGGAGGTAGGCTACTGCTGAGCCACTCTGCTGCCATGGCAGGTGGAAGGACTGCTGCTGAGCGATTGGACTAGCAGCATTGCAGGTAGAAGTGCTAGTGCTGAGCCACTTGGCTGGCATTGGCAGGTAGAAGGGCTACTGCTGAGCCACCAGGTTAACATGGCAGGTGGAAGGGCTGGTGCAGAGCCACTGGACTGGCAAGGCAGGTGGGAGGCTATTGCTGTACCACTGGGCTGGCATGACAGGTGGAAGAGCTACTGCTGAGCCAGTGGCTGGCATACATGGCGTGGTGGTAGCCAGGGCTACTGCTGAGCCACTGGGTCAACCTATGAACCTGCCCTAATCAAGAAATTTTTAATGCAAAAAAGTTGTGCGGCTACAGATGGATAGAATATCTTTCTGTACTATGATATCATAAATCAATTAGCACCTGATGAGTACAGGAGTAGAGAGAGAACTTAGAAAAGTCCATTGTCAACAAGAACATTTTGCTTCTGTGAATCTAATTAAATTTAAATAATCACCTATGACATTTGTATACATATTGATGGGGCACAGTATCTTGGAATCATTGTGATCACTTAACTGCCTGCATTGAGGGGAATGAAATTCTTTCTGTTTGTTGAACCAATAGCTGTATGTGATATTCTGAGTGACCTCACCTTCCCCCTGTGGGTCAGGCTGTACAGTATCTAGTAATACAATGTACAGTAAGGCTCAGAACAGGAGAGGTCTTAATCTTTACCCTTCAAATCCATTCTGCTTCAGAGGGCCACTTCAGAGATGTTGACAAAGCCTAAGGTACATTTAAGGATTGCAGTGCCTGGGGCTCGACTGCAGCTGTCCACTCGCCCGATTGACTGACAAACAAAAACCCGACTTGGACTTTACTCGTGTGGTGTCTGTTCTTCTCTATGTCTATCGCTCACTCTTCTTAGTTAAAAATAAATCTCTTCCTGTTAACTCCCATTTCC
Organism: Neoceratodus forsteri; assembly: GCA_016271365.2. Taxonomy (NCBI): domain Eukaryota; kingdom Metazoa; phylum Chordata; order Ceratodontiformes; family Ceratodontidae; genus Neoceratodus; species Neoceratodus forsteri. The sequence goes on along the minus strand of JADMNL010000023.1, from coordinate 508,952,959 downwards.
TGACCAATGACCATCCATTTCCCGCCTATGCCCCTGCTCGCACTCATCAGGCAGGCTTCTCCCACTTACAGGTGATGTCGGGTTGACTTTGTGACCTGTGCCACCCCCTGGCATCCCTAGCCAGTCACAGTAGGCTGTAGCTAAGTCCTAGTTCCATGTTTACGCACTAAGGTGCAGCTAGCACTATGCACACTGGTAGTAGGAGTTTTTTTGCAGGAAAGAGCCGTGAGTTGTTGGGACCGGTCCAGCATGCCACGATCGTGTTTCTTTGCCTGCAGTGGGGGGGTCTGATTAGTGCAGGTAGCAGGCAATGGCACATTTTTATTTGAAAAAAAAGACACTGCAGCAGTAAAAAACACTACCCTGGCTGCAATGTTGGGGGGGGGCAAGTGTCCCCCGTCCCCCCTTAATGTTGCCCTTGTGTGTGAAATATGTGTGCATAAGTTCTTTTGCTTTCAAAATGAAACTGACTCATGAAGTTTCTAAAGGTTCTGGAATGCTGTTCTACCACAGTAGCATAGAATCTCATTCTGTGACCTTTGGAACTGTGGTAAAACAGCATTTTGAAAGGGATGGAATTCTATACAGAACAAAACTTTACTATACACTATAATGCTGTATAAGACTATCAAGATAGAATATGGAATAATATACTCTACGTCTACCCAAAATGCCACTAGCCAGCAGTATCATCAGACCCTCGGATAGTTCCCATCCATTTTGATTTACTTCAAATTACAGAAAGAGATATGTTTCAGACAAACACACAGAAAATGATGCCATTACAGCTTTCAAAGGGTATACATTCTACATGTACGGGTTCATAAACTCCTGGACAAGATAGTACATAGGCAGCTAATGGATCATATCCTTCACCACAGTCTTCTCATGAAAGATCAATTTGGCTTTTGGTTGCATCACTCCACCTGCACTGTGCTATTATAGTTCACCAATGATCTAACAGCAAGTCTAGCTCAGGAGTTACTGTAGTAGACACCTACAGTACTGTATGTGCATGGAGGCGGTAGAGTAGCAGAGTTGATGACCTACAAAGTCATTTTGAACTGTATTTCACAAGTAAACTAAGAAAATAACTATGGCTATTGTTCTTGTCCCATTTCAGATATACAGATAGCAGCAATTCATATTTCTGAGATGTCCACTCCGCATCCATTGAGGTGTTCAGGTGTCAAATGTTTATTTATATTGTTTTTGACTAGGATATCTCAGCTGTTCTTCTGCTTGCATTTTAAAAAGTTTGTGCATCTGCATATCTGCGTCTAACTGAATGGTTCCCATTTGAAGGCAGTTAATACTCATATATTTCCATAGACATCTTGATTGCTTATTAGAGTTGGACAATAGTTGTGAATTCTGCTTTCACAGAACTTTCTAAAAATTCCAAAATGTCGTGGAATTTTCTGAACTTCAGCCATTGGTGAAATCAGAATCTTCTGAATACAGTATGTTTGGTGGATTTTCACCTGTTCCCAGAATTTTTGCTGAACTGTGAAATAATACACATGAACTGTGGATTAACAGTTCTGAGGATTTTTTCCACAGTTTAATTAATTATTTCACAATACATGCAATTATTCCTCAGTTCAGTTATCAGTGCTGCAGACTTTTTCTCCACAGTTTAATAGAATAATCCGCAGTTTGCACTTTTTCGCTGGTCTAAGTTGAAAGTTTTGTGAAAGTTGCTAATTGGTTTTTGCACTTTCATGGAATCGAATGGCTGACTTTTGCAGAAATTCTGTTAGTGGAAGTTTTTTTCACACACCTCTATTGCTTACCTAAGTCTGAACATTTATTTGCTGTTAGATAGTATATAAGGGTAAACACCTGAATTTAAAACTGCACTTGAGTAAATAAATTAAAAGGTAGCTCCATGCCTACTTAAAGCTGTGTAAGGCTACAATCAAAAAGTCAGCTTTTTCAGATTGCTATAATTGTCAGGAGGCAGACGGGACATTCCTCAATTGAAAATCAGAGTTACTGTAGCTTTTGTATTAGAATTTGAAGCTTCAGTGCTCAAAAAAAGTATTCGCTAAAAGGTAATCTTATAACCAATTAGAGCCAAAAGCTTTCAACTTGAAGAACAGGCACAACATCAGTTTCCTTTGAGAGGACTTCAGGAAGAATATTCAATTTAAACATTTTTATTTTTAAAAATAATAAAACCACAGCAAGGCATAGTGCATGATTGATGTGTTTCAGGTAGACTTATCCTTTATCAAAAGCTACAGCACATTTCTAACTGCCACATTAAAAAATACCTTAGTTAACTACAGAATTATGACATCACAAACACAATTCAAAATCATTGGTCCTTGACTAAAACACTTAATACAGTAATCATAGTAATTAAATAAGTTAATTAAAACAAGCTCCCTAAGTGAAATAAAGTGCAGAATATAATCACCACATCATTTGGGATTACCTTTATTGGTATCAGGATGGGGAAGGAGGGAAAGTAAGGGATACGGTTAAAAAAGATTAGCATATAGCTATGTTATAGAACATTCTCAAAGTAAATGAAACAATCATTATATAACACTATATTCTGAAAAGTGCATCTTTGTGGCCATTTGTCACTCTTCTAAATATGGTTTCAAATCAAACCCAAAAACGAGTCCTGGCTCATTGTTTGCCTGTAACATCAGAATCCAAAATGTCTCTCTTTTAAGTAAGAGGTTATTAAATTGCCACCTCTTGGGTTGTGGCTAACTTTGTCAATTATTGTGAACTTAAACTTATGTTCTGCATCGGTGGGGGATTCAGCTATACAGGTGGCTGTTGTGTACAGGGGAGCCTCCTGGCTATAGATCTGTGGTGCTCTCCCAGCCTCTGTTTAAAGGGGTGAATAGTTTTACCTACAGTAAATGCTTGACATAAGCATTCAGCTACTCCTGCTATATCAGAGGTACATTTGTCTTATTCCATATTGTTTTGTTACATTAATGCTAGTGAAAAATCACAAGTTTTGACATTATTGCAGTACAAGCAATTTTTCATGCCTGAAACAACCTTTTTTTACTGTCTAGCTATGTAACAGTTTTTTTTTATCCATGAGGTGGCTATGCACCAATTTATCCTGTGATGTATGTGCCTTTCTATATGACATGACAGGCTTAGATGCTGCCATCTCTTTAAGTGCTGGTTCACTGGCTAGAACACCCCAGCATTTGTTAATGATATTACTTATCTGTGTAGTATTACATGATTAAGTTGTTACAAAATAAAATCTCTCCTGTTGTGTGCTCATATTTTCTCTATCATGTAGTAAACTTAGTCTATCCTTGAATCCACACATCCTTTGTTCTAGCTATGCTTTGTTTACTATATCCCTGCTTTGAAGCCTGTCTGTCAAGACTTCCTGTTTAACCATAAAATCTTCCTCCATGCAATATTTCCTTTTGAACCTCAGGAACTTTTCTGTTGTGTGTCGTGGATGGTAAATTGATGCCATAAGGAGGTTGTTGCCATCCAGCTTTTTCCTGAGGGGATTTGTTCCCATGCCACCCATGCCATCTTTTTTAATGACTAGATCTAAGAATTATTTATTCTCAGTCCTGTATTTGTAAGTGAATCTAAGATTTTAATTGGTGCTGTGCCTGTAATCTACAAATTCCCTCAGTTCATTTTCAGTTCCATTCCACAACAGGAGCACATCATCTATACATCTGCCCCAGTGTTTTATTTTTTGGTGGAATGGATTAGTTACTGCATTCAACACATGCCCACATTCCCTCTCCACTGACATAAATGTTGGTGACTGATGGTGCACAGGTTGTCTCTATCGTCATGCCTCTTACTTGCAGATACAAATTCGTGGCAAACAAAAAAACACCCAGGAAAAAATTGCTCATCTTGAATGGCATTCCAGAAAAGAACACTTAAAAATTGTGGGCCTCCCAGAAGGGATCGAGGGGGACAGTATTTTGAATTTCTGTGAAAAATTGTTCACTAAATTAGTGGAGAGAGAATATCCTGGTATAAAAATTGAATTGGAAAGAGCACACAGATGCCTGGCCAGGAAGGCCTCAAATGCTAAATATTCAAGAATCACTTTTGTCAAATTTCACAAGTTTCAAGAAAAGAAACTGGTGCTAAAAGAAGTTAGAAAAGGAAACCATTAGTAATACAGGGAGCACAGGTTTCAATTTTTCCAGATATAGGCCCTGACCTTCAAAAAAAGAGAAACACTTACAAAAACATTAAACAAATTCTCTGGAACAAACAAATTCCCTTCTCTCATCCAACTCCAACTCCAACTACTCTAAAATATTTTACAAGGGTAAATCCTTCATTGCAAACATCCCCAAAGAGGTAGAAATATTGTACAATGAATGTTGAACAATGAAGTATAAAGACATTAAAATAATGAAACCTAGTAAAGAGGAGGAGAGAAAAAAGGGAAAATCCACTTTATATAAACACTTTTCTTTCCTTCATACTTTCTTCCAGGAGAACAGTGTTAGCCTAGGAAAGTTAAATATTATGAGTATTAAAGCTAATGCACAGCAATTTAAGGGATCATTCTTGACTTGATTAATGTAAGGAGCTTGTCCACTGCATGCAGGGAGGTAATAAACTCCATTTTGCATTGTAGTTTTCACTTTTTTGGATCTAATAATTTTAGACTCTAAGATAGGTTTTAGATGGGGGGTAAGAATAGTTTATGTTTGGAATAAGATTACTTGAGTTCATATGAAAATCAGAGATATAATAATTTTGGAAACCTTTCTAGTACAAGATCCATTGTACAGTATTCAGGCACCTACCAGAAGAACTATGCAAGAGACACTCCATGTGTGAGAGAGGATTACATAAAGAATACATTTAGATAAATGGATAGATTCAAATGTATGTCATGAACATGAATGGTTAATAACCCCATAAAAAAGAGAATTGTAGCATAACATAGATTGTTTAGTTATTCAAGAACACACTTAACAGATACAGAATTTAAAAGAACTCTGTAAATTTTGGGAAGGTCAAGCATATCACACCAGATATAATAGAAAAGCAAGGGGTAGTAATAATATTTGCTAAAAGCAAAGTTGAAGAAATTAGAAAATGGTACATAAAATGATAGATACATAATTATTCAGGCTAAGATTAATAACATAGAGCTTACTATATCTGGTGAATATGGGTCCAAGTGAGGACAATCCTGATTTCTTTATATAATTTTTCAACACTTGGGCTCAGTTTTCACCCCATGTTGATTGGAGATGACATTAATACTGTACTTGACCCCAAGCTAGATAAAACAGGAACCCACTCAACCCTGTCAAGATCTGCAAAGATAATATCCAAAAGCTTGGAAGCATTAAATCTATATGATATTTGAAGATATCAAAATAATACACTGGTGTTGTCCCACATCTCACACAGACACCAGGACTATTCCAGAATAGACTGGATAGTGGGATCCTGGAGTATTGCCTCTAAATTTAAAGAGATATCCTATGAGGGTATTAGTATATCAGACCACTCGGCCATTTCTTGTACCTTGGATTTTCCAGGGCATGTACCAAGCAGTGGATGGAAAATGGACCTGCTTCTAAGTAAAAATATAAAATTCCAAGAATACATTGGAGAACAACTAGAGAGTTATTTACTGTTTAACTGGAAAGAGACCCTTTGAACATTGCATGGGATGCTTTGAAAGCTACATTAAGGGGTCATATAATTAAATTTAAATCCTGTATTAATCAAAAAGACAAAAATAAATACTTAATTTAGAGAAAGAAATTAAGAGGGCTGAAATGAGGCATATAAATACTAAAAAGGAATAAGATCTCACTCAGCTTCAGAACTTAAAGCAAACATATTATACATTAATGAACAGTATAATGGAAAGGAACATCCTCAAGTCTAAGGCTAAATATTATGCATAAGATGATAAATCAGGTAAAATGTCGACCTATTAATTGCAAAGGGAAAGAACTGAGAGACAGATTAAGGAAATTATAGTAGAAGACAACATAATCTCAGATCCAGACGCTATTAATAAGGAATTATGTAAATGTTATACAACTTAATATATCTCAGAAGTAAATAAAAAAGTGGTGGATAATAACTTTATATCTGATATTCCTGAGATTAGGGAGTATGACAGAATATTGCTGGATCAACCTAGTACTATAGAGGAGGTGGAAACGGCTGTTAAAAGTTTGGGGGGGTGGGAGAGCTGCAGGACAGGATGGATACCCAATTGAATTCTATAAAATTCTAGATAATAAAATATAGGTGTTTAATAGAATTATTTAATTCATTTGTTGAATGGAAATAAATCCTAGACACATTTAAAGAAGCAACAATTACTTTATTACCTAAAGAAGGGAAACAATTAAGGTATTATGCCTCCTATAGGCTAATTTCGATCTTAAACTCAGATTATAAGATCTTTATGAACATTTTGGCATATAGATTAGAAAAAGTCCTTCCTAAGGTAACTGTGGGAGATTAAACTGGCTTTAATAAACAGAAAAAGTGTTTTAATAATACAAAAAATGCATTATATATTACAGAACATTGTAAAGATACTGAAACTGTTTTGCTGTCTTTAGATGCCAAAAAAGTTTTTGACAGGGTTGAGTGGGATTACTTATTTAAAGCATTAGAACTGATGGGTATAAGTCCTGTCTTTTTGAACTGGATCAAACTAATTTATAAAAATCCAAGAGCCAAGGTGGTGACAAATCTGAATATTTCACCTCCCTTTGTCTTATCCTGAGGTACCAGGCATGGGTGCCCCCTCTCTCCTCTCCTTTTTACACTAGTAATATAACTATTAGCCAGTAGAATAAGAGCTATTAACAGTATTCAGGGAGTTCAAGTTGGAAATAGAACCATTAGACTATCACTGTACGTGAATGATGTGCTGCTTTACTTAAAACAAGGTTGGGGCCTTGCCCACGCTTATGAATATTGTAAAGGAATATGGGCAGGAATCAGGATATAAAATCTACTGGGTAAAATCTGAGATATTACAGCTAAATAACAAAACTTCAAAGCCTAAATAGTTAAACACAACAATTAAAAGTCTTGATAAAACTAAGTACCTAGCTATATATTTAACTAAAACCCTAAAAAATATACTAGATCTTAATATGAAATCAACCTTGGATAAAATCAAACTTGATTTGGAAAACTGGACCCATCTTCCACTTACTTTGATGGGCAGATCTCAAGTTGTTATAATGACGGTCCTCCCTATGATCTTATGCATTGTACAGGTTATACCATTTCTGATGCCCAATGCTCATCTTAAGATCTTGGAAAAGATGATCCAAAGATTTCTATGGAAAAATAAAAAACCTAGGTTAACCATAGATAAACAAATGTAGAAGGAGGAAATGGGGGGGGGCTAAACTTAACAGATTTTAGGTTATATTAATATGCTACGATACTCTTACATACTAAAGAATATTATGTAGACTCCCCACCTTGGTGGGTGGACTGTGACAAATATTTTTATAAGAACAAGAAACATTACCATCACTTATACACTGAATATAAAAAAATAGATCTGAATAAGATCTCCAATGTTTTCATTAAAAACATCTCTTTGGCTTGGAATTAATATTGTAGAGAGAGAAAAGAAAATATTAGAATTAATATACACAGTTCTTTAACAAATGTTAAAAATAGGGGATGGAGTCTGGAAAGGAATGAAGTAAATTTCTGGGAAAAATTATCCATTTTTGTTCTAGGAGACATATATCAAAATAGTAAGCTACAGGTGAATCAAAGATAGCCTTAAAAAGTACTTGAATAAAGGGTTAGGGTTGCCAAATGTAAATTATTTACCAAATTGAATAAGCTCTCTACAGTTAAGTGATAAATGTGTTTCCAAAATATATAAAAAATTAAGACTAAGTAACTCTGACTGCCACATGAAACTTTGACAAAACTGGGAAAAATAATTCCAATATGATACTGTATATCAGAAGGGAGATGGAAAATAGCCCTCAAATTGATGAAACCAACAAGAAGCATATGATTAAATCAGATTCAATTTAAAGTTTTGCATAGAATTTATCATACCCCTCCTGTATTAAATATATTTAATTCAAGGATATCTCCTATTTGCAACAGATGTGGAATTTATATGAGTACTTTAATACAGGTGATAGTTCAATGTCCTTAAGTTAGATCTTTTGGGGATAAGATATTTTCTACTCTAAATAAAATTTCTGTGATAAGAATTACATTTGAACCAGAATTATGTTTATAGGGGACTTCAAATTTCCAAAAACTCCCTTTGGGTAATCTTCAAGTAATTATTAAGATGGGCTTGATAAATTCCAGCAGATGCATAGCACATCTCTGGAAGGATGGCAACCCTCCAGAATTCTCCTTATGGAGAAATTTGTTTCTGGAAAGTATTCAATTGGAAAAAAAATACTGTTATGATATTAAAGCACTGGCAAAATTTGAAAAATATGGACTCCAGTGTTAAGTTTAATAAACTCTAATCAAATTTAAGTTGGGGGTAGGTATAGTTTAGTTTAAAATAGGTTAGTTAGTTTAGTTAGGGTAGAGGGTGATGGTTAGGTACACATTTCCCCAGGTGAGGATGAATAACAGGTAATGACACCATCAGGATGGTGGATAGAGCATTACTATCAAATAATATATTGAAAAATGTATTACTAAACCTGTGGGGAAAAAAGTACTGCAATTTATAAACATTTAACAGAAGATCCAATGGCGGATTTCAAATATGCCATTAAAGAAATTGCCACAGGGGTATTTGAAAAAGAATAGATTGATGGTAAAACATAAGACTTTTTACTAGTTGAACACCCAGTTTTAGCCACCTTTTATGCACTCCCAAAAATGCATAAAAATAAAGAGGACCCACCGGATCAACCCTTCATACGTAGAATAGGATCCCAGATGAAACCCCTCTCTAAGTATTTAGACCATCATTTGAGAACAAATATGGACATTTTTCCCTCATACATCAAAGACACAAAAAGTGTCCTAAGGTTATGTGATGAGCTACAAGTTGAGGAAAATGTAATTTTGGTAACTATGGACATAGAGACTTTGTACTCAAATGTTGCACATGATGGGGCCCTGGATGCTGTGGCAGCAATCCTAACCAGAAGGGACAGTAATTCTATGCCACCAACGGACTTTTTGATCAAACGTTTGGAGTGTATACTGAAATTTAATGTTTTTTTTTATTTGTCAAGAATTTGTATATGCAAGTAAGAGGCATGGTGATGGGTCAAACTGTGCACCATCAGTAGTCAACATTTATGTCAGTAGAGTGGCAAAATGTACATGTGCTGAATACAGTAACTAATCCATTCCACCAAAAAACAAAAGACTGGGACAGACCTATAGATGATGTGCTCTTGTTGTGGAATGGAACTGAAAATGAACTGAGGGAATTCATAGATTACATGCACAGCACTAATGAAAATCTTAGGTTCATTTACAAATGCAGCACTGAATACAGAATTCTTAGATCTAGTCATTAAAAAAGATGGCATGATCTGCATGAGAACAAAACTCTTCAGGAAAGAGGTGGATGGAAACAGCCTTCTTATGACATCAAGTTGCCATTCACAGCACACCACAGAAAACATTCCAGGGGACAGTTTCTGAGGTCCAAAAGGAACTATAGCATGAAGGAAGATATTGTGGTTGAATAGGAAGATTTTGCGGTTGAATAGGAAATCCTGACAGGCTGCAAAGCAGGGATATAGTAAACAAAGCATAGCTAGAGCAAAAGAATTTGTGGATTCCAAGGATAGACTAAATTTGCTACAAGACAGAGAAAATGTAAGTACTCCACAGGAGAGATTTTATTTTGTAACTACATAGTCATGTAATGCTACTCTGATAAGTAACATCATTGGCAAACATTGTGGTGTTTTAGCCAGTTAGCCAACACTTGGAGAGATTGCAGCAGCTAAGCCTGTCATGTAGTATAGAAAAGCACATGCATTACAGCATAAATTGGTGTATAGCCACTTCATGGATAAAAAATCTGTTATCTGGCTAGACAGTAAAAAGGATTACTTCAGGTATAAAAATTTCTTGTACTTCGATAGCATTAAAACTTGTGATTCTTTTACCAGCACTAATGTAATAAAATGTGATAAAACAATATGAAATAAGGCTACCCTCCCCTTTAAAGAGTGGCTGGAAGAGCACCACAGAGCTATAGCCAGGAAAGATCCCCTGTATGCAACAGCCACCTATATAGCTGATTCCTTCCCTCATGCAAAACATAAATTTAAGTGGCTGTGGAGTGGCAATGGCCAGGAATACACTGTGGAGATTATGACACTGTCCTATATGTGCCAGATTAATGGAATTGGAGGCTGAGGTACACAGAGTCAGGTATGAGCTGGTCAGATGGATGAAGGGAATGGGTGCAGGGGTTGGGCGGTACAGATACAGAGATATTTGGGGAAGGGTGTCTGCAAATGCAGGTGCACAGGGATGGGGGATCGGCTTGAACTGTGACAGGTCAGGCCAGCTCTGGGGGAGGAGAAGGGGAAGGGGTTCAAGATCGGACCTGGAGGAGGGTGAAGGCTGGCAGAGAGTGAGGACTGCTGGTAACAGGGGAAAAGGTATTCCTAAGACCCTGGCAGGGGTGCACAACTCACAGGAAGGGGATGCTGATAGACAGCCTACTGGGGAGATTCCGGTCTCCAACAGGTACTCACTACTATCAGATGCCATGGTAGAAGGGGTCTCAGAAGAAGCCAGGGGTGCAGCAAGCAGGGAAGGGAAGGAGGCAAAAAGTGAGAGGGGGATGAGAGGAGGGGCACCAGGACTAACAGATGCACAAGGGAAAACAGGGACAGAAAAGCTGGGAGTTGGGAGTACACAGGAAGGGAGGATGAGGGACAGAGGAGGAGGAAGGACAGAACCCAGGGCGGCTAGAGGCCAGCAAGGAGGCTGTGAGGGGGGCATAGGAAACAGAATGATTGGAGGAAAGTATCAAGGGATCATGGAGGTCAGGAGGGGAAACAGGGTGGCACTGAACTGAGTGTTCACAGTGTAAAGGAGTTGGAAGTGGTTACCTACTCCTTGAGGCAATCTAAGAACTCACTGGCAGGGGACAGGTTTGTGGGGGAGGCAATGGATGGGAGTGCTGGGGGCAGGGGTGACAGAGATAGTGGCAAAAGTCAGCAAGGAAAGTGAGGGAGAGGATACTGAGGTTGAGGGGTCTATGGATAAGGGCAAAGTTTTGGAAGGGGGGGCAACAAGGATCAGGAAGGTAGAACAGACACCGGCACCTCAGTATAGGAGAACAGTGATACAGGTGAACAAGAAGAAAATAAGGAGCAAGGTGCTACTGTTAGGTAGTAGTAGTAGTAAAAAGTTTATTTCTGATATCAGAAACAGGATAAAACCCAATTTAGCATCAGCTAATTTACAATGGGGTCCTACTGTACAAAAAAAAAAATATCAGTTTCATTTTTAAATACATACAAATGCAAACACTATACATACATAAAACACAATGCATATATAACCAAGAAAAAAGAGAAAGAAAGAAAGAAAACAAATAGTAATTACAACAATAAACCATATATATAAACATCTCAGGTACAGCTATCATAAAGGGAATCAAGAGGGGGAGGTAGAAAGAGTGCGGTGTGGGTAGAGTGTAAGCCAGGGATGACAGTGCTAGAGGTAATCCACCATACTCCTTCCTGGGGTAAGGAACAGGATAGGAATTTACATCTGGTGTTCCACTTGGGAACTAACAACCTGGAAGGCAACAGTCTCCTGGAAGTACAGGTGAGATTTAAGACCTCTGGCTAGGTTCTGCAGTGGGCTATGCTTCAAATCTCTAGCCTTTTTGAGGTGTTGCCTGTACCCAGAGCTAGTACAGAGAGAAAGCATAGGATAAAAGAGTTTAACAGTTGGCTAGCAAGATGATGTAGGAGGATGGGGTATGGGGTGATAGGGAACTGGGGTGCAACCTGGGATGATGAGAGCCTATTTGCCCCAGACAGGCTACATCTCAACAATGAGGTGCAGCAGTACTGAAGTGCAGGCTGGGGAGTTGTTTGAAAGAGAATATAATTTAAACTGAATGGGGGCTGGAAATTTGGTAACTATGGACATAGAGACTTTGTACTCAAATGTTGCACATGATGGGGCCCTGGATGCTGTGGCAGCAATCCTAACCAGAAGGGACAGTAATTCTATGCCACCAACAGACTTTTTGATCAAACGTTTGGAGCGTATACTGAAATTTAATGTTTTTTTTTTATTTGTCAAGAATTTGTATATGCAAGTAAGAGGCATGGGGATGGGACAAACTGTGCACCATCAGTTGTCAACATTTATGTCAGTAGAGTGGCAAAATGTACATGTGCTGAATACAGTAACTAATCCTGGTGCTGAGGGGCCTAGGTCACCCCCAGAAGGGATGAAGAGTTAGGTTCTGGCAAGCCCTGGAGGGGCAGAGGAGAGGTAAATATGGTGGAGGGGCTTGATGGTCAATGCTAGGAGCCTGGCAAACAAGACTGAGGAATTAATAGCTATCATTGTGCATGACATACTGGACATAATTGCGATCAAACAACTTGGTGGTTAGAATTTCTCACATGGGAGACAACAATTCCTGGTTTCAGATTGTTTACGAGGGACAGAAGAAACATGAAGGATGACCTTCTACATCAGGGATGATATAAAGGTTACAGAGGGGCAGGGGCTGGAAAGCAAACTGTTTTGGGTGACATTGGGCAGAAGGACAGGGGAATCCATGAGACTAGGAGTTGCTTACAGACCACCCATGCAAGGGGAAGAACAGGATAGTGTGACTACACAGGACATAGTGAGGATGGCTCTCAAAGAGGAAATGCTTATGGTGGGAGACCTAAACCTCCCTGATATGGACTGGACCATCCAGATGCAGCTTTGACCAGAAGCAAGGAGATTCTGGAAGTGCTGCAGGGGTGTTCTCAACAGCTCATCAAAGAGCCAACTAGGGTGAGCAACCTGCTGGACATGGTCTTGACAAATGGTGAAAATGTAGAGGAGGTGGTGGTAGGGGAGAAGCTGGGAAGCAGCGACCATGGGAACATCAGTTTTAAGGTGAGGGGCAGGAAGGTGGTGAGCTGAATCAGCACAATGGTGCTGAACTCAGTACAACTGACTCGTAAGATGAGGAAGGTTAGTGAGGGAGGCGATGGAAGGCATGGGAAATAAACAAAGTGGAAGAGTTATGTGGAGCTATTAGGGACCAGAATAGGAAGTCACACAAGTGTGTATAAGGAGGGTAATAGGAAGGGTGCAAGAAGCAGGATGCCACTCTGGTTCAACAGGGATGTGGTGAGTGTGGTTGGGGCAGGTGGATGGCATTTAGGAAATACAAGAGAATGCAGAAGGAAGAAGACAGGGGAAACTTATAGGGAAATGAGGAGGCTAGCAGGGAAGGTTATTAGGAGGGCTAAGGCCGACACATAGGAAAGGATAGTGAAACAGGCTAAGAGAGGTAATAAGACACGTTTTAGATATGTGGGAGATAGGAGGAAGACTGGTTAAGAGATTGCAAAGTTGTTGGAGGAAGGAGGGAAGCCATTAGTGGAGGACTGGTGAAATGTTTGCTTGATATTTATGAAGGAGGGGGAAGGCAGGGGACCAGAGTTAAGGAGGGGGGGGCACGGGGTTGATTACAAGACCCTTCGGCACAGAGACAGTTAGGGGAGGAACAAGGCAGGGTGAAGGTGACAAGGCCATGGGGCCAGATGGGCTGTATCTGAGAGTGATCAGAGAACTGAAAGAGGAGTTGGCTGCCCCACTGGTGAGGCTCTTCAACCTGTCTCTGGATTATGGAAGGGTGCCGGATGACTGGAGGAGGGTTACTGTAGTGCAGCTACACAAGGAGGGAAGCAGAGAGTTGAGGGAGAAACTACTGCCTGGTCAACCTCACCGCAGTGGGGGGGATGGTCATGGAGGCAGTCATCAGTGAAAGGGTGATGGAATACCTGAAGGCAAATGGACTGCTGGATGACAGACAGCATGGGTTCACCAAAGGGAAGTCATGCCAGTCCAGTTAAATTGAGATCTTTGACTGGGTGATGCAGGTAATTGACCAGGGGGGAGTGGTGGATGTGGCTTATCTGGATTTTAGTAAGGTCTTCGACACTGTACCCACAGAAGGTTAGGCAACAAGCTAGAAAATATGGGGGTGAAATAAAGTATCACGATGGTAGAAAACTGATTGGCAGATAGGAGCCAGAGGGTGGTGGTTAACTGGGTGTACTCCAAGCCAGGGAGGGTGATGAGCTGGGTCCCACAGGGGTTGGTTTTGGGACCACTACTTTTCAATATCTATATAAGTGACATAGCGGAAGGACTGAAGGGTCGTTTGGCCCTTTTTGCAGATGATACGAAAATCTGCAACAGGGTTGGCTCTGCAGGGGGTGTTGAAGACATGAGGCAGGGCCTGCAGACACTAGAGGGGAGGAGGAGATCTGGCAACTAAAATTCAATGTCAAGCAGTGTGCAGTTATGCACCTGGGGCACAGAAACCTGAGGGCAGGATACACACTTGTGGGGCGGGGGGAGTCAGGGTTACAGAGCAGGAGAGGGACCTAGGGATAGTAGTCTCTAGGGACCTCAAGGTGGGGAAGCAGTGTACCAGGGCAGTGGGGAGGGTGGATGGGATGCTGTCAAGTATAGGCAGGGGAATCACTAGTAGGCAGAGGGACGTTCTGGTGCCCCTGTACCAAGCCATGATGAGATCAAACCTCAAGTATGGAGTCCAGTTTTGGAGGCTGTACTTGCACAAAGACATAGATTTAATGGAAAGGGTCCAGAGAAGAGTGATCAAAATGGTGCAAGGGATGAAGGACAAACCATATGAACAGAGATGTAAGGAACTGGAGCTCTACATGTTGGAAACTAGAATGGAGAGAGGGGACATGTTAGTACCTTTAAATATGTCAAATGGATAAACAGAGTATACACGGTGATTATTTCACAGGACGGAGGGCACCATAACAAGGGGGAATGGCCTGAGACTACAGGGGGGACACTACAGAGGCAATGTGAAAGGACAGTTCTTCACTGAGAGGGTGGTGGAGGCATGAAACGAGCTTCCAGAGGAGGTGGTGGTGTCCGAGACTGTGTCAGGCTTCAAGAAAGCATTGAACATGAACATGGGTTTACAGGGGAGGGAGGTGGGTGCTTTAAGTGTGGAGAGGGGAGATTATCCGGGGGGGAAAAGGGGCTGACTAGATGGGCCAGGAGGTCCTTTTCTGCCATCAAGTTTTATGATAATTGACAAAGTAAGCTGCAGCCCCAGAGGTGGAAATTTTAATAACTTCTTACTTAAAAGGGAGACATTTTGGATTCTGATGTTATGGGTAAACAAAAAGCCAGGTCTTAATATCAAGGTCATATTTAGAAGCGAGATAAACGGCCAAAAGAATGCACTTTTCAGAATGTAGTGTTGTACAGTATAATGATTTTTTTATTTACTTTGAGAATGTTCTATAACATAGCTATCTGCTGATTTTTTTAATCACCCCTCCCCGTACCTATAAAGGTAATCTCAAATGACTTGGTGATTATATTTTGCACTTTATTTCATTTCAGGAGCTTGTTTTAATTAACTTAATTAATTACTATGGTTACTGTATTAAGTGTTTTTAGTCACATGGTGAAGGACCAATGATTTTGAATAGTGTAGTTAACTAATGGCATTTAATGTGATAGTTAGAACCGTGCTGTAGTGTTTTGTGTGGAGTCAAAAGCTGATTTCTTCAAGCTCAGGGTATCAGGGTATCAGGGGTTGGCCAGAGTAAGGAGGATGGAATGTGGTTGCAGTGCAGGCAGGAGCCAGAACAAGAACAGGAGGGTATGCCATTTGGCTGGAGTGGATACTGACACCCTGCATTATTCTGGTCTCAGCCAGTGTCCTGGAGAGGGCAGGATGAAATATAGGGAAAAACCCAGCCACACAGCATGCAGGCCATCTCCCTGTACACAGACTGTGAATCTATTAACCTAGGCAGCCTCTTGGTGCAGAGCGGAACCTAAGCTTAAGGCAGGGGCTTAGCACACCCTACCAATCTCCACCGTGGGGAGGGGACACCAAGGGTGACAATGGAGGAGATAAGTAAGCCCTAGGAAAAGGCTGGGTGATGGGGCTGATGCAGGGGTAGCAGACCTGAGAAGAATCGGTGAACAGGTCGGTGAAGGGAAGAAATAATAAGCTAAAAAACTGACTTAATAAAATAGTCCATCCTTAATAACTGCTCAACGAAGTGAAAAGTGTTAATGAGATGTACAAGTAATTGACCATGAACTGAGCCAAAATAAAGTGTTGCACTGCTAAGTAAGTTTTTATGAATTAAATGAGAACTACTACAGTGTATCTCAAAAGAGCTCTTTAGAAGGGAATGAAATGTGGATGGGAATGAAATTTGAGTAAGATGCTGCCTTCTGTGAGAAATGATTAGGTTCTGATGATGGCACATTTTCTCTAAAATTGTTGTGCTGAGAATTGTTTGCTGCTATTCTGTGGAGTGCTGAAAGCACAATATATGCTGGTCACCCTGCATTTGATTAAGCAACTGAGCACTGAGTAGATGTAAATCATTATACCACCAGGGGTTTTCATGGGTATTTTTATATCTTATGTAGCTGGCTGCTTTTATCAGTTTTTGTTTTTTTTATCATATATTAAATAAAGGAACTGACTTTTCTAAATTGCACAAGGAGTGTACCGATTTGTGAATTGAGTGCTGGCCTATAACACTTAGAGCTGTAGCCATGGTTGGTAAATGGGTTTCTTTAATCTAACAGCAAGTATTCATTCTTTTTGTGTCTCTGTACTTCTCCTAAACTACCTCTCAATGTACTGTATGTAGGCTGTTGCCAATAGAGTTTATATATGTTTATTGTCAGTAGTGCTGTAGTGCCATGACACCCTTCTTTTCACCTATATCACTTAATTGACCTATTACAAATTGTGTAATATGAAAAATGATAGTTGCTGTATTGGTCCTTGTACAAAAAAAAGAACAAAATGGTTAGTTTGATACCTTTTATTGGAACAACAATTTTTTACAAATTGTTTAAGCTTTCAAACTCTGTGTAGTCTGGAAGGTTAAACAATTTGTAAAATTATTTGTTAAGTCCAATAAAAGGTATCAAAAAGAACAAGGAGACACAATTTGAAGATAGAGGGAAACGGTTCAGGGGCAATGTGAGGAAGTATTTTTTTCACAAAGAGGGTGGTGGATGCACTGAACCACCTTCCTGAGGAGGTTGTGGGGTCTAAAACTGTGAGAGAATTCAAGAATGCACGGGACAGACATAAGGCAATTCTTATGTGGGTAGGAAGAAATATGCTGTTGAGTAACTAGGATCTGCAGCTTATCCAGTAGGTAGGGAAATGGGCAGACTAGTTGGTCCAAGTTGTCCTTTTCTACCGTCAAAGTCTATGTTTCTGGTCTATGTTTCTATGTTACATGCGTGCATTGCGCATTTTCCATGCATACTCATAACTTTGAGAATTTTTAATATTTTCACCCCAGGTTTTCAACATTGCCCTTTTTGCACACCTCCTTAGGAACAGTACAGATGTCATTTTTAACATCCTGCCCGAAATGTGGTTTCACATACGTGGCACACAATGGCACGGTCGCTGTTGGAAATCAATGTTCAGGACAGATTAACAAAATCACAGTGCCACAGTTCATGAGCAGAGGTCCCAAATGCTTTCATCAGGTGGGGGTCACAAAAAGTCCATGCTGAAAATTTGTAGTGCAAATACCAACAAATGCCCAGGGTGTTAGGGATTTCTAACCATAACATCCCACCCTGTGCAGACTACAGGTGTCATGAGTGTGCCTTTGGATTGCCAGCTGTAATGCTCATGCCATTCCATCCCAACCCCGCAGCCTGTGACAGGCATTGAGGTGTGCCTTGGACTTTTCAGCCCCAGAGTTCACCCCATTCTCCTATACTGCAGCCATTTCAACGTAAGTCCTTATGGAATGGGGTGACTGTAAAGCCAAACACCCCAAGGCACACCTCAAAACTTGGTATCTGCAGGATGGGGTGAGGTGAAATGGTGTGAGTGTTATGGGCGACAACCCAAAGGCATACCCCAATGCATGTCCGTCTCTGCAGGGTGGAGGTGGGGTTGTCGTGAAGTTCAATACTTCACTGCCATTTCTATTCTGCATTTGTCTAACTCCCGCACTTTCAATATTAATACCAGCAAGCAAACATTCGGCATTGACAAATGCTTGTTTTACTCAATTGTTGTTGATAATAATTAAATGCTATTTGTGGATTTTATCAAAACAAAATGGTTATATTAAATGCACACTGAAAATAGAAAATGGAGTTAAAAATCTATGTTTCGACCTTAGGTCTTCTTCTGGAAATATCTAAAAGAGAAAAAAACAAAGTTAGTGAAGAGGGGTGGTAAAATAAAGGGATATATATGTGGGGAAAGAAGAAAGCGGAAGGCTCAGCGAGAAGTGACACAAGGCAAGATTAAGAGAGAATCTGTCAACAAAAGGGTGATGAGAAAGACAAGACATAATAGGAGAAAATGAGCAAGAGAAGTCCCCAGGTGGGACTAATTAACAGGGCTTGGTAAGAAGGATGAAAGGTGACAAATGTGTGGGAAGGAAACAGAGATGAGACAAACGGTGAAAATGAAAAGAAGTTAATTGTGTACAGATACAAACAGACTGTAGGTAAAACAAGGGCTGAAAGATGTTAATAGAAAATAGCTGCACACTTCCTGCAAAGAATACAATATACCAGATTAGAGGAGGTACATGAGAACTCCTTGGTGATGTGAAAAACACCTGTGGGACCCCGAATTTCAGTCATACTGGAAATAAATTTGCAGGTGTAGCAGCAAGTCCTGTTGCAAGGTTTGGTACCTGGGAGAAAAGAACCGTTAAGAGTAGGTAGGCTGCTTTTTACTAGGAGACTTTGCAGGTTGGGTGGCCAGCAGTAGGAGGCAATAGGTGGTTCTGTGAAGGAAGCACCAATGACTGGCTCAGTTTGCAAAATAGGAAAGTTACTGATGATGATCTTGTGAAGAGAAGGTGTACTCTAATGAAAAGGAAACACTTGTGGAATTTGTTGTTGTTCTTGTGTGACAGTATCCTTCCTGTGGGGAATGAGGTTATGGGGCATGTTACTGACCCGGGAGAGTGCTCTGTCCACTATGCTTTAAGGGTATCCCTTGTTGATAAAAAAACTGTTCATTATTTGGGCCTGCTGAGCAAAATCATCATCTTCACTGCATGACCTGTGAAGTCTAAGAAACTGTGAATAAGGCAGGTCATTCTTGACATGTTTAGGATGGAAGGAGTTGTGGAGGAGGAAACTGTGAGAGTCAATGGGTTTGTAATAAACTGGTGTCTTCAGTAGTGTTCTGTACTGATAATTGGATATCCAGAAAAGGCAGTGTAGAGGAGGATACTTCAACAGTGTATTGCAGGGAAGGATGGGCCATGGTAAATTTGTTGAGGAAGACTTGGAGGGTCCCTCTGGATCAGGAGGTGGCCCCCACACAGTCATCTATGTATCATTTGTAGAGTTTGGGCACAGTCCCTGTGAATGAGTGAAAAAACTGTTCCTCCACCCAGCCCGCAAATAGATTAATAAAGCTGGGATCCATCTAGGTGCCCATGGCCACTCCACTGACCTGCTGGAAAAAACTGTTATTAAAAGAAAAAGCATTGAGTTTCAGAACAAGTTTTGCCAGACGAGTTAGTGTGTGTGTGAGTTGCAAAGCTTCAGGCCATTATCATGGGGATCACCGTGTAAAGAGATTTGATGTCATGGTGAAGATGAGCTGATGAGAGCCACTGAATCTGAACCTGTCAAATAACTAGAAAGCATGGTCAGTATCTTTAACATAGGAGAGCAGGGACTCAACGATTGGTCTCATGAGGCTGTCCAAAAATGCAGAGATGTGGGATGTGGGGCAGGAGCAGGCAGAGACAATAGGATGGCCAGGGTTACCAGTTTTGTGGATTTTTGGAAGGAGATAAAACCTGGATGTCTAGGGATGCTGAACTACGAGTCTCTTAGCAGAAGCTGGGAGCTCTTTGTTTTCAATTGCCGAGGTGATGGTGGTGGTGACCTCAGTCTGATAGCAAGTAGTGGGGTCCTGTGAAAGGGAAAAGTAAAACCTGGTGTCAGAGAGTTGATGTGTGGCTTCAGTGATGTATTGCTCCTTTTGCCAGACCACAACATCACCTCCCTTATCAGTTAGTTTAATAACAATGTCATCCCTCCATTGCAGAGATCTGAGGGCTGCAAGCTCACCAGTTGTCAGGTTGGAGTGGCTGTGCCTGCAATGGAAATTGAAGTTAATGGTGTTTTCCATGCATCAGTTAACAAAATAATTAACAGCAGCAAAACATCCCGGAGGGGGTGTCCATGCACTGTGCTTGGAACTGATATCATTGGTGGTTCTGGTGATACTGTCATCATCTGCTGGAAGAGGAGTCTCATTAGAAAAATGAGCTGTATGGTGTACTCTATGATGGAAGCGCTGCAGATCTACTTGAACCTGGGGTGCATCAAGATATCTGGGTGTGGGCACAAAAGAGAGACCTTTGCTAAGGAGAGATTGCTCATCTTGTGTCAGGGGGAGGTCTGTAGGAATACAAAATACTGAATTGCTAGGTTGTGTCTGACTCGAGGGCTCTTGTTGGTTGCTGATCTGATGAGTGAGAGACTGGAGTTTGGCAGATTTCATATCCTTGAGAAACTGAAAGAGAATGGAGTTAAGGTGTTGGATGTAGTGCTTAATAAAAGGAAGTTATGTGGATCTGTTCGCTGTAGGACATCCTTCTGCCTTTGGATGGTTTTGTCCACAGAGATCAGCTGTTTCTTAATGAAGAGAATGGTGTTAGTGATGAGTTTCCTAGAGAAAGTTTTTAAAAGCTTATTAGTGGAGGAAACTGTGTCTCAGATCCAAATGAACAAGGATGAAATTTCAAACAGAAACCTTTAGGAATAATACCCGGGTGGCGGCATTTGGAAAGAAACTGTAAGTGACTACAGAGTTTAATCTTAGAGCAAATGGCATAAAATAGTTCAAGAGAAGACTTAGAAATATGAGAATGGAGTGCAGACATAGATGAAATGAAGGAGCATCATAGAGAATTCAAAAGAGATTTCAGAGTAGGCATAGTGGGTTGCAGCAAATGTAGTACACAAAATGTAAAAACAAAGACAAGGTGCTGCGTTGGCATGTGGTCTGAAAGCAAAACAAAATAGTTACATTAAATGCATTCTGAAAATAGAAAATGGAGTTAAAAATCTATGTTTTCAACCTTAGGACTTCTTCAGGAAATATCTAAGAGAGAAAAAAACTAAGTGAAGAGGAGAGGTAAAATAAGGGATATACAGTACATGTAGAGAAGAAGAAAGGGGAAGGCTCAGGGAGAAGTGATAAAAGGCAGGATTAAGAAAGAATCTGTCAAATAAAAGGGTAATGATGAGAAAGACAATTCATAATAGGGGAAAATTAGCTTGACAAGTCCCCAGGTGGGACTAATTAACAGGGCCTGGTAAGAAGGCTGGAAGGCGACAAATGTGTGGGAAGGAGACAGAGATGGAGACAAATGGTGAAAATGAAAAGAAGATAAAGGTGTACAGATACAAACAGACTTTAGGTAAAACAAGGGCTTAAAGATGTTAGTAGAAAATAAGTCTATCATTTAAACCAGAGGGCTGCTGGGAGCCAAGGCTGATGATCATCTTGGTTTCCATGTTTTTTCTGTGGTCAGAATCCCAGAAGCCCTGCTGAAGGACACAAACAGAAAGGTCATTGGCACTGTGGTTCCTGAAAATAAAGTGGGATACAATGAGTTTATTAGTGTATCCATTCCTTACTGCCCTGTAATATTCCCTGAAATGGTCAGCAAGGCATCTACCAGTCTTTCCAATGTAAATAGCTGCACACTTCCTGCAAAGAATGCAATGTACCACATTACAGGAGGTACATGAGAACTCCTTGGAGATGTGAAAAACACCTGTGGGACCCCAAATTTCAGTCACACTGGAAATACACTTTCAGGTGTAGCAGGTGTTCCAAGGTTTGGTACCTGGTAGAGGGGAACTGTTAGGAGAAGGTAAGCTGCTTTTTACCAGGAGATTTGGCAGGTTGGGTAGGTCCAGCAGCCACCCACAGACACACTAGCTTGTCTGGCAGAACTTCTTCTGAAACTCAATGCTTTTTCTTTTAATAACAGTTTTTTCCAGCAGGTCAGTGGAGTGGCCATGGGCACCCAGATGGGTCCTAGCTTTGCTAATCTATTTGTAGGCTGGGTGGAGGAACAGTTTTTTTTCTCTCAGAAAGGACAGAGTCAAGCAAGAACAATGAAGAATTCCACTAGTGCTTCCTTTTCATCAGAGTACACCTTCTCTTCACAGGATCATCACCAGAAACTTTCCTATTTTGCAAACTGACCCAGTCATTGGTGCATCCTTTACAGAACCACCTATTGCCTCCTACTGCTGGCCACCCAACATGCAAAATCTCCTGGTAAAAAGCAGCCTACCTAATCCTAACAGTTAATAATAATAATAATAGTAAAACCTTATTTTTATGGCGCCTTTCCAAAACCAAGGTGCCTCACAGTTTTAAAACATCACAAATCAACATACTTAATTTAAATACAACAATAAACATAAAATAAAACAGATAAATCAGTCACCAAAAGTATGATGCCAAAGATAACTTTTTAGACCTCTTTTACTGTAAATCCCTCCACAGTCGCACACTCTCACAACAGGCGGGGTAGAGAATTCCAAAGAGAAGGGGCTGCATGCATAAAAGCCCGGGCCCCTGATGATTTTAAACATACTTTAGGAATCTCTAGCAACCCTTCACCAGTTGAGTGAAGCGATCTCCCGGGGTGGTAGGGAACCAGAAGCTCTTTCAGGTAGTCAGAGCCCTGTCCATGTAGGGCTTTATAAGTCAGAAGACTGACTTTAAAGGTGAACTGCCATTGTACCGGCAGCCAGTGCAGATCGCAAAGCATCGGAGAAATATGGCAGGTCCGAGAGGTTCCTGTCAAAAGCCATGCTGCCGTGTTCTGTACTAGCTGCAAATGGTGGATTTCTACCCCAGAAAGCCCTAGGTAAAGGGAGTTGCAATAATTCAAGCGCGAGGACACAAAGGCATTGACCAACATGAGAAGGTCACTGGATGGAACAAGGTGCTTAATCCTGGAGATATTCCTAAGGTGGTAAAAGGAAGTTTTGATGACGGCCGACACCTGCGCATGCAGCTTTAGCCCTTCATCAAAACTTACCCATGGTTTCGCACCTGTTCAGAGACCGGAAGAGATAGACCCCGGAGAAAAATCCTCGAGGGCGAATCAACCCCCGGCCCCCCTATCTGATGACCTGGGTCCACAACTAGCACTTCAGTCTTTCCCAAGTTCAACTTCAACCAGCTTGAATCCATCCACTCCTGGATTTCTGTGAGGCACTTATTGAAGACTGAGAGAGCTCCATCCTGGTCGGGTGCAAAAGAAAGGTAGAGCTGGGTATCATCAGCATAGCAATGAAACCTGAGCCCATACCTCCTTACAATGTCTCCGAGGGGCAGCATGTACACTGTGAACAACATGGGGGCAACACCAATCCCTGAGGAATCACACATGATGGTGGGATTGGGTCCGAGGAATAAAGCCCGGACACCACTCTCTGAGTTCTTCCGGTGAGGTAAGATGTAAACCACCTGAGGACTGTACCCAACAGGCCACAGATGAACCTCAGATAATCGAGAAGAACCCCATGGTCCACAGAGTCAAATGCTGAAGAGAGATCCAGAAGAACCAAGACAGAACAGTTTTTCCAATCTCTCGCCATCAGGAGATCATTGAGCACCTGAACCTGCACTGTCTCAATACTATGCCTCTTTTGAAAACTGTACTGGAAATTTTCATAGATGACATGGACAGTTAAATGATTCTCCAACTGAGCGGTTACCACCTTCTCAACCACTTTCCCTGAAAAGGGAAGGTTAGAGATTGGTCTGTAGTTTGATTGGCAGTTCAGGTCCAAGGAAGATTTCTTCAGGAGAGGTGTTACCACCGCCTTCTTCAGGGAGCTAGGAAACTCACCAGTTTCCAAGGAGCACCAAACTATCTGCACAAGGACAGGACTGATGGAATCAATACAACCCAAAATAAGGGAAGTTGGTCCTGGGTCCAGACTACAGCATGTGGGACACATGCTCTGAACAATCTTCATGACATCCATGAACTCCAGACAGTTGAAGGCACTCCAGGAAAGCTGAAGGCCAGTGACCAAGCACTGATCAGAAGCAATGCCCATAGAGTGTGCCGGATGGAGAGCTGCCCTGATATCAGCCACCTTAGTCACAAAGAATTGAGCAAGTTCATTGCACTCTATTTGCAAAAATGCTTTCCAGACTTACAGACAGGCTGGGTTGCACAGCCTGTCCACAGTCCGGAAAAGCTGAGCTGGTTGATTCTGAGTGGCCACAATCTCACTGGACAGGAACTCTGCCTTCTTATGGGTGATTGCGGATTGATAGGTATGATAATGGTCCATTGATCTAAGGTGGTCAGCATTGAGGGCAGATCTCTGCCAGCAATGCTCTAACCTTTGTCCTAATCACCACATCTCCCTCAAAGTCCCATCAAACCATGGGGATCGAGGGCAAAGGGAGAGAGAACAAACTCGGACAGGAGCTATGACATCCAGGGCCATCAAGATGGCCATATTATAGGCCACCACAAGATCCTTTGGGTTGCTGTTTGCCACCTGAATCATTGATAGGTCAAGTACCGCCATTAAACCTTCAGAACTAACATCTTGTAAAGAGCGATACTTGACCATCTCCACAGGGGTTGGCCTATGGGGGCACACCAAAATTCAACCCCACAGAGTAGTGATCGGACCATCTGACTGGTTCCACCCCCAGATCTGAGGCTTCGATCCCCAGGAGGAAGACTAAGTCAAGAAAGTGACCATGTTTATGGGTAGCAGAGGTAACTATCTGCATAAGGACAAGAGATTTCATTAACTGGAGGAAGTGTTGTCCAAATTGCGAGAGTTCATCATCGACCCAGGCGTTAAAGTCACCCAGGACCATCAGCGTGGGGGACTCAAATGCAAAGTCGATGATAAAATCCACTACTTTCAGAAGGAACTGTTTTCCATCCCTGGGTGGACGGTAGATGAGAACAATCCTACAACCTATGCCTGCTACCACAGTAAACTTAAATGACTCAGTCTCCTCAACTGGTACACCTGTGAGGCCCAATTTGGTCTTAAAATAGACTGAGACCCCCCCCAATCCAATCTTGAGCGGTGAACCACCTAGTAACCAGCTGGAATTGCGGCCTCTAATATAAGGCTGGAGTTCTCATCCAGCCAGGTCTTGGTGATGCAAGCCAGACCCACCAAATTTACAAGATCAGCAATAATTGCAGTCTTGTTTTTAATGGATCTGGCATTGCATAACACCGCATGAGTTGGATGAACTTCCGGGGCTGCCGGGGCCACATGCCCACCAAAATTGGTGGTGCCCTTGGGTATGGAAAACAGACAAGATGGTCCACGGTCTGGATTCCATTTCACCCCAGGTTGTCTTCTGGTCCTCACAATCCCGATGTGATGGTCCCACTCTTTCAACCTCTGCCAGTTGCACCTCCAAACCCCCTTCCCCCCCCGGCGCACAATACCCAATACTCTACAGCACTGGTAAGTTGACAAGTGTAATGGGGGGGAGACAAAGGCGCGAAGAGAGTGAAGAGTGAAGAGTGAAGGATGAATAGCACACAACCATGGGGGCAGCTCTCCAACACATTCTGGTGACTAAACTAATAACCCTA
Organism: Neoceratodus forsteri; assembly: GCA_016271365.2. NCBI lineage: Eukaryota > Metazoa > Chordata > Ceratodontiformes > Ceratodontidae > Neoceratodus > Neoceratodus forsteri. Next base: position 508,927,085 of record JADMNL010000023.1, on the reverse strand, counting down.
AAACCAAGAACATAAAATTAAACTACAAAATAACCAATAATAATTCCCACATAAACAAAATTATAATAACTACAATAGTTAAAATATGAAATCTCAGGCTCAATCTAAATCCCAGTTCAAAGCCAGATCTCACAATCCCTAGTAGCTCTCTCACTACAAAAGGAGACTGGCAACAAGGTTTCAAAATCTCAAAGTTCAAGAATAAGGCACATCATGAAGCTAATAAATTAACTAGGATAAGGATTACAACTGTATGATCCTGTAATACTTTTAAAGCCCACCGCATACACTAAAACAATTTCATTTAAAATATACAACATAAAATAAAACTGACTAAAAATCCAAGGAAACACAGAAGGACCAGCTAAAAAGTACATAATAATTGAAACAATTACTTAAGTCCAAGAAATAAGTCAGCCAACAGTATGCAATCTTCAGCCCCCCCAAGGCCCTCTCACAGCCCGAGGGGCCAAATAAAGTCAGGGACTCTCACTCCCACTGATAATATATGTCCCGAATATTTGTTTTCCAGCCACCGTGCAATCTCACTGCTGGTAAGGCCAGGCAAATAACAAGGCACTCTCACTGTCTTTCCAAGTTGTGATAATGGCAATTAAATAAATTTCTTCGGCCCCCCTAAACACTATCACTGCCAGGGCAGCTGAACAGATGATAGGGCACTCTCACTGCCTTCCCACAAAACAGGAAAAGTAAAATGAAAAGGTCTGACCATAAAAATAAGCAACAGAAAAGTTGAAATTGAAGATCTTCTCGATAATCTTAGGCGTATGGAGCAGGATCCCAAAAATCCCAGACATGGACCAAAACCACCAATGCCCGCAGCCCACACTACAGAACTCCACTGGGGCACACCCACTGGTATAGCCCCAGAGAATCCAAAGGACTATCGACATGGTCCACCGGCTACCCGGCCAGACCAGAGCCCAGCCCTCCATGTAGCCGCACGCCCCAGTAGATAGATGCCCAGCAGGGTCGGGACCACTAACTCACTGCACCACACCAGTCCTTCCACACCTTCACCTTCACCAGCTACTTTAAATAACAACAGTCTTCATGGCACCCAAACAAGTCCAAGAAGTACGCCTTCACTCTAGGCCCATTCCAAAGTCACAGACAAGCAGCATCCATGGACACAATATGAAATCCAGTCAGCCAAATATAAAAGTCAAAACAGATGCCCAACACTAAGTGCATGTTTTGAGCGGCAGCAGCAGAAAGCAAAATGATTCCAGTATATGCAACAAGATTGTTTCGGTCACACTGATATTGCTCCGAATGCACTCACTCTCCAAATGCGGTCTCACCGACCGACTTTAACTCACCAGTGCCAGCACAAACATGAGAACATAAAACTTAACTGGAGCAGGTAAAAATGACAAATAAAATGACCAGAAGTGCGGAGTTTAAAAGAAATCATAGACTAACTGCTTAAGTAGCCAACAGCACGCTCAGCCCAGTGGCCATCCTGCACTTTTCTTTAAATGCTCCTCTCTACCAGGTACCAAACCTTGCAGCAGAACTCACCAGGATGAGGTTCCCAGTGTCTCCACAGTCATGGGCAGTAAAGCTTTCTCTGTCTCTGCTCCCTCCCTCTGAAACAGTTTTCCAGCATCCGTTCGTACATCACTATCCCATGAGTCTTTCAAATCAAACCTGAAGGCCTGGCTACTGGAAGCATCCTCCTATAAATGCTTACTAGGCAGAGTAGGAAACCAAAGGCCACCATAATTTTTCTGCCATAGACTAGGACAGCATGACCACTCTCCACTCTTTCCCCATCCTTGCCCCTTCCTTCCTAGAGCCAAAACCCACACAGTGACCTCTCATAATACCTCGTACTGCCCCATTGATAAATCCCTTGTTACTGGACCACAGGGCTCAGCACATCTTTTTCTCACCTCCACATACTCAGACGGTTGCTACCCCTCTGATCTGAGCTAGGCATATTGTCTGGGTGTTATGCCCTGCTTGCCACCAGCTCTCTCAGTTCAACTGGCATGGCACTTAGACTAGATGTTACTCTGTCCAATAGGCTTAAACTGTACCTTGTCAATTTGTATAATGCAAACTACCTCTCCTTTTGCACTACGCCTGTATTTCTCACAGTACCTTATTTTTGCCATGCTTGTATACCATATGTAAACAATGGCTGTTTCATCATCCATTGGTGTTTGTACAGTATAATCAAATGTATATATTGTTTGTACATTTTAATCAAATGTGTATATTGTGTCTACTACTCTGTTACTGTGTCGCTACGTTGTGGCCTGGGTCGTGACTGAAATGGTCCCTGGATCAGTGCACCACCGGGATACCAAAAAAATAAATAAAATAAATAAAAATAAAATGATGCTACCCAGGGCCAAGCAATGCAGCTGGGGGGCAGATTTTGTCATCCATTTTGCTAAACGACACAGGGAGCACAAGTCCTGAGGACATGAGGTCATTCACGGAACTAGGAATGTTCCTGAAGAAAAAGGTATCCAGACTGATCTTTTCTGAGATCCTACCAGTCCTGGGGACTAGTAAGGAGCAGCAGTGAATCACCAGACAGGCAAACACTTGGGCTTGAGGGCTTAATGCACTTCAAGAGCCAGGATGTTATGGCAGCCAAAGAGATCTGGTAGGGGTACGGATCTGGTGCAATAAGGAAGGTTTTTCTGGCCAGTTGGAGGGCCTTCTAGAGCAGGTGATGCCAGTATGCCAGGCTGGACTGCCCCTGTACCAGGATGAGGGTACTGGCCAGGAGAGAGGACAAGACAATCAGAGAGCTTTAAACAGGAGATTGAGGGAGGATATAGTGTAATGATCACTAAGGGTAGGAGGTACATGCAGATAAACATATAGGGACAGCAAGCAGAACAGGAGAGGAGACCCTGGGGGACACAGATGGGCAACTACTCTCCTTCCATACAGACCAGTATGATGAGCATACCCAGCAAAATAGGTGAACTCAAGTGCCTAATGCACTATGAAAGTCAAAACTTTGTGGTGCTTACAGAGACCTGGTGGGGAATAAGAAATTTAGCGGAACACCAGAACAGAGTGATACAGACTGTTCTGGAATGGTAGGGCTGGAAGGATGAGGGTGAGGTAGCTTTCATTTTAAGGGAGGCATTCGCTGTGGAGGACAAGGAAGACATAAGGGGACCAATCAGTGTTATTGGGTCTATCTGGATGAAGCTACGGGGAAGGGAGTAAAAGAGTCACCCTGCAAGTACGACATAGGCCCCCAAAGAGCTCAGAGGAGCATGGAGCACAGCTGGTCTAGGAAATTACAAGGGCAGTGTGCACATGAAATAACAAACCCACTCACCAAACAACTTTCCAGTAGAACTGCTTGTTTTTATTCAAATATAGGAAAAAATAACAGATTTGTGGATTTTCCTGACATAAGGGGGACAAAATCCACTAGAACCCAGCTGTTGGTACAGCAGGTTACCAGGGCTCACGTAATGGGGGCTGCATTCGGGGCAATGATATATGGCCGGCAGAGCAATAATGTGCCTCTGATAAAAATGCACTTTTAGGGTTAAAGCTAGCCCTGCTTTCAAGGTTCTGAAATGTGTTTTGAATGTTAATAGTGTGTATCCTGCTTCCTGTTTTTGAAATATTTCTGCTTAATGGCTGTGTGTCTAGGTGCTAGCTATGCACCTGTAATTGCCCACTGGTTAGGAGGGATTCCCTGACAGTGTGTCCCACTGGCCAGGGACACAGAAATAGGGGCTCAGGCTCATCACAGTGAGCTCTAGTTTGAGTTCTAGCACTTCTGTATCCCAGCCCAGGATTTCTGTGCACGTTGTTCCAGCCTGGGCACCTAAGATTGCACTTCTCCGGTTGTCACCAGCTGGAGGAGGCCTGTGGATCATAGGATGGTGGCAGGGTCCCTGGTTCCAGGTGGTGCTGGTCCTCTTTAATGCAGGTCTCTGGAAACTCAGGCCCTAACCGGGGTTCATACCACACCAGACCTTCACAGAAGCTATAAATAAGAGAATAGCACCTAGCCACTTTTAAACTCTTTCATGATTGAATTTCAGGAGTTTGTCTGTAGAAAAACTGTCCTATCTGTTAAAGTCATACAAACAAGGAGAAAAATTATCAAGCTCACAAGTCAGATGAGGAGCTCCTCAGTTGTGCTGCTGTTACTACTAGTGTACATGTACAGAAAACTGACCAAAATGAAAAGTGAAAACTCATGATACCAACATTTCATGTTGCTAGGTTCATCTCTTAAAGCTATATTGTATCTGTACCAGTGAGGTCTGGTGGTGCTGCACAGTAAGTGCCTGCTGTGACAGGTCACTCTGCCCTGAAAGGTTTGTTTGGTTACATGCCCACTGCAGCAGGTCTCCATGCCCAAAGGACTTGCTTGGTTAAGTACTACATTGGTGGGTCTCTCTGTCCTAAAGGCATTGCTTGGCTGAATGCCACTGTGGCAAAAATTTTCATGTTCCAGTGGACTTGTCTGGATAATTGCCCACAGTCTGGCCCTTAAACAATCTTGTTTTTTCCTTAAAAAAATATTTTTACTTTACTTTAGTTACTTTATTTTGCCATCACTGAACACTGATCCCTTTGTGCATTTTATGTGTGAGTGAGCTGCTGGCTCTGCAGAACTAGGATGAGTTGCTGAGTCAAGCAGAAAGTGAGTGAGTGCATCACCCATGCATAAGAGTTTGTGAGGACAGCAGAGCACCATCAATGAACAGAAGTGGAGAAACATCCAGTTCGAAGAGCTCCACCAAAGGGTACTTATATAGTACCTTCAATTTTGTGATGCTGGCTCTCACAAGAGAGCAGGAGCTTTTATAAACTTTACAATCACATATTTCACCAAAGTAATGAAATAAAAATAAAATGGGTATGCGCATGTTTTTGCTTGTGCTAACAGATGGCTGATCCTTAAGACCTCACTGTGGACTATATTATGGAAAACATTGAATTTCATTTCATTCGATTTGATTTCATTTTATTGTTTATCCTGGAAAGGTACATTAAGCAAACTTGTCCCTTTTCAAGTGCATCCATCATTCACAAAATGTAGAAACACATAATGACAACAAAATTATTTACAAGACTGACCATCTAAAGTGTTAACAATTGTTTCTTAAAAAATGGTAATCTACTAGTCTTAATTGATTCTGGTAGATGATTATAGGTACTTGGTCCAGCAAAATTAAAAATGCTTTGTCCAAAACAGGTTCTAAGAAAAGGAATTTTAAACAAAATTGATACCTGAAATCTAGCGTAGTGATTTTTATGCTGTATTTGAAAAAGGCCTTCTATTGACCAAGGATCTTTCCCAGGATGACTTCATGGAAAAACAACAAGATTTTTATTTTCACAATATGAGTAACTGTGTGGAATTTACCATGCTGAACCTAACTGCATATTTCTTCCTTTCAGTTTCTCTCCTGACCTGGGTCCTGCAGCATTCCTACCTATGGTAAACCTTCCAGCTAGTAAGTTCTTGTGTCTCGAGACTGAGGATTCCTATCTTTGGATTAAGCAGCAACAGCACTGAGGATCACAGTGGGCAAGTGTGTGCATGAATATGTGTGTGTGTGTGTGTGTGTGTGTGTGTGTGTGTGTGTGTGATCTGGTGGACATGATCCATGCCCAATTCACAATCAGTCCAGGAGTCCTGTGTGTCTGTCCGGACAAAGGACGATCTCTTATCTGCTGCAATACTTGTCATTGCACTGTGACTATTGTCAGACAGCTACTGTGTATGAGAACTATCCGCCTCAGTTGAGGAGATGTTTCCAGTGGTGTAGCTACTGTAGGAAAATACAATCTGTAAGTCAGAATCCCTTGATACCTCATTACCTCCCCCCATTGCAGACATGTCCTTATGTTACCCAGCCCTTTGTAAGCCCCATATTGTACTTCAGGAATTGCACAACAAGACCAACAAATACAGAGATACTTACTGTAGTTTTCTGCATTTAATATTATGTTTAATTCAAAAAGAATATTAGAATACCAGTAGTGGTGCATATCAGACAGTGAGAGTAACCAATGTCAGTGGTCAGGACCAGGATTGTAACCCCTCTCCAATCAATGTGTCAGCTGCATTCCTACTCCCATGGTTTCTGGTTCTTGCTGACTGGGTCTACCCTCTATAGAAAATAGAGTGTCACACAGTTGAATGACCCCAGTATGTGTTTCAAGGAGCAGGGTCCTAGGCTTCGCTCTGTGTTGGGTTGTTCTTAGATGGCTTAATACACAACCAGGCAGCCTCAGTTTCAACTCTGTTTGGGAAAAAGGGCTCCTGGGCTGAGATCTGACTGGGGTTTCTTTTCATACAAAGAGTGATGATCACTTGTGGGCATAGTGATTCCAACCTTCAGCAATATATTATATTTTGGTATAAAGCAATGCTGAGGGTCAAATTAGAAAATGTCCTTACTGGATTTAATAGTTAATGCAGCCCTGTATGTATTTACAGTGCCATGCTGATCCCCAGGATAGCTTATCTCACAGAAAATTCAGACTTTTTAAAATATTATTGCAGTCATGTTCTTTGAAAAAATGAATGAATTATCTCTAGCCTCTATACTTTATTTTCCTACTTTTCCATTCACTTTTGCTTTAAACTGTACCTTTGTCTTCTACAATACCCATTTACTTTATTTCTACTCTGATCCTTAACCCTGTGTGCTTTCATCCACGTCTCTATTTTTATGGCTGCAGTGGGTGTAGCCCTACAGATGTCTTGCAAAGGACTGTAGAGAAAAGGGAGCTTACCGGATACCAAATGGACTTTTTAAATAGTGGAGGTGAACTGCGATCACTGCACTTTTGCCACTATTTTGTCTGTTGGCCACAGTGGAACATGGCACTGTCTGCCATGTCAGATAGCCACCAGGTTTTCTGCATGCACAAAGACTTATGAATGTGCACTGAACTCTAGTGGCATGGTGGCACAGACTGCCATGTCCAAAATGGCCACTGAGCCCAGTAAGCATGTGCAAGTCATGGTGCATGGGCATAGAATTCCAGCAGCAATCTTGGACATGGCAGACTGTGCCACCATGCCCCTGGAGTTCAGTGCATATGGTTGAGTCCTAGTGCACATGCAGAGAATACCAGTGACCATCTCCAGACAAGACTGACGTTGCCTGTTCCACCAGTAACCTCGGCTGCAGCCATTCCAGGTCTGACCAGAATTTGTTCCTCTAGCTATTAGTTTCTCTATCCTAACCTGCAGGTATTTATTTTATATTTGTTCAGGTCTAGTTGGACATCAGCTGTCTACCTATCAGATAATGATCCTTACAATGTATTTCCAACTCTACTTCCTCACTCTAGGACCACCAGCCGGTTCATGTTCCTCATCTTCTTCTTTTGAGCCTTTAATATCCCTAATGGATTCCCTGAATGCATCAGAGCAGTTAAGTCCTTATTGTAATTACATTTCCCTCCGTAACTTGCTACACATAACAGTTTCACTATAAAAACTTGCAAGCAAATATTATTGGCATTGCCCAATGCTTGGTATTCTTTATATCCTTATTGGGTTTTTTTTGTGCATCTCTCCACACCACACACATGCTCTAAAGCCTCAGTCCCAGTACAAGGCATCATGGGTATGCATGTCCTTATGCAAGGCAGGCTGATAAAGCTTCACCAGAACATGCATTGCCATTTTAATAGACTTGTTTCTGAGCCACTACAGGCTGAGAATAGCAAACTAGAGACACATGTTTCATCCTGCTGGGCAGATGGGGTGAACCAAGCGATCCTTTTCTACTGGCAAAATAAACATTTCTGTCTTGAAGGATGCAAAAAACAATCATGGTATTTCTTCTATTTTAGCATTCTTTTGGAGATCCTGTACGTTGCTGTTTCTGCACAGTTCCCCTACAGTATGCTGCCTCTGAGTGTAATAAATGTCCTGTGCCCTTGAGGTCTGACTTGTCACTTTACTGAGACAATGACTGCACTGCACCGAGGAGCCATAACACTCTGATACTCATGTCTGTAGTTTGCCATTCACAGCCTGCACTGGGTCAGCTTTGCAAGCCTATTTAAAAGCTATTTAAAAAGCTGTATTATCTATTCTGACAAAGCCTCATCAGGCTGCCTTGAACTTGCTAAGGATTTGTATACCCATGATGCCTTGCACTGGGTTTGAGGTTAAAAAAAGGACTTTAAAAACATTCTGGGGGCATGGCTTGACCTCAAGCAAGATAGCTGCCTAGGATTCTACCTCTGCACTCCTCAGAGGACTAAATTCACCATCGTCCTTACTAATCAAAGAGTTTGAGAGCAATGCTTACTGAAGCTGACAGCCCTTGGTCAGAGCAACAACTGCTAGATTGGATTAATGCAGGGCTACCTAATTGTATTATTGTCTTGGGGTTAAACAAGGTCCTCATAAAGGAATCATGTACTGCACTGTATGTCTCTGTGCAACAAATCACGTATGTACCTGCCTGGTTAAACTTCTAAACTGAACTGTAACTGAGTTTCACTGTTGCTACTGCAAATGGTACTTAGCTCTTGTTATTGTATAATCTCTGTATGTTATGACTTCCTATGTTGTACATGCCATCAATGTGGACTGGGTCATGACTTTAAATGATCCCTGGGACCAGTGCACTTACCCAATTACCAAATCGTAAATAAATAAATATTGTAAATATTTTTCCAGTTATGTTTAGCCATCACCTGCTACATCGACTACAAGAACTGTCACTCTGCATCAGCAAAACAGCTGCAGTCAAACAAAAAAAATAAGGACCCTGCATCGATTGAAGGGATGTTCTCTACCCTCATCAGACAAATGTCAGAGTTATCCCTGGCCTCAAATAACACCACACAGGCTATTCAACAGCTGGAGGTGTGACTTTTACAGATAGAGCAAAAGGTGGCTTCCCATGACGTGGCATTACAGGAGCTGATGACAGCAGTCTGGGAGCAGAGCCGTATCATTTCTATCCCACAAAACAAAGTTGATGATATAGAAAATCAAAGCCATATAAACAATCTCAGTTTCCTTCACTTTCTGGAGGGAGTGGAAAATCGAAATCTGGCTGCTTTTCTGCAGTAAATACTGCCTCCTCTACTACATAGTGATGGACCCATCAGGCTCAAAATTGAAAGAGCCCACAGCTCCCTAGCACCACCACCCAAGCTAAACCGCGGCCTATTTTGGCCCTGTTTCTAAATTTTGCTACAGAAGAGCTGATCCTTACAAGGACCAGGGAACTGGAACATCTAACATGGAAAGGAAATCAGATTCCTTTATACCAAGACTACTCAAAGAAACTTTCATACAGATTAAGAGATTATATGGAAGCTTGCCATCTAATGCACAACACTGAACTAAAATACTCCCTCAGATACCCAGCAACCATGAGGGTCATCCAGAATGGGGTGTCTTTATCATTCTCAACCCCTGACAATCTAATGGATTTTCTACATTGGACTTGGCCACAAAGAATGAGAAAACCTCAGACTCCTGCTCGCACCCCTGCTACACCTACCCCTGAAAAAATGGACACACCTGAGGTCTACACACTGGGTGCAGGGGACAGAAACCAAGCCAATGATAATAGAAACTGGGTCTTCCCTCCAAGATAACAGAAAAGACAGCAACAATATAGGCACACAAAAAGAGACCATCCCGCAGAGGAGGCCCAGAGAAAGACGACACCTCTGGGGAACTAAGTCTCTACTTCTCCCAGAATCGGTATGCTCCACTCTGACCCAGTTCACCAATGCATCTTCCAAAGATAACTATAGGCAATGCAGAACTGATAGGGCAGACAACCACACCAGCAGCAGCCACTACAGAATCCTGGGCCACCATGGTCTCCCAAGCGGATATTTCCTTGAAGTCAAACCCACCGGGATATAATGCCTCTCCTGCCACAGACACTGAAAAGGAACTCTACATCTGCAGGCTTTCTGATAGATCTCACGGTGACAACTACTGAGGATGACTGAAATGCTTTCAGATAAGTGCTGGCTTGTGCTTTTCTTTGGGAGGGTGATGGAATGGAGCTGAATGAAGCTGGGCAATTTGATGTTTTAATCAGACAGCCCCTCAGAGGCTGCGTTAGAGGGGTGCTCTCTGCCTGGGTATTAAATGCCTATCATTTCTCAGCTATACAGGCGAGCACTTTGTTGGGAGCGTATCTCCCTCTTCTTCAATCCCCTGTGCCCGTACTAAGGGAAACTACTTGATGCACAAAAGGTCATGTTGTTTGATATATGAGGGCCAACACATCTGGCTATGATGCAGTTTTTCTTTTACACTAACCTGCTTTAGATATGCTGCTATCACGCCCCTTACCCCTCAGAGATGCCACCCTGTTGCAGAGAGGGGGAGCACCTAGAAATCATTGCTACTAAATCTGCTAAAGAGCACCATAAAGGCTATGAGTTTCAGTACAACAAGTTTGCATCTTGAGACTGCACCTTTACTTCATTGACATTTAAGGGTCTTGCTCCCCACGCTATCTGAAATGGCAACATATAGCAGCTGCACGATTCGGTTTACTAATAAGGATTAGGGCCTTTTTTATTATTTCAGGAAGATTAATACACATCCTAATCCACTCTTTCAGTGAACTCCTGGCAACAGAGGGACTAGGAGATTGGTGGCTGTAGTTCTAAGAGCCATAATGTCGCCCCAGCCCCCAGGCCTTTGGGTTTCATCTGCCTTAGGCAGAATACAAAGAAGCCACAAGGGAGGGGAAGAAAAGGGCTTTTTCAACTTGATGCATGTACCAGAAGAATATGGCTATAGACCTTATAGCAACCAATAAGTGACCAATACAACTAAATTAAGGTGATATCATTAGTATCTCCTTGGGTTCAGGGACTGGTTAAAAGGTTTAAAGGCATAAGAGCATTGGCATATAGTTGACCGATAATTGTGTAGTAGCAGGTTCACATCACTTATGATATAAGGGTTAGAGGTTAACTGCAGAGTTTTATAATCTTTCCTCACTCTATTAAATATGGAACCCCAAGGGGCAGGAAAGGGCCTTAGCAGTAATGATATGCACCTGACCCTCTATGAATCCCAGGTAAACCTGAATGTCAACCTCAAGAGTCACACCCAGGTTGAGCTCCCAGAGAGACTAGGTGAACCTTGTTTAGCTGCTTGCTGCTGGTCCTTGGCCTTCTTGTCTCCTTTCAGTACTATGTGTATCTGTTTGTATATAATTATGTTTTGAAGAATGGTAGTTTTAGATTAGTTACTAGCAGAGACACAGGTGCAGAGTTGCAGCAGTTTACTGGACTCAAGAATCCCAGATGCAATAAGTCCCCCTGAATGTGAGGTGCAAGATTGCATGTTCTCCTCACAGTACCTCACTATGATATACCAGTGATTTTAGCCTCATATAGATGGACTCCCACTTATCATTTCATCCCATACTTTAGCCTTGATCATGGGTGAAATTACATGTGACACATGGAATGTTAGGGGACTTACCCCCGGATAAAAGGAAACAAGTTTTGTCCCACCTTAACAAGCTGAAATCACAGGTTTCTTTTTTGCAAGAAACCAAACTAACTTGGGAAGAACATATTAAATTGGTGAGAGACTGGGAAGGACAGTAGTTTCACACCTCCGCCCCCACCCTTAAGTGAAGGGTAGCTATTTTAGTACATAAAAGTCTCACATGGACCCCCGCTCAGGCATGTAGTGATCCACAGGGTAGATGGGTTATTGTGTTAATGGACACTTCCACTGGACCCCTCCTTTTAGGAAACATTTATACACCCAATGAGGATGATCCTGTCTTTTTTTCATAACACTGCTCACAAAATGGGACAACTGGCCATGGGCACCACTCCTATGTTAATTGGAGGCAACTTCAATCACACACTTAGGCCCTGTTAGACAGAAGCTAGACAGACATTGAATTTCACACCAGGGGGAGGGTTACAAGCACTGCATCAAATGATGTAAGACCAAGGTTTAGTGGACATGTTCATCCTTGTGAATGAGATTATACATATTTTTCCACAGTCCATGGGTACTGCAGCCATCTAGACTTATGGCTAACCTAACCACCTCTCATCCAGGCCACTTTAGATTCCTCAATCCTTCCCATGATCATTTCTGACCATGCCCCAGTACAACTCCAGTTTTTATGGGGCCCTCTACTGCCTACCTCTTCCTCCTGGAGACTAGACCCTCTTTTGCTCTGTGACCCCAAATTTATTCCATGGGTCCAAAATTATGTCATACTATTCTTTGAAGAGAGCTGAATAGAAGATACTACACTGGTAACACTTGGAGGCCTTTAAGGCCACCATTAAGGGGAAGATTATTGGATTTGTTGCTACTAGACACAAAAGATGATGCAGCAACTCCACTAACTTAAGCAGGAATTGCAAATGGCAGATGCTCAATTTAAAGCATTGACCAGTCCTATCCCACATTCCCCACTAAGCCATACTATTGTAGGACTGCAAATGGAGCTTAATGCCTTGCTTTCATGGAAGACAAAAATCTCCATTTTTCACATAAAACATAAGTACTGGGAGATAGGTGAAAAGGAGGAAGCGCTGACCTACTGCCTCCAAAAACAGCAGGCTGAAAGGTTTATAGAAGGGCTTAAAGACTCCAGAGGGCAGGTGCAAAATAAAACTCAAGAGGTTAACAATATTATGAACATTTTTATGCCACACTTTAGTCAATCTCTCATAGTCAGTCTCCTGTTGATATTTAAGCTTTCCTGGACAAAGTGAAATTTCCTCGGTTGACCCCCAAGCAAACTGAAATACTAGATGCACCAGAATCCAAAGCAGAAGTTACACAAGCCTTAATTTCTCTGAACAAGGGCAAGTCTCCAGGAGGTGATCATCTCCCAGCAGACTTTTTACAAATATTGACTCCCATAATTTCCCTTATACTCAGTAAAGTGTATCTTACGGGTCCAGAGCATACAGGGCTTGCTTTACTGAGTATGCAGACCAAAGTACCGCAATCCCTGCCTTGCAGGAACTTGTTAACTCCCTAGCACAATTAGTTACATTGAATAGATTAACCCACTTAGCAGCTAACAGCATACACAAACTGCTGGCAACCCTTTGTCACTTACACAAAACCCAGAATGGGAATAGGATAATTCCTCCCATGACTGCCCCCTTATACTTATGCTTTCTTAAAGGGGGTGGATCTAGCAATACTGCTTTTGTCATCCTGAACTCTCCTCACTGTCTCTGCATTGTAATACTTGGTTTTATATAGTTTCTTTTCTTCTGTGTTCTTTGTAGATGTTTTTCCTTTTTTTACAACTGCAGTAGGCAGAGCCTGCAGATGTTTTGCATGTACAGAATGAGTGATGTCATGTTTTCTGTCTGTGGAACTGACTGAAGGTGTAAATAGTCTCCTCCGCCTTACCCTCCTCCTCCAAGAAATGTTTTCCATCCTCACATAAATGCACTTTCATGTTAGTCAATGGTTGCAGGGTACTATTTCCTTTCTTAAATGGGTGGTACAAGAAGTGGAACCTGAGTAGTGGGAGGTAGCATTGTATTTTTGGGGGAGTAAGATCCACCCTGCCTCCACCCAAGAAGCTCCTAAAGATACACCCCTGCCTTTTTTTATTCATGTGGTAGGGGCATGAGGTGGATCTATCATGTTGAAACAAGGCTCAATAGTTCGGGATCTGGACCAAGGAACAGAATATGTCTGTGGAGTCCCTGCATTTTGTTAAGGACTAGAAGAACAGAAGATACTTAATGCCTTCAAAGTGACTTAAAAGCCCTTGGAACAAATGATTATCAGAGTCACCTGGTGTCTCAAATGAAGGACTAAGAAGTGTCTGAAACTACAGCTTCCAAGGAAAATAGAAAATAGACTGCTTTCTGGTTGAAAGAGCCACAGGAATTTCTTAAACATTTATTTACTAAAAACAAAGTTCAGCTTTTGGGATTAACAATATTTGTTTGCCACATATTTTTTAATTTAAATGTCAGAAGTGGAGTTGTCATGTGCATGTTAAAAATACCAGCTGCAATTAACAACTACTTGTAGAAACAAAAGGCTGTTTTTTTCCTACTTACTTTTTTCCTGGCTCAGATTATATCAGTGAAAAGAAAGACTGGAACAACTATCAGAGCTGCCATCCCCCTGGACAGGCTATTCATCACTCATTTAAAATAACACAAATGTAGTTTCACATTTTTACCATAAGGGAAGCAAGAAGATGAACCAGCATGGTTAACAAATACATTCATTGACACCTGTGAATGAATGGGGAGGGGCTGTTTTTTCTAACATTCCTGGTGAGTTTATACTCTTTGGAACCTGTTATTCAGTTGTTTTTTTATTGCATCTTGTCTCAAGCAATCTTCCCAGAGTGCAGTTTGCTCTATATCATGGCAGCCAAGGGAGACACAGTGAATCTTAGGGTATGTACAGCATAATTAACAGAAAAACAATGAAGTGGAGCACCAGGCAATTTACTGTGGTGCTCATTTTGACAAAAAGTAACAGAGGAAGCAGTAAGAGCACCCACAAAAATCAGAGATCACTGGACTTTGATGAAAAAATAAAGTTCTTTTATTTAAATACAAAACTGCACATTACATGTGCACCAAGTCCCAAAAATAAGCAGTAAAAGCTGTACCAACACAAACGTTTCCCCTGACCACTGTCAGGCATCATCAGAGTGAATCAAAACATCACAACAGTGCCTCCATATAAATAGTGATTAAATTACATGTTACTAATTCATTCTAACCAATTATAAACTAAAGATAGTTTAGTTTTATTACTAAAAGCAGTTTTCAATAAACAACTCTAGTAACCATTAATTCAGACTTGAAATAGCAGCAAGGATTGTGTGGAACTTTATACTGCACATTTAAATCACACTGTTTTCCTTTACATGAGTTACCACACTTATATATTGCTAGTTGCAGCACCTAATTTTATTTCATATTGCTACCTCATATTTCATTTAAATATTTCTGGCCTACGATCCATATAAAGAATCAAAAACTGTCAATAAAGGAAAAAGAGGGTGCAACTACATCAAATGTCTTGAGCTATTTGTTGTGAGGTTTGGATAAAAAACTATGTTGGGCTCCAACCCATCTGTTTAAATTGCACTATTGCCATTTAAAACTAAAACAATTACCACGCTCATGCATTGCTAGTTGCAACACCTCATTATATTGTGTTTTGCTACCTCATATTTTATTTAAATATTTTTGACCTATGATCCATATGCAGAATCAAATAAATTCATAGCTGGAGGAACAAAGAGGGTCAACAACAGCAAATGTCTTGAGCTACCTATTTGTTATGAGAGTTAAATAGAAGACTATGTTAGGCTCCAACCCATTGGTATAATATATAATGTTCAACCAAGTTACCAATATATTATTTTGTTTTATTTCCCTCAGATACGACCCCATTTTATAAATCATGAATCCTTTGCAGTTACAATACACAAAGATGAGTTGCTATTACAGGCACTGCACTTACTGTGCTGAGGATGCAGCTATATTTTACAAAATTAATATGCAATATCCACAAAACATTTTTTATATTTATTAATCTTTGTGTCTTAAACCAAAATGAAAAGGTCACCATCACGTGTCATGTTGCACCCTCAGTCACAAATGAACTGGACATATATGAAACATTTTCCTAAAAACATTCTGGAATTATTGGAACTCATTTTATATGTTAGCTATTTCACCTCAACTTTATGGTACAAGTTATTTCTTCCAAATTTCTTTAAACATGATGCTGAATCAATGGCATCATTTAAACCCTACCCATATCTGCTCCCTAGTGCATAAATCCAAAAACTTTCTCATCTGCCAATCATTTGTTCGATGCCCCCCCAAACTGAGTCTAACCACTTCTTTGCCAAAAAAATTAATCTTGTGGTTCACTCTACTATTAGCAATTGAGATGCATATGCAGCAAATAAATCCAGATGCGCTAACTGCCTGCTGAATAAGGAAGGGTTGAAAGAACCCAGGGAATCATTCCGGGTGGGAGGGGGCTGATGGTCATCAAAATGGAAAGGGATTTTGGGGTAATTATATTGGATGTCCTAAAGGTGGCTAAACAATGTACCAAAGCTGTGAGAGAGCCAGGGAATGCTGCAGTTCATATGGAGAGGTATTACCAGCAGAAGGAAGGAGGTGGTGATGTCACTGTGTAGATCACTGGTGAGGTCTCATTTGGAATATGGTGTCCAGTTCTGGAAGCCGCATTTCTGTCATGCAACTTTCAATCACAAATGGGTTAAATGGTTCTATTTTAGATTTCTGTCCCTTTCCCCTACTTCTCCCACTGGTTAGCTTTATAGAATGCAACCAGAACATATCTTGGCTAGCATGATGAATGTACCTACACAAGTTGCTTCTCAGTCTACAGCACTGTCTTTTTATAATGCTAACTTCTTGTTGAAAATATGGCATATTTTTTCCATCCATGTTATTGTTAGACATCCTGTAGCTAGCTTGGCTTGAGGAAGGGTGAACATGGTCAGGACCTCTTAGCAATTGAGATGTATATGCAGCAAATAAGTCCAGATGTGCTAGCTTGCTCTATAACTCTTAAATGTCACAGTTTGCATTTTCTTCTTCAAATGGTTACTTTTGCATTTATGTTTATTTTATAATATTTAATATTCTGACAATGTGGTTATGTCATAGACCATAACTGATCTCCAGCCTTAACCCCCCCCACCGATGCTCCAACTTGCCTAGAAAATATTGGTTGTAGACAAATCTAATCAATTTGCCGCTGTGTTCTTGTGTGTGTCTGTGTTACTGTTACTGAAGCAAGAAATGTACATCTGTCATTTTTTTACATCCTGTTCAAAATGTGTTTTTGCACCTGTACAGTGTTGGGTAAGTTACTTTTTCTATTACTTTCTATTACATTTGGAAAGTTGTTCCAGGAAGCTCTTTGCAGTCACTAGCAAGGATGGAGAGGTACTAGAAAAAGTAAAATACCTTACAATAATAGTTACTTATTTCTTTTTATTCTAAAACAATACAAAAATAATAAATAGCTATAACAGATTACATTTTTTGAAAGTAATAGGTTAGTTACTTTCAAATAAATGTAATCAGTTACAGTTACGTATTTCTTTTGTATATAAAAACATAAGTAATTGTAACTGTAAGATGTCTTACATTTTCCAGTACCTTCCATCCTTGTTAGTAACTGCACAGAGCTTTCTGGAATGAGTTTCCAAAAGTAATATAATGTAATAGAAAAAGTAACTTACCCAACACTGTACCTGTGCTGCCAAATGGCACAGTTGCTGTACAAAATCTCCTTTTGGCTAATGAACTGATAGTGTCACTGTTCATACGGTGGGGGCACAAAAAGCATAAGCTGAAAACTTGGAGTGAAAATACCAAGAAACGCCCAGGGCATTAGGGTTTCTGACCATAACACCCTGCACTGTAGGGACTGACAGGCATCAGTGGCGTGACTTGGGATTGCCAACAGTAATGCTCACACCATTCCCCCCCCATCCCCACCCTGCAGCCGGTGACAGGTATCAAGGTGTGCCTTTGACTCCTCAGCCCCAAAGTTCACTCCATTCTCTTATAGTGTACCCATTTCAACGTATTTCCTTATGGAATGGGGTGAGTGTAAAGTTTGAAAACCCCAAGGCACACCTCGACTCTTGTCTGTGTCTGCAGGGTAGGGTGAGGTGAAATGGCTTGAGTGTTATGGGAAATGACCCAAAGGCACACCCCAATGCTTATCCATGTCTGCAGGGTGGGGGTAGGGTTGGTGTCACTTCAGTACTTCACTGCCATTCCTATTCTGCCTGTCTGTCTGTGTCTCTATCTATATGTTCATGTAATTATCTATATTTCTATTAATTACATGTATCGCTATTTTAGCTATTTCTGAAACAAACCTGCATATCACATTTGCCTGCACTCAGCACATATTTATAAAACTGTGCATATTTATACTCCACTTCTGAATAGACCTCATACTTTCCTAATATTCCATTATCACAAGCATAACTACCTTGCCGTTACCAAAGTAACCCCATCTGAAAGTTAATACCACATTTTCTCTAACAGTCCATCATCATTACACCTGACTTCCTGACATCAACACATTGCTTAAATATAACGTACATCACCTCTTGGACAAAAACCCAATTTCTCTTGAAAAAATAAATAAATAAATAAATAAATAAATAATAAAAATAAGGCTGAACATATGCCAGCCATTACTTTTTCATGTACTTCCACCTTCTGTACCATCATGTGGATTTGCATATGTTTCCCTTGATGCTTTGCATTATTGGAATATATGCAGTTATGTTTTCTTTAAAATTTGGCTGTCTGGCTAATATTATCCAGGATAACACATACATCAGTGTCATTTGCTCTGGTGTTCTTTTCTAAGCTTCCTATTACTCCCATTAAAATGTACACCTCCATATATTTTCCTAAAAATGTGTATGCCTTCCTTAGAACAGAAACTAAAACAAATCTCACTACTTACAAATCATTGTGTTGTTTCTTCATACCGCCTTAACAATTCTACACAACTTCACTAACTTCATTATGCAGCCATGGTGGGTCTGACCAAGTATTGTTATGTTAGGGAAGGATGCACTTTGCACTTCCAGTATCCATCTATTAACACATGGTTAGAGATGTTTGCTGTTTGAACTAACACAAGATCACCTATTGAAGTATTTACCTCCCCTTCAAGGCTGTATAAGTGTACTGGTATGTATCAGAAAGTTTATTATTATGTATCCTACCTTTCCTGTTTGTAAGGGAAAATTTACAATAAAAAGTTTAACTACAAAAAAAAAATTCTAACAAACCTCAATGAAAAGCATCACTTTGCATATAATTAGCATACAATCAATATATTAATTTATGCATACCACCAAGTTTGAAATTAGGAACTCTGTATAACCTTCTGTATTCTAATCATATAAACATACAAACATAGAAATATAGACATTGATGGCAGATAAGGACCACATGGACCACCCAGGCTGCCCATTTCCAGACCTATTATATAAGCAGCTTAATTTGGTTCAAAGTCACTTGACATTCATCGGTATCCCCCTCCCCCAGATTGTGCCTGAAAATAGGCAGAATTTGTCCAGTGCACTTACCCAGTCAACAAAAGCTAAATAAATAAATAAGCTGCAGATCTTGGTTAACTAACAGCCTACTTCCTACTACCCCCCACTAGAATTGCTTTATGTCTGTCCCAAGAATTCATCAATTCCCTCACTGTTTTTGATCCCATGACCTCCTTAGGAAGGCCGTTCCATGCATCTACCACCCTCTCCATGAAAAAATACTTCCTCACATTGCCCTTGAACTGTCCCCCTCTATCTTCAAATTGTGCCCCTTTGTTCTTGCAAATTTCTTTTTCTGAAAGATGCTACCCTCTTGGGCCTTGTTGATTCTCTTGAGGCACTTAAATGTTTCTATCATGTCCCCCTTCCCTCCTTTCCTTGAGGATATACATATTAAGCTCCTTTAGTCTCTCTTTGTAAGGCTTTTGGTGCAGAACCTGCACCATTTTAGTTGCCCTCCTCTGGACTGCCTCTAACCTGTCTATGTCCTTGTGCAGATGGGTTCTCCAGAACTGCACGCAGTATTCCAGATGGGGTCTCATCAACTGTCTGTACAGATGGATAATAAATTTCTGTTTTCTACTGTTAGAAATACCACTTCTCTCAGTGCAGTTTAACCCCTGCAAGGTACATATATATATATATTTTTTTAAATCAAGGATGGAAATGAGAAAGGAAAAGTGTGGCCTAGTGGAATTTGAACCTCAGATCTCTGGTATGCTGTTCCAGCGCTCTAACCATTAAGCTACAGGCTCACTGGTCAAAGTGTCTGAGGAATTTCCTTACAGCCACACACACTCCTTTCTCTAGTGTTGCGCAATTATGCAACTAGGAACCAATAACTGTTTTCTACTGGTGATGCCTCTCCCTATGCATCACAGTATCCTCCCAGCCCTCCTTACTACCTTCTCATATTGCTTGCCTAGCTTTAGGTCATCTGATATGACTACCCCCAGGTCCCTTTCCATTTTTGTGGTTGTTAGTACCTCTCCCCACATCATGTGCTCTTCCCCAGGGCTTTTGTTTCCAGGTGTATTACTTTGCACTTATTTTCATTAACTCTAAGCTGCCATACTTTTGTCCATTCCTCCAACCTTGCCAAGTCCCTTCTCATCCTTTCCACCCCCCTTGTGTATCAACCCTGTTGCAGATCTTTGTGTTGTCTGTAAAGAGGCATACTTTCCCTTCCAGCCCCTCTGCAATGTCACCTATAAAGACATTAAAGAGGACCGGTCCCAGTACTGAACCCTGTGGTACCCAACTAGCAACCCCCTTTCTTCAGAGTGGACTCCATTTACTATTACCTTCTGTGTCCTCTTGTCTAGCCAGTCTTTAACCCAGGCTACAACCCTGGAACTCAGTCCCAGGCTAGCTAACTTGTTTATTTAATCTTTTTGTGGGACTGTGTCAAATGCCTTGCTAAATTCTAGGTAGACCATGCCCACAGCCCCTCCCTGGTCTACTACTTTGGTCACACAGTCAAATAAATCAATTAGATTAGTCTGACATGACCTTCCCGTTGTGAATCCATGCTGCTTTGGGTCCTCTGCCCCACTGGTCTCTAGGTGCTCAATACTTCTTTCCTTCAGAAGTGATTCCATCATTTTCCCTACCACTGAAGACAAACTAACAGGTCTATAGTTTCCTGCCTCTGACTTGCTCCCACTTTTGTGAAGGGGAATCACATCTACCCTCCTCCAGTCCTCAGGTACTGTACCACACTATCCTTCATGATATGTTAAAAGGGTAGTCAGTGGTATCTCTAGTTCTCCCTTAGTTCTTTTAGAATTCTGTGGTGAATCCATCAGGCCCTGTTGCTTTGTCCACCTTCAGTTTTAGGAGTTCCTTCAGGACCCTTTCTTCTGTGAATGGACTGGTATTGACCCCCCCCCATCCAGAGTGCTTCTATTATTTGGTTTAGGTAACTCCCCCTCCTCTTCTTTTGTGAATACTGAGCAGAAGTATTTGTTCAGTATTCCTGCTTTTTCACTGTCTCCATCTGCCCACCCCCTTCCCTTTATTAAGCCTCACTATCCCTCCACTGGTCTTTCTTTGTGCCCTAATGTACCTATGAAAGGTTTTTTTTTCCCCTTCTTAACTGAGTTGGCTATCTTTTCCTCAGTTTGGGCCTTTGCTATTCTGATTGCCTTCCCTGCTTCCTTCTGGTTTAACTGGTACAGTTGTCTGTCCTGCTCCTTCGTGTGTTCCTTATACTTTCTGAATGCTATATTTTCTTCCTAACCTTCCCCATCACCTCTTTTGAGAACCATTGTGTTTTTTTTTTCCTTCATTTTGTTTGGTTAAGTTGCTTTACACAAAGGCTTGTTGCCTGTGATGGCTGTTTTGATTTTTCCCCATTGTTCCTCCACCTTTCCTTCTTGCCTGTTTGCTAGTGCTTTCTGAGGCACTTCCCTCTTTTCCCAATGTCAGCCATCCTAAAGTCCAGTACCCTTGCTTTTGCATGGCTTGATTCTATGGCTGTGTTTATTGTGAACCACAGTTTGGTGGTCGCTTGTTCCCAAATGGCTACCCACTTCTAAATCAGAGATCCTCTCTCTGTCCTTGTTTGAGAGTACCAGGTCTAAGATTGCTCCCTCCCTCCCGAGTGGGTCCAACACTAGCTGCCTGAGGCATGCCCCTTGTAAGACATTGAGAATGATTCTGCTCTTGAATGTGGCTGCAGCAAAGGTGCTCCAGTTAACATCTGTCATATTCAGGTCCCCCATCAACAATATCTCCCCTTTGTCTATCATTCTAAGGATGTCTTCTATCAATTCCTTGTCCATTGCCTCCCCCTGAAATGAGGGTCTGTATACAATCCCCATGAAGATTGTGGTGCCATTTCCTGTCTCCAGGGTGACCTACAGTGTCTCCTCTCTTCACTGATTGCCCATTAGTTCTGTTGCTTTGATGCCTTCCCTTATGTAGAGAGCTATTCCTTCTCCTCTTTTACCTTCTCTGTCCCTCCTGTAGTTTGTGTACCCTGGTATGTTGACATCCCAGTCATGGTTCTCTGTGTATCATGTTTCTGTGACTGCCATGATATCCAGACATCCCTCTTCCATCAACGTCACTAGTTCAGGGAGCTTGTTACCCAGACTATGGGCATTAGTACTCATCACCCTCTGTTTTTTGATGGCCTTACCCGCTTTTAGCCCCATCCCTGTCCTTACTGCCTTTGCCTTTTTCTCCATTTACCCCTGTCCTGCTCCCTATTGACTTCTCTACTTTGGTGTTTACCTCGCTAATTACCCTGTTTTGTTGGGGGAGGCTGGGATTTCCCTGCTTCTTTTCAGTGCCTCCCCCCCTTGGCTAGTTTAAATGCTTGCCAATGAAGCATTTAAATCTATCACCTAGGATCCTGGTTCCCCTCCCGGACAGATGCAGACCATCACACCAGTATAGGCCTGTATCCCTCCAGGTGGACCCCCAGTCCCCAGTGAAGGCAAAATACTGAGCTCCACGCTGGTTTTTAAACCATTCATTGAATCCCATGGTGTGGAGTACTCTAGCCTCACCTAAAACCTAAAAGGGTTCGCTCTTTCCTTCTTTTCTATGATTTTGTTTTGTAATTAGTGGTATGCTACAATAAAGATGGCAGCCACCAGTACCTTCTGTCATTCCTCACTCAGGTGATTGCTCTTCAGTGGTGCACACTATACATATTTCAAAGTGGCACAAGCTGCACATGTTTCTGAGGATTAGCAGCAGAGCAGTACCATGACTATGACCTGTTTACTTAAATCCATGAAGCAGGCCTGGAAAGGAAGAAGTGACTAAGCCAATGAATACTTAAAAGAATAGATATGATGGGGAATACGCAGATGTCTGAGCTGTTGAGTGCAAGCAGAACTAGAGGGCTTGTAATAAAATGGAAGAGGTGAGGATAAAGGGGAAACATCAGTAAACAGAAGGTATATAGCATGTGGAGTGGCCTACCACATGAGGTAGTAGAAGCTGGCACCATTCAAGCTTGCAAACTAAAAGCACTACTAGACAGATTCCAGAAGGATAACTGAGAGGTCAGTACTGTAATAGGATTATAGCCACTGATGTGCAGTAGTATGAATGAACAAGAATGACCTAAATTATTTCTGCTGCCACAGTTGTATATTGTTACTACCATACTCTCACATCAAGAGTGAGTTAAAATGAGGGAAAATATGTATATTGATGCTTTTGGTCATTTTACCAGAAGAATTATTCAAATATATTTGTGTTTGTTGTTTGGGGCTTTAAGATATGAGGCATGCAGTCTTTTGTACTAACTGCTGCTTGTGTAGACCATACCAAGGAAATCCCAGAAGAAATCTTTCTGGAACCTATGCAAGGAGTAAGGATGACAGGATTTAGCATGGTAGCTGAAGCCAAACTAAATCCTAATCAGGTTAAATTTTAATCACATTTGAAAGATGTGTTTTACTTATTTCTAGTCATTTACATTGGACTAAAGATTGAAGCACAGTACAGATGGATCAGCATTCACAATTTATTTAACTAGGACTGACCAGCTGATAAGCAACACCTTTTATAGTTGGCTTGCCGCGACTTGCGCTGGCAGTCAACATATTGGGAGAGTGCAGCTTTGGGATGGGCGCTGGTTGTTGTTATTAATGCAGCAACGCATCAGTAGGCGCGTCCTCATTCCATAATAAGCCAGCATGCTAGCGCTGACATCAACATATGTAAAGTGGGACAAAACTTCTAAACAAAGTGCCACTGCAATCAGACACAAGCTCGTCATGCAGCATCACTTTGTTTAGAAGTTATGTCCACTTTACTACGTGCCGTCCCCCCCCAGTACAGGGTGCCACGCTGGGAGCACACCCCAGCATGGCAACTGATGCCATGGCTGATGGAAGTGCCCAATCCCCCTTCGGCTCACTGTCCTCCCCCCCGAGTACAGGGTGCCACGCTGGGAGCCCACCCCAGCGTGGAAACTGATGCCAGCGTCGCACGGGTGCCCACCCCGCCGGCTCCACGCCCCAGCCATCCTTCTGCCATGCTGGGAGCTCACCCCAGTGTGGCAAATGTCCCACGTAGTCTTTTTTTTTTTAAACCTGCAAATTAAAAACGGTCCCACGGCGCTTCTCCCTGCCCCCTCCCACAACCCGCACCACCCACTGCGCACCCTACCTCCCTACACCCTCACCCCCATACTTACCTCCGAGTCTGGTCGCGATGATCTTCGGTGGACCGGGAACACGTCTGCACTCTTCAAAGCCGACCGCGAACTGAGGAAATGCCGGTAAGCTGTATAATGGGCTAGATAGGGTTTTTTTCAACTTTGTTGCATATCTCAGGCATTTTTGGAATTTTTGCACCAAATTTTCAACATGGGGTTTTGGGGGCCCCTCCTCATGAATTCTGTCACTGTCATGGCGTTTATCAGCCTCAAAAGGTGATTTCACAGTCACTGCGTGAAATCTCCTTTCGGGGCCCATTAATGAAATGACAGTGGTGGTGTTCATGAGGTGCCCTCTTAAAAAGTCTAAGTTCCAAATTTGGTGGAAAAATCCAACAAATGACTGTTTTATTTAGTGCTATGCAGTTATTACGCAGGCTCAGAATTTCACGCATTCACAATATTTTACTGCCAGATTTTCAGCATTGTCATTTTTGTATACCTCCTTGTGAACAGTACAGCTGTCATTTTCCACATCCTGCCCGAAATGTGTTTCCGCACTTCTGGCGCGCAATAGCGCAGTTGCTGTGGGAAATCAGTGTTTGGGCCAGATTATGAAAATGACTGTGACACAGTTCATGAGCAGAGGACCTAAAATGCCTATGTTGAAAATTTGGTGATGATACTCCATAAAATAACTGTGTTACGAGCATGCATTGGCAGATTGCACGCACACTCATGCCGTTGTGCATTTGTGATATTTTCAGTCTGGATTTTCACCATTGCCATTTTTCCCACACATCTTGATGAACAGTACAGCCATCATTTGATATATTGTGCCCAAAATGTGTTTTCGCACTTCCGGAGCAGAATAGCGTGGTCGCTATGCAAAATCACTTCTTGAGACACTTTGAGGAAATAACAGTGACACTGTACATGAGCAGAGGTGCTAAAATGCCTATGTTGAAAATTTGGTGCCGAATACCTGTAAAATGGCAGTGTTGCAGCGTGTATTGCATATTTCCCACACACCCTAGTAGCTTCTGAAAATTTGGTATATTTACATGCCACATTTTCAACACTGGCATTTTTACACCTCCTTATGAACTGTGCAGCTGTCATTTCCTCACATTCTGCCCGACATGTTTTCCCGACTGCACTACCAAACACCCAAAGGGACACCCTAATGCTTTGTCACTCTCTGCAGGGTGGGGTGGGTTGGCATCAGTTCAATACTTCACTGCCATTCCTATGATGCATCTGTCTAACTCCTGCTACCAATGCCAATGCCAGCAAGCCAACATTTGGCATTGACAAATGCTTGTTGTTTCGGTGGTCCTACTTAGTCATCTACCTCTAGGCACTAAGTTACACAGCTTTCAAATAAGTCTGCTCTAAAAAATCATTAAGAATTGCTCATACAACTTTGATATGGGCCATAAAAAAGAAACACAAATCATAACAAACACAGTTCACCATCCATGGTTCTACTTGACTTTAGATAATTTCTTTCTTTCTTTCTTTCTTTCTTTCTTTCTTTCTTTCTTTCTTTCTTTCTTTCTTTCTTTCTTTCTTTCTTTCTTTCTTTCTTTCCTTCCTTCCTTCTTCCTCATAGCATTGTATACCCTTCAGCACTGTATGCCATTTGACCCATCATTGTGATTTGCAGACGCAATTCCCAAATAGATTTTTAAAGCAGGCTTGTTGTTTCAACAATCTGTAACCTGCCTTTACTGCTCATTGACAGAATACCAAACAGGGGCCAGGCCCACAGCTTCTATATAATTGGCACAATTTATGATGGGCATTATTAGAGTTTTATCATTGTGTGTTACCTCTTGTAGTCGTGTTTGGCATTTCAGTAAGCTTTTACATTTAGGCAATGACAGAGAAGTATTTGGGCCATATCCATGCATGCTTTGATGTTTTGATGGATTAAATGGTGATTTAGTTAGGCAGGCTTTGAATGCTGTTGTAACTTTCCCAACTATAAAAAAAGGTAGGGAAATGAAAAGCTGAGATTGGAACTAGCCTCTGGGCCAGTTGTTGATGTCAGGCAAGTGGCCCATGCAGCAGATGGCTTCCCAGCTGTTCTTTATTATCAGGAATAACTCTATGTCTTCTAGTGTTTTTACCTCTCTGTGATCTTTCTCTGAACCTGAGTTTTGGCTATTATGCTTTTCTGTAGGTTTGGGCACAGTTATGCAACTGGTTTTTGGAAATGGTAAATGTTGTGCTTAAATACATTATATAGCCTACATACGAAATTAGTATTTTTCAGAGTCCGGTTTAATACCAGGTTGTTCACACCTCGTATATAGGGTCAAGTAGATACAGGATGCTTGCTGCAGTATGTTGGCTGCTTTAATGTTTTACGATGAACCTAGTGTACAGATGTATAGATGGATGAAATGAAAACTGTTTTCCCCTTCTCCTGGTTCAACACCGTAGGTCTCAAAAGGTTATAAGATTTGCCATTTGGTTCAATTTTTATCATTTGTTTGATTTTTTGTCTTTTTTAACACATTTTTATGTTGATTGCATGTATGCACAAGAAACATATTGTGGCAGCTTGCTGCAGAAGCAGGTTGTGGAGGCGCGGCACTGTGGCCAATGTCCCCACAGCCTTTGGAGGCTTGGCCCACTTTTGCCAATAGGGTGGCATGCTGCTGCTGACACTAGTTCTGCCAGCATGCCACAACCTTGTAAGGTTTCAGCTGCTGCAATCTGGGGCCGCCTTGTCATTGCAGCGTAAGTCATTCTGCTACAATGAGAGAGTGATCCTTCATTGCTGGGCGGAACCTTGGTGCTGTGATATTGTTTGTGAACATGGTGGTGGCTTGCCACCATGTTCACAAACAATATGAGTGAGCCCCCCATGCTGAGGGGGTGCCCAATCCTCCTCAGCAGCATGTGCCCCCCCAGTGTTTGTGTGCTGATGGGGGCCCCAATCTCCATCAGCTTCAGTGGCTGTAACTGTAATGTTTATGTTGCCGATGGGGGAGCCCACTCCCCATCAGCATAATTCCCCCCCAAACACACACTACAATTGTGCTGAGGGGGTGCCCTATCCCCCTCGGCTCTTGCCCCCCTTTTCTGTTGAGGGGGTGCCCAATCCACCATCGGCTAGAGCTGTCTCCCCCAACAAAACACTTTGTTGGCACACTGGGAGCCCACACCAGCATGTCAAAGGGTCCTATAAAAAAAAAAATGTCCCGCAATGGTTTTTTTTTGTTTGTAGTACCTGTGAAAAAAGAAAATGGTCCCTCGCCATCTCCCTGCCCCATCTCACAACCCATGCCCACCCTCTGTGCACCCTGCCTCCCTGCACCCCCCTCACCCCATACTTACCTGCGGAGTCCAGCACAATGATCTTCGGTAGACTGGGAACACATCTGCACTCTTCAAAACTGACCATGAATTGAAGAAATGTCGGTAAGCTGTATAATGGCATAAATAGGTTTTTTTCAACTTTGATTCATATCTCAGGCATTTTTTGGAATTTTGGTGCCAGATTATCAACATGGGGTTTTTGGGACCCTCCTCATGAATTCAGGCACTGTCATGGCATTTTTCAGCTCTGAAAGGTGATTTCGTGGTCACTGTGCAGAATCACCTTTCAGGACCGATTAACAAAATGACAGTGCCAGTGTTCATCAGGTGGGCTCTCAAAAAGGCTATGATCCAAATCTGGTGTAAAAAGTCCAAGAAATGACTGTTTTATGAATGTGCATTGCACAGTTGTTATGCACACTCGTAACTTCACAAATTTGCAATATTTTCATGCCAGATTTTCAACATTGCCATTTTCCCACACCTCCCTATGAACAGTACAGCTGTCATTTTCCACATCCTGGCGGAAATGTGTTTTCGCACTTGCAGCCCAGAATAGTGTAGGCACTGTGGGAAATCAATGTTTGGGACACATTATGAAAATCACAGTGATACTGTTCATTAACAGAGGTCCTAAAATGCCTATGTTGAAAATTTGGTGATGAAAGTCCATAAAATGACTGTGTTATGGGCGTGCATTGCGCAATTTCCACGCACACTGATAACTTCGCCAATTTGCGATATTTTCACTCCAGATTTTCAACATTGCCATTGTTCCACACTTCCTTATGAACAGTGCAGCTGTTATTTTTCACATCCTGGCCAAAATGAGTTTTCGCACTTGTGGCCCACAATAGTACGTGCACTGTGGGAAATCAGTGTTTGGGGTGCATTACGAAAATCACAGTGACACTATTCAGGAGCAGAGGTGCTAAAATGCCTAGGTTGCAAATTTTGTGATGAAACTCCATAAAATGACTGTGTTATGAGCATGCGTTGTACAGTTTCCATGCACCCTTGTAACTTTGCAAATTAGTAATATGTTCATGCCAGATTTTCAACACTGGCATTTTTTCACACCTTCTGATGAACAGCACCACTATCATTTTTCATATCCTGTCTGAAATGTGTTTTCACATTTCCGGCACAGAATACCACAGTCGCTTTCGGAAATCAATGTTTGGGACAGATTAGGATCGAGCGAGTGAGGGGGGGAGTGACTGAGCTCAACTGAGCTATGTCGGGACTGCTGCGGATTTCTTTCTGGGCAGACACAGGCGCCAGTGCAGGAAGGACCCCAGTACAAAAGGGCATCCTGTTGTGCCAGGAGAAACAGAAAGAGAGGGTGAGGGAGTTGAACTGAGCAAGCTCACCGAGTAAAGCAATCAACATTCAACATTGACAAATGTTTGTTATCTCACTGTACTTCACTTGACAAAAGAATTCAGTTTGGATGTCTTATTTAAATACTGTATAGAATAGGATTAACAGTAACAGACCAAGAAAATAGCAAGTAATATAGTCTAGAGGACAGAGTAGTATGCACTGTGCAAGCTTAGTACATATAGCAGACTTGAATTTGAGTATCACAACCCCCACTTTCATACCATAGGACCCTGAGCAAGTCACTTAACTTGTATAATGTACAATATCTGAGTGCTTAAATACATTATATAGCCTACCTAAAAATTAGTATTTATCAGAGTTTGGTTTGATACAGTTTGTTTACCCCTGCTTATATGGTCATGTAGATATAGGATGCTTGGTGCTGTTTGTTTTGGCTGCTCTAATGTTTTGTACATGAAAAGTGATAACCTCATGTACAGTTGTATAGATGGGTGAAATGAAAACTCTTGCACCCCTCTGGTTCACTACGTCTAAAAAGGTTATAAGATTTGGCATTTGGTTCCATTTTAATCATTTTTTTGTTTGTATTTTATGTCTTGTTTAACACATTTTTATCTCCTTCACTTTTGAGAAAATAATTCAGTTTTGATGTATTATTTAAATACTGTAGAAGACAATAAAACAGCAATGGACCATGAAAAGGACAGACAGTTAGCCTAGAGTTCAGATCAATGAGCTCTGTACAAACTTACACATTCAGCAAGCCTGTTTTTGTTTCCCATAACCTCCACTTGCATTCTGTGGGACTCTGAGAAGTCTCTTAACTTCCCTTTGCTCCCAGGTCACCCCGTAAATGGATCTTGTGCCCAGTGGGCCATACCTGGTTAGTAAAGAATAATAAAAAAAAAATCTGGGGGTTATCATCAATGGGAAACAGATGCTATTACAACAAATAGCAACAGCAGTAGGTAAGAAAAATCAAATGCTGGGCTGCATTAAAAATGGTGTAGCATGAAAGTGTGATGGTGCCCCTGCACTAAGATTGCACTTGCAGTACTTAGCGCAGTTTTGGTCTCCACTGTGTAAACAAGATGTTGCACCAAGAGAGAGGGTGCAGTAGACAGCAACTAAAAAGAGTTCTAAAAGGGAGAGGTTAAGCTACGGGGAACATTTACACTTCGAAAATCTGGGTGTGTTTCCCTTGGGGAAAAATGGTCAAGAGAAGATAGGACTATCCTCTGATTTCAGTTTTTAACATTTTCAAGGGATTGGGTAAGGTGGATCATGGGCCACTTTTTCAGCTTGTACAGGGCTAAAGGCTAGGAGAAGTGATCACGTCATGGAAAACTTATTACCTCACCACTTTGTGAAGTCTCAAAATTTCTTTGGCTTTCTGACAAAAGGTTTTGTGAAAAAAGATTTCATTTTTGAGAAATTAACATAAAAAGATACACAGATTATAGATAATTTATTTAAAAATGCCTTTCTGAGAGCAAGGCACTTTACATAAGCATAACATACCAAACAAATATAAAAAAAATAATAAATAAAACAGTAATACCACAAAGTTACAATGCAGATTAATATAGGTAACCATAGCTATTTCAGTCTGCTACAAAAGCCTGACTGAACAGTTACGTCTGAAGTCTGATTTTGGAAATAGTGACAGATGGAACAGCACAAATGTCTGGGGATACACTGATCCATGGTAAAAGGGACGCTACAGAGAATTCTCTGTCCAAGCTGTTTTTAACATTGATTTTTGGGTAACCAACAAACCAGTACCAGTGGAATGTAACTCACGGGCATTGGGGCCCATTGCAAAAAGCTTACCAAGGTACTAGGGTCCCAATCTGTTTAGGACATTGAAAGTCAGTAAAAAATCTTAAAGTCGATCCACCATCGCAGAGGAAGCTAGTGCAAACATCACAGTGCTGGAGTGATATGTTAATTCTTCTTTACTGATGTAACAAGTCTGGCTGCACATTCTGCACCAGCTGGAGATGGCAAACCTGACCTGCTAGAAGGCCCCAGTAGAGCACATTTCAAAAGTTAATGCAAAAGATGATGAAAGGATGCACTACTGTTAGCAGACCATCTGGGAAAGGTGTGGACGCACTCCTGCTATATTCTTTAAATGACAGAAGCCACTCTGGTCACAGCCAAAAGACTGAAAGTCAACCTTTTTGCAGTGCATTTTACAAAAGTGAAGTTTTAACTTTGCACATCCCTAGTGCACTCATATTTTGATGTAGGAATGTTTATTGAAAAATAAATTGACTGATTGATTGATTGATTGATTAATTGACTGATTTACTGAGAAGACCTTTGAGCAGTGATTATTTTCAAAAGTGACCTTAGTCACAGTAACAGAAGTTTCAGTAAAGCAGCATATACAATTGCTTTGTCATAGTATTTAAAGACAACGCTTCTATGTATAGCAAAGACACAGAGACAAGCAATTCAAGAATCTTTTTAGAAGAAGGTTTATAATGAACATTTATTTTACAGTTCACAAAATCTTTAGGCAAAGAGTTCTAAAGCAGACTGCTCAAAATGTACAACATATGCTCCTGTGTTCGAAGGGGAAGACACAAATCGTTTTTTTTTTCCCATTAATTTCTTTTATCTCATTTCCACAGGATTAGCCCCCTTCCTCCGGACCCCCAACCCTTTTACCCCGGCATCCAGTGGTACTTACCTCTGGCTTGAAGTGCCAGCTGGCTGAGTGCAGAGCTTGTGGAGGGCTAGGATCATCCTGCTGGTCCACGGTGTTTTTCTGCCTCTGGTTTCTCCCAACCCCCGAGTGCAGGACTTAGCATGAATGACATCAATGGCTGAGCCGCACACACTTCTGCAAGTGGCACGACGGGAATCTGCTTCGTTTCTGCCCCTTCTTGTGGATTCAGTGTGCTAGCCTACAGCTGCTGCTAGGAGCAAGGCAAGTGCTGATCTCCAGTCCCACCCTCTCTGGGATAGGAGAGCTGTCCTCCAGATGCTCAACCCTCTCCTCGCTCCCCTGACTGACCCCGGTGACCCTTCTTGCACCATTAACATGGGTCCTCGGCATGGCAGGAGGTAAGACATGATGCCTCGGCCTCCACGCCACTGGGCCAGTCAAATTATTGTTTGTAACAGATCTAGTGTTACAGAAATTAGCATTACCAATAAGTTAATCATCTGGGTAGGTGCCTGTTTGAGAAAGATGTTCTTGCTCCACATGTTAACATGATGTTGTTGCTAACATGAAGAGGCC
Source organism: Neoceratodus forsteri (assembly GCA_016271365.2). Classification (NCBI taxonomy): domain Eukaryota; kingdom Metazoa; phylum Chordata; order Ceratodontiformes; family Ceratodontidae; genus Neoceratodus; species Neoceratodus forsteri. Next base: position 508,894,915 of record JADMNL010000023.1, on the reverse strand, counting down.
TCCATTATGTTAATGAATACAAATTGCAAATTGCAATTATGAGTGGTAAACGTGGTGTGGCACACAAAGTCACAAGCTTTATTGAAAACCACCCATTGGATGTGCTCAGTCCTCTACTTGAGTGCCTTACTCAGTGGGCTCAGGGAGTATGACTGAATGTCTTGGATGACTAAATGATGTCATATATCTAGTTATTGAAAACTTCAGAAATTACCTTTGAGCACAAATGCTCATTTACACAGGTTCCACATCAAATACATAGTCACAAAAAAACAATACAAGTACAATAAGCAGTTCCAAAGGAAATGCAGTCAAGTCAAACTCAAAGCACTTAAGGCAGAACAGTTACATACAGTTTTTGAAAAACAAATCCAGATTATTGTATAAAGTCATAGGTTATATACAGAGAGAACCTGAATGAAACAGTTGACTTGTTACAGTTTCATTGGACTACAAAGTAGACTGCAACTATCTCTTAAACTGATTAAACTTGAAGAAATTCAGCAGTGTATCAGGCAGTTCATTTCACCAATTTGCAATCCTGACAGCAAATGATTGCTTGCCGAGCTGAGTATGCCAGAATGGAGCCTAAAAGACATTCCTGGCCATGTTCCTGGTGTTGTACTGGTTGGAGACAGAGCAGAAGTAATTTGTTAATGCAGGGGTGTTAGCCCAGGAGTGCCTTTTTACAGCAAGCATGTTCGAGTTTTGTTCTGTTGGGTAAAGATAGACAAATACTATGTGCATAAAGGGTACAGTGATGAGTACAATTATCTGCACCAAGTACAAAGCAGCATGCATTATTTCAGATCAGCTTTACTCTGTTTAGCACTGTGTCACAGGAAGCTTCATAGACAGGGAGGCCATAATGTACAAGTGGAAGAATGGAGCTGGCCACAATAAGGAATTTAGCATCCTCAGTGAGATTGTTCCAGTCACAGTAAAGGGTACTGTGAGATTGTTCCAGTCACAGTAAAGGGTACACAGTCTTCTATTAACTATGGCCACCAGATTGTCAACATGGGGAGCAGAAGATAATGGACCTGATTTTCAGAAGTTTGATGCAGGGCTTGCATCAAACTCTGCACCAACTCTGATGTTTGATGCACCTTCGCCAAAATACCATTGCTGCAACTGTGCCCAATTTTAGTAAATTGGGTGCAGTTGCAACAGTTTCCACAATTTATGGCAGCTTGTGCCAAATATTTGGCTCAAGCCCTGTAAAAAGGTTCCCTAAATGGCGCATGTTAGGCAAGGGAGGAGCTAGTCTAACTTGTAGCATTCAGCACACCTGATCAGGAATCACGATCAGCACCAGGAGAATGCTGCAAGCCCTCTGCAGCATATGCTCAGCCCACCATAGCCTTGCTGCATTTGCAGCCCATTTTAAAATCAGGCCCAAAATGTCATCCAGAGTTACACCAAGGTATTTGAAGGTCTCCACCGGGTTCAAGGTTTTGCCTTTGGCCATTTCTGATGACAAAGGGTGGAATTTTCCTCTTCTGTCGAATGCTAGAAAAGAGCATGGTCTTTGTTTTTTTTTTTATAATTGAGGACACATTTGTTGATGGAGAACCAGCTTTCTAGTGACCAAAAATTACTTTGGAGAGCAGCAGTAAGGCTGTCAAGGTCAGGGTTTTTGGAATAAATGACTTTGTCATTGGCACAGAGTAGTACATTGACTATCTGATAGGCATTGGGCAATTGATTTATGAAGAGGCAAAATAGGAGTGGGTCCAAGACGGACCTCTTGTGGACACCAATAGCTATTCCCCTAGTGCTTGCCAAAGATTTATCAATCTTCACACACCGAGAGTGATTGGTGAGATAACTGTGGAGCCAGTCAACTGTTTTCTGTGACAAATCCAGGCCAAGAGTTTAAGTAGGCCTTTATGGTTGACCAGGTTGAAGGCCTTAGTAAGGTCAATATATATATATATATATATATATATACACTGTATATATATATATATATATATATATAGCTCAGATGAGGTCACTATTGTCAAGTGCCTCATGAACATAGTTGGTGTATTCCAACAGCATCATGTTGGTGCTGTGGAGCTTCTTGAAGTCATGCTGCCATACACACTGGACACTGTATTTTTCGATGTATGATCAGACACTATTCTTGTAAGGGCCTTGGATGGGGGGAATAGAAATGGATCTGTAACTGGCAAGGCTAGGGAGAGAGATCTCTGCTTTTGAAAACTGGTGCAACCAGTGCAGATTTCCTCTTATTTTGGAACTGTAAGTAGCACAGAAAAAGTAAAAAAATCCTAGAAAGGGGTTGGGAAAGTTTCTCTACCAGTAGGGCAAGATGTTTTTTATCAACTGAATCACTCTCACACCTATAGTATTTATGCCAAGTACCATACTGATGTATTCTGAGGTGTCTTTGACTGAAACCTTTGGAAAGTAAAATTTAGGGTACATTGATTCAGAGCCCCAACTGGGAGGCTTCAGGGATCAGATCCTCTCGAGGACTGGGCAGACTCAGTAAGAATGGCTGAACCGAGCTCAGTAAAGGCTGTGTTGCAATAATTGCCAATTTTGTTGGGACCAAGGCCTCTCAACCCTTCACCATGAGCATTTGAGGAGTAGTTTTACTTCTCTTGCCAAGGAGCTCCGAGATGTCCTAGAATCTTTTGCCATTGCTCATGTTCTAGGTCCACTAAGTCTTATAGAAATCAGATTTGACCTTTCTAATTATACTGGTATACTCATTGTGGGCTTTCTTGTACCTTTTGCAGGTGTACAGGGACACTGTTTCCCTGGCTAGTGCCCACAGATTGTCCCGCTTCCTCATGCAGGCAAGAAGTTTGAGGGTAATCCACCTGAATGGTGTTTCCCTTGCCTTGCATTTTTTAAGGTGTGCATATTTATCACAGGCATGTGTGAACTCAAAGACAAAGAATTCTAGGGCTGAGTCAATAACAGGAATGGCATCTAAGAAGCTCCAGTCAATTTGGGCCAAGTAAGATTTAAATTCAGGCACCTTCATTTTGTTTTGGATTCGGCTTACTGTGGTCCAGAGGGGTGGCCTTGTCTGTTTAACTGCCCATACACATTGCACCGGGGATTTATCACTTAGGTTATCTGGCAGAACTTTGACAAGTTTAACCGTATCAGGCTGTGTAACTGGTACCCATTTGAGTAGCATCATGGTGTCTGTTTCCTAATTGGTCATGGTGTGCTCAGAGACCATTTGTGTGAGAAATAAACTGAACATCTTAGCCCTCATGACTCTGTGCAAGACTTAGCATTCTAACTAATGCTGAAGTCACCAGTAACAAGGTATTCCATGTTCTGATTGACTTACATGAAATAGTGAGTAAGTGACTTATGCTCAGTTTCTGTTTACCCAGTGGGATATATACAGACTGTATTACAAAGATTAGTGCCCTCTCCCTATCAACATCTTCATTGCTAGGCATTCACAGTTCCTAGTTAAGTCTTTGATTGCTATTTTAGAGGCTTGCAGGTCTGATCTGAAGTAGATAAGGCACCCCACCTCACTGGCCTGTTCTAGCCTCTGAATATACCAATGCCTGGCAATGCCATAGTGACATCAGGTGTGTGTGTGTGTGTGGACTGAGCCAAGTTTCAGTTAAGAAAATAACGTCGGTCTGCACTAACTCCACCCATGATTCAAACTGGGCAAATTTAGGTAGAAAACTATCAATATTTAGGGAGATTTTGTTCAGTAGTCCTTGGCTCAAGCTCATGTTTCAAGTTTATTGTTTCACCATAGATCATTACAGTTTAACAAAAGAAAAGCACATAAAATATATGATAATAGGCATCGCAATGCTGACAGCACATAACACCAAACCCATCACTAAATATCAAACAGCGGTTGAATATTATACAGCCCTGATTAATCTGTTGATATCAAATAAATTAAAAATAAATTACTATCAAGCAGGAATCAGCTCAATGTGGTGTAAATTTGATTCAAGTTAATTTTTCTTCTTGCAATATAATTTTTTAGCCTGTGATCTCTAAACTGTCCTCAACTTATGTATTATGTTCCCGCTAAGACCACATTCGGTAATATGAATAGATAACCCATACAGACATTACACACTATATAGTGAGGACAGTCCATCAGAGCAAAGAGGGTACTACAAAAGTGTCCATTTTCAGGTGAGGGACACATCATAAGACCCTCTGCTTGTTATCAGAAACATGTAAAGCTTTTCAGGTACTATCTGGGGTCTACTCTGTCTTATGGTCCTTATGTGCATTAATGGCACTCCATCCATTTAAATCCTCTGTATATCAGCTAAAGGAATATCTCAATGGATTCCCTTTACCACTGGGTACCACTTACTGGTGGTAGTGAGCAAAATTCACTTCACGGAGTAACAGTGAAATTCTGCCCATTTCACAGAAATTGTAATGCGAAATTTGCCTGGTGAGACAACAAAATTTTGCCTGGCTGAATGGTGAAATTTCACCTTCTGTGGTGAAATTCCACCTTCTGTGGCAAAATTTGGCCTTCCGTGGTGCAATTTCTCCGGGGAAGGCAAAATTTCACCCACAGAAGGTGAAGTTTCGGGCCACTGAAGGTGAAATTTCCACACATTAGGTGAAATTTTGCACAGTCGAATTCTGCCTAATGCAGAATATTTTGTGAATTACTCCATGCAGCAAAATTGGCCACTTCGACACCAGTTTGCTGGCAGAAATTAAATTCGATGCATCTCTAGTACCACTATACCAAATAAGGTCTGAGTACTAGTTTTACCCTGGCTGCAAAGCTTAGGTTGACATTCCATTTCGACCAGTTCTGTTCTGTAGCTACCATAGTTGGAAATAAGGGTCCTGAGGAACCATGATGCCAATAAAATGTTGGGCAACAACTGGTCCTGTCCCCATCCACATGTCTGGACCACTAGTCATCATTTTGCCCCAGAATTTCCACACTAAGTAATTGTGGATATAACTAGCAGTGATACATAAATAATAATTCTCCCTATTTCCAGGCAAATCTATTGAGACACTCCACACTAGACAAACTGAACCCCAAGCAGGAAAGGGGAAATAATTCGGAGGGTTAATTCAAAATCAGTAACCCTGTGGTTTAGGTGGATTGAGGCACAATAATTATTTTAACCTGAAAACACTAAAACATTTACCTGCAAGGCTTCCATCAATTGATATATACTCATTCACCATGATTGCAATTATAATATGCCCTAGATATCATAAAATCCCCTGTTAATATAAAACTTCATTTAATTTTTTAATGTGCTTACCTTAGCTAATACAAACATATTGAACACCTGCTGCATAAATATTTGACATAGCAGATTCTTGAGTGCTGAAGTCTCAACATGTGCAGTCTTTCCACTATCTGCTTCCTTAATTTGTCAGTTGTGTTACAAAATAAATGCCAGAATTTGCCAAACAATTAGTTAAATGTAAAGTAAGAAAGCTTAGCAAACTCAATATACAGTACACCACAAAAATATGCTAAAAAGAATAAACTTAATAAAATATGTGCACATTTTTAAAAAGCATAAATTGCTTCATATGAGGTAACACTTATAACACCGTTCAACAGCACATGTCCACCAGTAAGAAGTCATTCTTGGGGCTTCTTGCAATAACAAGGTCAATGACAGCACACCACACTCAATACTGGTTCAAACAGTTCAAAAATTTCTAACAGTTTTGGACTGAGTTTGGTTTCTTAGCACCTGGCAAATGCCTGCTGCCATTGATATAGTGCTCATTTGGAACTGATAATTGAATTATTCCTTAAAAGGTTCAAAAGCTTGAGCATGCCAAAAAGATCTTTAGTTATTTTGCAACCCTGGGAGCATCCGTTTGTCCAGGGGAAAATGCTAAGAAATTTATTCTATACCTATATTCAGGGCATTAAAAGTGCATTGAACGCAAACACACATAGTACCTGAAAGTTCCATCTGTACATTGATGCCAAGGAAATATTAGGAAATGTTTTTATTTTATTTTTTACCTCTAACTAGGAGAGATATTCAGTTCAGCTCAGTTCGTAGCACACTCACCTCTGAGGCCGGGAGATCAGAGGGCTGTGGGTTCAGTTCCCACATCTGGCACTTGGGTTTATATCCCAGTACTGACACTGTAGTGCAGCATGAGAGGGGTGCTGCACTCTGAGGTGCCGCCTTTCAGATGAGACGTTAAACCAAGGTCCCATCTGCCTGGACTGGTGATAGTTCAGGTTGATGTTAAAATCCCATGGCACTTATCAAAAGAGCAAGGAATTTCCCGGTATCCTGGCCAAATTTCCCTCATTCACTAAAAATACTACCAACAGCTTACTCTGGTTCAAGGTCAGTTGGCATTCATCTGTATCCCCCTCCCCTGGGTCATGCCTAAAAATAGGCAGAATTTGTCTAGTGCAGTTACCCGGTCAACAAAAACTAAATAAATATTTTCTCAGGTCACTCCCCATTGATTGCCATTGACAGTGTCTGATGTTCGATGTTCGATGAAGATAGCAAGGAATGTGAACTAAAGGGTTCTGCTGAATTTACACCTTTGTCCTTCACTAGGAGTCCATTAGCTAGTCCACAGGCACCTTCAGCTCCTGTTTTCCTTTTTAAGTCCTTAGTTTATCCCCTTTCTGATTGGGCTCAATGCCCTTTGGGCTGCCGAGCTTCAGTCCCCATTGCCTTAAGTTCTAGCCTTCACTTATGCATTCACTTTATGCTCATCAGGGGAGTTACATACTAACATACTAACATGCCAGCAGAGTAGGCCTAAAGGTCTATTGAGTCTGCTTGAAAATCATCACCCTGTCAAGATAGCGCTGCTGCCCCTCGTCTCTCCCATAACCCCCGAACCCCATCCCCCTTCAGAGTTACACCTCCAGATCTGGCATTCCTCAGCTTTACCTTACCCTTATACATGTCCCAGCTTCTCTTGAATCCCTTCACTGTATCAACAGCCACCATTTCCACAGGTTGTGCATTCCATGGGTTCACCACCCGCTTGGTAAAGTAGCATCTCCTAGTCTCCCCCCTGAGCCTCCCACCAACCAGCCTCATGGAATGTCCCCCTTGTGGCCCCTTCCTCAACCCACTGAAACACTATATTTGTGCTGACCCTGTTCACTCCTTTTAGATATTTAAAGATTTTGATCATATCCCCGCTGTCCCTCCTCTCCTCCAGGGAGTACATGTTCAGCTCATCAAGTCTCTCCTCATAGGATCTTTCCCCCAGAACCTGTAACACCATGGCCACCCTCCTCTGCACCTTCTCCAGAAGTGCAATGTCTTTCTTCAATTATTGGCTCAGTACTCGAGGTGTGGTTTAACCAGGCAGCTGTACAGGGGGAGAAGTACCTCCTGTCTCCTCAAGGTTATCTCCCTGGCAATGCTCCCCAGCATTGTATTTGCTTAAGCCGCAGCCCTCCTACACTGGTCAGAGTTATTCATTTTGGCATCCATGATTACCCCAAGACCCCCCCAAAACCTGCACTTTCTCACCACCCAAAAAGTACTCATGATCAAGGTTCCTAAGCCCCAAGAGGAGAACACTGCATTTCTTGGTATTAAACCTCATTTTCCAAGTGTGTGACCACCTCTCCAGAGCCTCCACGTCCCCCTGTAGGGCTTTTCTACCCTCCTCCCAGTCCACCACTGCTCCCAGCTTCGAGTCATCAGCAAAGAGGTTCATATCACTCCTGATACCATCCCTGATATCCAAGATGTAAGCATTAAACAGGAGTGGGTCCAACACCGACACTTGCAGGACCTCACTAATGACCCTCATAAGAGATGACACCTCCACCCCGACCACCACCCTCTGAAACCACCCAGTTAGCCAGTTCCCTATCCACCTCACCATCCTTTCCCCATTTCATCCCCCCCCAGCTTGTCTAGCAACCCTGAGTGTGGCACCGTCAAATGCCTTGCTGAAGTTCAGAAAGGGGACATCCACTGGCCTTCCCTGATCCAGTGCCTTTGTCACCCAATCGTACAACTCCACAAGGTTAGTGTGACACGATCTGCCTGGAAAAAAGCCATGTTGGTGGTTATCTACAGCAGATCACCCCATGCCTCCAGAAACACCCCCATTCCCTCTTTCAAGATGGCCTTCATCATCTTACCCACCACCAATGTCAGGCTGACAGGCCTATAGTTACCCGGCTCCTCCCATGAGCCGCTTTTGTAGATAGGCATGACATGAGCCATCCTCCAATCCTGAGGCACCTAACCTGTCTGAAGGGAGGAGTTAAAAAGGTCCACCAAAGATGCAGCAAGAACATCTACCATTTTCTTCAGCACCCTGGGATGAAGGCCATCCGGACCTGGCACGTTATCTGTTCTCAGGGACTTAAAGGCCTCCCTCACCCTACCAACAGGAATTTCAATGTCAGAGAGCTCCTCCCCTTCTTCATTCCTAGCCCGCCTCCCCATGTGTGGTGTTGGCCCTCCACCATCTATTGTGAAGACTGAGGCAAAGTATTTGTTAAGTACCTCTGCCTGCTCTCTGGCCTCCTCGGCCCACCCACTCCCTGACTACAGACTGCTAATCTGCCCCTTCACTTTCCTCCTTTCCCTGATTTATCTAAAGAACCGTTTTTCTCAGTTTCTGATTCCCTGTGCCAACCTCTGCTCCCTTCATGCCTTGGCCAATCTCACCACTCTGGTCATCTTTTTGGATATCCTATCATGTTCACCTCTGTCCACATCCCCTTGCGAGCGCTTGTATTTCCTATAAGCCAATCTTTTCTCCCTCATCACCTCCTGAACCTCCCTGGTCCACCAGCTTGGCTTTCTGGCCCTACCAAATTTGCATTGGACCTTCGTGCAGGCCTTGGTGACTTCCAGGAGCCCTCTTTTAATAATTTCCCACCTGCTCTCTGTGTCCATGTCCTGTCTGATCCCCTCCAAATGCCTCTTAAGAAATACCCACCATACCCTCAAAGTCCACTCCCTAAAGTCTACCACTACCATTTTTGTGCGATATTCCCATCCTCCTGGTCTAGGAAAACCAAACAATGGAGTGGTCTCTCCCACCAGTAGGTCTCCTACAACTAGATTCCTAACCAGGTCACAATCCAACAGGACCACATCCAGGATGCGACCAACCCTCATCGGGTCAGCCACCAGCTGAGATAGGAATGCATCCTGGAAGATGTCCAGCAAGTGCAGCTCACTAGCTGATGAAGATGCCATAGTGTCCCAATCAACCCCTGGCATGTTAAGGTCACCCTCTCCACAGTTCTACCTTCACCCTCTCCACAGTGATCTCTTAGATTTGGCACCAGGCCCCCCTCGAGTTCCTCAGCCTGCATGGGTGGCCTATAAACCACCCCCAGGTTGACCTTCTTTCCCCCAGGAGCCTGCAAGGTAACCCATAGCACCTCTACATTTCCCTCCACCCTGCATATATCAATGCCATTCCTAATGATAAGTGCCACCCCACCTCCCCTGCCCACAGCCCTGTACTTCCTGAACACAGTGTACCCCATCAGGTTCAGGTCCCAATCATGGCAAGGAATGGCCCAGGTTTCAGTGATTGCCGCCACATCCACATCCCCTTCAGTTAGCATTGCCTGAAGCTCAGGCATCTTATTTCCCATGCTCCTGGCATTAATCAGAACCACCCTCCATCCCTGCCCCTTGCCCTCGCCGATCCCCCAACCCAAGAGCCCCAGTAAACTGCAAGTTCCCACTCTCTCATGCACTGTCAGGTACCTCAGTTGAGCACCCCTTCCCCCCTGCTGGGGGGAGAAGGCCAAATCCTCCCTTGATGTGCCTGCCATCAGCAGCCTCAAGCCCCAGCCTTCCCCCCTTCACAAGTTTAAACTCTACGTAGCTTCAATGTATTTGGTCAGTTTTAGTTTCAAAACCTACCTCCCCCCAAATTTAAGTGAAGCCTATCCCTAGCATACAGCCCCTTGTCCTCCCAAGTTGCACCCCAGTCCCCCACTAACTCATAACCCCTAGCCATACACCATGCTCTGAGCCATTCATTAACCTTCATGACTTTCTGCTTGTTTCCCACACTGGCTCTAAGCATAGGGAGCAAATCTGAGAAAGAGACTGTGCACCCCACCACGTGACACTCTGGCTAGCTCCAGAAACCTTGTCTACATCTCCTCCACACTATTTACCTCTAAGTCATTCATGCCTAGGTGCACTAATATGTTAGAGAATCCTCCACAGTCTTTCACCAAAGCATAGACCAAGTGATTGGCCTTGTGCACAGTCAAGCCAGATATGCTCTTGACCCTGACAGCACAGCCTTGCCCCTCACTCCTCCCTTCCCATTTAATGCCCATGATTATGGAGTCCCCCAGCAGGAGCACTATAATCTCCTTCTTGCCCCTGAGCCTAGCTCCCTCTTCTGCCACACATACCCTCACTCCCACTACCTCTTCATTTTCACTAATGGCACCATCAATGAGATTGTCAATGGTTGCCTTTACCCCCTGGTCTAACTATCTCCCCTGTCTGTTTCTCTACTAGATCCCCCCCACCTCACCACCCTGGTCTGTCCCAGCTGCACTCCTGTTACAATAGTAGCCACAGACATTGCCATCTATTTCCAGATATTTCACAAAATTTCTAAAGAGTTTCTCTCTGCTGCCCCTACTGTGGTAATGCAGAAAGCAGGAGATTTCTCTAGAAATATCACAGAAATTTCAGAAAATAGCTGGCAGCGTCTGTGGATACTACTGTAGCCTCCTTCCCCTCCAAGCACTTGACCCTCACCTCTGGGAATCCCAACTCCCTTTCTCTCCCCACATCACCCACTGGACTGTCCCAGCAGCACACTCGGCTGCCCCATCCCCATCAAGGCCCTTGATCTTCACCCCCGGGCCCCTCCATCATCACCTCCCTCCCAATACTCCTCAACACAAAATTCCCCTCTGTTCACTGCGACCCACAATGCCTGCATCTCGCCCATTGGACCCAGTGCCCTCTCCAGGCCCACTGATCCCCCTCTTACATTAATAATAATCTCACCTTCCGCCGCCTTGTCCTTCATCAAACCCCCTCCACCCTGCCACCCCTTCCCCATGGATATTGGTCCTCTCCTTTGCCTTAATAACAGCACCTCCCACCTCTGCTATCACCCCAAACCTCCCTCCCCTCCCTCCCTCCCTGCCACTCCACCCACGCACTACTGCCTTCCTTCCCACTCACCCTAGAGTCTGACTCTACTCCTCTCTTAACTGAGGCATTGCCCCTAGCTTGAGGTCCCGTACCCCATCCATCTGTCAACAGAGGCCCGCCCAGCACATGACTTGTCACTGTGAGGCACCTGTGTATCAGGCCTAACTTGAGCTCTTCCTTTTCACCCCCAACTCTTCCTCCCTTACCCCCTGTCCCTGAGATACACTCTACCCACTTACCAGCCCAGTCACCACAGTTTGGGCTTGAACCCCCAGTTTCTCGATCACCCCTTAATGGGCATCTCAGACCGTGGTCCACCACCGTTGACCATGTTCAGCTGAACCTCACCTTTGTTCCACAGTAATGACAAGTCACAATAGAACCAAACTGGCTGGCTACTATAGTACCTCACAGAACTTTGATGAGTGCCAGAACATCCCTTATGTGGCATGCATGAGCAGTAGAACCAGTCAGTCAGTCAGTGTCCATTTTGTAACCCAGTTGCTGCCCGTTGTTCCAGTACAAAACTGTCACTCAGTCCAGTTCTTCCCTATGTGTTCTGGCTTGGCTTGGTGCCTTTCCCTGCCAGCTCGACATAGTCAATATGTACAAACTACATTGAGAGATTTTTAGGTAAGACAGCCATACCTCCTGGGCTTGCCTTTAAATCCAGTTTTGAAGAGTGAGACACCTCTCTATGTTCTGCATTTTGTCCTCAGACTCTGTTCCACCTGGTCCATCAGCAGCACTTGCAGTTGATCTCAGGATCCTGCTGACTGGCTCAGGACTGAGTTGGCTGCTGCTGGAGTTGCTCTGCATCCTGCTGCTGGGCTGCCTTGGGACCATGGGCCATGCCGACCCACCAAGTGAATCTTAATATTCAACACCACCCCTTCCACCCACACCAGCAGTCTCATAGGAGGCATTTATATCACTTGACCTTGAAAAAATAACCCATTTTTTGTTTACAGAAACTCTTATGACTTGTGCTCCATCCGGGAAGGGGGGGGACACAACAAAAGATGGTTGTTTTGATATTGGTAGTATTTATTTATTGCATCTCCAGATGGTTGCTTGCCCAATTTGTAAGAGGAGGTAGATACAGATTTATGGGGCAACATCTGTTTTAGAAAGATCACTATCCCTAAGAAATATAATTTGGACTGATAGGTAAATGATTAAAGTAAGTAGTATGCTGAGACTAGTAGCAGGAGAGATGTGCTTAGGATTTTGCTAACCCAATTTATGAATACTTTTTATATCACTAAGTGGCTTAAGTGCATATTAAATGTTACCTATACATCTTGTGTTGGGGGTAGGGGTGTGGCTTGAGGTGTAATATGAGATCTCTGACCAAGAACAGGTTAACATTAATTAGGAAAAGCAGTCACATGAGTGACTGTAATGTTTTAACTAGAATGGAATCTTAACTATGGAAGCACAATGGATTCTGTAAACCTGACATGTCAAGCAACCTTCAAAAGAGGATTGTGTCAGGTATACCTGAGCAAGCCAGAGCTAATGAAGTGTATTTTCATACTTTTTACTATCAGTACCAATATAAGGTTGCATAAAATGTTGGTCTTTATTAAATTTATTAAATTTAGAGCAAGCAGTATAGCCTAGAGGTTAGAGGAATGAGGTGTGAATGAGCTTGATACATCCAACAGACCAGACCTGAGTTTGATTCTCACCCTCCACTTGCATACTGTGTGACTCTGAGCAAGTCACTTGATCACCCAGTGCTCCCAGGTCGCCCTGAAAACAGGTACTTGTGCCTAGTGGTCCTTATCCAGTTGCCAAAGACTAAAATGAAAAATTAAAAAAAAAATAAAAATAAAAGGTTAGTGTCGGGGATCTGTGTTAAAACAAATGTTACCTGATGCTGCTCAGATGTCTGTTTGCCACCCAACTGACCACTCTTGTGGAACCCTGTAAGGAGAGTGACATCAAACCATTAAAACCGCAATTTTAAGTATTGTTTTTATTTTAAGTTTTAAAGCAAAAATGCAACATATCTGCAGCGTGAAAGTGGTAAAGAGGCAGTGTCCTGTTCTCAAGTGAATGCACATAATTTTAAAGGGCATGGTGGATGCTTCATATATTAATATATGACATATAATGAGGACATGCTCCTAAACATGACTTCTTTTAGTTCCGCCTAACTATGATTTTTAAGTTTTGAAGAGTACGGGGGCATTTTGGGTGAATCAGTGGATGTTTTGGCAGAAGCACTTTATCTGTATTCCAGCATTTCAGTTTGCACCCATACCCTCAGTCCCATCCTTACTAATGTTATGATTGTTGTGCTTTGTTTGAATTGAACAATGCTAAATGGATAAAGCTAAGTACAGTAGTAACATGGGATACAGAAGGGGCTGGATAACGAATATGACTGTCTTTATAGCTGTGGTCGGGTGCCAAATAGAGTTTGTTCATAGAGATTTTATTTTCATAGCTACACCTCTCCCTCAATATATTTTTTCCATCATGTTTTTAAAGTAGGCCCCAAATTTCATATTCAAGAGGAAGCATATTATAAGAACCACCTGCCATTTCCCCATCAACCCACAGAAGCACCTCAACCGCAGAGGGCAGTTGGTCCAAGAGGTTGGCAGGTGGTTAGGAGGGGCAAATAGGGTGCCCCATCACTCAGTGCTCTCCATCATTTTACCTCCAGAAACCATATAAAAACTACAAATAGGTACCTGCCTCTACCTCTGAAATCAAACAAAGGGGAAGAAGACACTGCAGAGCAGGACACTGCAGCACAGGAGCTAGCACAACAAAACTCACCCAAAACAGGGACCGGAGGTCACGTGATGTTAGCTGCCTGAAGGCTGTGCAATCTCTGGGATCCCACCACCCATCAACTTCAATTCGATTTTAAATCGATACTAAACGACCAACTCGACAAATAATAGCAGTCGGTATTTCTCTAATCTCTGCCTTTTGGCCTTTGTGTGTTTTTCCCCTGCATCGCATAGCCTTTCTTGTGCGATGGAGGCAGAAGATAAACAGGCAGCGATGCGACACACTACTCCCAATACGCGGAAAAGTTCGAAGAAGGCAAGGAGTCAGGCCTCTAGCAATCCTGGCAAATCGGTGGGGCTGCTACTCGGCGCCCTCTTTCCGAGGAAAGAGTTCTCCAAGAAGTTTCACCGCTCCGAGAAGTGCTAGAAAGCATCACATCTGAATTAAAATCTATTAAAGGGGATCTTACCACCCTTAAAAGCAGGATGATCAACTCAGAAGCCAGGATTGTATCCCAAGAAAAATGGAGGGGCACAGTGGAGCCAGAAATCATCTCATTGAAGCAACAAGTGAGAAAACTTCAACTTAAGACAGAGGATCTAGAGGGGCATAGCAGGAGAAACAATCTCCTAATTAATGGGCTGCCGGAGTTAGAAGAAGGCCCAGACACCATCGCTTTCCTCCAGAAATTCTTGTTTAAAGTCACCGGACCTTCACCCCTCAACCCCCAGTACCATCTCGAAAGGGTCCATTGATCTTTAAGACCAAGACCTCCACTGGACTCTCCTCCTCGCCCGATCATTATTAAGTTCCTAAGCTTCATTGAAAAGAAGCACATCCTTACCAAGGCTCATGAACTACAAGCAATAACTTGGGGATCATCTAAGATAAGAATCACCCAAGATCTCCCAATCGAGACCAGGCAGAAGAGAACCGCTTTCCATCCTGTGGTGCAAAAGCTCATTGCGGCAGGCATCCGTTTCAGGATGCTTTATCCAGCTAACCTGAAGGTCACAGTCGAAGGCTCCACTTTCACCTATGAGTCCCCTGACCAGGCCATCAGAGACCTGACTTCCAGGCTCCCTAACTTGTTCAAGGAGAAGTGAACTGAACTTTAGGGGATCAGTTATTATAATGGCTGTCTGTGTTTTCTGGTTTTAGGATGTATCTGGCAAATTGCCTACCTGTTAGATTTTGGTGGGATGGAGTTGAGTCTTGCGAGGCTTGAGAAAATGAGCACCCTTAACGCTGGTCCTGGTAGGCGCTGATCCTCCAGTTCCACCTAGCACGGCCTCGGAACCTTTGGGATGGAGACTTGTTGCTCTAGCTGACCGAATTGGGTGTGGACCGATTTTGGTCCCATTACATATTGAGTCCCCTGGGGCCCTGCTTAAACGATAGTTCACCTACTCGCATAGTGATTCTTCTCACACAGGTGGCCAGCTTTTGCTGGTAGCAGACGCCTACAGATGGGGGTAAGCGACTGGCCATATTAACTAGTTGGCGTGTGCTGTATACCTCACGAAGAGGCTGTCTGTAATCGCTACCTAATTTGGCTTATTTCCTTTTGATTCCTGCATGGCCCACCGATATACAAGGCTGTTATTCTACCGTAGGCAGATGGGATGGGGGGGGACCCTGGAGTTGCGTTAAGCTAAAAGGAAGCTGCCTCACGAGCTTAATAAGGGGGGATATGGTGGCCCTCGGACCTGTTACAGGAGACTCCACCTTGTATTTTGCTGGTTGATTTATACAAAAAGCTTGTGTCTCCTTCCTGATAAGAATTACATAACTGTTTGGTATTGGGCTATGACAGCCCTGGGTTTCGCCATTGGGGTCTGGTTTTCAGGTTCATGCTATCGGTTCTTTTATGGTTCACCTGTTCAAGCCTGGAACCAGTTTGTATATAGTTGGTTGGGATTTTTTTCTATTGGGGGGAGGGGGGAAGGTTACTCATGGCTTGGTGACACTAGCTTTCAAGGGTCCTATATCATCACTTGCTTTTATTGGTCAATCTCTACACACCAGAGGTTTGAATGTTTTTCTCTTCATAACTTAGACAGACTTATGGGGGGGTTAGAGTGTGCTATCTCTATTTCGCTGTTAACAGGTATACTAATATATGTTTGCGTAACCTAATGGTTCTAAAATGGCTATAATATCGGTTAAGATAGCTACCTGGAATGTGCGAGGGATCAGGGAGAGAGCCAAAAGGATTCAAGTTTTTAACCACTGCGACTTACTTAGGATTGACATACTTATGCTTCAGGAAACCCATCTGGTTAATAATGAGAAAATCTGGCTAGTTAGATCTGTTTTTTCCCAAGTTTTTTCAGTGAGTGGCTCTGGGACTAGTAGGGGGTGGCTATCCTAATTAAAAACCATGTTTCCTTCCTGGCAGAGGAAGAGCTGGCAGATCCAGAGGGCAAGTTCATTCTGGTCAAAGGGTGCCTCAATAATTGTAAGGTTGTACTCGGTTCTGTTTATGGTCCAGTAGGTGGGAGCCCTGAGTTTTTTATGACCCTAGCAGATAAAATTGGTACTTTCCTACCCTCACACCTAATACTAGGTGGGGACTGGAATGTCCCACCGTGTCAAATCCTTGACAGATCTCATGATCCAAAGAGACCAACAACTCCGGCTCAAAAGGCCCTATTGGATTTCATGCAGCTATTGGGTCTTTGCGACCCTTGGCGACTTACTAATCCCTCCCTCCAATCTTTTTCCTTATTTTCTCAAACCCATAACTCCTGGTCTAGAATAGACTATATTCTAATTAGCAAGTCACTCCTCCCTGGCCTCCTCCAGACAGGCATTGAGCCAATAGTGCTGTCAAAACATGCTACAGTCTGGGCGAAGGTCTCTCCGGATCCCAATTTTCAGCGTGATACCATTTGGAAGCTTAACACTCAACTTCTCAAGGAAGACCAGACAGTCGTCCACATCAAAGATCTCATCTCTAGTTTTTTGGAACTTAATATGAATTCCACTCCGAGGGTGGACTCCGTTTGGGGCTCCCTGAAATGCTACCTCAGAGGGGAGTTAATTAAACTAGCTTCTATGAGGAAAAGATGTAGACAGGCTCATGCTGCCTCGTTATTGACCAGAATCAAAGAAATGGAAAGCTCTCATGTCCCTTCTTCTCCCTTAATCTTACTCGAATCCCTATTAAAAGCTAAAACCAATATGCGGTTCTACTCAAAGAAAAGGCCGAATATGCTATTTTAAAAACTCAATCCAACTATATCGATCAAGGTGAAAAAGCCGGTAGGCTCTTGGCTCTAAGATTGCACACAATAGAGGGTTCGAGACTAATCCCGGCTTTGCAAACCCCAGAGGGGCTAACCAAAACCACTGCCAGAGAAATTACCCAGATCTTTGAGGAATTTTATAAGAACATCTACAGTGTCACTCCCCTCCAGTACCCCTTTTGGATATCGAGACTTACCTAGCAGATCTTGAACTTCCTCACGTCCTTGCACACCATAAAAGTGCATTAGCTTCCCCCATCACTCTATCTGAGGTCGAGGACGCCATTGCCTCCCTCGCTCCTGACAAAGCACCCGGCCCAGATGGTTACCCTTCTAATTTTACAAAACTTTTAATAAAGAACTAGCCCCCTACTCCTTAAGCTCTATGACTATATGTTTGATGCCAACACTATTGACCCTACATTACTGGAAGCCATGATCGTAGTTAGTTCTTAAGCCAGACAAACCGCCTAAAGACCCTCAGAGTTATCGTCCATCTCTCTCTTAAATTAGCATATGAAGATCCTATCTAAGATCCTAGCCGAGAGAGTTAAAAAGATCTGGGTCCACCTTCTGAGTCCGGAACAGGTGGGATTTGTACAGGCAAGTTCCCCTGCAGACCACCTTAGAACCCTCTCTCACATCTCACCTGCTGCCCAATTATCTCATACTCCAATGGCTCTTATTTCCTTAGACGCTGAGAAAGCATTTGATAGAGTTAACTGGGATTTCTTGTGGGCAGCACTGGCTAAGATGGATTTCCCACCTGCTTTCCTTAAGTGGATTCAGCTTATGTACCAATCCCCCTCTGCTAGGATCTATTGCAACGGAGTCTTCTCCTCAGCCTTCTGTCTCTATACCGGTGCCAGACAAGGCTGCCCCCTCTCCCCCTATTTGTTCAATCTGTATTTAGAGCCCCTCCTTCACAATCTTAAGCGTTCCCCACATATTCACGGATGCCCGGTGCAACAGCAGGAATTGGTTCTTTCTGCTTATGCGGATGATGTCCTGCTTCATGTGGCCCACCCTGAAAAGTCATTATCGCACGTTCTCCAGATCATCACGCAATATGGTCGTCTCTCCCAATATAAGCTGAACACTGCAAAGTCAGAAGTGTTTCCTCTGAACCCCCTCACGCATAAACACTGCTTTACTAAGTTTGGTATGAGATGGTCTCCCAAATCAATCAAATACTTAGGTATACATTTTACCTCTGATTTAGCTCTGCTTAAGAAGCTTAACTTAGACGACCTTAAGTCTAACATTCAGTTAGATTTGCAAAGATGGTCTAAACTCCCTACCTCTCTTTGGGGCAGGATTAACATCATTAAGATGAATGTCCTTCCCCATATTTTTTACCCCTTAATTCATTGGGCCTCTGGTTGCCTCTTTCATATCTACAGCAATTCCATTCCATCTTTTCTCAATTTATCTAGCGAAACAAATCTACTAGGCACTCATTCTCTAAACTATGCCTTCCTAAGGATAAGGGAGGACTTCGCCTTCCTAACCTAATATTCTATCACTGGGCAGCTCACCTCTCCAAACTGGGCAGATGGCTCCCAGACCAGGCTGAAGGACCTGCCCCCGATTTGGCTCCAGATCAGAAGGCAGATACTTCTGGAGGCCAATATCTGCTCTAAGACAATTTTCTTCATTCCAAAGGCAGCACTTCCATCTTCAGTTTCGAATCCAATCATCATCACCTCTCTTAAAACTCTTTCCCAGTGCCTTCACTACCTTAGAATCTCACCTAAAAGAGACATGGCACAACCCCCTTACCCTGAACCCCAACATTTGACTGGGCAGCTTGATAATTACCCCAGAATGGCTCCCGTAGATTAGTGAGACAGTAGTGGAGAACTTTTACTCTCAGGACTCCCTTCTTTCCTCTCTCGATATTCTAGCCAAGTTTGACCTTCCCAACAATAAGATCTTCAAGATATACCAATTGAGACATCTTATTAATGTGAATTTTGGTCCAGTATTCCGTAGCTCGCAGGTCAGTCCTTCCTTTCCCAAATTCAAGTTTTAACTTCTAAATCTCACTGCACCTCATTAATATATTCCTACCTACTGGACCTTAAATTCCCGAGCTCTCACAGAGGCTCTTGTGTCTGGTCTCTCTTTTACCAGACATTACCCTAATTGGGCACGGATTTGAAAAGATCTACACAAGTACCATACCCAAGACAGATTCAGGCTTACTCAATATCACATATTAAACAACATGTACTACACCGTTAAACTGATCCATTTAGGAAACTACCTCTTCCTCTATGCTCCAGATGTTTACAATTAGAAGGAATTTGCTACATATTTTTGGTTGTGTGACAAAGTGGCCCCCTGTGCGCTCCTATCCAGGCCAACTTGGACCCTCTTTTGGGTCTGGACAGCTTTTTCACCACTGAAATCTGCATCCTGGGTATCTATTCCAAAATTGAGAACCAGGAGCACAGGTATCATATAGCTTTAATTTTGATGGTGGTCAAAAGACTAGTCCTTAAGCATTGGACTGACCAATTAACCATAACATACACTGAATGGTTGAAAGACTTATCAACCTGCTTTAATATGGAGAGACTCGCTGCCAGCTCTCGTAACCGTATGGATTTATTTCACAAAAGATGGGATAAATTATACACGCTTTCTTTGCATCACTGACCTCTTGGCTTTGCCTCTGAAACTCTATTTTTTTCCTCTCTTCTTTTCTCACTTATCCTAAGACCAATACTACTGCCTAAGGACTGAGTGTTTATGTTACCTGATTAATAATATAATGCACACTCGGGGAGGGTTAGGGTTGAGGGACAGGGGGTAGTTATATAGTTATAGGGTTCCTTTTTTTTTTTTTAGAAATTTTTTTTCACTCTATGTAGAGTTCTGAATGGAATGTATGATCTGTTGTAATTCTCAAACTAGTAAAGTTGAATTTCAAAAAACAAAACAGGAACCAAAACAAAAAAAGCAAAAAGGAAAGCCAAAAAACTTCTGAGCATAGGAGACTCCATGATTCAGGGAGTTGATACCTATCTCCAGCCAGGGGTAAGGGTCAGATGCCTCCCAGGTACATCAGCATGGAGAGACACTGACCACATTGCTAAAATTGTTCAGGAAGCAGGGGAAAACATTGATGTCCTGGTACACATAGGGACTAATGATCTCACCAGTCGGTCAGTTGTGGAGACCAAGGAACACCTGACCAGGCTGGGTGACAAACTATCATCCATTTCATCTGGCATTTCCTTCTCTGAGATCTTGCCAGTCTGAGATAGGGGGCAGATGGACAGAAGGTCAGAGAAGGGAAGATAGGGGAGCTAAACATGTGGCTCAAGGGCTGGTGCCAGGAAAAAGGACACAAATTGTAGGGTACCGGCAACAGTTTTGGGAGTGAAAGTTCTTTAAATTTGATGGACTGCATCTGACTAAGGAGGGAGTCAGTGCATTGGGGCAAAAATGTGACATCTTTGCAGAATATTTAAACTAGTAAATGGGGATAGAGGTGCAGCACCCCATACCTCAAATGGGAAGAACACCCTTCCCCCCTCAGCTGGTGGTCAAACAGGAGTTCAGCATGTTTGCAGTTCATTTGCATCACCAGGTAAGGAAAAAGGTCCGGCTCCCCATGTGATGCACAGGGGAAACACCAGAACTCACCCATCAACTAACACACTGAAATCTGGCCAATGGAAAATCATGTACACAAATGCTCGCAGTTTGGGAAACAAGATCCTAGACCTGCAGGCAATAATGACAGAGCTACTTGACATAGCAGCAATTAATGAGATGTGGTTTACCATAAACCACACTTGGGTGATTTCAGTACCTGGCTATGTACTGTTCAGAAGAGACCGAGGTCAAAAAAGGGGGGGGTGGAGGGGCCCTGTACGTCAATGAAAATATCACAACTACAGAAATTCAGAATACACATGAGCCAGAAGAACTGTGGGTCACCCTGGAAACAGGAAATGGGACAGCCATAAGAACTGGGGTTGTCTACAGGCCCCCAGACCAGGGGGAGTACATAGACACATTACTGTTAGATGATATACAAAACCTGACAGCTAAAGGGGATGTTCTGATAATGGGAGACTTCAACATGCCAGATACAGATTGGTCAATACCAGCAGGAACATCTGCCAGAACTAGACACATGGTGGATTCCCAGCAGGGGAAGGGCCTCAAACAACTGGTACAACAAACCACAAGGGCTATCCTAGATCTAGTACTAACAGGGAAAGGATCACAGATCTCCAGGTAGAAGGTCACCTGGGGGCCAATGACCATCACATGGTATGATTCAGTTAGGCTACTACAACTAAATCATCCCATTCCAAGGCAAAAATATGGGACTTCAGAGGAGCTGACTTTGATAAGATGGCCAACAGAGTTAAGCTAGCCCTGGCAAAAAGAAATACAGGTGAGGGGGTACAGGCAAAGTGGGCAAGCATTAAGGATGCAATACTTGAAGCAACATCCCATTGTGTTAGAGAGAAATGGAAGTGCAAAAGAAGAAGGAAGCCACTTTGGTTCTCAAAAACAGTAGCAAAAAATATCAGAACCAAAAGGCTGGTCTTCAGGAAATATAAGGGAATGCAGCAGGATGAAGATAGGGAGGCATACCAAACTTCCCTAAGGGTAGCAGGGAAGGCAGTAAGGCAGGCAATGGCCCAAACTGAGGAAACACTAGCACAAACAGTAAAAGAAGGTGACAAGACTTTCTATGGATACATTACTGAATAGAGAAAGTCCATAGGTGGTATTGCTAAGATCAAAAGAGATAAGGGGGCATGTGAGGAGGAGGACCATGTAAAAGCATCTATTCCAAATAGATACTCTACTCAGTATTTACTGAAGAGAAGGTAGGGCAGGACCACAGCTCAGTACCATGGACACAGAGGAGAGGGAGGTGAGCACTAGTCCCTTCACAAAAGAAAGGGTCCTACAAGAGCTCAAGTAGCTCAGGTTGGACAAGGCAATGGGACCCAGGGTACTAAAGGAGCTAAGGGTGGAACTAGCAGAGACATTATCAGAACTGTTTAGTGAGTCTCTGAGCACAGGAGAGGTCCCAGAAGACTGGAGAAGGACTCATGTGATCCTGCTCAACAACACTGGTACCAAGGAGGAGGCAGGTAACTACAGACCAGTCAGTCTTACCTCAGTAGTGGGCAAGATTATGGAGGCACTCCTTAAGGAAAGGATAGCGTAACACCTGGAATCCATAGGAGCACAGGATCCAAGACAGCATGGGTTTACAACAGGAAGGTCTTGTCAAACTAATCTCATAGATTTCTTTGACTGGGTAACCAGAGTGGTGGACCAAGAGAGAGCAGTTGATGTTGCTTACCTTGACTTCAGCAAAGCTTTTGATACTGTTCCACATAGAAGATTGATTAATAAGCTGGGTAGGCTCAGAGTAGGTCAAAAGTTGGTCAACTGGGGGGCAAACTGGTTGATGGGCAGAAACAGAGAGTGGTGGTAAACAGTATACAGTCAGAAGAGATGCAAGTCACAAGTGGGGTATCTCAGGGATCAGTCTTGGGACCAGTCCTCTTCATAGCTTCATCAGTGACACCGCAGATGGACTGAAGGGTAAGGTTCTGCCTGTTTGCAGATGACACCAAGATCTGCAACAGAGTAGATGATCCAGATGGGCTAGGCAGAATGAGAAGAGATCTGGAAAAACTAGCAAAATTGTCGGAAGAGTGGCAACTGGGGTTTAATGCAAAGAAGCGCAAGATCATGCACATAGGGAAGAGAAACCCTGAAGCCACCTATCGGCTGGGAGGGGAGTTGCTGGCAGTCACAAGGGAAGAAAGAGACTTGGGCATCATCATCAGAAATGACCTGAAATCATCCAAGCAGACCACTAAAGCAGTAGGTAAGGCAAGGTGGATGTTAGGGTGTATTAGTAGGGGTATTACAAGTCAGAAAAGGGAGGTAATAATCATCCCTCTTTACAAGACACTGGTTAGGCCCCATCTGGAGTGCTGTGTGCAATACTGGAGGCCACACCTTCACAAGGACATTAACCAAATTAAGGCAGTCCAGAGAAGGGCAACCAAAATGGTGCAGGGACTGCATCAGAAAACATATGAGGACAGATTAACAGAGCTCAATATGTATACCCTAGAGCAAAGGAGGGAGAGAGGTGATATGATAGAAACATTCAAACACCTTAAGAGCATTAACAAGGTGAAAGAGTCTAACATGTTTCAATATAAGAAAAATAGCAGGACAAGAGGACACTGCCTGAGATTAGAGGGAGGCCGATTAAGGGGTAATGTGAAGAAGTTCTTTTTCACAGAAAGGGTGGTGGATGCATGGAAAGGCCTACCTCAGGAAGTGGTGGATATGAATACAGTGCAGGGCTTCAAACATGCATGGGATAGGCATAAGGGAGCAGTACAGATGAGTATGAATAGATAGGCCATTGACAGAACAAAGGCAGATTGCACATTTATAAGGTAGAAAAAGAAATGGGCATACTGGATGGGCCTTGCGGTCTTCATCTGCCATCAGCTTCTGTGTTTCTATGTTTTTATGTAACTTTAAACTAATATTAGTTTGGGGAATAGATGCATGTATAATCACCTCTACCAATGACCTATCCCGACTCAGTGGAAGTTGTCATTGTTTCAAGTCTCATATGTAGGGTGAGTGATACTTTCCTCCATTTTAATTTAATTTTGAAGCAGTTCTGTAGATAATTAGTCTCTAATAATTTTATAGCTCAAAGCAAATTGGTGTAAACATATCCAGGGTGAGCAAGATATTTCCCTACATTTTATAACTCTATTACCCCCCCACCCCACCTCCCACTCCCAACACACACAATTTACTGTTTAATACATGTTTGTTGTTTGTTTGTTTGTTTTTTACAATTACCTCAGTATAAACTAAAAGTACTGAAGCAAGTGTTATCTGGAAGGTCATTGCCATTAAAGTCATAACAATTTCATTATTGCAACTGGTGTTATTGTTATTAAGAAATGGCTTAGAGAAACCCTGATCCATGATTGGTAGACAGCAGTGCACCCACCACCCTGGTGGGTATCAGGAAACAGAGACTAGTTAATAACTAGTCCCTGTGCCAACCAGCCATTTTACACATATGCCCACTGGAATTTTCAAATCATGAATGGTCGTCATTCTTCTTACTCACTTTGCAAGCCCATGCTCCAGCTTCACTAGCTGTGTACTATGATCGGTTCACTTCCCTCAACTTTCCAGTCACTTTTAAAAGACAACCTCAGTGCTTCTGAATCATAATCATGCCAAGACCCATGTCAGACATCCTGTAATGTCCTGGGTAAACGACTACTGTATTCTTGGGGAATATTCTGCAAAACAAATTGCATGACACAACAGCGCTCTCAGCCAGATAAAGCAGTGGATGGACTATTTTACCTAAATGTTCTTTTAATTTTTTTATGTACAATGTTATTCTTTTTTTTTATTAATTTGTACACATTTGGGGTGTGTGGCTTGAACGCCATAGGAATGGCAGCATCATTCTTGGGCTCCTCTTCACTGAGAAAGAACAGCAGCGAGTCGGTCTAATCACGGGATGTAATCATTTTTTTGTTGAGAAATACACGTTGGGGGAACTGCCCTTAATTGGTCGGTGTGTTTTCTAAAAGTGAGCTGTACCATTAAACTGCTTCAACCACCAGTGACTCAAGAGAGATGTGGCTCAACTAGGCCAGAGAAGTCGTAGGCCTAAACCTCGGGATTTAAGGTGCATCTGCCCCATGTAACCTGCAGATGGAGGCCTTACCAGCACCCGTGCCAGCCCAATCAACCCCGAGGAAGGTGGCAACCAAGACTATTTTACCCACACTCTCCCCGATACCAGCTGCTACTGTATAAACGCCTTCTGTGTCTGAATCGCTAACATATATCACCCAAATGTTGGAGGCAGTTTTGTTGCGAGTTGATACCATTAACACCATGCTTACAAACACCACGGTGGAGGATCAGCTAAATGTTGCAGAGCAAAAACTGGAATCTCTGGAGCTACAACAGGCTAAATTAACACAGAAAATATGGATGCAAGGCCTACAACTGGAAATGCTGCTTGCTAGAGTGGAAGACCAGGAAAACAGGGGGAGGCATAATAACCTCTGCATTATTGGAGTCCCTAGTGTCGCTGAGGGAACTTCCATGGAAAAGTTTTTCAATGAGTCTCTGCCTAAAATGCTGGGGGAATGCTGGAGAGGCCCAGTTGAAACTGAAAGGGCCCATCGGATAGTAGGAAGGAAAGAGAAACAGCAACTAGCTCCAAGGCCAATCGTGACTTACTTTTCTGGAGGTACTCTACAAAAGAACATATTTTAAGTGAAGCTCGAGATCTGGGTGAAATTAGATGGCAAGGGAGGGTGATTTCGATATATATTGACTTTGCACAAGAAACTGCAAATAAGTGCAGAGCTTTTAGCCTGCTCAAGAAGATGTTGTCAGCTCACAAATTTCAGTACAGATTTAAAGGCCTTACCAGACTGCTGGTGTACAAAGAAGAGAGAGAACTGCTAGTAGAGATGCCTGAGGAGATTGAAAGATGGGCCTCTAAACACTGGCCCAATCTTCCCCTACAAACTACATCCTCCAGAAAGCTATGGGAACCCTCAAATACCAGAACTTGGAACAGAAATCATCAACTATGGAACCCAGAGGACAGGACTGAGAAAGGACCAGGTCCTTGGATTGATCAGCCCCAGAGAGAGATCTGCCCACATGAATGATAGACCTGTAACTACACCAGCTGCTGACTCAAACCAGCCATTTCCTCCTCCCAGAAACAACAGCCTGGTTCCAAGACAGCAACAGTGCTCCAGGAGCAGACAACAGCTTCCCCAGATCTGTAGAGAACAGCCCCACCAGCGAAAATGCCTAGAGATGAGCTTCTAGTACCTGGCTCTGATCATCTTCTGGATGAATCTGAATCCTCGATTTCTGAACAAGGGAACTTTATGGACTGGGCTGTTATTCTGGAATCTTCCTTGCTGGAGGTGGTGGACATCTCTAATCAGCTTAAACCAGGGATAAAATCGTATGCGGCAGCGGTAGCTTCCGAAGAGGTCCCAGCTTCTAGAGAATGATCCCAGATGTTTAACAGCTCGGGGAATAAGCTTGGTTCATGGACTGATCTTGTCTGCACGGACTATGGTTCTAATATCTTTCTGCATGTTGTAGCAATCAGTTGGTTTAATAGCAATGTAGGAATTTAATACATTTTCCCCTGCTTGTGATGGTTGAAATGCTTTGAAATATAGGACCCAGGTGGGGAAACCCCTTCCCCTCCCAGATCCTCCCCCTTTTATTTCCCTTCCCTACCCCCTTCATCACCTATCTTCTAATTTGATAGCTGGGGTGTACAAACAAGGTTGAAGTGGCTGAAATGTCCATGTTTTTGACACCTTAGGGTGCATAGCACTGCATGGGCAAGAGTTATGGGGGCCTGGCCAGTGTGTTTTGATTAGGGTAGTTCCCTATCACTTCCTCCTTCATTTCATTGAGTTGGTAATTCCCCCCCTCCTCCTTACCCCTCTATACATGCATTAGGTTTTCCCACCCCCCCTGGGACTACACTTTCTCCAAGGAATGTTCCTCAGTTGAGGAGGGGTGAAACCCGGAGGACTTGTGACTCACATTGATAACCCCTAGGCATAGACACAAGTGGAGCTGAGGATACGGCTTTTGTCTAGCCTTTTCCTGGGAATGTCTGTAGCAGTTAGCAGTGAACAGCTGGTTGATTATTAGATAGGGTAGTTAAGTCAGTCTTATATAGGTGTTCCACTCTTATTAGAGCAGTACTTAGCGTTAGGCAGATTAGTTATTATTGTTTATACATACACTTCCTGTGGCTATTGTTGTCAAGCCAAAATCTCTCTTGTGTGTGGAGGCATAGCATCTGTTAAGCTCTTGGATCATAAGGTACAGTAGATTCCTCAAGGGGTAGTTTTCAGTAGGGCACCAAGGTCCACCCAGTAGAATATCACAGAGCAAGCCCTGCAGTTTCTGATATACTGCTGAGATGCCTCTAGCTACTATTCAAGTCTTAGTCTCGTGGCATGGAATGTAAAGGGTTTAAATTACCCTATTAAAAGAACAAAGTGATACAATATCTGCGTTCCTTGCACACAGACATAGCTCTCTTGCAGAAGACACTCTGCTTTATAAATCCACTCCTTGGCTCAAGAAATCGTTGGTCGGTACTGTGTTTGCTAGCTCTGCATCTACTAAAACAAGGAGGGGGTAGCTATTTTAATTCAGAAGGTGAGCAATTGGGTAATGGAAGAGTTCCGAGCGGACAAACAAGGGAGGTGGTCAATAGTTAAATTAAGATCTGGCTTGGACAGTCTGATAGTGTGCAGTTTGTATGCTCCAAATATAGACCAAGCGGAATTTTTTTGAAATTTAAGACAGGCTATTGCTGGATTAACACAGTCAGACTCCACTATTCCCTTAATAATAGGAGGGGATTTTAACGTAGTATCGGATATATTCTTGGATAAATCCCAGCCCACCGCTCAGACACACACGAGGCACATGCTGCACTCCAAAAGATGACAGCAGAATGGGGTTTAGTGGATGTTTGGAGCATGACTACCCCTCTGGTCATGATTACACGTACTACTCCTCCCCACTTGACACCCATAGTCAGAGAGACTATTGGTTATCTAAACAGCTAGCCTTGAGTGCCATCACAAATACTGACATAGGCAGTATACTTATTTCAGACCATGCGCCAGTGTCGTGCACCTACACTACCCCTGGGAACTGTAATAGGGGTACAGGATGGAGGTGCAACCCCTTGTTAGTCTGTGACCCTGAATTCCAAAAAAGAATGTGGGAAGTAGCTAGGAAGTATTTTATGTTTAACAAGGCAGGGGAAGTCTCTGACCATCGAATTTTATCAAGCTCTAGACCAAGAAATTATGAACCCTCTGCTGCTTGCACCACAATGTACCCATTCTACAGGCTCCCTTCCCACTACAGTGAATGAGGCTTTAATTACTGTCCTACCTAAAAAATCTGACGACCCCCTGAACTGCGCTAATTTCTGCCCCATATCACGATTGCCAGTGGATACGAAAATTCTGGCTAAAATACTGGCTACTAGATTGCAAAATATTCTCGACTCAGTTATTCGCCCATCTCAGTTTGGCTTCATGCCTGGAAAGGTAGGCTCTGACAGCACCAGATTGTTGCTGAACCTGAAGTGGGTGGCAAGCAGAGCAAAAATTCCCATGGCTACCTTAGCTGCAGATTTTGCAGAGGCCTTTGATTCAATAGAATGGAATTACCTCCATGAGGTTTTTCGTATATATGGATTTGGTCCTCAATTCTGCTTGTGGGTTTTGACTCTCAATAACTCCTCCAAAGCAAAGATCCTTACTAATTCTACTATCTCTCCCTCCTTTGCACTTTATGGGGAGTACAAGGGGTGAGAATGGTGCAGAAATGGACACAAGTCCCTTTATACGAGAAAGGGTCCTGAAGGAACTGGAAGTAATAAGAGTTGATAAAGCAATGAGGCCAGATGGGGTGCATCCCAGGGTCCTTAAAGAACTAAGAGAGGTGGTGGCTGAACCTCAGGCTATCCTGTTTAGCCGATCACTGGAAACAGGGGAGGTACCCAAAGACTGGAGGACAGCAGACGTAGTCCCCTTATACAAAAGTGGGAACAAAGAGGAAGCAAGGAACTACAGACCAGTCAGCCTCACCTCGGTAGTGGGGAAGATCATGGAAGCACTACTGAAGGAGAGATTGGTGGAACATCTGGTTGTCAATGGACTACAGGACCCAAGGCAGCATGGTTTCACCAGGGGGAGGTCATGTCAGACCAACCTCGTTGAATTTTTTGACTGGGTGACTAGGGAGGTGGATCAGCGGAGGGCAGTGGACATGGCCTATCTGGACTTCAGCAAGGCCTTTGACACTGTGCCACATAGAAGACTATTACACAAACTGGGGAATATGGGTGTGGGCAGGACAGTAGTGTGGTGGGTAGGTAACTGGCTGGGTGGCAGGACACAGAGGGTGGTGGTAAATGGCTGTCACTCCACAGAGGGAAGAGTGACCAGTGGGGTACCACAGGGATCAGTGCTGAGACCGGTCCTATTCAACATCTTCATCAGTGACATTGCTCAGGACCTAGAAGGCAGAATTTCACTGTTCGCTGATGACACAAAGCTCTGTAACAGAGTAGACACACCAGAGGGTGTAGACAGAATGAGAAGGGACCTGCAGAAACTTGAAGAATGGTCAGGGGTTTGGCAGTTGAAATTCAATGCAAGGAAGTGCAAGATAATGCATATAGGGCACAAAAACCCTGGCACAATATATCAGTTGGGGGTGAGGATATAGCATGCACCAAGCAAGAAAGGGATCTTGGGGTTATCATCTCTGATGACCTCAAGGTAGGAAACAGTGTGAAAAGGCAGCAGGTAAAGCTAATAGGATGCTGGGATGTATAGGCAGGGGCATCACCAGCAGGAAAAGGGAGGTCATAATTCCACTATACAAGACACTAGTGAGGCCCCACCTGGAGTACAGTGTACAGTTCTGGAGACCATATCTATGTAAGGACATAGACAGGTTAGAGAAGGTTCAGAGGAGGGCAACAAAGATGGTGCATGGATTGCAACACAAGTCCTATGAAGACAGGTTGAAGGAACTGAACATGTACTCCCTGGAGGAGAAGAGGGAGAGAGGGGATATGATAGAAACATACAAGTATCTTACAGGGAGGAACAGGGTGCAGGAATACACTATTTCTAAGCGAAAAAGATGTTCCAGGACTAGAGGGCATGGGATGAAGTTGGAGGGAGGACGATTCAGAGGAAGCATGAGGAAGAATTTATTCACAGAACGGGTGGTGGACAAGTGGAACACCCTGCCAGAGGAAGTGGTGGGGGCTGAAACAATCACAGGATTTAAGAATGCATGGGATAGACATAAAGGAATTCTAGAGGTCACGGGGTAAGGGGCAACAGACTTCTAGGAAAACATAAACTGAACTTACGAGCTCAAATGGGCAGACTGGGTGGGCCATAGGCCCTTATCTGCTGACACTGTCTATGTATCTATGTATCTATGTACACGCCAAGGCTGTCCCCATTCCCCTTACTTTTTCTAATTGCTTTGGATCCCCTAATCCATGCAATTGACAATAAGAATGGGCTATCAGGCATATCAGTGCAGGGTAGAAGAAGAAGAAGAAGAAGAAGAAGAAGAATCAGCATTTATATAGCGCTTTTCATACATACAAAGTGCTTTTACAAGCAATGCTAGACTGGTAGTGAAGTGACTGAATGTGTGGTGGGGGCCATATCGCACATCATCACCCACACACAGCCTGGATAATTACATGAACCAGTTTATGGGAAGGGGAATGTTGGCCAGGACACTGGGAATGTTCTCTACTCTTTGCAAAGAGTGCCCTGGGTTCTTTTACTTCTACCTGGACACCCACCAGGACCAAGGTAGGGAGTATACTGTGGCTGCCTATGTGGATGACTTATTGCTTACCCTGTCTCGTCCCCAAGAGTCACTACCAATAGCCCTCTTAGTTCTTACAAATTTTGCGGAGCTATCAAGGCTACAGGTGAATCAACAGAAGACTGTACTTGCCCCGTTGAACCCACTCTGCCCACCTGAATGTCTTCATGGCACAGAACTAAAATGGGCCCTGCAAGGGTTTTCATATCTGGGAATTTACATACCTTCTGACTGGGCAAACTTCGAATCTGCTCATTTTTCCCCCTTGCTAAAACAATTAAGTGTAGAAATGAAGAAATGGAAAAAGCTGCATTTGTCTCTGATGGGCAGAGTGGCTTCAGTATGCATGTTACTACTCCCGAGGGTGCTGTACTTATTCAATAATCTCCCAATATGGCTGTACCCCAAACTTTTTGATACCCTTGAAAGAATGGTTTCCTCTCTAGTGTGGGAAAAAAAAAGGCACATAGGTGGGGGAAAAACAAACTTAGGGCGCACTGGACTAGGAGAGGCCTTGGGGCACCTTGGTTTCTGAATTATCATCTGGCATGCATTGTGGCACAAATAACAAAATGGCTTGTACCACCTAACACATCCTGGCCAGTGTGGGTTGGCCTTGAAAGAGACCTGGTAGGTTCCGTTTCGCTTAGATCCCCGTTGAGCTCTGGTGGATCTGCAGGAAAGGGCCTCTCCCCAATCATATGTCATTCCTGATATGCCTGGTGTCACATTAAGATTCTGTCAAATACCCCCAAGAATGCTTGGGCACCACCACTGGCCTATGCAGAGTTGTGGCGTAGTACCTTTATAACATTAGAGGGACAACCCCTTAATTGGTCTACCTGGGAGACAAAAGGAATATGTTATGTGAGGGATCTCATGATGCCTGGTTCGAATACATTATTATCCTTTGACCAACTGAAATAGAAATTTAGCCTTCCAAATACTGACTTTTGGTGGTATCTTCAAATATGCAGCCTTATATATGCCCTTTCCTCTCAGATACGAACAGATAATGCGTGAAAGTGGCTTTCCACCCTACATAAGGAAACACCTTCCCGGGGGCGCATAGGTAAATTCTACGCTATAGGCAGAGACTCCTTACCAGATGCTACCGAACACTGTAGAACTCGATGGGAGCTAGAGATGGGGATAGTAATACCGAGCTCCACATGGGCTGGATGCCTTCAAAACGTGCATAGGTTATATAAGGATGCTAAGAGCCAATTAATATAGTTAAAAATCTTGTTGGGATGGTACAGAACCCCAGCCGTTTTATGTGTGGCAAGATTATTTCCACATTCTGACTGTTGGAGATGCCAGCAACCAGGAGCCCACCTTTTTCACATAATGTGGGAATCCCCACAACTTTCTGACTTTTGGGGGGCAGTTAGGTGAGATTGCTGCTTAGTTTTAGGCATAAGGGACCTCCAGCTTGATCCCAAATTGCTGCTGGGGGACGTGTCTAGTCTCCTTACATTCCCAAAGACTTTAAGAGAGTGGGTCATGGTAGCTTTACTAGAGGCTAAGTGGCTTCTTCTAATGCAATGGAGACAAGTCAGTAGTCCATGTATAAGACAATGGCATGCAGCTATAGCTAAAGTGGCACTGTTGGAAAGGCTGACCTATGCTCACCAAGGCCAACTGGTTCACTTCCATAAGAAGTGGGACTCTTATTTTAGCTCACCACTATGCAGAATCCCCCGCTGAGGAACTCTCCAACCAATCATTAGATGTGCTGTATTAGATGATCCAGATGTCTAGCAAGAATGACTAGATGTAGTTTAATGAGGATAGAGTATATCTATGTGAATGTATGTGAAGTGACTATAGGTGCTTAGCTTGTGGTTATGTATTGTATAATGTATGAATATGGACCATGAAGATCTTGTAACATGCATGAGAGAGGAATTAACACGGAAGTGTAAGATAATGCTGAAAAAACGCAATAAAATCTTCTATGATAAAAAAATAAATTTGTACATATTTTGTTTCAAATCTAACAAAAATATGCATTTTCTAAGTGCAATAATACCCTCAGGGTGGGTAATTTGGGCTGTACTAGACCCTCCTGGTGTTATAAGGTAATCAGCCTGTGCTGTTGGGCCTTATTATGCCCCTAGGTGGTCCAGTATAGAACAATACTGCCCACTCTGTTGATATCATTTCTTGCTTTTTATTATTTCGTTATCTATGCCTAACAATTGCACAACAAATACATGCAAGCAGACATTTAGCAATGACAAATGCACATTATTCTTTACGTGTGTTGACTGCTGTTTGTTTTGTTTTTTAGCATCAGAGAAGTGATTTAAAATGTGTTATTGATTTAGAGTAACTGTATGGGGGATGGATTGTGGGATCTCAAGAAAGTGAAAACAACTTCTATGTAGTGTATGACCTCTGTTATAACCAGCTGATTATAACAGAAAATTACACACCGCTTTTTAATCATGTGGCCATGTATTACAGCCTTGTTATGTACACTTGTGTATGTTTTGTTCCTTATGTAATTTTGTAAACCAAACTGTTCCTGTTCAGTCTTCTTTGCAGATGCTACACTGGTCATAACACTTTATTTGAAATATATGACAGCAAATCCTCCAGTTTTGTAACTGTTCTGAATTTTCAAGAGAGTAATTTTATTTGGTTCAAGCAATGAGACAGGAGTAGTGGTGGACGGTGCTGGGGTTATCATTAAATATCACAACTACTATGGGATATAGGTGTAACACAGCCTGTCTACATGTAGTTGCTGAACTTTTTCTTTTTTATCTATTTGGGTAACCAGTTATGCATGTCATCAGGTCACCATTTTGTCAGGCATGAAAGCCCCTGCCTCAAAAATGCAAAATGGTTGAGGGGGCCTGGATCATTACTCCATGATGGGGCTCATATCCTGACACTAATAATCACAGTGTCCTGTGTAACTCTACTCAGACAAATTAAAAGTGGGTCTGGTCAGAATGTGGCACCTCATATAAACAGAAAAACATAGATTTTGCAGGCAGATAAGGACCACTTGGTCCACATAGTCTTCAATTTGTCCCTGCCTATAATATCAACACAGACCCTTCTTGTACTCCAGCTGATACACACACACACACACACACACACACACACACACACACACATACACACCCTCTTCCTTTTCCCTAAGATTCTCTTCAGCCTATCCCATACATTCTTGAACCCCACCACTGTTTTCATGCCCACCATGTCTGCTGAAAGACTGTTCCGGGAATCCACCACTTTTTCCTGAGAAGAAGTATTTCCTCACATCTCACCTGAGCCTACCCCCTCCCACTTAGCTTTTTATTGGGCCCCCTTATCCTTGAGGATCTTTTTCTCTGAAAATTACTTCCCTCCTGAAGTGCATTATTTTGTACTTGATAACATTGAAACCCAGCTGCCATACCACTGACCACTCCAGTTTTCACAGGATTCTGCTCATTCTTTCCACACACACACACACCCTCAGAATGTCCACCCTATTGCAGATTTTGGTGTCATCCACAATGAAGCAGACCTTCCCTTCCAGCTCCTCTGCAATGTCACTTGTAAAGACATTAAAGAGGACCAGTTCCAGCACTGATCCATGAGGCATTCTGCTGGTCACGCTTCCTTCCTCAGAGTGAACTCCATTTACCACCACCCTCTACCGCCTACCCACTAACCAATTTCTCATCCAGTTTACAACCTTTGGCCCCACTCTTAAGCTATCCAGCTTGTTTACTAGCCTCCTATGTGGAACAGTGTTGAAAGCTTTTCTGTAATCTATGTAGGACACATCCACCGCTCCACCCTTATTAAATTCCTGGGTCACCCAGTCAAAAAAATCTATCAGATTTGTTTGACATGACCTCCCTCCATGAATCCATGCTACCTCAAGTCCTGTAACTAACTGGATTCAAGATATTCTACAATCCTTTCTTTCAGCACTGACTCCATTAACTTTTCCACCACTAATATTAGGCTGACTGGCCTTTGATTGCTAGCCTCCTCACTGCTACCACTTTACTGTGGTACTACAGCTGCCCTCCTCCAATCTTCCAGAACTACAGTACTCCTGTTTCCAGTGTTTAATAGGACTGTCAGAGATGCTGCAGTTCCTCCCTATGCTCCAGCAATATCACTGAATGCACCCTGTCTGGCTCCAGCATGGGGTCATAAAGTCACAAGACATTATGCTGAAGCAATATACCATGCTGCCAATACAGCATGATATATTGCCAGTGGCATAAGTCTGTGTTTTACAGGGGGCTGCCCCCAACCGCCCCAACTAAAATAATCAACTCCAGGAGGTGGGGTTGGACACTTACTTCGAACAAAGTGTGAAGAAAAGAAAATTTATGTGTATCTGGGACCAGGATTCAATACCTGGTCCCATGAGCCTTACTATCTACATTGCTGCCCATGGCTCATCCCATCGAGCCACGGCAACTGCTCGGTGGACCATTCTCCAACCAGAGGACTTTTCCTCTGCAAGGGAAAAGATTCAGGGTACACAACAGTGCATAGATCCTTTAGCGGTTTCCCCCCGTCACAATTCCCACCAGCGTTGTCTCTGATGCACGGTTTTAGCGTGCGCCATTCTCTATACGGCAAATTGACCCAGTAGATCTGGCTCCATTGCTTTGTCCACTTTCAGATTGGGGGAGGGGAAATTGTTTAACCAGGAAAGGCACACTAAGCCAGTGCTTTTTTTCCAGGTGTGATCTAGGAGCACACAGAAGTTAAATGACTTGCTCAGGGTCATACAGTACACAAGTGGGGGGCTGATAGGATTCAAACCTAGATCTCAGGTTTGCAACTCAATGCCCTTAATCATTACTCTATACTGCTTCTCACAAGTTTAGCAAGTTTAGCACTTCTCAGAAAATGGTCTAGTGTCTACCTCCCTCTCTCCTCCCTCCCTCCCTCCAATGCTCCTTTACTTTTTGTGGTAACTCCCTTCTTCTTCCTCTGTGAACACTGAACAAGAGTGTTTGTTCAGGATGCCTGCCTTTTTCCTCTCCCCCTCTGCATAGTCTCCACCCCTTCCCTTTTTAACTTTATAATCCCGCCCCTGAACATCCTCCTTTGGTTTACATACCAAAACATGTTTTGGCCCCCCTCGTCATCACCTAGGCTATTCTCTCTTCAGTTTGTGCCTTCACACTCCATACTGTCCTATCTGCTTTCCTCTGTTTCCCCTGATACACCTTCCTACCCTCCTCCCTCTGTGTCTCCTTATACCTTCTGAATGCTACCTTTTTAGCCTTTATCTTTTCTGCCACCTCTTTTAAAACCACAGCAGTCTCTTTTCCTCTCACTTTGCTCACTTGTTTGATGCAGAGGTTTGTTGCCTTCTCTATGGCCCTTTTAGCTACATCCACTGTTCTCCATCCTACCAGGTCATACGAACATACAAACATACGAACCACAGCAGTCTCTTTTTCTCTCACTTTTGCTCACTTGTTTGATGCAGAGGTTTGTAGCCTTCTCTATGGCCCTTTTTAGCTTCATCCACTGTTCCCCATCCTACCCAGGTCATCTCTGAGGCATTCACCCATCTTTTAAAATCTGCCCGTCTGAAGTCTGAGACCCTGTCCTTGGGAACTGGGAAGTTCATTTCTGCAGCCATCCTTATATTGAACCACACTGAACAGTGGTTCATGTTCTCCGGGTGGCCATCTGCCTTGACATCTCTGACATTGTCCCTGTTAGTGAGTACCAGGTCCAGTATTGCGCCATCATGAGTGGGTTCACTTACTAGTTGCCTGAGGAATGCCCGTGTAGGGAGTCCAGGGTGTCTCTGCTTCTAGGTGAAGCAGCAGCTACGAGGTTCCAACCTACATCTAGTAGATTGAAGTCCATCACCAGCAACACCTTCAACTTTTCTTCCATCTTGCAAGCTGTTTTTACCAGTACCTTATCTAAATCCTCCCTTATGCTGGAGGTCTGTGGATCACTCCGGTGCCAATACATGTTCCATTCCCCATCTCTAGTGCAAGTCACAGTACCTCTACTCCACCCTGTTTTCACTGTATCTCTGTTGTTGTATGCTTTCTGTTACATAAAGAACCATACCTCCTTTCCTTCCCACCCTGTCCCTCCTGGACAGAGTATAGCCTGGTATGGACATGTCCCAGTCATCATTTTCAGTGCACCATGATTTGGTAATGGCCATAGTATACAAGTCAG
This sequence comes from Neoceratodus forsteri, assembly GCA_016271365.2. Classification (NCBI taxonomy): domain Eukaryota; kingdom Metazoa; phylum Chordata; order Ceratodontiformes; family Ceratodontidae; genus Neoceratodus; species Neoceratodus forsteri. The sequence continues at coordinate 508,858,092 of JADMNL010000023.1, read as the reverse complement.
CCTCTGACATTATGGCCTCTCAGAATCTTATCTCCTAGACTTCTAGCATTTACACACATGGCCTTCCAGATTTTGTTACTACTCTGCCTGGTACCTCCTTTCTTTCCTTTTTGTCTACTCTCCTTCCCACCTCTCTTTTAAATGCTTCTGTTCCCGTCCCACTTAATTTCTAGCACCCTGCTTCCTTTATTAATTTTCACACTGGGGGATTCCATTCCCCTCAGGTTGTCCCTACTTTCTGCTTCAGTCTGTTTTGGGGGACACTTACTGGTACCCCAATTTCTTCTGCCTTCACCTGGGATGCAGTACCAACCCACCTCTCTACTTCAGGACACATCCTGTGACTGTACGACCATGAAATTCCTCTTCCCTGATGCAGTTTCACACACCAAACTAATGAGGGCTATTGGACATCATGGGTGGGATATTCAGAAGGGTTGCACATGGCGCAACCCACTGTGTGCCCCTGACGTGAGTATTCAAAGGAAAAGTGCATGGCACAAATTCTGATGCACGGGGTGCATCAGTAATGTATGCAACCTGCTAGGGGAAGTGTGCTTGATACATACCCCCGCACATCTCGACATTCAGTCCAGTATGTGCGGAGCCCATGCAGGTGCAACCTCACATGCGCCGCATAACAGTTGTTCCAAAAATAAAGGAGCAACAGCTGACCATCCACAGGTGAGCTGCCATATTGCAGGTGCAACATGGCAGATGCCAGTTAGGTGGCCACCCCAGCTCCAGCAGAACCCTCCATTGGGTAGTGCCTCATGCCCGATCACTGGCATAAGCTTAGAAATATGTAACTCCTATATCCCTGGTGGACCAGTGGACCGCTCGAGCCTGATCCCAGGCAGATGTCTAAAACAAGATTAGATCCCATCCTGGTGGTCCAGCAGTACCGCCTCCCCACCTCCCACTGAGCCCTGCCACCTGCTCCACCTTCCGGTGAGCGGCAGGAGGCAGCTCCCACTCACAAGCTGCCTGGCCACCCACCAACTGACTGCATACAGTACAGCTGTACACCCATTGGTCCACAGTGTGGGCCAATGGGCGGTCAGGCCCGTGCTGTACTACACAGTCAGATATGTGAATGGATTCATTCACATATCTGGATTACTGTCTATACGGACTGGCTGCCCATTGGCCCATGTTAGAACGCAGTTTGTCTGGCAGATACCCAAAAACAAGATTAGATCCCATCCCTGGTGGTCCAGCGTACCCTCCCCACCCTCCCACTGAGCCCTGCCACCCGCTCCACCTCCCAGTCAGCGGCGGGAGGCAGCTCCACTCACAAGCTGCCTGGCGCCCACCGACTGACTGTGTACAGTACAACTGTACACCCATTGGTCCCCAGTGTGGGCCAATGGGCCTCGCACTGTACTACACGGTCCAGATATGTGAATGGATTCATTCATATCTGGACTAATAATAGTGGCTCTGGAGACTCTACGCCCGATGACTATGCTGTGAACCAATGGTACAACTGTACTGTGCACAGTCGATCGGCGGGTAACTGGGCGGCCTTCCTCAGTGGGAGGGTGGGAGGGGGTACCGCTGACCACCGGGATGGATCTAATCTTGTTTTAGACATCTGCCCACGATCAGGCTGTGAGAGGTCCACTGGATGACCAGGGATATAGGAGTTTCATATTTCTATACTCATGCTCGCGATTGGGCTGTGAGCAGTCCACTGGACCACCAGGGATATAGGAGTTCATATTTCTATACTTATGCCCGCGATCAGGCTGTGAGTGGTCCACTGGACAACCAGGGATTTGGGAGTTACATATTTCTGTACTTACGCCTCAATCGAGTGCTGGGGCACTTTGCCACTTGTGCAGGGGCGCCGGTCCCCGATAGCTGCAGCCAGCAGGGTGCCAAGGGTAAATCACTGGGGAAGGGCACACCTGCATGCAAATGGGGCCATAATGACATGCAAAGGCAGAATACAGGTGGCTACAGAGCGATATTCAACAGTGCTGAGCCATGGTGCAGCACCATTGAATATCACCCTGTCATCACCCTGGCACATCCCAGTTGAGCTGCGCCCAGACTTGCGTCACAGCCTGGCGCAGTCTGAATATCCCACCCAATGAGTACAAATAATGCGTTTTTATAAAACAAACCACTTCAGGAGGAAAGTGGGTTAGGCAAACACTAATAGGCAACATGATGATGTAATACTATTTCACACCAACCCCTGTGATATGGACCACCTACTACACCCTACAACCCTACACTGTATTCTGTATTACTTGATCAGGTGCCCTTCCCTGCTACAGTGCTTTCTGGGTGCACAGCTATGAACTGTGTTAAAATCGATGTATGTGTGGCATGGGATCATGCATTAGTGCACTAAAATCAATTAGCAATAAACCCCGCTACTACAGCAAGTGACATGAGATACAGCAAAACTAAGGCTGAGAACCCAATCCACATAATGGCAAGACAGCAACTTGAAAGAACAGCAACAATGACTTTAGCTTTTCTTAAAACAGGTGAGGGTTGAGTACCCATGATCTTTCCATCAGGATTGAAGTAAATAGCTACATAGTTTGCATGGTAGTCACCTCAGGCTATGAAGTTGCTGGACTGCTGGTGGTGGTTCGCTGGTGCCTTGGGCACAGCAGTCATGGCAGTGGTTGCACACCAGTGCCAGAGAAAAGGGCACAGCAATGATAGACAGACCATTGAAAGCACTGGAGTCTAGCATGGCAATGAAGCAACTGGAGGGGAATGACTCATTTCTTTCACTGATTACATACACTGATCATTGCACAGCTTCTCTCAGTAAAAAGCAAGTACAATTTATTGACCCTCGACTGATGCTCTTAAAGGAGATATACTGTATCACTGCTTAAGAACAGTCAAACATTTATGCTAATGGCAGCTTGAACATATCTGTTCTATGAACAATACAAACAATGGTTTGGGAAACAAGCCTTGAACTAGAATGTTTAGCCCTTGCCAGTAAAACTCTTACTTTCCCACTAGGTTTCAACAATTACAACTGGCACTCATACTGACTCACATCACACAGTATTATGGTACCTACAGTTCTGTTATTTTGGCTTGTTCTTCCTATCTGTCTTGCAGCACTCAGTAATGACTGTCACCACTCAAACACTAGAGCTGCCACTGTTCAATGACACAGAGGTGAACACATGATCTACTGGCTGGTGTACAAAGCTGAGAGAGAAGAGCAAGAGGTTGAAATTCTGTCACAGCAACTTACTGTGGAACCAGCCATGATTCATTGCAATAACCTGCAGTGCAGTAATTGACATGTGACAAAACACTGCATGACAAACGAGCTTAATTGCCATCAAATTAAACTGCTCCCAGTAGTATACTGCAAAATTTTGTGATATACTGCCACCTTACTGTGCTGCATCTAGACTGGTGCCACTGTATATACTATGCAACCATGAGCAAGTTACTTAACCGCCCTATGCAGCCATCCTGTCAGCTGTAAAACCGGATAGAAACAGGACCTGCCCCTGAAAATGGGGTGTAGTATCTCAGGTAGGCTATCCTGAATACATTTTCAGCAAAAAATCAAATTAGAATCACCACAGCAGCAATTTTGCTTATAACTATTTAATGTGATAAGTAAATGAGCCATAGCTGTTAACTGTATTTAATTATATGTGCTAATTTTAAGGAAAGGCAGGTGGTGTTGCATTTGATCTATGGATGGTTCCATTCAGTGTAATTACGATGCTACCACCATCTACTACAGATAATGGTAGAACAGTATCCAGGGATTCCAAAACAAGGTGAACATCCTGGCCAGGTATGTTATTTTTGTTGTGAATTCTATTGTTATTTTTACACATAATAAATAAATATTTAATTGCAATAAATAAATAAATGTGGAGAAAGTTACTGGTTCCCCAGAAGGGAAAAAATAAAACATTGCTGACATCCAGTTTTGCATCTGGAAGTAAAGAGATAGTTGATTCTTCTGAAATTAATGTTTTACCAGTGATAGCTCATTACTGTAAGTTCCAAGAATTTTTTAAGAATATTGACTTCGAAATTTGGGTCACAGAAAGTATCATGTCTTTCAAAAATTAAAATGCCACATCCAGATTTGAATCCATGGATTTATTTTTTTTACTTTTCTTTGACTTCTCTTATTTATATCCACTTCAAGATCTGTAAATGATGATATGTATTTGAGTGAGACTGCAGTTTCTGATTATATTTTCATTCCTTGAAGCAAGATATAGAGAATACTGGATGGGCAACTATGCACAACCAGTGTGTTCTGCTCAGGGGTTCTGATTCCTCTGACCGTGAGCAAAAGCTTCATGGAATCAGAGCCCTGAGGTGGCAGAACACACTGCTTGTGCATAGAGTTGCTCATCCTGTATTTTATAGTGTGTAGTATTGTGTGAACAGGGGTGTCATTTCAGATATCAACGAGGGAGCCACAACCACTGGTCAGAGTGGCTGTGGGGCAGGGCCATGGGCTGAGTGGGGCAGGGCCAGTTGCTGAATGGGGCAGGGTCAGGGCACATAGGCCATGGCCACCTTAGTTAAGCTGGAGTGAACAAACCTGAATCAGGTAGGAAAAGTTATACATCTGTTGCATTGTCAGTTGCAGTCTTAATAAAAATTAAAAAGTGATAATGTATTACTAAGACACTGGCAATAAACAGAGGAGGGAAGAGGATAAACCTGGAAGTAAGGAGGGACTGGACCTCTATCGGGGGCAAGGATGGGATGTAAAGAGGTAGGGCCAGGGCTTCCTATGGGGATGGGTTAGGGCAGACTGGATGGATCAACGGGGTCATTCTCTGTCATCTGATTTCTATGTTTCATTTTAATTCTACTAAACAATATCACGGCAGATAAAGGGAAACATCTTCCTAACACAGAGTCAGCAATATTTTGAGATAGACAAAGAGGGGATGGTTGGCCTGACACCTAGGATGGGAGGTGGCAGAGAAAACATTTTACAACTACAGAAGAAGTATGAGGAGCCAGTAGTGGACCAGTCAGCTATACAGGAGGCATTTACTAGCTTTTATCAGAAGCTATACATCTCAGAAGTTCTGTACAGTGTTCCTAGCCCTGACACCTTCTTGGACACCCTGCCCTTCCCAAAGATTTCTGTTGCAGACAGAGAAGGACTGGAGGAGGATGTTACTTCAAAAAAGGAGGAAACAGCAGTAAAGTCACTCCAACTTGGCAGTACCAGATCCCAATGGGATCCCAGTTGATATCTACAAGTTCTTCTGGGAGGACCTCAACCTGCCTATGCAGGCAATGGTGTTGGAGGATCTATAATCAATGTGACTGTACCCTTGCATTGCCTGGTAACCATCACAGTCCTCCTGAAGCCATGGAAGGACCCTACCTTGTGTGGTTCCTGCCTTTTCTCTGATGAACATGAGCTACAAGGTGGTGGCTAAGGTGCTGGTGGGGAGATTGAAGGGAATACTGCCAGCAATCCTCCATGATGATCAGGTAAGCTTTGTGAAAGGCTGGTATGATATGAAAAACATCAGAAGGTGACTTAACATCATGGCGGTGATCTGGGGAGGGGCTGCTCAATCTGGACTGTTGGATCAGGGAAATAAGCTTCCTTCTATCTATCGCACCACTTTGTGAGATGGATTTGTTTTCTTTTATTTAAAAAAATAAATGATTCTGCATAAGGGAAAATAAGGAGTGCTGAGTAAAAGCAGAATTGTTTTCAAGTCAGGTCAATTCTGCAGGTGGTAAGGCTACTGCTGAGTCACCGGGATGGCATAGCAGGAGGTAAGGCTACTGCTGAGCCACTCTGCTGCCATGGCAGGTGGAAGGACTGCTGCTGAGCGATTGGACTAGCAGCATTGCAGGTAGAAGTGCTAGTGCTGAGCCACTTGGCTGGCATTGGCAGGTAGAAGGGCTACTGCTGAGCCACCAGGTTAACATGGCAGGTGGAAGGGCTGGTGCAGAGCCACTGGACTGGCAAGGCAGGTGGGAGGGCTATTGCTGTACCACTGGGCTGGCATGACAGGTGGAAGAGCTACTGCTGAGCCAGTGGGCTGGCATACATGGCGGGTGGTAGCCAGGGCTACTGCTGAGCCACTGGGTCAACCTATGAACCTGCCCTAATCAAGAAATTTTTAATGCAAAAAAAAGTTGTGCGGCTACAGATGGATAGAATATCTTTCTGTACTATGATATCATAAATCAATTAGCACCTGATGAGTACAGGAGTAGAGAGAGAACTTAGAAAAGTCCCATTGTCAACAAGAACATTTTGCTTCTGTGAATCTAATTAAATTTAAATAATCACCTTGGGCACATTTGTATACATATTGATGGGGGGCACAGTATCTTGGAATCATTGTGATCACTTAACTGCCTGCATTGAGGGGGAATGAAATTCTTTCTGTTTGTTGAACCAATAGCTGTATGTGATATTCTGAGTGACCTCACCTTCCCCCTGTGGGTCAGGCTGTACAGTATCTAGTAATACAATGTACAGTAAGGCTCAGAACAGGAGAGGTCTTAATCTTTACCCTTCAAATCCATTCTGCTTCAGAGGGCCACTTCAGAGATGTTGACAAAGCCTAAGGTACATTTAAGGATTGCAGTGCCTGGGGCTCGACTGCAGCTGTCCACTCGCCCGATTGACTGACAAACAAAAACCCGACTTGGACTTTACTCGTGTGGTGTCTGTTCTTCTCTATGTCTATCGCTCACTCTTCTTAGTTAAAAATAAATCTCTTCCTGTTAACTCCCATTTCCTGACCAATGACCATCCATTTCCCGCCTATGCCCCTGCTCGCACTCATCAGGCAGGCTTCTCCCACTTACAGGTGATGTCGGGTTGACTTTGTGACCTGTGCCACCCCCTGGCATCCCTAGCCAGTCACAGTAGGCTGTAGCTAAGTCCTAGTTCCATGTTTACGCACTAAGGTGCAGCTAGCACTATGCACACTGGTAGTAGGAGTTTTTGCAGGAAAGAGCCGTGAGTTGTTGGGACCGTCCAGCATGCCACGATCGTGTTTCTTTGCCTGCAGTGGGGGTCTGATTAGTGCAGGTAGCAGGCAATGGCACATTTTTATTTGAAAAAAAGACACTGCAGCAGTAAAAACACTACCCTGGCTGCAATGTTGGGGGGGCAAGTGTCCCCGTCCCCTTAATGTTGCCCTTGTGTGTGAAATATGCATAAGTTCTTTGCTTTCAAATGAAACTGACTCATGAAGTTTCTAAGGTTCTGGAATGCTGTTCTACCACAGTAGCATAGAATCTCATTCTGTGACCTTTGGAACTGTGGTAAAACAGCATTTTGAAAGGGATGGAATTCTATACAGAACAAAACTTTACTATACACTATAATGCTGTATAAGACTATCAAGATAGAATATGGAATAATATACTCTACGTCTACCCAAAATGCCACTAGCCAGCAGTATCATCAGACCCTCGGATAGTTCCCATCCATTTTGATTTACTTCAAATTACAGAAAGAGATATGTTTCAGACAAACACACAGAAAATGATGCCATTACAGCTTTCAAAGGGTATACATTCTACATGTACGGGTTCATAAACTCCTGGACAAGATAGTACATAGGCAGCTAATGGATCATATCCTTCACCACAGTCTTCTCATGAAAGATCAATTTGGCTTTTGGTTGCATCACTCCACCTGCACTGTGCTATTATAGTTCACCAATGATCTAACAGCAAGTCTAGCTCAGGAGTTACTGTAGTAGACACCTACAGTACTGTATGTGCATGGAGAGCGGTAGAGTAGCAGAGTTGATGACCTACAAAGTCATTTTGAACTGTATTTCACAAGTAAACTAAGAAAATAACTATGGCTATTGTTCTTGTCCCATTTCAGATATACAGATAGCAGCAATTCATATTTCTGAGATGTCCACTCCGCATCCATTGAGGTGTTCAGGTGTCAAATGTTTATTTATATTGTTTTTGACTAGGATATCTCAGCTGTTCTTCTGCTTGCATTTTAAAAAGTTTGTGCATCTGCATATCTGCGTCTAACTGAATGGTTCCCATTTGAAGGCAGTTAATACTCATATATTTCCATAGACATCTTGATTGCTTATTAGAGTTGGACAATAGTTGTGAATTCTGCTTTCACAGAACTTTCGTAAAAATTCCAAAATGTCGTGGAATTTTCTGAACTTCAGCCATTGGTGAAATCAGAATCTTCTGAATACAGTATGTTTGGTGGATTTTCACCTGTTCCCCAGAATTTTTTTGCTGAACTGTGAAATAATACACATGAACTGTGGATTAACAGTTCTGAGGATTTTTTTTCCACAGTTTAATTAATTATTTCACAATACATGCAATTATTCCTCAGTTCAGTTATCAGTGCTGCAGACTTTTTTCTCCACAGTTTAATAGAATAATCCGCAGTTTGCACATTTTTTCGCTGGTCTAAGTTGAAAGTTTTGTGAAAGTTGCTAATTGGTTTTTGCACTTTCATGGAATCGAATGGCTGACTTTTGCAGAAATTCTGTTAGTGGAAGTTTTTTTCACACACCTCTATTGCTTACCTAAGTCTGAACATTTATTTGCTGTTAGATAGTATATAAGGGTAAACACCTGAATTTAAAACTGCACTTGAGTAAATAAATTAAAAGGTAGCTCCATGCCTACTTAAAGCTGTGTAAGGCTACAATCAAAAGTCAGCTTTTTCAGATTGCTATAATTGTCAGAGGCAGACGGGACATTCCTCAATTGAAAATCAGAGTTACTGTAGCTTTTGTATTAGAATTTGAAGCTTCAGTGCTCAAAAAAGTATTCATAAAAGGTAATCTTATAACCAATTAGAGCCAAAAGCTTTCAACTTGAAGAACAGGCACAACATCAGTTTCCTTTGAGAGGACTTCAGGAAGAATATTCAATTTAAACATTTTTATTTTTAAAAATAATAAAACCACAGCAAGGCATAGTGCATGATTGATGTGTTTCAGGTAGACTTATCCTTTATCAAAAGCTACAGCACATTTCTAACTGCCACATTAAAAAAATACCCTTAGTTAACTACAGAATTATGACATCACAAACACAATTCAAAATCATTGGTCCTTGACTAAAACACTTAATACAGTAATCATAGTAATTAAATAAGTTAATTAAAACAAGCTCCCTAAGTGAAATAAAGTGCAGAATATAATCACCACATCATTTGGGATTACCTTTATTGGTATCAGGATGGGGAAGGAGGGAAAGTAAGGGATACGGTTAAAAAAGATTAGCATATAGCTATGTTATAGAACATTCTCAAAGTAAATGAAACAATCATTATATAACACTATATTCTGAAAAGTGCATCTTTGTGGCCATTTGTCACTCTTCTAAATATGGTTTCAAATCAAACCCAAAAACGAGTCCTGGCTCATTGTTTGCCTGTAACATCAGAATCCAAAATGTCTCTCTTTTAAGTAAGAGGTTATTAAATTGCCACCTCTTGGGTTGTGGCTAACTTTGTCAATTATTGTGAACTTAAACTTATGTTCTGCATCGGTGGGGGATTCAGCTATACAGGTGGCTGTTGTGTACAGGGGAGCTCTCCTGGCTATAGATCTGTGGTGCTCTCCCAGCCTCTGTTTAAAGGGGTGAATAGTTTTACCTACAGTAAATGCTTGACATAAGCATTCAGCTACTCCTGCTATATCAGAGGTACACATTTGTCTTATTCCATATTGTTTTGTTACATTAATGCTAGTGAAAAAAATCACAAGTTTTGACATTATTGCAGTACAAGCAATTTTTCATGCCTGAAACAACCTTTTTTTACTGTCTAGCTATGTAACAGTTTTTTTTTATCCATGAGGTGGCTATGCACCAATTTATCCTGTGATGTATGTGCCTTTCTATATGACATGACAGGCTTAGATGCTGCCATCTCTTTAAGTGCTGGTTCACTGGCTAGAACACCCCAGCATTTGTTAATGATATTACTTATCTGTGTAGTATTACATGATTAAGTTGTTACAAAATAAAATCTCTCCTGTTGTGTGCTCATATTTTCTCTATCATGTAGTAAACTTAGTCTATCCTTGGAATCCACACATTCCTTTGTTCTAGCTATGCTTTGTTTACTATATCCCCTGCTTTGAAGCCTGTCTGTCAAGACTTCCTGTTTAACCATAAAATCTTCCTCCATGCAATATTTCCTTTTGAACCTCAGGAACTTTTCTGTTGTGTGTCGTGGATGGTAAATTGATGCCATAAGGAGGTTGTTGCCATCCAGCTTTTTCCTGAGGGATTTGTTCCATGCCACCCATGCCATCTTTTTAATGACTAGATCTAAGAATTATTTATTCTCAGTCCTGTATTTGTAAGTGAATCTAAGATTTTAATTGGTGCTGTGCCTGTAATCTACAAATTCCCTCAGTTCATTTTCAGTTCCATTCCACAACAGGAGCACATCATCTATACATCTGCCCCAGTGTTTTATTTTTTGGTGGAATGGATTAGTTACTGCATTCAACACATGCCCACATTCCCTCTCCACTGACATAAATGTTGGTGACTGATGGTGCACAGGTTGTCTCTATCGTCATGCCTCTTACTTGCAGATACAAATTGTGGCAAACAAAAAACACCCAGGAAAAAATTGCTCATCTTGAATGGCATTCCAGAAAGAACACTTAAAATTGTGGGCCTCCAGAAGGGATCGAGGGGACAGTATTTTGAATTTCTGTGAAAAATTGTTCACTAAATTAGTGGAGAGAATATCCTGGTATAAAATTGAATTGGAAAGAGCACACAGATGCCTGGCCAGGAAGGCCTCAAATGCTAAATATTCAAGAATCACTTTTGTCAAATTTCTCAAGTTTCAAGAAAAGAAACTGGTGCTAAAAGAAGTTAGAAAAGGAAACCATTAGTAATACAGGGAGCACAGGTTTCAATTTTTCCAGATATAGGCCCTGACCTTCAAAAAGAGAAACACTTACAAAACATTAAACAAATTCTCTGGAAAAACAAATTCTTCTCTCATCCAACTCCAACTCCAACTACTCTAAAATATTTTACAAGGTAAATCCTTCATTGCAAACATCCCTAAAGAGGTAGAAATATTGTACAATGAATGTTGAACAATGAAGTATAAAGACATTAAAATAATGAAACCTAGTAAAGAGGAGGAGAGAAAAAGGAAAATCCACTTTATATAAACACTTTTCTTTCCTTCATACTTTCTTCCAGGAGAACAGTGTTAGCCTAGGAAAGTTAAATATTATGAGTATTAAAGCTAATGCACAGCAATTTAAGGGATCATTCTTGACTTGATTAATGTAAGGAGCTTGTCCACTGCATGCAGGGAGGTAATAAACTCCATTTTGCATTGTAGTTTTCACTTTTTTGGATCTAATAATTTTAGACTCTAAGATAGGTTTTAGATGGGGGGTAAGAATAGTTTATGTTTGGAATAAGATTACTTGAGTTCATATGAAAATCAGAGATATAATAATTTTGGAAACCTTTCTAGTACAAGATCCATTGTACAGTATTCAGGCACCTACCAGAAGAACTATGCAAGAGACACTCCATGTGTGAGAGAGGATTACATAAAGAATACATTTAGATAAATGGATAGATTCAAATGTATGTCATGAACATGAATGCGGTTAATAACCCCATAAAAAAAGAGAATTGTAGCATAACATAGATTGTTTAGTTATTCAAGAAACACACTTAACAGATACAGAATTTTAAAAGAACTCTGTAAATTTTGGGAAGGTCAAGCATATCACACCAGATATAATAGAAAAGCAAGGGGGTAGCAATAATATTTGCTAAAAGCAAAGTTGAAGAAATTAGGAAAATGGTACATAAAAATGATAGATACATAATTATTCAGGCTAAGATTAATAACATAGAGCTTACTATATCTGGTGAATATGGGTCCAAGTGAGGACAATCCTGATTTCTTTATATAATTTTTCAACACTTGGGCTCAGTTTTCACCCCATGTTGATTGGAGATGACATTAATACTGTACTTGACCCCAAGCTAGATAAAACAGGAACCCACTCAACCCTGTCAAGATCTGCAAAGATAATATCCAAAAGCTTGGAAGCATTAAATCTATATGATATTTGAAGATATCAAAATAATACACTGGTGTTGTCCCACATCTCACACAGACACCAGGACTATTCCAGAATAGACTGGATAGTGGGATCCTGGAGTATTGCCTCTAAATTTAAAGAGATATCCTATGAGGGTATTAGTATATCAGACCACTCGGCCATTTCTTGTACCTTGGATTTTCCAGGGCATGTACCAAGCAGTGGATGGAAAATGGACCTGCTTCTAAGTAAAAATATAAAATTCCAAGAATACATTGGAGAACAACTAGAGAGTTATTTACTGTTTAACTGGGGGAAAGAGACCCCTTTGAACATTGCATGGGATGCTTTGAAAGCTACATTAAGGGGTCATATAATTAAATTTAAATCCTGTATTAATCAAAAAAGACAAAAATAAATACTTAATTTAGAGAAAGAAATTAAGAGGGCTGAAATGAGGCATATAAATACTAAAAAGGAATAAGATCTCACTCAGCTTCAGAACTTAAAGCAAACATATTATACATTAATGAACAGTATAATGGAAAGGAACATCCTCAAGTCTAAGGCTAAATATTATGCATAAGATGATAAATCAGGTAAAATGTCGACCTATTAATTGCAAAGGGAAAGAACTGAGAGACAGATTAAGGAAATTATAGTAGAAGACAACATAATCTCAGATCCAGACGCTATTAATAAGGAATTATGTAAATGTTATACAACTTAATATATCTCAGAAGTAAATAAAAAGTGTGGATAATAACTTTATATCTGATATTCCTGAGATTAGGGAGTATGACAGAATATTGCTGGATCAACCTAGTACTATAGAGGAGGTGGAAACGGCTGTTAAAAGTTTGGGGGGTGGGAGAGCTGCAGGACAGGATGGATACCAATTGAATTCTATAAAATTCTAGATAATAAAATATAGGTGTTTAATAGAATTATTTAATTCATTTGTTGAATGGAAATAAATCCTAGACACATTTAAAGAAGCAACAATTACTTTATTACCTAAAGAAGGAAACAATTAAGGTATTATGCCTCCTATAGGCTAATTTCGATCTTAAACTCAGATTATAAGATCTTTATGAACATTTTGGCATATAGATTAGAAAAAGTCCTTCCTAAGGTAACTGTGGGAGATTAAACTGGCTTTAATAAACAGAAAAGTGTTTTAATAATACAAAAATGCATTATATATTACAGAACATTGTAAAGATACTGAAACTGTTTTGTTGTCTTTAGATGCCAAAAAGTTTTGACAGGGTTGAGGGATTACTTATTTAAAGCATTAGAACTGATGGGTATAAGTCCTGTCTTTTGAACTGGATCAAACTAATTTATAAAAATCCAAGAGCCAAGGTGGTGACAAATCTGAATATTTCACCTTTGTCTTATCCTGAGGTACCAGGCATGGGTGCCCCTCTCTCCTCTCCTTTTACACTAGTAATATAACTATTAGCCAGTAGAATAAGAGCTATTAACAGTATTCAGGGGTTCAAGTTGGAAATAGAACCATTAGACTATCACTGTACGTGAATGATGTGCTGCTTTACTTAAAACAAGGTTGAGGCCTTGCTTACGCTTATGAATATTGTAAAGAATATGGGCAGGAATCAGGATATAAAATCTACTGGGTAAAATCTGAGATATTACAGCTAAATAACAAAACTTCAAAGCCTAAATAGTTAAACACAACAATTAAAAGTCTTGATAAAACTAAGTACCTAGCTATATATTTAACTAAAACCTAAAAATATACTAGATCTTAATATGAAATCAACCTTGATAAAATCAAACTTGATTTGGAAAACTGGACCCATCTTCCACTTACTTTGATGGGCAGATCTCAAGTTGTTATAATGACGGTCCTCCCTATGATCTTATGCATTGTAGGTTATACCATTTCTGATGCCCAATGCTCATCTTAAGATCTTGGAAAAGATGATCCAAAGATTTCTATGGAAAAATAAAAACCTAGGTTAACCATAGATAAACAAATGTAGAAGGAGGAAATGGGGGCTAAACTTAACAGATTTTAGGTTATATTAATATGCTACGATACTCTTACATACTAAAGAATATTATGTAGACTCCCACCTTGTGGTGGACTGTGACAAATATTTTTATAAGAACAAGAAACATTACCATCACTTATACACTGAATATAAAAAATAGATCTGAATAAGATCTCCAATGTTTTCATTAAAAACATCTCTTTGGCTTGGAATTAATATTGTAGAGAGAGAAAGAAAATATTAGAATTAATATACAGTTCTTTAACAAATGTTAAAAATAGGGGATGGAGTCTGGAAAGGAATGAAGTAAATTTCTGGGAAAAATTATCCATTTTTGTTCTAGGAGACATATATCAAAATAGTAAGCTACAGGTGAATCAAAGATAGCCTTAAAAAGTACTTGAATAAAGGGTTAAATGTAAATTATTTACCAAATTGAATAAGCTCTACAGTTAAGTGATAAATGTGTTTCCAAAATATATAAAAATTAAGACTAAGTAACTCTGACTGCCACATGAAACTTTGACAAAACTGGGAAAATAATTCCAATATGATACTGTATATCAGAAGGAGATGGAAAATAGCCCTCAAATTGATGAAACCAACAAGAAGCATATGATTAAATCAGATTCAATTTAAAGTTTTGCATAGAATTTATCATACCCTCCTGTATTAAATATATTTAATTCAAGGATATCTCCTATTTGCAACAGATGTGGAATTTATATGAGTACTTTAATACAGGTGATAGTTCAATGTCCTTAAGTTAGATCTTTTGGGATAAGATATTTTCTACTCTAAATAAAATTTCTGTGATAAGAATTACATTTGAACCAGAATTATGTTTATAGGGGACTTCAAATTTCCAAAACTCCTTTGGGTAATCTTCAAGTAATTATTAAGATGGCTTGATAAATTCCAGCAGATGCATAGCACATCTCTGGAAGGATGGCAACCCTCCAGAATTCTCCTTATGGAGAAATTTGTTTCTGGAAAGTATTCAATTGGAAAAAAAATACTGTTATGATATTAAAGCACTGGCAAAATTTGAAAAAATATGGACTCCAGTGTTAAGTTTAATAAACTCTAATCAAATTTAAGTTGGGGGGGTAGGTATAGTTTAGTTTAAAATAGGTTAGTTAGTTTAGGTTAGGGTAGAGGGTGATGGTTAGGTACACATTTCCCCAGGTGAGGATGAATAACAGGTAATGACACCATCAGGATGGTGGATAGAGCATTACTATCAAATAATATATTGAAAAATGTATTACTAAACCTGTGGGGAAAAAAGTACTGCAATTTATAAACATTTAACAGAAGATCCAATGGCGGATTTCAAATATGCCATTAAAGAAATTGCCACAGGGGTATTTGAAAAAGAATAGATTGATGGTAAAACATAAGACTTTTTACTAGTTGAACACCCAGTTTTAGCCACCTTTTATGCACTCCCAAAAATGCATAAAAATAAAGAGGACCCACCGGATCAACCCTTCATACGTAGAATAGGATCCCAGATGAAACCCCTCTCTAAGTATTTAGACCATCATTTGAGAACAAATATGGACATTTTTCCCTCATACATCAAAGACACAAAAAGTGTCCTAAGGTTATGTGATGAGCTACAAGTTGAGGAAAATGTAATTTTGGTAACTATGGACATAGAGACTTTGTACTCAAATGTTGCACATGATGGGGCCCTGGATGCTGTGGCAGCAATCCTAACCAGAAGGGACAGTAATTCTATGCCACCAACGGACTTTTGATCAAACGTTTGGAGTGTATACTGAAATTTAATGTTTTTTTTTTTGTCAAGAATTTGTATATGCAAGTAAGAGCATGGTGATGGGTCAAACTGTGCACCATCAGTAGTCAACATTTATGTCAGTAGAGTGGCAAAATGTACATGTGCTGAATACAGTAACTAATCCATTCCACCAAAAAACAAAAGACTGGGACAGACCTATAGATGATGTGCTCTTGTTGTGGAATGGAACTGAAAATGAACTGAGGGAATTCATAGATTACATGCACAGCACTAATGAAAATCTTAGGTTCATTTACAAATGCAGCACTGAGAATACAGAATTCTTAGATCTAGTCATTAAAAAAGATGGCATGATCTGCATGAGAACAAAACTCTTCAGGAAAGAGGTGGATGGAAACAGCCTTCTTATGACATCAAGTTGCCATTCACAGCACACCACAGAAAACATTCCCAGGGGACAGTTTCTGAGGTCCAAAAGGAACTATAGCATGAAGGAAGATATTGTGGTTGAATAGGAAGATTTTGCGGTTGAATAGGAAATCCTGACAGGCTGCAAAGCAGGGGATATAGTAAACAAAGCATAGCTAGAGCAAAAGAATTTGTGGATTCCAAGGATAGACTAAATTTGCTACAAGACAGAGAAAATGTAAGTACTCCACAGGAGAGATTTTATTTTGTAACTACATAGTCATGTAATGCTACTCTGATAAGTAACATCATTGGCAAACATTGTGGTGTTTTAGCCAGTTAGCCAACACTTGGAGAGATTGCAGCAGCTAGCCTGTCATGTAGTATAGAAAAGCACATGCATTACAGCATAAATTGGTGTATAGCCACTTCATGGATAAAAATCTGTTATCTGGCTAGACAGTAAAAGGATTACTTCAGGTATAAAAATTTCTTGTACTTCGATAGCATTAAAACTTGTGATTCTTTTACCAGCACTAATGTAATAAAATGTGATAAAACAATATGAAATAAGGCTACCCTCCCTTTAAAGAGTGGCTGGAAGAGCACCACAGAGCTATAGCCAGGAAAGATCCCCTGTATGCAACAGCCACCTATATAGCTGATTCCTTCCTCATGCAAAACATAAATTTAAGTGGCTGTGGAGTGGCAATGGCCAGGAATACACTGTGGAGATTATGACACTGTCCTATATGTGCCAGATTAATGGAATTGGAGGCTGAGGTACACAGAGTCAGGTATGAGCTGGTCAGATGGATGAAGGGAATGGGTGCAGGGGTTGGGCGGTACAGATACAGAGATATTTGGGGGAGGGTGTCTGCAAATGCAGGTGCACAGGGATGGGGGATCGGCTTGAACTGTGACAGGTCAGGCCAGCTCTGGGGGAGGAGAAGGGGAAGGGGTTCAAGATCGGACCTGGAGGAGGGGAGAAGCTGGCAGAGGTGAGGACTGCTGGTAACAGGGAAAAGGTATTCCTAAGACCCTGGCAGGGTGCACAACTCACAGGAAGGGGATGCTGATAGACAGCCTACTGGGAGATTCCGGTCTCCAACAGGTACTCACTACTATCAGATGCCATGGTAGAAGGGGTCTCAGAAGAAGCCAGGGGTGCAGCAAGCAGGGAAGGGAAGGAGGCAAAAAGTGAGAGGGGGATGAGAGGAGGGGCACCAGGACTAACAGATGCACAAGGGAAAACAGGGACAGAAAAGCTGGGAGTTGGGAGTACACAGGAAGGGAGGATGAGGGGACAGAGAGGAGGAGGAAGGACAGAACCCAGGGCGGCTAGAGGCCAGCAAGGAGGCTGTGAGGGGGAGCATAGGAAACAGAATGATTGGAGGAAAGTATCAAGGGATCATGGAGGTCAGGAGGGGAAACAGGGTGGCACTGAACTGAGTGTTCACAGTGTAAAGGAGTTGGAAGTGGTTACCTACTCCTTGAGGCAATCTAAGAACTCACTGGCAGGGGACAGGTTTGTGGGGAGGCAATGGATGGGAGTGCTGGGGGCAGGTGACAGAGATAGTGGCAAAGTCAGCAAGGAAAGTGAGGGAGAGGATACTGAGGTTGGGGGTCTATGGATAAGGGCAAAGTTTTGGAAGGGGGCAACAAGGATCAGGAAGGTAGAACAGACACCGCACCTCAGTATAGGAGAACAGTGATACAGGTGAACAAGAAGAAAATAAGGAGCAAGGTGCTACTGTTAGGTAGTAGTAGTAGTAAAAGTTTATTTCTGATATCAGAAACAGGATAAAACCAATTTAGCATCAGCTAATTTACAATGGGGTCCTACTGTACAAAAAAATAATCAGTTTCATTTTTAAATACATACAAATGCAAACACTATACATACATAAAACACAATGCATATATAACCAAGAAAAAGAAAGAAAGAAAGAAAACAAATAGTAATTACAACAATAAACCATATATAAAACATCTCAGGTACAGCTATCATAAAGGGAATCAAGAGGGGGAGGTAGAAAGAGTGCGGTGTGGGTAGAGTGTAAGCCAGGGATGACAGTGCTAGAGGTAATCCACCATACTCCTTCCTGGGGTAAGGAACAGGATAGGAATTTACATCTGGTGTTCCACTTGGGAACTAACAACCTGGAAGGCAACAGTCTCCTGGAAGTACAGGTGAGATTTAAGACCCTGGCTAGGTTCTGCAGTGGGCTATGCTTCAAATCTCTAGCCTTTTTGGAGGTGTTGCCTGTACCCAGAGCTAGTACAGAGAGAAAGCATAGGATAAAAGAGTTTAACAGTTGGCTAGCAAGATGATGTAGGAGGATGGGGTATGGGGTGATAGGGAACTGGGGTGCAACCTGGGATGATGAGAGCCTATTTGCCCCAGACAGGCTACATCTCAACAATGAGGGTGCAGCAGTACTGAAGTGCAGGCTGGGGGAGTTGTTTGAAAGAGAATATAATTTAAACTGAATGGGGGGGCTGGAAATTTGGTAACTATGGACATAGAGACTTTGTACTCAAATGTTGCACATGATGGGGCCCTGGATGCTGTGGCAGCAATCCTAACCAGAAGGGACAGTAATTCTATGCCACCAACAGACTTTTTGATCAAACGTTTGGAGCGTATACTGAAATTTAATGTTTTTTTTTTATTTGTCAAGAATTTGTATATGCAAGTAAGAGGCATGGGGATGGGACAAACTGTGCACCATCAGTTGTCAACATTTATGTCAGTAGAGTGGCAAAATGTACATGTGCTGAATACAGTAACTAATCCTGGTGCTGAGGGGCCCTAGGTCACCCCCCCCCCCAGAGAAGGGATGAAGAGTTAGGTTCTGGCAAGCCCTGGAGGGGCAGAGGAGAGGTAAATATGGTGGAGGGGCTTGATGGTCAATGCTAGGAGCCTGGCAAACAAGACTGAGGAATTAATAGCTATCATTGTGCATGACATACTGGACATAATTGCGATCAAACAACTTGGTGGTTAGAATTTCTCACATGGGAGACAACAATTCCTGGTTTCAGATTGTTTACGAGGGACAGAAGAAACATGAAGGATGACCTTCTACATCAGGGATGATATAAAGGTTACAGAGGGGCAGGGGGGCTGGGAAAGCAAACTGTTTTGGGTGACATTGGGCAGAAGGACAGGGGAATCCATGAGACTAGGAGTTGCTTACAGACCACCCATGCAAGGGGAAGAACAGGATAGTGTGACTACACAGGACATAGTGAGGATGGCTCTCAAAGAGGAAATGCTTATGGTGGGAGACCTAAACCTCCCTGATATGGACTGGACCATCCCAGATGCAGCTTTGACCAGAAGCAAGGAGATTCTGGAAGTGCTGCAGGGGGTGTTCCTTCAACAGCTCATCAAAGAGCCAACTAGGGTGAGCAACCTGCTGGACATGGTCTTGACAAATGGTGAAAATGTAGAGGAGGTGGTGGTAGGGGAGAAGCTGGGAAGCAGCGACCATGGGAACATCAGTTTTAAGGTGAGGGCAGGGAAGGTGGTGAGCTGAATCAGCACAATGGTGCTGAACTTCAGTACAGCTGACTTCGTAAAGATGAGAAGGTTAGTGAGGGAGGCGATGGAAGGCATGGGGGAAATAAACAAAGTGGAAGAGTTATGTGGAGCTATTAGGGACCAGAATAGGGAAGTCACACAAGTGTGTATAAGGAGGGTAATAGGAAGGGTGCAAGAAGCAGGATGCCACTCTGGTTCAACAGGGATGTGGTGAGTGTGGTTGGGGCAGGTGGATGGCATTTAGGAAATACAAGAGAATGCAGAAGGAAGAAGACAGGAAACTTATAGGGAAATGAGGAGGCTAGCAGGGAAGGTTATTAGGAGGGCTGGGCGACACATAGGAAAGGATAGTGAAACAGGCTAAGAGAGTAATAAGACACGTTTTAGATATGTGGGAGATAGGAGGAAGACTGGTTAAGAGATTGCAAAGTTGTTGGAGGAAGGAGGGAAGCTATTAGTGGAGGACTGGTGAAATGTTTGCTTGATATTTATGAAGGAGGGGAAGGCAGGGGACCAGAGTTAAGGAGGGGGCACGGGGTTGATTACAAGACCCTTCGCACAGAGACAGTTAGGAGGAACAAGGCAGGGTGAAGGTGACAAGGCCATGGGGCCAGATGGGCTGTATCTGAGAGTGATCAGAGAACTGAAAGAGGAGTTGGCTGCCCCACTGGTGAGGCTCTTCAACCTGTCTCTGGATTATGGAAGGGTGCGGATGACTGGAGGAGGGTTACTGTAGTGCAGCTACAAGGAGGGAAGCAGAGAGTTGAGGAGAAACTACTGCCTGGTCAACCTCACCGCAGTGGGGGGATGGTCATGGAGGCAGTCATCAGTGAAAGGGTGATGGAATACCTGAAGGCAAATGGACTGCTGGATGACAGACAGCATGGGTTCACCAAAGGGAAGTCATGCCAGTCCAGTTAAATTGAGATCTTTGACTGGGTGATGCAGGTAATTGACCAGGGGGGAGTGGTGGATGTGGCTTATCTGGATTTTAGTAAGGTCTTCGACACTGTACCCCACAGAAGGTTAGGCAACAAGCTAGAAAATATGGGGGGTGAAATAAAGTATCACGATGGTAGAAAACTGATTGGCAGATAGGAGCCAGAGGGTGGTGGTTAACTGGGTGTACTCCAAGCCAGGGAGGGTGATGAGCTGGGTCCCACAGGGGTTGGTTTTGGGACCACTACTTTTCAATATCTATATAAGTGACATAGCGGAAGGACTGAAGGGTCGTTTGGCCCTTTTTGCAGATGATACGAAAATCTGCAACAGGGTTGGCTCTGCAGGGGGTGTTGAAGACATGAGGCAGGGCCTGCAGACACTAGAGGGGAGGGAGGAGATCTGGCAACTAAAATTCAATGTCAAGCAGTGTGCAGTTATGCACCTGGGGCACAGAAACCTGAGGGCAGGATACACACTTGGTGGGGCGGGGGGAGTCAGGGTTACAGAGCAGGAGAGGGACCTAGGGATAGTAGTCTCTAGGGACCTCAAGGTGGGGAAGCAGTGTACCAGGGCAGTGGGGAGGGTGGATGGGATGCTGTCAAGTATAGGCAGGGGAATCACTAGTAGGCAGAGGGACGTTCTGGTGCCCCTGTACCAAGCCATGATGAGATCAAACCTCAAGTATGGAGTCCAGTTTTGGAGGCTGTACTTGCACAAAGACATAGATTTAATGGAAAGGGTCCAGAGAAGAGTGATCAAAATGGTGCAAGGGATGAAGGACAAACCATATGAACAGAGATGTAAGGAACTGGAGCTCTACATGTTGGAAACTAGAATGGAGAGAGGGGACATGTTAGTACCTTTAAATATGTCAAATGGATAAACAGAGTATACACGGTGATTATTTCACAGGACGGAGGGCACCATAACAAGGGGGAATGGCCTGAGACTACAGGGGGGACACTACAGAGGCAATGTGAAAGGACAGTTCTTCACTGAGAGGGTGGTGGAGGCATGAAACGAGCTTCCAGAGGAGGTGGTGGTGTCCGAGACTGTGTCAGGCTTCAAGAAAGCATTGAACATGAACATGGGTTTACAGGGGAGGGAGGTGGGTGCTTTAAGTGTGGAGAGGGGAGATTATCCGGGGGGGAAAAGGGGCTGACTAGATGGGCCAGGAGGTCCTTTCTGCCATCAAGTTTTATGATAATTGACAAAGTAAGCTGCAGCCCCAGAGGTGGAAATTTTAATAACTTCTTACTTAAAAGGGAGACATTTTGGATTCTGATGTTATGGGTAAACAAAAAGCCAGGTCTTAATATCAAGGTCATATTTAGAAGCGAGATAAACGGCCAAAAGAATGCACTTTTCAGAATGTAGTGTTGTACAGTATAATGATTTTTTTATTTACTTTGAGAATGTTCTATAACATAGCTATCTGCTGATTTTTTTTAATCACCCCTCCCCGTACCTATAAAGGTAATCTCAAATGACTTGGTGATTATATTTTGCACTTTATTTCATTTCAGGAGCTTGTTTTAATTAACTTAATTAATTACTATGGTTACTGTATTAAGTGTTTTTAGTCACATGGTGAAGGACCAATGATTTTGAATAGTGTAGTTAACTAATGGCATTTAATGTGATAGTTAGAACCGTGCTGTAGTGTTTTGTGTGGAGTCAAAGCTGATTTCTTCAAGCTCAGGGTATCAGGGTATCAGGGGTTGGCCAGAGTAAGGAGGATGGAATGTGGTTGCAGTGCAGGCAGGAGCCAGAACAAGAACAGGAGGGTATGCCATTTGGCTGGAGTGGATACTGACACCTGCATTATTCTGGTCTCAGCCAGTGTCCTGGAGAGGGCAGGATGAAATATAGGGAAAACCCAGCCACACAGCATGCAGGCCATCTCCCTGTACACAGACTGTGAATCTATTAACCTAGGCAGCCTCTTGGTGCAGAGCTGAACCTAAGCTTAAGGCAGGGGCTTAGCACACCCTACCAATCTCCACCGTGGGGAGGGACACCAAGGGTGACAATGGAGGAGATAAGTAAGCCCTAGGAAAAGGCTGGGTGATGGGGCTGATGCAGGGGTAGCAGACCTGAGAAGAATCGGTGAACAGGTCGGTGAAGGGGAAGAAATAATAAGCTAAAAAAAACTGACTTAATAAAATAGTCCATCCTTAATAACTGCTCAACGAGTGAAAAGTGTTAATGAGATGTACAAGTAATTGACCATGAACTGAGCCAAAAATAAAGTGTTGCACTGCTAAGTAAGTTTTTTTATGAATTAAATGAGAACTACTACAGTGTATCTCAAAAGAGCTCTTTAGAAGGGAATGAAATGTGGATGGGAATGAAATTTGAGTAAGATGCTGCCTTCTGTGAGAAATGATTAGGTTCTGATGATGGCACATTTTCTCTAAAATTGTTGTGCTGAGAATTGTTTGTTGCTATTCTGTGGAGTGCTGAAAGCACAATATATGCTGGTCACCCTGCATTTGATTAAGCAACTGAGCACTGAGTAGATGTAAATCATTATACCACCAGGGGTTTTCATGGGTATTTTTATATCTTATGTAGCTGGCTGCTTTTATCAGTTTTGTTTTTTTATCATATATTAAATAAAGGAACTGACTTTTCTAAATTGCACAAGGAGTGTACCGATTTGTGAATTGAGTGCTGGCCTATAACACTTAGAGCTGTAGCCATGGTTGGTAAATGGGTTTCTTTAATCTAACAGCAAGTATTCATTCTTTTGTGTCTCTGTACTTCTCTAAACTACCTCTCAATGTACTGTATGTAGGCTGTTGCCAATAGAGTTTATATATGTTTATTGTCAGTAGTGCTAGTAGTGCCATGACACCCTTCTTTTCACCTATATCACTTAATTGACCTATTACAAATTGTGTAATATGAAAAATGATAGTTGCTGTATTGGTCCTTGTACAAAAAAAAGAACAAAATGGTTAGTTTGATACCTTTTATTGGAACAACAATTTTTTACAAATTGTTTAAGCTTTCAAACTCTGTGTAGTCTGGAAGGTTAAACAATTTGTAAAAATTATTTGTTAAGTCCAATAAAAGGTATCAAACCACTCATTTTGTTCATCTAATTGTGTAATAGAATGACAATCACCGGCATTTAAGAGCAATGTTTCACTCATGGTGGCTTTTTTTACAATTACTGTGTTAGTCACTTTGTTGTATACGTACTTTTTCTACTGTGGATTAAATTCACTGTTGCATTTATAAGGTGTATAGATGTAAATAGGACCACAGCATCAACCATCAGCAGAGCTGCAGTACATTTTCACTGGTTAAAGTTTGTCTGCCTGAGCAGTTAATACTCTGACAGCTCTCTAAATTATGTGAAATCAAAAATGTATTTAGTTTTCATTTATTTAGTTTTTGTTTATCGGGTAAGGTACAGTAGACAAGTAAATGCCTGTTTTCAGGTACAACCCTGTAGAGTACATCACAATACTATAATACAAGAATAATACATGATACAAAATAGCAGCCAGGATCAGCTACCATGTGATAAACAATGAAACTGTGTTACAATCGTGGACTAGTATGCTGAAGTATACAACTAAGGAATACATATAAGGATATAACAGGCTTGCTGGCTGGATTTTTGGAAAAGCCCGTGGTTAGGGGGCCACCAGGCCACCAGATGCCCTTGGGTCCTAGATGCTCTGTGGTGCATTTTGTAGCTTATTTTGAAGTTAAATAACTCATCTGTGAGCTCTCCGTCACCCCTTGCTTTAAGGGAAATTATTAGTATACGGCTTGGTGCACTGTCAATATATACTGTATATGTATTCAGTACCTGAGTCTAGCAAGATGCTAATAATGTCCTGTACCTGAGGAATAGAGTCTACAGCTATGGTTTGGTAGTACAATACCAGCTGCTCCTTGCTGCTGTGTCTACTTGCTAGTAGTTCAGGTTTCTGGGGCCACTAGGTCCCCAGAAGCCATGAGGAGCTAAATGCTCTGTGGTTCATTTTTTGGGTTACATTGAAGTTAAATAACTCATTTGTGAGCCCTCCACCCCTTATTCTAAGGGAAATTATTACCATCTTGGTGACTGTAGGTAAATATATATATATATATATATATATATATATAGATAGATATATATATATATATAGATAGATATATGTGTATTCAGCCTGCAGCCATGTGTATGCCACCTTGCCTCCTCATCCTCCCTGTCTGACTAACCATCGCATCCTCTACTCATCTCTCTCTCCCTTCTGTCTCTTCCCTCGAGGTGCCAGGTCCACAGCTTCACCTTCATTGGCAAATTCTGGTTTGGGACCCACCCCCCCTACCTCAACTCCTGTCAATCCCCAATTTGCTCCTCTACATACTCCCTTCATTCCAGGGAAGCTCATATTTTCTTCCTTCAGCAACCTAAAACATGCTCAGGCCAAGCAGACTTCTACCATCTTCCTCACCTCTGAAATCACTGTCCTGGAACACCCACCATGCAAGCATTTAAATCCCTGCATCATGTCATTCCCTGACCTCCATGTACTTGCCCATGCTCTTCTTCCTCATACACCCCCACCCACCCTTACCCTCCATCCCCCTCTAGTTTCATCATCCTCAGCCACCCAATTTTGACTCCTCTCTCCTGGTCTCAAACACCTATCTTTCTACTGGTCCATCCCACCTAACTAATTCTGGTCTCCTTTCACTTAGTGCCATTCACCCTCATCCTACAATTGCTATGTAAATATCTGACTTGCATTGTTTATACAGTGCTCTGTATATACCGATTTTGGATACATTGCATTTATTTATATGAACTACTCACTTACTATGTTGTTTTCTGTTATTGCTTGTATTTTATATAATTTCCTCTTTTTAAAATGTGCATTACTGTTTATTGCTTTGTACTATCCATCTTCATCCTCTATATCCTCTATATGTGTCAACATCCTCGGGTCACACCTGGAAATGAGCCTCAACTCATGGTGAAACATTTAAATAAATACATATATATCTATATATATATATATAGATATATATGAAATAGTGGCACAGTAGTGCCATTATAGTTAGGGTTCAATGGTCACATCTGTGTTAAACCCCAAATTTTGCACTTTAATAACTTTGCAACCATTTGCCTGATTCGCCTGAAACTGTACATGCTCTGTCTGGTATCATAGATCACTGGATCTGGCAAGTTTCATTCTGGTCAGATGTATGGGTGTGGAGCTACAGAATGTCCCAAACTGTGAAAAATACCACTTTTTTTGTTTGTCGTGCGCTCAAGCACAGACCAACATGTTGATATGGGAGTTGATAGAGAGGTGTGAGGGATGCCAGCCCAATGGCCAATGGTGCTGCAGGGGCCAGTCTGTGACAGGTGAATCAGCCGGCAGTGTCTTGATGATGCTGGTTTGCTGAGGGGGCTTGTCTCGGCAAACATTTTAAAGGACAGAGCCGACACCTGTGTGCGGCTCTGAACTTTGAAATGTGAGCCCTTCAGCCGTGGCTTAGTGTGTCTTTCCTTGTTAAACAATGTCCCCTTTCCCTGCTGCTGCTCAGTGTGTCTTTCCTGGTAAAACAATTTCCCCTCTCCCTTTCAGACACCAGGATGCCCACTCCCAGTGTCGGATGTGCCCCCCCAACCCATCTGTCTCCCTAGCCGACATCGGGGTTCCTAATCCCCATGTTGGCATCCCACCACTATTGTGGCATACTGGGAGCCCACCCCAGTATGCCTAAATTTATATTTATTTTTTTTACCTGTAAATGAAGAAAACCTTCCATCACGTTCTTGTTTTTTTCACCTGTAAAACCAAAAACTGTCCCTCGTTGTCTCCCACATCCCCTTCCTCAATCCCGACCCTACCTCTGTGCACCCTTCTGCCCACACCTCACCTTACTCCATACTTACCCACCAAGGTCAGCGGACATGATCTTCTGTGGAGCGGGACACGTCTGCCCTCTTCAAAGCCGACCAGCAAACTGAAAAAATGAAAGGTAAGCCATATAATGGCAGTCAATGGGGGTTTCAGTGTATGTTGATAACTCAACCATTTTTAGTAATATTGGCCCCAAATTTTCAACATGGGATTCTTGGGACCCCACCTCATAAACACGTCACTGTCATTTCATTCCTTTGTCCCAAAAGGTGATTTCGTGGTCACTGCATGGAATCACCTTTTGGGACCGAGTAACAAAACAACAGTTTCACTGTTCATGAGGTGGTGTCCCAAAAAGCCCATGTTGCAAATCTGGTGAAAAATTCCAAAAAATGACTGCATTACGAGTGTGCATTGTGCAGTTTTTACACACGCTCATAACTTCACCAAGTTTTCATATTTTCACTCCAGATTTTCAACATTGCCATTTTTTCACACCTCATTATGAACAGTATAGCTGTCTTTTCTCACATCCTGCCTTAAATGTGTTTTCACACCAGTTGCGCAGGATTGGGCAGTCGCTATGCAAAATCAACTTTCAGGATGGAGTAACAAAATCACAGTGCCACTGTTCATGAGGGGAGCTCATGTTGAAAATGTGGTGAAAAAATTCCAAAAAATGACTGCGTTATGGGCGTACATTGCTCAGATTCTATGCATGCTCGTAACTTGCCAATTTTTCATATTTTCACTTCAGATTTTTAACATTGCAATTTTTTCACACCTACTCATGAACAGTAGAAGGGAGTGGCTGCTGCAGAATAAGGGGTGCTAGCTGCACATTCGAGCAGACTTGATAGACCTCTAGGCCTTTATCTGCTGGCAAATTTCATATGTTTGTATGTTCATAACAGTACAACTGTCATTTTTCATATCCTGCCCAAAATGTGCTTTAGCACTTATGTTGTTGAATGGCGCAGTCACTGTGCAAAATCACCCTTTGGGATTGAGTAACGAAAACCGTCCCTCGTTGTCTCCCCATCCCCATCCTCAATCCTGACCTTCTCTCTGCACACCCACCTCCCCGCACCCTACCTTACCCCATACTTACCCACCGAGGTCGGTGGACACGATCTTGTGTGGAGCGGGACACGTCTGCCCTCTTCAAAGCTGACCAGCAAACTGAAAGAATGAAAAGTAAGCCGTATAATTGCAGTCAATGGGGGTTTCAATGTATGTTGATATCTCAACCATTTTAAGGAATATTGGCCTCAAATTTTCAGCATGGGGTTCTTGGGACCCCACCTCATAAACATGTCACTGTCATTTTGTTCCTTTGTCCCAAAAGGTGATTTCGTGGTCACAACACAGAATCACCTTTTGGGACTGAGTAACAAAATGACAGTGCAACTGTTCATGAGGTGGTGTCCCAAAAAGCCCATGTTGCAAATTTGGTGAAGATATTCCAAAAAATGACTGCGTTATGAGCATGCATTGAGAAGCTTTTACACATGCTTGTAACTTCACTAAGTTTTCATATTTTCACTCCAGATTTTCAACATTGCCATTTTTTCATACCTCCTTATGGATAGTATAGCTGTCATTTTTCAAATCCTGCCTTAAATGTGTTTTCACATTAATTGCGCAGAATCGCACAGTCGTTGTGCAAAATCAACTTTCAGGATGAAGTAACAAAATCACAATGCCACTGTTCATGAGAAGAGGTCACAAAAATCCGATGTTAAAAATTTGGTGAAAAAATTCCAAAAAATGACCACGTTACGGGTGTGTGTTGCTCAGTTTCTATGCACGCTCGTAACTTTGCCAGTTTCTCATATTTTCACTCCAGATTTTCAACATTGCCATTTTTTCACACCTCATCATGAACAGTACAACTGTCATTTTTCACATCCTGCCCAAAATGTGTTTTATCACCTGCGGTACCGAATGGTATAGTCGCTGCGCAAAATCACCCTTTGGGATTGAGTAATGAAATGATAGTGCCACTGTTCATGAGGTGGAGTCCTCAAAAGCCCATGTTGAAAATTTGAAGTGAAAATACCAAAAAACATCTGGGGTGTTAGGGTTTCCAACTGTAGCACTCCACCTCTCCACTCTGTAGAGACTGACAAGCGTCAGGCATGTGCCTTGGGGTTGTCGCCATAATGCTCACACTATTCCACCACAACCCCCACCCTGCAGCCAGTGACAGATATTGGGGTGTGCCTTGGAGTCTTTGGCCCACACATTCACCCCATTCTCCTATACTGCACCCATCTCAATTTATTTCATTATGGAATAGGGTGAGTGTTTGGTCCAAAGATATCATGGCACACCATGACATCAGTCAGTGTCTGCAGGATGGGATGGAATGGCATGAGCGTTATGGCAGATGACCCAAAGGGACACCCTTAATGCCTGTGAGTCTCTTCAGGGTGGGGGTGGGGCATTAGGGTTGGAAACCCTAATGCCTCATTAAGGAAGTAAATCAGGGAGGGACGTTTGATGTCACCTACCTTGATTTCAGCAAAGACTTTGACAATGTCCAACTTAGAATGCTGATTAACAAGATGTGTAGTCTTGCAACGGAGCACAAGCTGATAAACTGGGCTAGAAACTGGCTGATGGACACGAGGCAGGGGGTGGAGGTAATGGGACACAATCCGGGGAGAGTGGGTGACCAGCGGGGTACCTCAGGGATAAGCACTGGGACCAGTCCTGTTCAATGTCTTCATTACTGGCATTGCAGAAGGGCTAGAAGGAAAAGTCTGTCTGCCTGTTTGCAGATAACACCAACATCTGTAACAGAGTGAATACTCCTGAAAGGGCGGAGAAAATGAGCATGGATGTGGAGAGGCCTGAAAAATGGCCTGAGGAGTGGCAACTGAGATTCAATGCAAAGAAGCCCAAATAATGCACCTGAGAAGAGGGAAACCAGTGGAGAGTTACAGGATGGGGTGGAGGTGCTGATGATCACCTAGGAAGAAAGAGACCTGGGAGTTATCAGTTCTGATGACCAAAATGTGTCAATGCATAGCACAAATGTTGCAAGGACAGCCAGTGGCATGCTGGGGTGCATAGGCAGAGGTATGAGGTGGTGATGCCATTGTATCATGCACTAGTGAGGCCTCACCTACAGTACTGTGTGCTATTCTGGAGGCTGCAAATGCACAAGGACATTGACAGGTGTGGGCAGTTCACAGAAAGGCAACCAAGATGGTACTTGGCTTGCAACACAGAACATATCAGGAGAAATTTAAAGGACCTCAATATGTACTTATTGGAGAAAAGGAGGGAGTGGGGGAACATGATAGATACGTTCAAGTACCTCAAGGGCATAGACAAAGTGCAGAGGTGGACATCTTTCAGTACATCAAATGTTTGGCATTGACAAATGCTTGTTTTTTATCCTAAAAAAAATTAAGAAAACTGTTCATCATTGTCCTCTGTGTAACCCCACCCAAACAGTATACAGCCAATGGGGGTGCCCAATTCCCCAGTGTCCTCATCTGTCCGTTCATTGTTGTGTGCTATGTAACCCCCCCCAAACAGTATACAGACACTGGGGATCCCAATCACCCAGTGCCCTCATCTGTCCAGCAAACTCCCAGAAAAAGAGAAAACTGTCCCTCACCATTTTTTTTCTCTGTGAAAAAGAAAACCGTCCATCGTTGTCTGTTCCACTGTTACACAACCCCCTAGCCTGCCACTCAGGACCCATCACCCCACACACCCCCATATCCCATACTTACCCATCAGAGGTCTATCACTGCAATCTACCTTGGACTGCAGGCACATCTTCACTCTTCAAAGGCCAACTGCGAACTGAGGTAAGTGCTTCAATGTATTTCAATAAGGTTTTCAGCATCAATGTATTTCAATAGGGTTTTCAACTTAGTGGCATAACTTGGCCATTTTTAAATATTTTTGCCCTAAATTTTCAACATATGTTTTTTGGGACCACACCTCACAAACAACTTCACTGAAGTAATTTTCAAACATCACCCCCTCCTCCCATGACACCAGTGCACCAAACAAACATTTGGCATTGACAAAGGCTTATTTGTTAATTTCTTTGTCACATTGTTTCTCCAAAACTTCTGTGTGGTTTGATTCAAATCTTTCAGCGTATGTGGGGTCTGGGTCATAGATGTGCCTTTCAAAGGTTTGGTGAAATAATATTAATCTGTTCAAAAGTTATTAAAATTGTAACTTACCCATTATTTGCTATGGGAAAAATTAGCAGTCCCATGTGAAAGTACCATTTTGTTTTGCGGAAGTGCCATTCTCTTTTGCAAATGGGGGAATTTCTTTCATGCGGCTGGCATCTTGTTTTCAGTTAGTGAGGCAGAAAAAACAATATAATTCAAAAAATATTGCTCCTTGGTAAACACCAGTAGCTGTGTTTACCTAATCAGGGCCCGAGGAACACAATTCTGGCATTACATTTTTAAAATAATGTCCAGAAATATGTTTTGGGGTTCAAACATTCGTTGTGCTGCAAATTTGTGGTACTGCGCTACCTTTGTGAAAATGCCACAAAAAGGTGTTTTTTTAAGGAAACTTTAAAAAAGCACTTCAGCAACACCATTAATCACCAGTTGAACTTGGTATACCATATACACCTCAATGACACTTCAGCCAATGACATTGAGCTCTCACTAATGGAACACAAGCTTCATGTGGCACACTCGATCCACCACACCACACTCATAGCACTCTGAAAACAATATCAAGCATTGCATTGGGTCAGCAGTGGCACTAGAGGGTGTTCATGGTCACAGACACGGGGAAGAAGGTGCTTCAGCCATGGGCATAGGAATAGTTGTAGCAGTGGCTGCAGTAGTGGTGACAGCTGAAAGGATGGCTGCTGTAAAAATGGTGCCGGTGGTGGTGGAAAGCACACTGGCTGCTGATGTAGCAGCCATAGTGGTAGCAGTGGGGACACTGGTGGTGGTGTCTGCTGCTTGCTGCACAAAGCATGTATGCTCTAAGTCCCCCCCTACTACTGCACAACAGGATGTGACAGTGAACATACAGATGGACAGGTGGTGACACTAGCAGTAGTAGTACTGCTAATGTTATTAGTGGTAGTAGTACTATTACCAATGCTACAAGAACTAAAAGGCTTGCTTGGGGAGAACAATATTTGAGCCCATCGAATAAAGGGAGATGCCTGTATGTCATTGTCTATGTAGTCTATCTCACAACTTTCTCTGGAATTGTATTCTGTATCAATAATGTACAGTGGAGCAAGACAAGATGCAATTCAACACTTTGCAGTAAATGACATGGCACAAAATATTGGATGACTGGAGGGATTAATTGCCATTAAATTACACTGCTCCTTGAAGCATACTGCAGCATTTTGCAGCAATTTTGCAAGGTACTGCATTGTGTACTGTCTGGCACCACAGTATGAACTATGTTTTATAATCTTGATGTAGTGTTTCATCCTTGGGTGTGTTAGTTGTGGATTGTTTTGTTACAAGGGCATCTCAGTCTCATTCATTTTAACTTCACTTATTTATAGTGTGTGTTTCTTTAAGGGTTGTATATTCATAGTGTGTTTGTACGTTCCCTCCATGCACCCTGACAAAGACCAGGTTCTGGTCAAAGCACCAGGGCTCTACTGGCATCCTCCAGCCTTAGCACAAAAAAAAAATGTATTGGCAACTTTATGCTGCACTGCTCTTAACTGTATTTTGTTACTGCAACCCCCCCGCCCCCCGCTGAGTGCTTCCTTTGTTCTACATAGATTGTTTGGGGGTTTGGCAGCCCAGGGACAACACTAGCAGTAATTGTGTGGATGTGCTGTATGTTAGTGGTCTATCATCCTGTCCCTCACCACTTGGGGCCAGCGGTGCAGATGCTTTGCTTGGGTTGGACCAAGCATGTTTGTAAGATTGCTAAAGACATGATGGATCAGGTCACTACTGGTTACACAAACTATTACTATGTAGTACCTGTGTGTGTGATGCTTTACTTAGTGTTTGTGGGAACTACAGTAATACACCAACCTTTCCAGTTATACTGCACCACAAAAGAGTAGCAGTAAAGAAAAACGCTGCTACTAAGAAGGGGAAGAAAAGGGCAACCTATTTAGTCAAACATGGAACCGAGCAAGGAACAGACAGATGACATACAGTTAACTCAGTGAGACAAGCCTGCCCCAATAAGTGCAATGGTTTAATTAACAAAACAACAATAAATAAACAAAAAAAATGCATGTGCACAACTGTGCACACACACATGGCACAGACTTGCAGGGAGATATATTTCACAAGCACAGCTTAATTGTGTGCAGTGGGCTGTAGAAGTGTGGGGGAGGGGGAGTCAGCCACCATGTCAGCATGGCTCAGTTGGTAGCACATCCGCCTCTGGACCAGAAGGTCGTGAGTTCTCATCCCACACTGCGATTGGACTTGCACCTAAAAATCGCTGGCATCTGAATGTAGTATTGGGGGGTGCTGTACTGCTGGGGTGTGCCATCCTTTGGGTGAGACGTTAAACCGAGGTCCCTTCTGCCCATCGTGGTGTTGTGCCGGTGGGTGTCCAGGTGGAAGTAAAAGAACCCAGGGCACTCCTTTGCAAAGAGTAAAGAACATTCCCAGTGTCCTGGCCAACATTCTCCTTCCCATAAACCAGTTGATGCAATTATCCAGGCTGTGTGTGGGTGATGATGTAGGATATGGCCGCCACTACACATTCAGTCACTTAACTACCAGTCTAGCATTGCTTGTAAAGCACTTTGGGATACACTGTGTATGAAAAGTGCTATATAAATACTGATTCTTCTTCTTCTTCTTCTTCTCCTTATGTGTACAGGGATCTATCCCCAGAACCAGAGGAGATTAACAATACTAATTCAGTGAGTCAAGCCTGACTGGCTTAGAACTGAAGACGTTTA
The DNA here is from genome assembly GCA_016271365.2 of Neoceratodus forsteri. Taxonomy (NCBI): domain Eukaryota; kingdom Metazoa; phylum Chordata; order Ceratodontiformes; family Ceratodontidae; genus Neoceratodus; species Neoceratodus forsteri. The sequence continues at coordinate 508,824,543 of JADMNL010000023.1, read as the reverse complement.
TTTCAAAATCTGTGTGCACACAGCTGTGCACACGTGTAACCCTGCCTCATGAAAAAATATATTAAGCACACACATGCAGGGTGAAGCCTCACAAAATCAAATATTATGCACATATACAGCAAATTATAAGCAGTGACCTGCAGGAGGGGGAGTTAGCAGACACCCTCATCAGTCATGCAGGGAACCAAGCCTGGAACCAGACAACAGCAAAAAAACAGACACAAAAATAAAATGTGCTCCACCCAAAAAAAATCACACTGGAGCTATGTCAGACAGCAGCAGAGAATGGGTGTTAGCAGACATCCCCGCTAGTCTCTGTAACTGAGTACAGCAATAAGGACAAAATATCTGCCAGAAAGCCAAACATAGCTTTTCTGACACTGATCAAAAAACTATACTGACCCAAAAAATCCTGTGAAGCAAAAATCTATTTCTTTTTTAGCAAGTTTAAGGTCTCAAAAGTACTGCAGAGCAGCTCTCAGAAACCACTGTCTCCTGTCTTCTACCAGCTCAGAGTGAGGAAGTCACATGGTGTGCTTGCCTTTGAGCTCAAGAGAAAGTTTTTGATTGCTCAACAAAGCTCTTCGAGACTTGGAAATCTCACTGAACAGTAGTTCCTGAAAAGTGGCCGAATAGTGTACTGTTCAGAAAATGCATCCGAATATTCAGGAAACCTACTATTTGTGGTATTTGGAAAATACTATTTGGTCCATGCACAGCCATACCCCCAACATCTTTTTTTTCTGAAGAAAAAAGAAAGTGGTCCCTTGTCGTCTTCCATCCCCCTCCTACAACCCGACCCTCCCACTAAGCACCCACCACCCCACACCCACCCCTTGCCCTGTACTTACCAACGGAGGTCATTGGGTGTTATCTTCTGTGGACTGGGGTCTGGGACACATCTGCACTCTTCAAAGCTGAACCAAAAACTGAAGAATCAAGGTAAGTGCTATATAATGCCTTTCAATGGCGTTTTGATTGTATGGTGATATCTCTGCCATTTTTCGGTATCTTTTCACAAAATTTTCAACCTGGGCTTTTTAGGATGCTCCCTCATGAACACTGTCATTTTGTTACTCTGGCCTGGAAGGTGATTTCATGGTCGCCGCTCAAAATCACCTTTTGGAACTGTTTAATGAAATGACAGTGTCAGTGTTCATGAGGAGGGATCCCAAAAAACCCATGTTGAAAATTTGGTGAAAAAAATTCCTGAAAATGCCCGAGTTACTCGCAGTCTTTGAATTTTTTCCATCCACCCATATACTGTAACTTTGGTATTTTTTCAACATTTTGCCACCAAACTTTCAACATAGCCATTTTTTCACACCACCTCATGAACAGTACAGCTGTCATTTTTCACATCCTGCCCAAAATGTGTTTCTGCATCTGTGGTGCAGAATGGCATTTTGGCATGGATTTAAAATTGTTCACTTACGGAGTTCATGAGGTGGGGTCATAAGAAGACTATGTTGAAAATGTTGGGTCAAAATATGAAAATCTGTCAAACCTAGACCAATTGTTGCAATTCTGCTACAGATGTTAATAACTTAGGAAATTTTAAATCCCCCCCCCCCACAGATTTTCTACATAGCCATTTTTATTACCCTGACACATGTATGTCACAGCTGTTATTTCTCAAATCCTGCCCTCCACACCTGTGGCACAGAATGGCATCGTAGTTGCACATAATTATGTTTTGCCTTGCATTTCACAATTTATCTGTACCAGGGTACACGAAGTGGGGTAATAAGATGGATATGCTGACAATTTGGTCACTATTGTTCCACACAAGGAAGTGCAGGTCCCCCTGTGCCCTGTACTTCCACACATACATACATATGCACATCTACAGAGGGACTGGAAAGCAGGGTCTGAAGGACCCTTCACTACCACAATAAAATAGGGATACTATTATACTATCTCAAAAAGTAAGGATATTCATTGCAAAAAAATGTGCTAATACATCAGTTAGGGTTCATATTAAAGTGACAAAAGTATGGAAATATGGTGTCAGGGTTCCCAACCATAACACTCCAACTCACCCCCCTACACAACCCTACCACCCCACCCCACCATCCATACACCAACAGGTGCTGGGGTGTGCTTTGGGGTCTTCAGCCCTAACCCTCTCCATATTCTTCAATACTGTACCATCTTACCTTCCTTACAAATGGAATGGGGTGACCATTAGGGCCAATGACCCCAAGGCACACCCCAACATCTGCTGTTGTGTGGATGGAAGGGGTGAGGTGGTAGGGTTGTGCTTGTGAGGGTGATGGGGTGTCCTCCAGCCTGATCTCCAATCAATATATAAAAAAATAGTCCCCATCCCCAGTATCCTAATTGCAATGTCCCCCTCCCAGCCCAATCCCCGATGATATACAAAAAAGTGAATCCTCAGCCCACTTTCTCTATAGTGTAGGGGCCTTCCACCCCTCCACCCACTTAAACATCCAAATCTCAAGCTGCTCCCCCCTCTCCCAGCATGTTCAGTTGGCTAATGAGTCAGCGGGCAGCACAGGCCTTCGCACACCTCCACAGCTGCCCACCGAATGAGCTATCAGTGACTGACAGCTTACTGTATACGATACAATCCCATTGGTTAAGAATGTTGACCAATGGGCTTGCAGTGTGTACTGTAAACTGTCATTCACAACTTTGTGAATGGACGCAAAGTTATGAATGACAGCTTACAGTACACACTGCAAGCCCATTGGTTGACAGTGTCAACCAATGGGATTATACCGTGTACGGTAAGCTGTCAGTTATTGACAGTTCAGTCGGCGGGCAGCCATGGAGGTGTGCAGAGGGTTGTGCTGCCCACCAACTCAATGGCCACCTGGCTATGCTGGAAGGGGGAAGTGGGCTGGGATGTGGGTGTCTGAATGGGTGGGGGCCCCTACACTATGAAAAAGTGGGCTGGGGATTCACTTTTTTGAATATCAATCAGGGATCATGTTGGGAGGGGAGATATTGTGATTGGGATACTGGGGCTGGGGTATCCATTTTTGTACATCGATCAGAGATGAGGATGGGAGGGGGGACTGCTAAACTACAGAATCTGGGGCTGGGGTTTAACATTTTATCTATTGCACGGGGATCAGGACAAGAGGGGGGGCACTGTGATATGGCACTGGATGGGGTTTCCTTTGTTTTAAGTACACGGGACATGGGGAGGCAGGCCACCCGGCACATCCTGCTGGATGCATCCCTGCCTACAGCATTCAAATAGAACCATAATGACATGCAAATGGCCTAATTTGTGACTTGCGTGCATAATGGCCCCATTTGCATGTTTGGGTCTGAATATCTGGAATTTGCACCCCATGTATCTCCAAGATGCTCTGTGCATCTCCATTCCAGGTATGCAGACCACACAGGGGATCAACCAGCGTATCTTTGGTGGCCCCCATTTGTGCCGCCTTCATCCTTTGCTATATTCAGATGAGATGCACGATTGCACATCTTGTTTGAATATGGCACTTTTGTGCTCTGTCACAACTCAGCTGCATGGAGCAACCTCTTGTACCCTTTTTGGGCACAGTTTGAATATCGGGGCTGTTGTGTACAACCACGTCTGCCTGTTGCCTGCAGCCTCATTTCACACCACATCAGGTGTGAGTGAATTCCTAAAGAACCTACACTCTGTCATGGATTATTGGTTAAGTACAAGAGGTGGTCTGGGGTGGGTGGAGAAAGTGCTGCATAAAGTACATATATTTGCTCTGTGGTATTTTGTTGCTAATAAATTACATTAATTACACAGACAGCACTGCAGTTTTGTGGTTGCATCATAAGTCTGCATCTGCACACAGAGAATGAATGGTTCTTTGCAAAATATGATCTACACACTCACAAACAACTACTGGCACATTGCTAGCTTTTTTTTTCAACTCACAGAATAAATTTATAGGCTACATATAGTTGAGTAGGCTCAGCAGAGATAGTCTCTGTCTATATTCTAAGCCTACAATCATGGCATAGTCAAAGCCCTCAGCAAGCATCCTCTGATCCTTAATGATAATCTTATGTGTCACTAGGTGGTGGCTGTTTAGGTCAGCTGTCCCCTGTGAGCTTATACCCCTGCCCATGTCCCATAGGAAATAAATGGCTTAAAACGTGGCCCAGTCACAGATGCAGCACTGAGGCATCCCAGGCAGTACTAATGAGTGAGGGGAAAATTATTATAATTTATTTATTTAGTTTTTGTTGACTGGGTAAGTGCACTAGACAGGGAGGGGATACAGATGAATACCAATTGAACTTGAACCAGATTAAGCTGTTGGTGGTATTTTTAATGAATGCAGTGCCCATTCGTTGGAGATGCAGGCCGCCAGGAGGGATAGGGTCACTAATTTTTTTGTCAATGTGGAAGCTTACCCAAGTCCCAGTCCTTGAAAATGTGCATTGTCAGCATTTTTCCCTACTTCACCTCAATGTCATCTCCTCAGCCGCCAGTTGTCCAGCTTCATGGTCGTTAGTGTCTTTCTCTGCTGCAACATGTCTGTGGCAAACTCGGAGGCTGTGGCTGCAACACATGTGCAGTTCTCATATGGGGCCAACCAACGTGACTCATGGATGTCAGCTGCATGTTTATTAGCTGATTGTGACAGGGAAGGGGGTGTACTGGAAAGAGGGGGAATGTGCAGGGCAATCACTGTGTGCACACCACTACAGTGGCTGGTGGGTGGATGGAGGGTTAAAGGGACACACTTACACAGTTAAAACAAATAAAAGAAAAATGGTTAAAGGAAAGGGAGTTCATTTGAACCTGACAAACGCCAGCTGCCAATAGGCCTGTATATGACCACCCATAGAAGTGAACATACAATTACACATAGCAAGAGGGTACATGTAATGGAAATACCCCCTTCTTGCTCAAGGTCAGGAAGGTCAACACAATAACTGGCCATATCATGGCCATTCTCCCTCCCTGCTTCTTACCCCGCTCCTTCTCCTTGTTATGTCCCCCCATCTCCTCCCTCCCTAGGCCCAATTCCCTTGCCCACTCCCACCCGATCTCCTGCCCTGGCACTACCTTCTGCTGTAAGGGAACTCTACACTTCCTGCCTCATCCTCCTTGTGGCCCGCCTATGTTCAATATCTGGTTACTGCTTATGGAAACAAAGCCCTGTGGGCTGGCATGCATATCTTTGCTTCGACTAATAACATCACCTGGGAATTACCAACTGGAACCCACCTACAACTCCCGCAGCAAACAATGTCTTAAATTAGGCCTCAGGGAACTACGCCTCTACTCCTTAAAACTGTTTCTCCTCATCCTACTGATCTCTGGCAACATTCATCTGAACCCTGGACCACCCAGCCCAATTCTCAAAACTACTACCGGAGCTCTTCTCCTTGTAACCCTAAACATCTGTAGCCTTCTGTCAAAGTTTGATTCACTTCAGACTTTCATTAGGCATCACAACCCTGAAGTCCTAGCTGTTGTGGAAACCTGGCTGACACCGAAAGTACCAGCACCTGCGATAACCCTCCAAGGCTATAACATCATTAGACTGGACCGAGTCTCCAAGAAGGGTGGGGGCTGTGCCATTTATGTCAAAGACACCTTAATGGCTTACCCTCTAGTTACACCGATGCCTGAGTCCTCATCCCAGATTCTACCCATCAGACTACTCCTAAGTCCTAATCACAAAGCGCTCCAAATCATCTCCGTCTACATTCCACCATGGGACCAAGCCAACAGTCTTAAGGATGTCCTCAAGTACATTAACACCCAACCTCCTGACTCTGAACTTCTTCTGTTAGGGGACTTTAACATAAATTAGCTCGGTTCTGATGTAGGTGCACATAAGGATGCCATAGTGGCCGCCAACCTCACATAGATGGTCAACACCCCTACTAGAACTAATTACAAGACCGGCACTAGTACTCTACTGGACTGGGTAGTTACAACTCACCCATCCCATATCTCTCATACCTCCATTCTCCCAGACTCCCTCAGTGACCACTCCCCAGTCATCTGCGAATGGTCCAATAAATTCCTCAAGCCACCTCCTTGTATCTTATATAGTAGGGTCCTTCCCCGTGGGAAGCTCTCCCACCTAAAACATTACCTGAGCCTTCAAGACTGGCAACCTATCTACAATGCAACTGATGTCAATGTGGCCCTTGACCTCTTCATTGTCACCTTTAACAAGGCCTGTGACCTCTATGCACCTGCTAAAAAACGTAAAGTCAAAGCACTCATCAACCCCTGGATAAATGCCAAGCTTCTCTCACAATTGAAAGCAAGGGACCACCTCTGGGTGGTAGCCTAAGCCACAGGGAAGCCATCAGACATTCAAAACTACAAAAAATTCCCGAAATGCCCGTACTAAAGCTATCCAGCTTACCAAAACCTCCTACTACAACGAAGCTCTCTCAAACACCTGGGGAAATGGTCGTGCTTTCTGGGACAACATCAAAGAAATCACAGGAAAACAACCAACCCCCCCCCCCCAGCCATGCTGATCATTGACGGTTCCACCACACTGGACTCCATGACAATTGCTAACACCTTTAACACAGCCTTCACTGATCTCAGTGCTGTCCTCCCCCTGAATTCTTTAATGATAATAACTGGTGCCCAACTGCCTGTGTTTCCAGGGTAAACAACCCCAACTTCTACTTTCAGCAGATCAACTTGTGTAAAGCATGACGTTACATCACAGCTGCCATCTCAAAATCCAGAGGAAGTGGTGATACCCTCAACCTCAAGTTGCTGCTGTTAACTGTCAAGGAAGTCTTACGTCCCTTAACCAAAATCCTGAATCTCTCTCTCTCTCCACACCAGTCAATTCCAGGACAGATGGAAAGCTGTGACTGTCTCTCCAATCCACAAAAATGGTGATAAGTCCAACCATGCTAACTATTGCCTGATTTCTATCCTGTCCCCTCTCTCCAAGGCACTTGAACATATTGTAGCAGACTAGCTAACCGACCATCTCATCAAATACAATCTTTTGTGTGATCAACAGCATGGATTCAGAAAGGGACACAGTATCTCCACTGCCCTTCTTGAATTCACTGGTGCTGTACATAGTTCCTTGGACAAGGGTCTCCTTACTGGCACAGTTTTCATTGACCTCTCTAAGGCTTTTGATACCATTCACCATCGGCTACTGGTCAACCAGCTCCTAAACACTGGACTCTCCCTGGACTCAGCACAGTGATTCAAAAGCTACCTTGAAAACTGGACCCAAAGGGTAACAATTTCCACTACTCTCTCTGATGCCTTACCAGTTCGCTCCGGAGTTCCCCAAGGATCCATACTTGGCCCGCTACTTTTCATCCTATTTTTTAATTCCCTCCCACAATCTTCCATGGAGAAAATCATCCTCTATGCTGACGATGCAGTCATCTTCTCATCCCACAGAGACCCAGTATCACTACAACAAAATCTCCAGGCTGATTTTAGAGCCATTGAGAAGTGGTTCTCTAACCACAAGCTCATCCTTAACCAAAAGAAAATGAAGTCTGCTCTTCTGCAGCTCTCAAAATAGACACAAGCTTCACAGCCTAACTATCTCCACTGCACAAGAGTCTATCCTGGAGCAGGACCATTCCTTTAAATACCTTGGGATACTGCTTGACTCCAACATCTCCTACAAGGCTCACATTGAATGTGTGGCCAAAGCAGCAAATATTCGCCTTGGCCTCCTCTACAGACATAGACAACATCTCACACCCCAAGTTCTCAGGCTTGCTGTTCAGAGTTCAGTGGTCTTGATTATTGATTATGGCCTTCTCTTCTATGGCTCTGCCACTAGGTCTACCCTCAGGCATGTCTCAACAGCCCTCAATAAGGCATGTCCGCTAGTCTCTGGGGCACACCGACTTACACATGCCTATGATCTGTATGCTAAAACCCACTGGCTCCAACTCTCTAGTCGCATAAAGTTCCTGACCTGTATAATGGCTAAGAAAATCAGCCTTGGCCTTGCACCATCGGGAGTCATGGCCCTGCTCCAAAACAGCAGAAACAACCTGCAGATTACCAGGGGGGCTAAAACTCAACTCCTTCAAATGCCCTGCTGCTGCACTGCTCAGGGTCAATGAGCATTTGCATACATGGCTCCATTATGGCTGAATAACCTTAGCCCTGACATCACCTCAGCTCCTACAATGGTACCTTTAAAACTCACCTACGGCTTCATCTTATTGCTTCTAGTGCCTGTGACTGCTACAGTTATGCTTGAGCTGACTTATCCTGCCTCTGACACCTCCTCAGCTTCCCCCCTCCCTGCAGCTCATACACCGATTGCACTTAATATCCTTCTCCCCCTCCACCTATCCTCACCTATTCCCTCTCTTCGCCATCCCCCACCCCTCCTCCCCTTCACCCACCTTCTCCTTTTACCCCTCTCCCCTCATCTGACAACTGCCTCTGGCTGCATCTTTGTTTTCCCCTCCCTTTGCTTCCCCCTTGTTCTCTGTGCTGCCCGCCTCCCCATCGAGGCATTACTGTCTCTCCATAGGTCTGTCTCCATCTTGAATTGTCTATGTATCATGTCATTATTTGTTCCTGTCTCAAATCATTATATATTGTTATACTAAGACTACTGTTTTTGATGTGTATCAACCCTGTTTTGTACTTGCCTCTGATGTGGAACCTTTTTAAAAGAGCCTTGGCTTAAAGGTAATTGTGATCCTAGATTTCAATAAACAATAAACAATAACTGTAAGTAGAGTGCCCATTCGGAGATAGACTTTAAACAGAGTCCAACAGAAATAGTAGAATGACCCTTTAAAAAAAAAACAAGCAGTCACTGATTCTATAAAAATAGAATCTTTACTAAAATATTTCAAGTATTTATAACAGGATGTGTTTATAAGAAGACGAAAGGATTGCACATTTACTAAAAAGCAGAAAATAAAATCACATTAAGCAGACAGGTATTGTACAGCAGAATTCTAAGCTATCCTCACCTAAAATTCTTCACCTGTCCTAGATAAACAAGCATTTGTCAATGCCGAATGTTCGCTTGCAGGTATTTGCAGTGGTGTTTGGCATGTATGGTGCTTTACCCTAATGCCCTGAGCGATTTCTGGTATTTGCACAATAAATTGTCAGCATGACCTGTTTGTTACCCCCATTGTGCGCTACATAGGCGGAAACACGTTTTGGGCAGGATGTGAAAAATGACAGCAGTACTGCTCATAAGGAAGTGTGGTAAAATGCCAATGTTGAAAATCTGGAGTGCAAATATTGAAAATTGGCAAACCTACGAGCGTGCGTGGGAACTGTGCAACGCACGCTCATAAAACAGTCATTTTAGGAATTGTTTCACCAATTTTCAACATTGCCATTTTAAAACCTGTGCTAATGAACAGTGTCACTGTGATTTTCTTACTGTGTCCCATACATTGATTTTGCACCACGGACTGCGCCCAGCACTACCATGGGGAGAAAGACGCTTTTGGGCAGGATGAAAATGACAGCTGTAATGCTCTAAGGAGGTGTGGTAAATGGCAATGTTGAAAATCTGGAGTGAAAATATTGGAATTAGCAAACTTATGAGCGTGTGGGAACGCACAACACACGCTCATAAAACAATTATTTAGGAATTTTTTAAGCGATTTTCAACATAGCCATTTTAAGATCTCTGTTCATGAACAGTGACACTGTGATTTTCTTAATGTGTCCCATACACTGAGTTCGCACACCGACTTTGCCATTGTGAGCTACATGGGCAGAAACAAGTTTTGGGCAAGATGTGAAAAATGACAGCTGCAGTGCTCATAAGGAGGTGTGGTAAAATGGCAATGTTGAAAATCTGGAGTGAAAATATTGAAAATTCGCGAACTTACAAGCCTGAGTAGGAACTGAGCAATGCACGCTCGTAAAACAGTCATTTTTTGGAATTTTTGCACCAAATTCTCAACATGGGGTTTTTGGGACTTCTCTCATGAATGATGTCACTGCCATGGCATTATCCGAGGCCGAAGGGTGATTTTGAGCAGTGACTGTGCAGTGCCTGCGAAATCACCCTTCGGCCCTGAATAACACCATGACAGTGACATCATTCATGAGAAGGGGTCCCAAAAACCTCATGTTGAAAATTTGGTGCAAAAATTCCAAAAAATGACTGAGATATGCAATACAGTTGAAACCCCCCTATCTAGCCCATTATACAGCTTACCGGCATTTCCTCAGTTCACGGTCGGCTTTGAAGAGTGCAGAGCGTGTTCCCGGTCCACGAAGATCGCACGATTAGAGTAAGTATGGGGTGGGGGTGGGGGAGGCTGGGTGTGCAGTGGGTGGGTGTGGGTTGTGGGAGGGGGCTGGGAGACGCGCCACGGACCGCTTTTGTTTTACAGGTTAAAAAAAAAGACTACTGGGACATTTGCCAGTGCTGGGGTGGGCTCCCAGTGTGGCAGAAGATGTGTGTGGGGCGGAGGAGCCGACGGGGATTGGGCACCCCGCCGGCAATCCAAATGAATGGTTTGCCACACTGGGTGGGCTCCCAGCATGGCATGAAAGCTTTGGGGGCGTGGACAGATGTGTGTTGGGGAGGTAGCTCAGGATGGTAACGGCGCCAGTATGGCAGCTGTGTTTTTCTTGAAGCGAAGACCACCGCTGTCATACTGAGCTGCTGCAGCCATTGGTGCAGGACTGCCATGCCTGCTCAACTGAGCAGTGCATTGGGTGGGAGAGGCACACCTCCAAGTATGCTACTCTCCCAATACGTTCCTTACACATGCGCGCATGCGAACGTAAAAAGTACTTTCCCTAACTGTGCTATCTTACCCATCAGCTAGTCTTTGTAGTAGCAGGGGCTCTCATCTTTAAATGTTTCAGCCCAAGAGAAAGAGCCTGCTTATAGCAACACAATATATTTCTGTGGGAAGGGGTCCCACTCACCTTGAGTGACAGTTCCATGTTGTCCCAGCCCTCTTTGAGAGAGAGAGAGTGTGTGTGTGTGTGTGTGTGTGTGTGTCCACCCACCTTTCAGCACCTCCTTGTTACCATAATGACATCCATCTGGGTCCTTTGTTCAGCATGGGAACATCTTCAGGAAGGACCCCCCCACTGGGTTTATTGCTTTATTGCTTCCTCTCTGGCTTTCCTGTTAATTTTCTCATGAGACCATCAGATCTTCCACTCTGGCAAACATAAGCTGTCATATACTACTTGATTATTTAAACTAGCCAAGGTGGGAGGCACTGGAGAGGAGCAGGGAAATCCTAGCCCCGCCCAAAATAAATCAGGGTACTAAGTGAGGTAAACACCAAGATAGAGATGTTGATAGGGAGAAGGGCAGGAGTAAATGGAGAAAATGACAAATGCAATAAGGACAGGGATGGGGCAAAAAGGGGTAAGGCCATCAAGAAATGGAGGGTAATGAGTACCAATGCCCATAGTCTGGGCAACAAGCTCCCTGAACTGGTGGCCTTGATGGAAGAGGGATGCCTGGATATCATAGCAGTCACAGAAACATAGTACACAGAGACTCATGACTGGGATGTTAACATACCAGGGTACACAACCTACAGGAGAGACAGGGAGTGGAGGAGAAGAAGGGGCAGAGTAGCTCTCTATGTAAGGGAAGGGATAAAAGCAACTGAACAAAAGAGTAAACAGGGAGGAGAGGAGGCACTGTGGGTCACCTTAGAGACTGGAAATGACATCACAATCCGCACAGGGGTTGTATACAGATCCCCATGTCAGGGGGAGAGAATGGACAAGAATATGATAGAAGGCATCCTTAGGATGGCAGAGAAAGGGGAGATACTGTTTGTGGGGGACCTTAATATGCCAGATGTTAACTGGAGCACCTTTGCTGCAGCCACAGCCAAAAGCAGGGCCATTCTCAATGTCCTTCAGATGGCATGCCTCAGATAGCTAGTTTTGAAACCCACTCATGAGGGAGCAATCTTAGACCTCATACTCTCAAACAGGGACAGTGAGGAGATCTCAGATCTAGAAGTGGGTAGCCATCTGGGAACAAGTGACCACCAAACAGCATGGTTCACGATAAACTCAGCTACAGAGTCAAGCCATACAAAAGTGAGGGTTCTGGACTTCAGGAGGGCTGACTTGGGCAAGATGGGAGAGTGCTTAGAAAAGCACAAGCAAACAGGCTAGAAGGAGGTGTGGAGCAACAATAGGGAAACATCAAAACTACCATCACAGAGGCAACAAGCCTTCTTGTGAAGCAAATAAACAAATCAAAATGAAAGAAAAAGCCACTATGGTTCTCAAAAGAGGTGTCAGAGAAGGTTACGGTGAAAAAGATAGCATTTAGGAAGTATAAGGAAACACAGAAGAAGCAGGACAGATAACTGTACCAGTTAAGGCAGAAGGAAGCAGGGAGGGTAGTCAGAATAACAAAGGCCCAAACTGAGGAAAAGATAGCCAACTCAGTTAAGAAAGGGGACAAAACCTTTTATAGGTATATCAGGGAGCTAGAAAGATAAAGGGTGGGATAGTGAGGCTGAATAGAATGCACGGTGGGTGGGCAGAGAGGGACAGTGAAAAAGCTAGGGATACTGAATGAATACATCTGCTCAGTATTCACAAAAGAGGAGGGGGGGAGGTGCCTAATCCAATTAACAGAAGTACTCTGGATAGGGGGTCAATCCCAGTCCTTTCACAGAAGAAAGGGTTCTGAAAGAACTCCTAAAACTGAAGGTGGACAAAGCAATGGGGCATGATGGAATTCACCCCAGAATTCTAAAAGAATTAAGGTGAGAACTAGTGACACCACTGACTGCCCTTTTTAACAAATCATGGAAGGATGCTGTTGTACCTGATGACTGGAAGAAGGCGGGTGTGATTCCCCTTAACAAAAGTGGAAGCAAGACAGAGGCAGGAAACTACAGACCTGTCAGTTTGATCTCTGTGGTAGGGAAAGTGATGGAATCACTTCTGAAGGAAAGAATTGTTGAGTACCTAGAGGCCAGTGGGGCACAGGACCCAAGGCAGCATGGGATTACAGTGGGAAGGTCATGTCAGACGAATCTAATTGATTTCTTTGACTGGGTGACCAAAGTAGTAGACCATGGAGGGGCTGTGGACATGGCTTACCTAGATTTTATCAAGGAATTTGACACAGTCCCACACAAAAGACTAATAGTCAAATTAACCAGCCTGGGAGTGGGTCCCAGGGTGGTAGCCTGGGTAAAGCATTGGCTGGACAACAGGACACAGGTAATTGTAAATGGAGTTCACTCTGAAGAAAGAGGGGTTACTAGTGGGGTGCCGCAGGGTTCAGTACTGGGTCCAGTTCTTTTTAATATCTTTATAAGTGACATTGCAGATGGACTGGAAGGAAAAGTATGCCTCTTTGCAGATAACACAAAGATCTGCAACAGAGTTGATACACAAGGAGGCATGGAAAGGATGAGAAGGAACTTGGCAAGGTTGGAGGAATAGTCAGAAGTATGGCAGCTTTGATTCAATACAAAGAAGTGCAAAATAATGCATCTGGGAAACAAAAACCCAGGGTAAGATTACACAATGGGGGGAGAGGTAGTAACAGCAACAAAAATGTAAAGGGACCTGGGGGCAATCATATCAGATGACCTTAAGGTTAGCAAGCAATGTGAGCAGGCAGTAGGGAGGGCTGGGGGGATACTGGGATGTATAGGGAAAGGCGTCACCAGCAGAAAACAGGAAGTTGTTATCCCTCTGTGCAGACAGTTGGTGAGACCCCATCTGGAGTACTGTGTCCAGTTCTGGAGACCCCATCTCCGCAAGGACATAGACAGGATGGAGGCAGTTCAGAGGAGGGCAACTAAGATGGTGCAGGGTCTGCAAGAGAATGTAACAGGGCCCCCTGTTATGCATAATAAAATAGGGTAACATTCCCCTTTAAAATAAAAATAAATTCTGTTTTACTCTTTTCTATATTCTTTTACTTATTCCAAGCTATTCTGTTTATTTTCTTGTCAGGGTGGCCAACCTGACAAACACATCTCTTTATGCTTTACTATCCGTTTAAATGCCCCTTTCTCATAAAACAAAATCAAACTGTCATGCTGATTTAAAAAGTAGTTTCCTAATAGAAGCTGCTGTCTTTATCCTATTTTAAAATGCATTTGTCCCCAAAAGTAGACTACAATGCTGCAGAGTTGTTAAAGAGTAGTGGTACCTACAGAACAGAGTCCCTGCTGATCCACGAAAAGTTTTTTTCTCTGGTTATTGAACCCTGTAAACAGTGAAAGGCAGAGGAAGGTTAAAAGCAGCAATTTCAGCTGTCTGAAATAAACCAAACAAGCAGAAAGAGTTAAAAAAGCTCTATATGGTAGCTAATGAATTGTAATTTGAATTAAAATGACTCTCTGAGGTACAGAGAGCTGTTTTTCTTTCTGTCTTAGACTGTTTTAAAAGAACAAAACAGAGAATTTCTGACAGAATTGTTTTGCTATTATTTAAAGACAAACTTTCTTCTACTTCTTAAAGCTGTACAACACAATATATTATTGATTGTGAAGTCATGAAAAAGAAATGAAAGTGATTGTTTTTACCACAAGCTTCAGTAGGCCCTGCTTAGGAGCTAGCCAGGCCCAGAATGACAGTTTATATAGGAAGAAGGTATGATGTCTCCAAAAAGGGGAGGAGTAAAATGTACCAGGAGGAGACTATATAAACCCCTATTTGATTGGCTAGAGAGAGGAGATGTGAAGGAGTGTTCAGTAGGGTTCTGGACACTGAGCAAGAAGGAGCTTGTTCAAGGAAAGCTATAGCTGTTAAAGAAGGAAGACAAACCAAGAAGAAGTGATTCCTGTTTGAAGTGTGCTGGACTTAATACTTTATATTTCTTTCTGTGAAGTAACAGTGCTTTTTTTTTTTTTTTTGTTTGTTTGTTTTGAACAATTTATTTTGGACATTTATTTCTGATTTAAGAAATAAAATGATAAATGTAGTAATTTGCATTTTTTATGCACCAAAGTTCTGTCTGTGTGTCTGCCATCGATCCCATGCTTCCACAGAGAAGCCATACGAGAAGAGACTAAAGGTGCTTAATATGTATACACTTGAGGAAAGGAGGGAGAGGGGGGACATGATAGAATGTTTAAGTACCTCAGTGGAATCAACAAAGTCCAAGAGGGTAGCATCTTTCAGAAAAAGAGATGTGCAAGAACAAGGGGACACAATTTGAAGATAGAGTGGGGGACGGCTCAGGGGCATTGTGAGGAAGTATTTTTTTCACAGAGAGGGTGGTGAATGCATGGAACAGCCTTTCTGAGGAGGTTGTGGGGTCTAAAGCTGTGGGAGAATTCAAGAATGCATAGGACAGACATAAGGCAATTTTGTGGGGGTAGGAAGAAATAGGCTGTTGGTTAAATAGGATCTGCAGCTTATCCTGTAGGTAGGGAAATAGGCAGACTAGGTGGGCCAAGCAGTCCTTAACTGCCATCAAAGTCTATGTTGCTATGTTTCTATGATCATGTGAACTGGTAGCCATCTTGTACCTGAAGCAGATGCATATTTAGAAAAGAAATAATGAATCAAAAAAATGCACGGTTCTGGTCCCCTTTCCCGTCACAGTACATAGTACAGTATATGAGTCCAATCAAGATATTTTTACACATAACAATAAAAACCTGGGAGTCATTCTACACAGTGACAGGCTGGTAAATGCATCAGATGCCTATGTAGGGCACTTTTGAAATTCCTGTGTGAGTGGAGAGTATGAATTTTAAGGGGAAGGGAGTTCTGATATTTTGGGTGAAAAGACAGAAAAGACCTGTTCAGTGTTCAACTATCTTAAAAGTGCATTTTTGAATTTGTAGAAGGGCCGTATCCACAGATCTAAGTGCATAGGCTTGCTGTGATGCAGGATGAAAAGGAATGGGTGGGGATGGAGCCTTTAGTAATTTGTCCCTGAGGGTGACAGCCAACTCAGGGAGGAATACTGGAGCAGTGGTGTGTGAGGTGTGGGGAAGACAGGGAGAAATGGCATATATTATTGTAGGACACCTCCCTATTGTTAAGGGCTGCTTTGGAGGCATAGGAATAAATAATGTGACCATATTCAAAAGGTAAATGAGGACTCCTTGGGCAATAACAAGCCTGGCTTTGGGTTTGAGGGAGTGTTTGGTGCAGTAAGTTAGGCCAAGCCTTATGCTGACTGCTTTATGGTCTGAGATATATGGAGGAAGAAGCACTGGCACAAATCAAAGGTGACCCCCAGATATTTAAAATCTGTTAATGTGGAAAGGGGGAACCATCCTTATATTTAATTGAAAGGGGAGCTGAGCAGGACCAAATTCTAGACTGTGATCTGAATAGCATGACTTGGGTCTTAGAGGAGTTGAGGATTAATTTATTCCTGATGAGCCACAGCCAGACCAAGGAGAAGTACTCCTTTAATTGTGACTGACCTGTTGAGATGGATGGAGAGCTGACATACAGAACAATATCATCCATATACACGATCGAACAGCAGCAAGATGGAAAAGAAAGAAGGTTGTTAATAAAACTGAAAAGAGCTGGGGGACCAAGTATGTACCCCTGTGGAACACCTAAATTTATTGGGGTGAGGGTTGAGACTACATTCTTGATGTGGACAAATTGCAGTCTTCCAGAGAGATAGATCCTAAGCCATGAGACTGCATGGAAGGAAGTGTCTAAGGCAAGTAATTTGGACAGGAGCAGCATATGATCAACACTGTCAAAAGCCTTAAATAGGTCAATAAAAGTGGCTACAGTGAGGTAACCAGCATCATTGGCACTTTTTAATGTAATTAGTCAGACATGTTAGGGCACTAGTGGTGCTGTATTCCTTCCTGAACCCATGTTGGTTTGATGAAAGAAGGTTGTGTGACAGGAAAAATTTGTTCAGCTGGTGGCAAAAACCCTTTCAAGCAGTTTGTATTTATTCAAAAGCTTGGTGTCCCCTTATTTAGGACCAGCATAATTTGAGCAGTTTTCCAGGCATCAAGGACAAAGCCTGTGGAGTGAGACAGGTAAAAAGCTATGCACAAAGGGTTAGGCTAGGATTGGGGACCCAAGGCGCAAAAGCTTGTGTAGGATCCCATCAGGGCCTATGCTGCCACAGAGATTAAGGACTTCTCTAGTGGACACAAGCTTCTTAAGATGAAAGGATGGAGTAGGAGGTGCTGTGGGTGAAGGAGCCTGGGACTGTGTGTCAGCCATTGCAGACAAGAGATCTACAAAGTGAGAAATGAAGGCATTGGCAGTAAATTCAGGATTATTGCCGTGGATCCCATTAATGAGCAGGTGACTGCCTGTGCTCTTAGATAGGCACCTTAAAAGGTCTTTTATATGCCCCAGAAACTCCAGGGATTCCTAGAGGTGGCAATTAACTGCTCCTGGCAGAAAAGGCTCTTGGCTTGGAGAGATGCCATTTTACACAGGTTGCTTAACTACATGTAGACAAGCCAGTCAGTAGGATTGGGTACAGCCTTGCACTTTCACCAGCATTTATCCTTGGACTTAAAAAATGCTAGGAGGTCTCTGTACAGCCATCAGGTGGTGATTCCTTGTACCTGTCTCTTAGTGAGAGGAGCAAGTTTATCCTGGACTTGGGTCAGCAGGGAGTGGAGGAGACTGACAGCAGAGTTAACATCAGTGGAGAAGAAGAGTGGATCCTAGTCAATGAGGGACAATTCATGGAGAAGGGAGGGGGATTCCAGATGAGCCTGGTCACACAGGGTGAGGATTCTGGGGGATCATTGGGAACCCTCATTTTCCAGATGCAGTAGGTAGCCAGAGGAAACAGCAAAAGGTAAAAGGATGTTATACTGCCCTTGTACAGATCGCTGGTGAGGCCACATCTTGAGTATGGAGTAAGATACTGGTGTCCACATTTTAAGAAAGACATTAACTTGCTGGAGACAGTCCAGTGAAGGGCAACAAAGATGATAGTGGGTCAGCAGGGTAAAAAATATGAAGAGAGGTTGGGGGCCCTGCATATGTACTCCCTGGAGGAGAGGAGGGAGAGAGAGGACACAATAGAGACCTTCAAGTACTTGAAAAGGATGAATAGGGTGGATAAGGAGGGTCACTTTAAGCTAAGTAGCAGCCAAAGCATGAGGGGACACAGTCTGAAGCTGGGGGGGAGGTTTAGGAGTGAGATTAGGAAGCATTTCTTCATGGAAAGGGTGGTGGCCAGTTGGAATGCGCTGCCAGAAGTGGTATTGATGATGTTGGTGGCAACTTCAAGACAGGCTGGGATAGGCATAAGGAGAAAGTATGGGTCATGAGAGGGGCACATGGAAAGGATGGGAGAACTGGGGGGGGGCAGAGTTAATAGTGTAGACAGAGGACCCTGCAATACAAGTAGACTAGATAGACCGAATGACCTTATTCTTCAGGCTTCTTCATACAATTGTATGCTCATTTGTTCGTATGTAGGTGGGACAGTGGTCACTCAATTTGTTAGACAGCATCCAGTCCAGGAGCATATGCCTCCCTACAATGGGAGACAGACAAGTTGGGTCAGAGATGAGCTAGGTAAGATCAAGCTTGCTTGTAAGGGTATTATGACTTGTTTTGGGGGCCCAACCTGTCCAAATTGAAATCAGCTATTGCAATCACCTTGTTTTGTTTAACTTTGGGGAGATGATGCCGGAGAGGGTAGACAGCACAGAGATACCATTTATGTGGGTTGTAAAGACAGATGAGGTGACGTTGTTTGACTAGTCCTATGAGAAGGGTGCAGTGGAGTATTTCTCATGGAGATTCCATGGTGGGTGTGCAGTGGGGCAAGACATTTAAGTGGTTCTTATAGTACAAGGTGCCCAGGATCTGGATCAACATGGATTCACAGCAGGAAGGTCTTGTCAGACAAATCTGATAGATTTGTTTGATTGGGTGACTAGGGAAGTGAATCAGAGAGGGGCAGTAAACATCACCTACCTAGATTTCAGCAAAGCCTTTGATACCATCCCACACAGAAGGCTGGTTAACATGATGAGTAGTCTGGGCATGGGGCATAAGGTGATACATTGGGTTAGAAACTGGCTGATGGACAGAAGACAGAGAGTGGTAGTAAATGGGATCCAATCTAGGGAGAGAGGGGTGACCAGCAGAGTATCACAGGGATCAGTATTGGGACCAGTCTTGTTCAATGTCTTCATTAGTGACATTGCAGAGGGCTGGAAGGAAAGGTCTTCCTATTTGCATATGACACCAAGATCTGCAACAGAGTGGATACTCCAGAAAGGGTGCAGAAAATGAAGAGGGACCTAGAGAAGTTTGAAAGATGGTCAGAGGTGTGACAACTGAAGTTTAATTCAAAGAAAGTGCAAGATAATGTACCTGGGTAGGGGGAATCCTGGGGAGAGCTACAGAATGGGGGGAGGTGCTGACTGTCCCAAAGAGGAAAGGGACCTAGGGGTTATTATATCTGATGACCTTACGGTATCAAAGCAGTACGCAAAGGCTGCAGGGAGGGCCAGTAGCATGCTTGGGTGCATAGGCAGTAGCACTACTAGCAGGAGACAGGAGGTGTTGATGCCATTGTATAAAATACTGGTAAGGCCTCATCTGGAGTACTGTGTGCAGTACTGGAGACCACACATGTGTAAGGACATAGACAGGGTGGAGGCTATCCAGTGAAGGGTGACAAAGATGGTGCATGGCTTGCATCACAAAACATATGAGGACAGACTAAGAGTCCTCAATATGTGCTCACTGGAGGAGAGAAAGGGGGACATGATAGAAACTTTCAAGTACCTCAATGGCATAAACAATGCGCAGGTGGGGGATCTTTTCCAATGTAGAATAGATATCAGAATGAGGGGACACAATATGAAATTGGAGGGGGGGGTAGATAAAGAGATAATGAGAGGAAGTTTTTCTACACAGTGAGGGTGGTGGATGCTTGGAACAGTCTGCCACAAGAGGTGGTGGGGGCAAGCACACTGGAGGGGTTTAAACATGCCTGGGACAGACACAAGGGAACATTGGGTGGGAAGGGAGTGATGAAAAGCCATTGATCACTTAGGGTCAGTGAGTGCATAAGAGTTTACAGCTTGCAGGCAGACTAGATGGGCCTAGCGGTCATTATCTGCTGACAATTTCTATGTATCTAAGTACTTGGGATGGCAGCCTATCCAATGAAATAATGTAGTTGGGGATGGAGCAGGTGAAGTCAGGGATGTTAGGTTTGAACCAAGTTTCTGAGACTCTCATGATATCGGGGGAGTATGTGGCCATTCAGAAACTGAGGTCAGACTTGTTTGCTAGGAGGCTGCATATATTAAGTGGGCAATTTTGGTCCCCTTACAGCCTACCCGAAGTGGTTGAGTCATAGGAAATGGAAGATGGGGCCCTGGGTTTAGTTCTATATCCCCAGAAATTAGGATAAGAGTTGCAAGGGCCCAGCAAAGAGGAGGGGGGCGTCCTACTTAGGAGATCTGAGGGTGAGGGAAGGACAAGCATCAGGAACTGCCCCATGAGGTAGGTAAGTTTGCTGCTGTTAAGGAGACCAACATGGTTTGGACATTGACATATTTATTTAGTTTGTATTTACTAGTAAGGTGCAATAGAAGACGTTTGTCTCTTTTCAGGCATCACCAGGGAGAATCACCAAGCAGGAAGTAACAGAAACATTATACAGGCTACATAGTAAACATACTCAATTGCATATCCGTAAACATCCAGATACCAAAAGGAACAAAATATAATAACTGGGAGACAAAGAACAAGGCATAGGGAAGTAAAAACAACAGTACAACACAGCACCAACCTCAAAAGTGATTTTACACATAATAACCTGCTCTGAAGGTTATAAACTTAGAGTATATGATCACCAGAGCAAACAAGTGCAACAGTTGAGAGATATATTAATTTTCCAAGGTAGACTATGGACAATTACAGATGGAGACTTTGGAAAGAAAAGAGTGATACCAGACTTGAAGTCATAGTGAGAGGAACTCAGCTTGGCTGAGGCAGGGATTGAATTTCACAGTTTCAGGGCAGAGTAAGAGAAGAACAATTCACCTAATTTGAATTCAGTCTTGGGGATGGTTAAAGAACCAAAGGTATTGGGTCTTAATAGACAGGAAATGCTGTCAGGAATAAGAAGCAACTGAAGGGACGAAGAGGCCTGTTTGGGAATCACATTTAAAACTGTACAACCCAAAGTGAGCTTATGAAAGGCAGACGGGGTAAGACAGCCTAGTTACGAATAAAGGGTACAATGGTGTGTGTTCCTGTTGGTGGCCAGAGCAAACCTGCATATTTATTATAGGCTGTGTCCTACTTCTGGAGGACAGTCTTAGAGGCAGAGAAGTATTCAGTCAGTAGGTCAGTTTGGGTTGTAACGTACCACAGGCAATGGCAATATGGACTTTTGGGGTAAGGTTGTCTCTGATTTTAAAAGAAAGCCCCAATCTGGTGTTCACTGCCTTACAGGCTGCAGAGATGAGAGCTGAAAAGTCCAGCAAAGTATAAGGCACTGGAGACATGGAAAGCAATATGAGGGTTAATATGCCCATGATCATCCAATTGGGGAAGGGGGGTTAGTGGTACTGAGTCTACTAACAGAGACCAGGCCAAGAGGCCCCATCAGTAATATAAGAGGTAGGGTCCTGCCTATTGTATCCAACAGTGGTGGAGACTGTAGGTGTGAGAGATTGTCTCAAAGTGGAAATAAAATAGGAAGATCCTGATCTTAAAACAGACCATAAACCAAAACTGGGAGATGAATGCAAACAAAAGGTCAACGTACCAGACACTGATTAGGACAGGGGGAGCACCAGGACAGTGCACTGGCAAATACCAATAGTACTGTACAATGGTGCAGTCTATTAATTAAGAACAACTATTGCACTCTGTAGGGAGTCAACCCATATCAGTATTCAAAGCTATACAAGCAGAATAGAAAATATGAACAATGAAGGCACCCAGATATTGAGTAAGCTTCATGGATGGTGACTCAGTCAAGCAGTGTAGACAGCAACCATCACAACACAGTGCAGTTAACAAGATAGACAGGACCCGATAAGGTAAAAACAGAATACCTGCTGTAGTCTTAAAATTACAAGACCGATTGGGGCCCTGAGTATAAGAAGTAAGCAACCCTTACAGACACAACAGCATTAGAAATGCAGATTAAAATCAAACCTAGAGGACACCCAGATGAGTAGTAAGTACCAGATGGTTGATACAACTGTGCAATGGAGGTGCAGTAACAACTAAGCAGACCTTTTAGACACTACAGCATTAGCAGCACAGGTAAAAGTAAACAGAAGCCACCTAGATGAGGAATAAGAAACCAGTGTATAGCTAGAGCTATGCAATGCAGGTACGATAACAAAACATACATGCTATCCAGATAGGAAGTTAGAAAATATATGGCAGATATAAGCTAAACAGTGATACACTGAAATGTAATATGGACAACACCTAAGGGCATAAAGGAGACAAATACAATACCAGAGAACATCCTTTGCACAGGACCACTAGCTAGTTCTTGAAAGAGAAAGGTTGGAAAAATTGTTCAGAGGAGCCCCATGCCTGTAATGGTCAGTATGTCCTACTGATAGCCATCACCATGGACAATGCTCATGGTAGACACCTTTTGCACTATGACCCTTAGCACAGTGGACTGCTGAGCTAAGGGCCACTTGATGGGAGGTGCCTTTTATATGGGGCCAGGTACTCTGATTTGTTGGGTGAGTGGCTTGAGGCAGACTGTTGCAGGGTCTTCCATTGGGTACCAAGGCATGCAGAAGGTGATCAGTTGTAGAGGATGGATGGATGATGTAACTGAAGCCCATTCTGACCCCTGGATGTTGTGCTGGTGGCATTTCGGAGCTTAACCAAAGCTTTGATTCAAAGTCCTGGCCTTTTTGCAGGCTTCTGAAGCTCTGCCCACTTGCTCTCCAATTGGCTGAGAGAGTGAATTGAGACAGACTGGTGCAGGGTCCTCCATTCGGTACCAAAACAGGGCAGTGGGTGAGCTGGATGATGCAACCAAAGGCCATTTCAACCCCTGGGTGTAGTGATGGCACCATTCCTGAACTTAACCAAAGCTCTGATTGAAAGACCTCAGTGTTTGGAGAGGAGAGTGGCTTGATGCAGAGTTGAGTTGGGTCATTTGTTGGGCACTGGGGTAGACAGGAAGTGATTGGTTATAGGAATGGGCTTGATGATGAGGCTAAAGCCCATTCTGACCACTGGATGTAGTGGCGACAGTGTTTCTGAGCTTAAATAAATCTCCAATTCAAATTCCTTGTCTTCTGGTGGACCCTTGAGGCTCTGCCCACTTCCTTTCTGATTGCCTAGGAGACTGGCTTGAGGCAGACTGGTGCAGGTTTGTTCATGGGGCACCTAGGCAGACAGGAGGTGATCAGTTGCGAGGGGTGGGCTGGATGATGCAGCTAGCCTGTTCTGACCCCTGGATTTAAAACAGCACAGTCTACCTTTGTTTTATTTAGAAAGTTGAAATCACCTTTCTGATGAGAGGTTTTACTGGTTTTGTGGTACTTTTGCAACTAACAAAACAGAGTCCCGTGCTCAACCCCCAACCCCCACCCCCATGGTAAGTCTAAAAAGTTACAATTTTTTTTTGCCTAAGTTGGCTAATTTCTTACTTTTATTTCTGTGGAAAAAAGGTTGTCTTAGTTATCATCTTACAGCTATAATGTGACCAAGTTAAATCACCAGACACCAAGGAGGAATCCCACAGTTTGGTTCTAACTATGAAATGCTTGCAGTGGCTACTGTTACAGGATATAGGAGGCAGCATAGCGCAGTGGATTAATGCTCTGAGCTGCCGATCTGGAGTCCTGGGTTTGAATCCCACAGCCACCTAGGTGCATACTGTGTGATTCTGAGCAAGTCACTTAACTTCCTTGTGCTCCCGGGTCACATCTGGAAACAAGCATTGACTTAGTGTGCTTCTCCTGGTTAAACAATGTTCCCTTTTCCCCTGCTGTACACAGTACATTGCCTAAAGTGATTCCTTTAAACTCTAAAGGAATCACTTTAGGCAATTTACTGTAAATACTTTAAAGTTTTAAGTAAAGTGCTTCCACCAAGGTAATTCACATTTGATCAAAGGGAGCATGCTAAAAGAAGTACCAAACAATTTCCAAACTCTAAGCAAAATCCCAAAATAGCACACTTTGCCCTTTTTATTTACAAAGTTCAAATCACATTTCTGATGAGGGTAGGGTTGCCACCTTTTAAGAAGCCCAAAGTGGGACATTTCTTAGTAATACATGATTTTTCGCAGGACAGTATGTAACCTCAGACCTGTTTTCTCTATAATTATCAGAATTAACTAGACTAAGTGCTTCATTTTTTTAGTAGTTTCTATTGTTTCTTATCATTTTAAGGTATTTTAGTTAAGGTATTATAGTTTTCTGCAACATTTAGAAGAAGGCTAGAAAATATGTTTCTACCATAATGTCAGGACCTGTAGCATTTTTCTTGTTTTCTTGCAAGACACAGTTGCCCAAATCTGAACTGTCCTGCTGCAATTGGGACAGGTGGTAACCCTAGATGAAAGGTGATACTGGTTTTGTTGCACTTCTACAACATACAAACAAACAAACAGAATCCAGCACACCCCCATGGTAAATCTGAAAAGTTAAAACCAGTATTACTGCTCATCAGAAATGTAATTTGAACTTTGTGAATCAAACAAGGGTAGAGCATGCTATTTTTGGAGGAGCCAGTTTAGGCAATGCACTCTAAATAAAGGCCCATTTACACTACCTGATCTTCACCATTGTGAGAGGTGCAGTGTCAACTGCTTGGGCAGCATTGCTGGTGTCTCAGTTATTGGCCAGGGCAAAACATGTTTTGGTTGGGAGTTCTTCTGTTGCAGGCGTTTTTTACTGGCATGTAAACATGTCACTTAGACTGTAACAGTGCACCCCCACAACATACCAGTCTCCCATCACAGCTGACAACAACATGATTGTACATGTCAAAAAAGTCTGATAGCTGTAGCATTGGAATCCAATGCAAGAGTATAAGTGCCACCAGCTTGTTTCTTGACTTGGCTGGAAACCAGGATCACTGCCAAGTCATGGAACAAGGTAATGGTACTTACACCCTCCTACAGGAACTCTCACTTCTAGCAAATTTTGTGTTTGGCAAGGTTGTCTGTTGGTAAACTCAAATGCCCAAGATACACAGCTGCCACGCAATATTTTCAAAGCCCTACTTGACATATGTGTGAGTGTTCTAATGTATCCTATTGGGGAATGGGAACCAATGTAAAATTTCACTCTCCACTGCCCTCTCCCCCCAAGCTTCACACCCACAGCACTAGTGGCAACTGCAGGAGCAGAAGGAACAGCTGAAGTGGCATCAGTGGTGACAGTAGCAGGAGCAACTCTTGATCTGAACGTACACCAAGGGGTAGTAGGAGTGAGGGTGACAGCACAACACCCCCTTCTCCAACTGCTGCATCTTTGGATGTCAAAGTCACTTTTGACAGAGTTTCCATCACTGAGGACAGGATCTTCTGGAGCACAGGCTACTATGGATATTACCCAAGTGACTGTACTCAAGCCAAAAAAGTAAGTCGAAGATGCTTTGCCTGGGCTGAAAAGAGGCAAACCTTTGCACAGAACTCAGATTGCAGATGCAGTGACAAAATAAGCTATTTAACATATTTGAAAAGAAAGGAAAGGACTATTTTAAACTTTCTTTTACTGCAAGCCCACCCCTCTCCCGACCCTGGTTGAAATATGGCTCAAAACACAGGAAGTCATTCTGAAACACAAAGACTGACCCAGTACCAATGTACTATCATTGTAGTGTAAACAGGAATCAGGAGCGGAGCTGGCAGGGCTCTGGCTGAGAGATGGAGATTACAATGCAGTATGTTGTGTAGTGTAACCATGCCTTAAGAATAGCCACTGCAGGCATTTCATAGTTAGGACAAAACCCTGGGGTTCCACCTTGGCATCTGATGGTTTGGCTTATTCACATTACAGCTGCAAAATGACAAGAAAGATAATGTCTTTTCCATGAAGATGTAAGTAAGAAATTAGCTAATTTAGGCAGAAAGACATTATAACCTTTCAAATTTACCATGGGGTTGGAATGGGTCAAGGAACCAACAAGAGATGGGGCTACCCATGATCTGGTTCTGTCAGGTGATAGAACCTCTGTGCCCAGTGATAACAATGTAGAGTGGTTCAACATAATCAGAGGAACACATTACACCAGTTCAAAATTGTGATCTTGGATTCAGAACGGCAGATTTTGGTAAGACAAGGGAAATGTTGAAAGACCAACTTGTAGAGGTGGAGGAAGCAGAATCAATCAATCAATCAATCAAAATCTTTATTTATTCAGGCGAACATCATTGAGCATAGCTCATTTACAAGATGGACCTGAGTGGTCATAACAAAAAGGTTACAGAGTGTATACAAAAACATGATAGTGAATAAACACAAATACAATCATTTATGAGTGAGATAGATGTACAAATATTTACATATATACAAGGCAAAGGACAGTAAACCAAAAACCTAATAAAGGAGAGAAACAAACAGTCTAGTAGGGATAAGGCTTGATAATGGTACATGGTGGGATATATGTTTGAGGTTTGATGTGGAAAGGACCAGAGGAATGATAGAAGAATAGGGAGGAGCTTTAAAAGGGGGTGGGGAGAGAGGGGTGGGAGGGTGGGTGTGGGAGGACTAGGCCTTGTGGAAGCAATTGCATGAATCTGGGATTAGGCTGGTACAGCTTTTGAAGGATGTAAGGGAATCAGTGTTTCCATTTTCAATGTCTTTTGGATAGAATTCCAGATAAGTGCCAGGGAATAACTGATTGCAGCTCTTCCATACCAGGCAGGTGATAGGAATCTTCAGCAGGATCAGTTTGTTGATCCTCAAGGTGTAGGGCCTGGATGTGATCTGGTTGAAGCAGTCTGAGATGTAGGAAGGAGTTTTGTTTGTCAGAGCTTTGTAGATCCAGGTAGCAGCATTTTTCTTCTTCTATGTTGCAGGGATGTCCAGCTGACTGCATTGTAGAGAGAGCAATGATGGGTGCTAGAGGGAAGGTCAGTAATGAATCTAATAGCTCTATGATACAGGGTGTCTAGTTTGTTTAGATGGGAGAGGGAGCAATGACCATAGAGGAAGTCAGCATAATCAATGAGGGACATGATTGATGCAAGGATTAATCTTTGTTTGGAATCTTTGGTCAGGTAGTGTTTGATCCTAAAGAATAGACCAAGTCTTTGTCTTAGCTTTTTCAGGAGCTCTTCAACGTGGGTAGTATAGTCTAGTTTATTGTCTATCCATACTCCTAGGTATTTGAATTTGTCAACATATTCCAGATTTTCACCAAGGATGGTAGAGAGTTGTGGGAGGGTGAATGATGGGATAGTGGAAGAACAGTTCTTGGGGGCAAAGAACATAGCTTTGGTTTTCTTAGCATTTAGTAATAATTTCTTTTTTAATAGGTTATGCTGGAGGAGGGAGAATTGAGACTGTAGGAGCTCACAGGCTTTTGATGGTGAGGATCGCTCACATAAAGTACAGTGTCATCTGCAAAAGGTGGATATTAGAAAGAGAGATTGAGTCAATATTGTTGATGTAAATGGCAAAAGGATGGGACCCAGGATGGAGCCTTGTGGTACACCTCTTAGGAGTGGCTTAGATGTAGATAGATCACCATCATTCTTTACCAGTTGTAGTCTTCCAGAGAGATAGCATCTGAACCATTTAATAGAGAGTGAGTCAAGGCCTATGGAGTTCAGTGAGGTGATTAGAAGATCATGATCCACAGTGTCAAAGGCTTTGCTTAGATCCAGAAACACAGCACAGGTATTATTCTTTTGTCTAGGGCAGTCTGCCAGTCATTTGTGACTTTTGCTAGTGCAGAGATGGTGTTATGTATAGATCTAAACCCAGATTGAGCTGGATTTAGGAGATTGTTGGTATCAAGGTAGGCAGTTAACTGAGAGTTTACCAGCTTCTCAAGCATCTTGGATAGTATTGGTAAGATGGAGATGGGCCTATAATTATTGAGGTCCATGGGATCACCTGCCTTAAGTAATGGAAACACTTGAGCTGTTTTCCATATTGAGGGGATAGAACCAGTGGCAAGTGATAGATTGAAGAGGTGGGTGAGGGGGGCGGTTAAGGCATACAGTGCTACTTTTAGAAAGCAGGGATCCAGGGAGTCTGCACCTGCACTTTTGGTGGTATCTAGTTGGAGTAGGAGGTCTTCTACTTCTTTGAACAATATTGGTTTGAATGAGAATGTGGAAGCAACCTTTTGACTCTCAGTAGATTGTAGGTTTAGAGATGATCTTAATAGGTTTGCAGGAAAGGAGTCGAAAGCCAGGCCAGCTGTAGTGAAATGATCATTGAAGGCATTCAAGATATTTTGCTTGTCGGTGATTTCAATATTATTTAATTGAATTTTGGATGGTAAGACAGGGGTAGAGGTTTGACCTAGGATGCCCTTTATGGTACCCCAGAACCTGGAAGGGTTGTGATAGGAGGCATCTAGTTCAGCTGTGTAGAAGGTTGCCTTGGCTTTTCTTACTTGTTTTGTGCAGGAGTTTCTGGCTTTTCTGAATTGGAGCCAGCCATTTGGGTCCTTTGTCTTTCTTGCCCTTTTCCAGAGTTTGTCTCTGGCAAGCAGTGCGGATTTAAGGTCGGCAGAGAACCAGCGACAGGATTTGAGTTTGGTTCTGACACTGGTGAGGGGTGCATATGAATTGAGGGCACTTATGATTATATCATTTAGGATTTGAAGAGCTGTCTCTATTGAGGCTGTGAGATAGAATTCTTGCCAACGTGTGGTGTGGACAGATCATGGAGATAACCTGTAATATTAAAGTTCTTTTTGACCTTCGTGGAGGAATTTTGCAGGATTGGGTGGCTTGATTGTTGATCTAATGGCAGCTATGGGACAGTGGTCACTTATGTCACTGAATAGTACTCCTGCATAGGGATAATGATGAGGTTTATTTACCAATATAATATCCAGGAGTGTGCTGTTGAGAGTATTCTTGGGTTGATCCTTGTTGGTTCTTTGATTAATTGAGAGAATCCATAGGTGTCACAGAAGGTTACCAGGGTGCAGATGCATTAGTCAGCCAATTTAAGTTCATGTCTCCTAAGATGATGGTGTCTTCAGGGCCCAGATTAAGTATGGATCCTAAGTGGGATAGGAGTTTGAGGCCTGCAGAGGGGGGCCTATAGCAACCAATCAGTTGAAAGGATGATGTGTTGGGAAGGGTTATTTTAATTGACAAGCATTCGAATTCCTTTGGTTGTGATGTAGAATTGAGGCAGGATGCAGAGATATTTGCTTTGACATAGATGGCTACCCCACCGCCCCTGGATAGACGGTCAGATCTGAAGAGCTGGTAGTTGGGAAGGTTTATTTCACTATCTTTTGTTGCAGATTTGAGCCATGTTTCAGATATAACCAGACAGTCCGGTAGGGTGTGTGCAACCCAGGCCTGTATTGATGAGAACTTTTTTAGGAGGCTGCAGGCATTGAAGTGAAGAAAACTCAATCCATTTATGGAGGTTAGGTCAGTTGAGAGATCGAGCTTTCAGTGGGTCCAGGGTTGATTTCCACAGTGCCAACACAGACCAGAAGAAAGAAGATTAACTTGATGAGGGCACCGAGTGATAGGAGTAGTGAGCAGTCAGGCAGTTTTCTTCTTTCTTGGGATCCAATATATAGTGGGTGATGATCCTGCTGCATGGTTATCGATTTTATCATAGATTACCAGCTTAATGGACAGGCGTAGGAGTAATTGTAGTGCCAGTATGGTAGCAGGGATAGAGGAGTTCCAAGCTGGTTGTGAGCCTTTTGGGGATTCCCAAGGATTATTATGCAGAAGCGGTAGTATAAGTATGTAGAGTTTAGGGGCATCCACTGGGGACAGTAGAGGGGGCAGTGTTGAGTGGTTGCCCTAAGCACCTCGGTATGGGTTCCAACAGTTATCTCATCTGGATCTAAGGAAGGTGAGAAGCAAAGCAGCAGTAGTAGGTGCAGTAGCATGGTGGAGGGTAGGAGAGGGTTAAAGAAAGTAAGGTGATGTGAAGAAAATGAGCTCGGGAAGGGGCAGGTAAAGCAGATGGAGGGGAAGCGAGGGAGACCTGTGCTGGAGGGTACCCCCCCCGCTTCACCGCAGCCAAATCCTAAGTTGAGCTGCCGCCTTGAGACGCAAGCTCTGGCGGGCCTCCTTGGGGGGAAAACTCCTGGACTCAATTTTTTTAGCTCACTGGGACAGAAGTGACACCCCTGCTGGTGCAGGAGACCCTAAAACAAAATTCAAAATCTTTTTATTGTTCCTACCTTGCCGCTGAGCCCTGCCATGAACCTGAGAGTGCCAGGGACCCAAAAACGCCATTCAAAAACCCTTTTCTTGTTCCTACCTTGCGGCTGAGCCCTGCTACGAACTTGAGCGCACCAGGGAACTTTTTCAAAATTAGCGCCGTTTCTTTCTCCTCCTGGGACTCGCTGATTGGCCACTTCCACCGCTGACCTCAGGAGCCCTTCACCTTAAGGAGACCATGACCCTAAGGACCCACCATGACAACGCAGATGGAGGGGAAGTGAGGGAGACCTGTGCTGGAGGGCCCCCCCCTCGCGCTTCACCGCAGCCAAATCCCGAGTTGAGGTGCCGGCTTGAGACGTAAGCTCCAGTGGGCCTCCTCGGGGCAAAACTCCTGGACTCAATGTTCGGCCCTCCCACCCACCCCTGCCCTCCTCCCATTAAATCCTCACATGCCCGCCTACTGGACTTGCTGGGTCCTATCAGCTTGTAGGGATGGGCTGAAATTGAAACTGTATTGAATCTGCCTTATCATTGCCTTATCACTGCCAATGAAATGTAATATGATCAGTTGTGCTTCTTTTCCCTAGCCACAGGAATCTTGCCCAGGCCTGCCTTGCGCTACTCTGTGTCAATAGTCATTGATATCTGACCTGTCCGACTGTCTCGTTAGTCCTTGCTAACTTACCTAGGTCCACCTGGTCTTGGCCCTTCCCATGACACTTGTCACTGTTCGGACTAAAGGGATAACTGTACTGTGATTTTGCCAACTGCCCAGGTCTACCTGGTCCTGCCCTTCTGTGACACCTGCCACTATCAGATTAATGAGATAACAGTATTGTGAGTTTATCTACAGTGTGAATTAGTCCCTTGTTTGACAAAGGCCGAGCTTATATACTGCCCTATACTCCCTTCGGGACCCGCATCCCCTGTCTGTAGTGACCCTCCTCACCACCATGAGTGCTGGGTGGTAACCGTACTACCCATCACACTAGACCCTAGCTCCTCACTTGATTTGCTTCCTCTTCCTCCTCAGGTGTCCCTACTCAATCATATCCCTTGATGTGGGGATCCCATGTACAGCAGGGCCCTCCTATAATGAAGTCTCTCAAGTCCCGGGAAACATCCCACCTCCTGCCCCATAATCCTTGCTGTTTTCCTTCTGGGACTTGTGTCCCTCCACATTGCAACTGCCCCCAGCATGGGGTAACAGCAAATGGACACCCTCCATGAAATGACCAACTTCACCTTCTCCAATCTCCTGGCTGACGCCATGCTCCTGCTATCCCACAAGCAGACTAGTACCAAGACCTATACTGTATCGTACTATGGCCCGCGACATCTAGCCCGAAAGCCCAGGACCAGGTGTTCCTCCCTCAGAGGGCACATCCTGTTGCTCTTCCCGCTGATCCTAGCCTTGGCTGGTGACATTGAACCCAACCATGGCCCCATCCCCTCGGCCTCAGATATTCCTCCGGAATGGCGGCTAGGCAAGGGGCTGAAAGTGGCTCACCTTAACATTCGTGGCCTACTTCCCAACCTGGATGAGCTCGTCGCCGGGTCACACTCTGTAAGCCTGACATCCTTGGTGTAATGGAGACCTGGCTCAAACCCTCGATTCCTGACTCAGCCTGTGGGCTACAAGGCTATGAGCTCATACGGCTGGACAGGAGCGGGAACAAGAGGGAAGAGGTATCTTGATATACTACAAGAGCCACCTTAAAGTATCTCAGGTGACTCACCAACCCTTGTTGCTGTCTCCTCGACTGCTACACACTGTGCTCCTACTTGGCAATGCAAAAAATTGCATGTGGTGTGCACCTATAACCCCCCTAAGGGAGGGCTTCAGGGCCTCACACACCTCCTGGATACTGTTGGCCCTAGCACTGGAGACAATGAACTCATAATCCTGGGTGATGTGACCCTAAACTGGGCCGGTGGAAACGTTAAGCAATTCGAGCCCTTGCTTGCCACCCACACCTTGACACAACTTGTACAGGAGCCGACCTGACAGTTGGCAAACAGAACCACCAGCTTCCTATTGGACTGGATCCTGTCTAACCACCCTGAGAGGATCTCCTCAGTAGGGACCCTATCTGACTCCATGTCAGACAACTCCCGGTCTTCTGCATATGGAAAATCCCCACCCTAAAGATTCCTCACAAATCATCCACACCTGAAACTTCGTCAGGTTTGATCCAGACATTTTCATGGAGGAACAAGGCTCACTGACTGGTCAGGAGTGTAGTGCCCTGATCCCTCCACAGCCACAACCTGTTTCTCAACTCCTTCAGGGATCTACAAGATAGGCATGCACCTATCATAAGACAGAGGGTCAGGGGGTCAGCCACAAAGTGGCTGCATGGGAGCCTTCTCACCCTTATGCGGGTGAGGGACAAGTGCTGGGCCCACTTCAAATGCTCCCCTGACCAGACCCTGCTACAATAATACAGAAAACTCAGAAATGAGTGCAAAAAAGCCATCAGGGTGGTAAAAAGTGACTTCTGTAAGACAGCCCTTCTCAGCTCAGCTAACGACCCTAGAAGGTTCTGGAGAAATATCAAATCCCTGGTCCATGGACACTCCAACTCAGGAGTTACCGACATGATTATGGGAGGAGCCACCTGCAACAATCTGCACATGATTGCTAATGCTCTCAACTCCCACTTCACTGACCTACCTGCCATCTCCCCACATATCTCAATGGCCAGGAGTCATAACTGCCCCGCACCCACTGACCGGCAGGAGCCTGTCCCTCCCAGACCTCCCAGACCTCCTTTCCTCCTAAGGGTGGTGTCGGAAAATGAGGTGTTGTCTCTCCTCACTGGTCTCTCCCAGTATGCCAGTCCTGGTCTAGATAACCTGGAGCCCAAGCTTCTCAGACTTCGTGCCCCCTATATTGCCTCCCCGGTGGCTCACATCTTTAACCTGTCCCTTGCCACAGGGGAGATCCCAGAGGTCTGGAAGGTGGCTAGGGTTGTCCTCGTGCTAAAGCAGGGTAACCCTAAAGTTCCCGACAACTACCAGCCGATCGCCATCCTTTCGGCCATCAACAAGCTCCTTGAAAAGGTTGTAGCTAGACAACTCTCGGAGTACATCCAAACCCATGAACTGCTATCTCCTGCCCAGCACGGCTTTCACAAAGGGCACAGCACAACCACGGCATTGATCTCCATCTCTTCTAGCATCAGAGCAGCCATGGACCAGGGAAAACTCTCTGGTGCAGTGTTTATCATCTTGTCCAAGGCCTTTGACCTTGTTGACCATGACCTGCTCTGCATGCAGATGAGGTCCCTTGGCTTGTCCCCCCAGCTCAGAAATGGGTAACTGACTACCTGCATGGTAGAGTACAGTTAACCAAATTCAATAAAGTCCTCTCTGACCCCCTGCCTGTGACCTCTGGAGTCCCTCAGGGCTCAGTGCTGGGTCCCCTTCTCTTCTCTCTGTTTATTAACAATCTCCCTGCTGTAGTTACCAGATGTAGGGTCACCCTGTACGCGGATGACCTGGTCCTCCTGGCCCACTCCCGAGATTCTGCCACTCTAAACCTTCACCTACTGTATCTGAGGATTTCAGGAATATTCAGGCCTGGCTCATCCAACAGAAGCTGGTCCTCAACCAGAAAAAAATGCAGGCCATGCTATTCGGCTACACAGCCAAAATATGTGCCTCCCTAGTCCCTCTGCAAATCAACTGTGCAGACAGTACTTCCCTTCACACAGTGACCTCCTTAAATACCTTGGTGTGATGCTTGACCCCAAATGGACCTAGGAGTCACATCCTCAATGTCTGCAGAGGCGTTAACTGTAAGCTGGGTCTGGCCTATAGGGCCAAATACAACCTCATCCCTGCTGCTCATCTGGCTCTCACCAGGGGTGTGTTACTCCCTTCCCTCAGCTATGGTCTCCACCTATTTGCACGTACCTCAAAAGTCCTTCTCACTAGATGGTACACGACATACAATAACATCTGCCGTTTCGCTTTGGCCACCCCCGTCTCACCTATCACTGCGAACTCTATGATAAGTTAGGCTGGCTATCCCCGATCAATCACCTAAACTTTGGCATAGGGTGCCTTGTGAGCAAAGTGATTAGCACCGGCATCCCCGGAGGTTGGCTTAGCCTCTCGCCCCAGTTGACCACTCCTCCTACCCCCTAAGGTCCCAGGGCACAGGGATACTAAATGTACCATCTACCCGCACCCTTATGGATGACAGAGACTTCGCAGCACATGCTCCCAGGCTCTGGAACTCCTTCCCAAGCTGGTCAGCACTGCCCCTTCCCACAAATGCCTTCAGACCTCCCTGTGGAGCACCTGTTGGCCTCATGCTATGAATGCTTTAAGCCTCCCTAGCACGAAGCCCTGGGCACCGTAGACCCTGTGGCACTCTACTCCCGGAACCACAAGTAAACTAAATTGAATCTGTTACCAATTCCACGTCCATCTCTCCTCCTGCACCTCTCTTGTATCAGATAGTCACTGCTGCTCTACTTGCACTTTTGTATCAGATAGTCAATGCTGCACTACTTGCACTGTATATTGCCTGCTGCTTTGTCGACTCATTGTACCTAACCACAAAATGTATATGTACTTGTTCACCTATTATGTTGTACTGATGTACCCTGTAATACCTGTTGTACTCTCCCAGGTCGTTCCTGAAAATAGGCATATAACTTGTCTAGTGTACCTACCCGGTTAACAAAAGCTAAATAAATAAATAGGATATTATAAAGAGAGGTATAAGGGAGATGACAGCATCATGCATGAGACAGGTCACAAACAACAAAAAGTGCATCTGGTTTTCCAGAGAATGCAGATGGTAGTTCCCAATGAGGCATGCTCAGAGCATAGGGGGATCATGAGTTGGCATGAGTGGGGTATTGCAGGGCTAGATTCTGCGACTGGTGCTTTTCAATACCTTCATCTGCATTATAGGAGAAAACTCCAGAACAAGGTGTGTCTCTTTGCTAATGACACAATGCTCTGTGGCAGAGTGGTCACTGAGAAGGAAGTTAGAGAAATGAAAACAGACCTGGGGAATATGAAACATCCAGATTATGGCATCTTAATTGTACTGCAAAAAGGTGCAAGAGATGCACATTGGAAGAAAATGTCCAAAATGGACTACTAGATGGAAAAGAAAGGTTGGTGCAGACAACTCAGAAGAGAGATATTGAGGTCATTATTTATAGCCTTAAGTCCACTGTACATTGAAACACAGCATATGCTGTAGGAAGGCAAACAGGATGCTGAGATGTATAGGTAAATCTGACAGTGGGAAGAAGGAGGTGATACTGCCTCTGTACAAATCCTGGGAAAGCCAACACCTGAAGTACCGTACAAAATTCTGGCGTCCACACCTCAATAAAGATAAGGACCACAAAGAGGCTATGCTGCATAAAAGAGGGTCACAACAATTTATTTATTTAGTTTTTGTTGACCGGGTAAGTGCACTAGACAAATCCTGCCTATTTTCAGGAACGACCCGGGGGAGGGAATACAGATGAATGCCAACTGACCTTGAACCAGATTAAGCTGTTGGTGCTATTTTTAGTGAATGAGGGAAATTTGGCCAGGACACCGGGGAAATTCCCCTACTCCTTTCAATAAGTGCCATGGGATCTTTAACATCCACCTGAACTACCATCAATCCAGGCAGATGGGACCTCGGTTTTACATCTCATCTGAAGATGGCACCTCAGAAGTGCAGTACCCTCTTATGCTGCATTACAGTGTCAGTACTGGGATAGTAACCAAGTGCCAGATGTGGGAACTGAACCACAGCTCTCTGATCTCCTGGCCTCAGAGGTGAGTGTGCTACCTACTGAGCCACTGACACTACAATGATCCAGGGGCAGCAGGGGAGGTTGCATGAGAAAAGGTTGGCAGACTTTAACATGTATTACCAGAGGCTCGAGGAAAGGGATAGGATTAAGACATACAAGTTCTTGTGAGGAATAAACAGGGGTTTGTAAGGACTTGCTCATAAGGAGGAAGGGCATAGTAACTAGAGGACATGGGCGGAGAGTCAGGAGAGACATCAGGAAGTTCCCTTCATGAAGCGAGTGGCAGATGAATGGAATAGACTACCCAGAGAGGTAGTTGAAGCCAAGTCTGCATTTGAGTTTACACAAGGGAAGACAGATATAAGGGAATACTTGGACCCACATGCAGAATAGGGAAGGGATACCAGGGAAAGGTGTGATGATTAACCCTAATGAGGGCTATAGAATCTCTAAATCCTGGCTGGACTTTGGCCAAAGCATGAAGCTACAGTAGGCAGGAAAATGGGCAGAATGGATCAACCTCTGGATCTCTTAATACTGAGACGATCTGTGTTTCTATTAGTTCATACAGTGGGTTAACATGTGCAACATCCAGCCTACAG
Organism: Neoceratodus forsteri; assembly: GCA_016271365.2. Lineage (NCBI taxonomy): Eukaryota > Metazoa > Chordata > Ceratodontiformes > Ceratodontidae > Neoceratodus > Neoceratodus forsteri. Next base: position 508,787,946 of record JADMNL010000023.1, on the reverse strand, counting down.
GGTGAGGTTGTTGAAACTAGCAATGCACATGAGCGCAATAGGGGTAGTGTTTCAGTTGCTAAAGCTTGATAGATATCTATACTCAAACTAGGTATAGTCTGATGTGCATCACAAGTGGTGAACAAAATGGACCTAAAGTCCCTTTTGTCATGACAATACAATTTACTATGTAATAATGGAAGCATTTCTTCACAGAAAGGAAGGTGGACAAGTGAAACACCCTGCCAGAGGAAGTGGTGGAGGCTGAAACAATCACAGAATTTAAGAATGCATGGAATAGACATAAGGTAATCCTGGAAGTCAGGGTAAGGGCAACAGACATCTAAAAAAATGTAAAGGAAACTTGCAAGCTCAAATGGGCAGACTGGGTGGGCAAGGGGCCCTTAACTGCCAACAGTGTCTATGTATCTATATTTAAAATACAGTAGCTACAGTCCCCAACATACAAAACACTTGCTTAAAATGTACTGGGTTTATTGGTCATATTTTAATTCCTATGAAAAGGCTTCATAATCCTGGTTTGTGTTTATAGTTTATATTTCAATACAATACAGCATCTGAGAGTGCTTCCAGCAGCATGTAATTTTAATGCAATTCACAAAGACTACAACTAGGCAAATAGAGGCAGTTATTATGCTCACAACAACATCTTACATTCTGGCATGATGTGGCATAATTTTTATGACAATTTATTTTAGTTTTCAGTGATAGTTGTAATAACAGTTTTTGCTTGCAAGATCAAACACAGCGGACCTGATGTGATGATAAGCATGGGACATATGACAGAAGAAATAAGTGGAAATATTTTCTTATAGAGGGCTATCAGGTTGTGAAATGCTTTGGTTGAAGTGGCTGTAGAAGCTGAAATGATTACACCACTTACAAAGGGACTGGATGTTCACTAAAAAAATGTACAAATAAAAAATAAGTATGGGCAGGGAACAGGAAAAGTGATTACTGTTGCATAACCCTGAGAGGTTACTAACTTAAAAGTAGGCAAGAAAGGCGAGATGGCCTCATCCTATGGTCACATTTCTATTATTTACTGATTCAATTCCATTCTTATCATGACGTCAAAATCGAAACCTCACACTATTTAATGTTGATTTGCATATAGTATGCAACTTTTGCATTAACATACAGTATTTGGATGATCAGTAGTTCTTTTCAAATAACCTACTGTACCATTAGGTATGTTTGTATCATCTGTAACCATGCTGTCATCAGTACCAATTAGAAACAGAAATTTAGTGTCTGCATCTAGTAACATTTCCCTGCATAAAACAATAAACAAGATTGTGCTAGCATGGTGGTTATGACATTCGATCGACAGTTATGGTACTGAGTTAAACATCAGTCTTGAAAAAATGATTTAGCAAGATAAATGTTGCCTAGTTTCAAGCAATGAAATGTCAGAGCTGATGTTGTTAGACATTAGTTTAAAGCCACTGTGTAAGCAGCCTGAACGATTTCTGTTTTATCCTAGATTGGAAGAACAAACAAAGGCACATGGATGAGAAAAAGTATGAACAGCTTTGGGTGCTGAATGAGACTGCATATTTTTCTGACCCATCCCAATACTGCCATCGCCATTCAGCTGGTATCTGTCCTACAACGTTTTTTCGAGAGTTAAATGTACAGGTTAAGCAAAAATTGTTAGGTAGGTATGATATTCACTGGTGAAGAGGTGGCTCTGAGCAGAGCAGACATAACATCAGTCTTCTTCATATTCAGTGGTATCAATAAGATTAAATAGTCAGAGACATCATCCTACAGGACATGGGTGGACAACCTATGGAACAACCTACCTGGAGTGGCAGTGGATATTATGGTAGTAAGAAGGGTTTTGCATTATTTGTAGCTCCTGCTACTGTTCTGGCTTTCAGGCCTTCCTTTGCTGTCTTACTTTCAATTTTGCAGTCTCTCAGTGCTGCTTTACCATTATTTGGCCTGGAAGCAATCCATCTCTTTCCATTATTCATAGACTGTCCTTTTGTTTAGCATCAGTTGCCTTAGGTCCCTCTTGAGCCTGCTGCTGGGGGTGCCACTTCTTGGGTCTTTTCACTTATTTCTTCAAGAAATACAACATCCGTAGTGGCTTTGAGTGCCTTCTACTATAAGCACCACATGTGTTTGCATTACCAGCCTCATGCAGCCACTCCAGTACCTTGGGGACCAGTTTCTGTATCATGGTAAATTCTGCCATTCAGAAGTTTCTGGTCCTGGTGGCTGACATCTGGCTTATTATTTCCTGTCACCAGGGAGAAGCTGACCGAATTCTTGTCATTCTCTAACACTGTTTCCTTAATTTTCAAATTGGCTATTACCCAATCCCAACTGCTGAGAATAAGATCAAGTAAGCGTGATCTAAAACTTAGTACTGTATTGCTCTAGAAAGCAATTCTTAAAGCAGGGTAACCTCGAGACTGAAAGAGCAGATGGGGTGGCTTGGTTTATTGAAATGTCAAAATAGGTCAAGAACAATGCTCTAATTTTGTGCAACAAAAATAGAATTTTATGGGTTTTAAAGCCCCCCTGCCATCCTCTTCCCTTGGTGCCCCTGCCTTAAAGTGGACAAGACTGTGATCCCAAACCTGCCATTAGACTCTGCAAGATGCAAGTCTATGCCAGGCCGGCCCGGTGGCACTGAGGGCTGAGGCACTGGACACTACACCTCAGGCCACACCAGTGACCTGGGTTTGGTGATGGACTCAGGTGGCCGGGGGTCAGCAGGGGAGGTAGACAATGGAGCATCCAGAGGACAGCTCTCCTCTCCTTGGGGAGGGATCCAGGATTTCTTGGTGCACTAGTGGCCCCCAATGAAGATCAGGGGCAGTGCAGGCACATCAGCCAACATAAGGGGAGGAGTGCAGCAGATGCCAGCAGGGCAGCCATGCACAGGTGTCATTGCATGCTGCTCTCCAGGAAGGGAAAGAAGTGGAAAAACCCATGCTAGCCAGGTTAGGTGATGGCTGTCCTCCAGGGGCTGAAGCTCCACATGCCCATCACTGGCCATGACTCTGATTCTACCCCTTGGGGATCCTTGGCCTTCTCCTATGGGGCCAAGGAGAGGTGGGGATCCTGACTCTGACGTATCCATCAGTAGGAGTGGTTCAAGTGGGTGATTAGGGGCAGAAGTCGATTGAGATCAGCCCAAGAGAAGCTCCAGACTGGTAGGAAAGAAAAATGGTCTAAAAAAAAAAAGATGCAAGTCTATGCCTTGGATCCCCTTTGGATCAAAACAGCATTTGATTAGATTTCTCTTAAAATTAATAAATGATGATAATGAGAGAATTTAAAGTAAGCAGCCTAAACATGTCAAATGGCTATACCAATCTATATTAGCAATCTCCTACTCAGACTTATTATTCACTGATATTCCAAATCAAGAACCTCCTACAAGTGCCTATAGATATCATAAAAACACAGGAAGGAAAGCATTTGAAGCAGTTGCTCAAGTCACCCAACCTTCCCCACCAATGTTGAAGAGGAACCAAATGTAAAAAACTCAAGCAGGCAGTGTTCAGCAACCTCAATACCGAATGTGACTGCTACATCTCCAGTATTCGGGCCATGCAAGCTTCCACCCCACCAACCTGCCCACCACCTTTTTACCATCTAAGTACATCTAAAATCAGCACAGCAAATATATTACACAGGTGCATAGATACTTACCAACGAAGAAAGGCTCATGGTCCATCTGTAATGTAGATGTCCAGATATAAGGAATTTGAAATGAGTAAATAATACTAATCGGTATAAACAGACAGTGTGTGTGTGTGTGTGTGTGTGTGTGTGTGTGTTATATATATATATATATATATATATATGTTGCAAAAACTTTGTTAATGCATCAGTTGGGATGAATACCATAGCAATAAAAGCAAGGAAATGAGGTGTTAGGTTTTCCAACCCTAACGCCCAACCCCCAGGGTTCCCACTCCACCACACCATCCCCCCACCCTCCATACAACAACAGGCATTGGGGTGTGCCATGGGGTTGTCAGGCCCAAGTCTCACCCCATTGCATGTGTAAACAACCTTACACACTACAGTATAGTATTTTTTTTTTTTATCTTAGCTTTTGGGGTTTTGTCTTTCCTTGTTTATACAGTGCCTCTACCAATTTTTCAGTTGTCTTTTTACTCTAATGTAAACTCCTATATTTTCAACCATATTGTAACAAATGTTTTACTCCTGTTGTAATTCTTTGTACCCAGGTCATACCTGGAAATAAGCCTTGACTCAGTGTGCCTTTCCCAGTCACCTATTTTAAATAAATAATAATTAAAAATGGGGTGAGAGTTAGGCCTGATGATCCCATGGCACACCCGATGCCTGTTGGTGTGTGGAGGGTGGAGGAGTGGTGTGGAGTGGTGGAGTGGAAACCCTGGGGGTGGAGCCTCATTTCCTTGCTTTTATTGCTATGGTATTCACCCTAATTGATGCATTAATTAAGTTTTTGCATCTAATTTCCTTACTTTTTGAGATAGCATAATAGTATCCTCATTTTACTGTGGGAGCTCATGGTCCTTTGGACCCTGCACTTCCATACCTCCATACAGATAGTACAGCACTATCTGTATGTTACAGTGGGAGTGCAGGGTCCTTTGGACCCAGCGTTCCCATCCCTCCATATAGATAGTATAACAGTATCCATATAGTGTCAGTGGCTCACCAGGTAGAACTCTTGCCTCTTAGGCCAGGAGATCAAAAAGGTTGTGGGTTTTATACCCACACCAGGCACTGATTAATATCCCAATACTGACACTGCACTGCAGCATGAGGGAATGCTGCACTCCTGAGGTGCCATCTTTCAATGAGATGTTAAACCGAGGTCCCATCTGCCTGTTCTGGTGGTAGTTCAGGTGGATGTTAAAGATCCCATGACACTTCTAGAAAAGAGTAGGGAAAAGTCTTATTGAAACAAACCAGTCTACATACAAAAAAAAAAACAATGATCGCAATATATTCATGCAATCCAAAACAAAGACATATTCACATTACAGCAAAATCTGAATCAGTAATCCAAGGTGGATGTTTCCACCTTTCCAAAAGTTCACATCTAGACTTTGTTGTACAGTCAGAGTTGTACACAATCTTTAAGTCTTTCATTATTTTACCAGTTATGTTTAAAATAGGTACAGTCTTTTTGTTAAAATGTAAACAGGCATCTTGCCATCCATATATGTCATTTGATTGCTGTAACAACCAATCCTAATGTGTGCTGGTTCCATTTTCTCCACTGGTGTGAAAAATGTCCATACATAATATTTTCATAGGAAATAGTCTTCCATCCTAGTGCCAATTGAGTCCAAAGCCAATAATAAAGGAACACTGAAAGAAAAAATGGTTTATGGTTTCCTTTGCTGAATACAGCTAGGCCATATACATAATCTGTCCGGTAATTGTTTGTGTTTATGGTTTGATTTGACATTTATTCTCTCATGGCAAGAGAGCCAGTGGAAGTCCTACATGTGGGTAGGTATTTTATCATTATTAAGAAGCCTTTTCTAGGCTGGCAAGGAAGCTGGTGGACATTTGTCAAATGGTACATCTTTCATACAAACCGTAGAGAGTAGATGATTATAAAGCTTTTCATGGGGCATAGTTATGATCATCTGACATGTTACCTTCCACTGTTTCAGTCGAAGGAAAGTGTCCCTTGTATAAGTAGGTATAAGCACTGAATTGCGTAGAGTTTTTAGAGAGGTGGTTTCCACTGTCTAAACCAAGTTTTATAGCAGTGAAATAACCATGATTCCCAGCCAGACTGCTTCTGTATCAAAATAGATTTAAATATTAGCCGTAAAAAATATATACTGTTAAAAAATAAGAGGGGATTAACCATACATAGTTCTCCTTCTGATATAGGTAAATATGTAATATTTCACTTTATTAGATTGAGGCGGCTTCTCCAAAATGCTTGGAAGAACAAACTTAATATGGGTGTTTCCAATATATACAAAGAGTGGTATAAGATAAGTCTTTATCAAATAAACTGTTTTCTTTTTTCCTAGCTTCCATTTATTCCAATTAAGAACTTTTTGTTTTCCTAAAGCAAGTTTATCTTCCCAATTTGCTACATCCATGTCCGACCTTCCAAATTGAATACCTAGGATGGTTATAGGATCCATTTGTATTGTAATATGTCCAATTGTACGTTGTGAGGAGCTAGAGTTTCTATCCAAACAATACTCTCTGCATGTATCTAGGTTCAGGGAAGCTCCAGAGAGAACGTCAAAGTCTGCACATTTATTTAGAGTGCATACTATGGATAGTGCGGCTGCTGCTAAAATGCACGTCATCTGCATGTGCCATAGCTGCATGTGGCACCCTGGTTTCAGTGGTACCTAAGTGTCAGATACTAGGTGTCCTATTTATAGTACATAATAAAGGGTCAATAAAAATATAGTAAGGGCTGTGGGGCAGCCCTGATGCATCCCCTTTGATGGAGATTAAGGACCCTCCAACCGCTCACAACTGGCTTTAAAGTTGTTGTTCTGTACAGTGCCTGAATTCATTTACTTAGAGTATGTGGAATGTGATCATGCTGAAAGGCAGCCCATAGAAAGTCATGGTTGATGGAATCGAACGCATTTCTCTGATGAAGGAAATGATGTATCCTGAAATGGCTTTTTCTGTCTGGATTCAAACAATTCCCAGAGTAGGATAAAGTGGTCCGAGATCTTCCTATCATGAATGAAGCATGACTGCACTTCAGAAATTACCAGAGATGCAATGATTGCCAATCATTTGTTATAATTTTGTTAATATTTTAAAATCTGTATTTAGCATACTGATAGGCCTCCAATTTTGCAATTTTGTTCTATCACCCTTTTGAATAGGGAGATTAGGGTTCCCATGTTCATAGATAGGGTACCTCACTTAATTGTAAGATAGTATTGAATACTGATGAGAGTTACCACACAGTTCAGTACTGATGCATTTATATAAGTTATTAGGTAAGACATCTGGCCCAGGTGATGTGTTATTTTTAAGAAGGACATAGTATCAAAAACTTTTGAGGAGAAATGGATTGGCAAACTTGGTTGAATAGTGATCAGGTACCTCCGGTACAGAAATGTGTGAAAAATATTCATAAAACTAGGAGGTATTTGTTTGAAAAGGGGCATATAGAGTACTAGTATATAAGTAAACTTGATGTAAGATTTCATCATTTTTTGTTAACTTATTTCCTAGGCTATCTGTCAAACATGAAACCTCTTTCCTTTCTACAAAGTAGCAGCCACAGACATTGCCAGCTATTTCTGAAATTTCTGTAATATTTCTTGAGAAATCTCCTGCTTTCTGCATTTCCGCAGTAGGGGCAGCAGAGAGAAACTCTTTAGAAATGTTGTGAAATATCTGGAAATAGCCGGCAATGTCTTTGGATACTACTATATATGATGGAGATTGGCATCAAAAGTAGATAGAATCAGCCTCTCCCTTTGTGCCGTATTTTTGTTGGTGGTAGAGCTGTTGAACTTTAAGTTTGTGAAAAGCCATCATATCTTTTTTCAGTAAGCTATTGTTGAGATTTTGACCAGTTTCATATGAAATAAATAATAAATGTTGAAGTTGGTAACATTTTTGGAGGTATGTAAGGTAGGAAGTGCAGCTTCTCTGAGTACTATATGATTTTAAAAGTTTCCGTAATTCACATTTTTTGTCTTCCCAGCATTTAAGGGGGTTGTTAAAAAAGACCAATACAGATTTTCTTGCTTTAAGAAATTGTTTCAATTCCATCAAGAAATCAGGAACTGTGAGAAGAGAAGAATTAAATTTCCACAACCCTGGGCCTTTAGAAAATACAGATACAGTCCCTATGCACACCGAGACTATATTATGGTCAGAATAATCAGCAGGAATTACTTTAGCATGTTTCAATGGAATATACTGTGAAGTAAAGATATAATCTATTCTAGTAGCCAGGGTTGTTTTCTGAAATGTGGGGGTATACTGCTGAGTGATTATAAAATAGGCATCTTGCAAGCAAGCCATAGAAATGATCTGGTTCAGAGGGTGTGTATCACAATAAATGTTCTATTCTTTGAGGAATGACTTCTATCCAGGAGGCTCAAGCCACAGTTAAAGTCCCCCCAAAAATAATATTTCTGGAGGTATGAAGAAAAGGTTGAATAGAATGTAGAACATCAATACTAGTAGTTTAGTTTGTGGTGCATATAAGTTAATAATCCTATAGGAAACTGAATGTAACAGTACATCTAGTATCAACACCCTTCCTGGGACTACATCATACAACTTATGCAGTTTTATTTCTGGTATCTGAAATAAAATACTCACCCCTGAGCAGGTGACTTGGCCATTCGACCAAAAAGAAAGGCCCAAGTGCCATTCCTTCTGAGCTTGCTGTATACCATGCAGGGTATGGAGTCTAGTATCCTGCAAAAGAATAATCCCTGATTTCAAGTTTTCGAAAAGAAAGAAAACAGTGTGCTGTTTATCATTTCTGTGAATGCTATTAACATTCACAGTGAAAACAAATAAATTCTCAGCCATATACCATAGGAGGAGAAGGAAGCAACACCCAAAAATAACCCTCATAATCATTATTTCAATGTAATTTTCCCAATTCACTTGTTCGTTATGCTTTGTTTTCATTTTTGCTTTACGCTTCTGGGGGTCTGGGACCCCTACATGCAATTCCGAGTCAATTGTAACCTCTGGATGAGAGGAGGGGACAGATGAGGAGTCTGATTCCACATCAAAGTCTTCAGAGGGGGATTGTAGTATATCAGATCTGTTTGTTATGGCGATATTGTCATATTTATTTATTTATTTATTTATTTATTTCATTTTTGTTGACTGGGTAAGCGCACTAGACAAATCCTGCCTATTTTCAGGCACGACCCAGGGAAGGGGGATGCAGATGAATGCCAACTGACCTTGAATCAGATTAAGCTGTTGGTGGTATTTTTATTGAATGAGGGGAAATTTGGCCAGAACACCGGGGAAATTCTCCTACTCTTTTCGATAAGTGCCATGGGATCTTTAACATCCACCTGAAGTACCACCAATACAGGCAGATGGGACCCCGGTTTAACGTCTCATCCGAAAGACGGCACCTCAGAAGCGCAGCACTCCTCCCATGCTGCACTATGGTGTCAGTACTGGGATAGTAACCCAAGTGCCAGATGTGGGAACTGAACCCACAGCCCTCTGATCTCCCGGCCTCAGAGGCAAGTGTGCTGCCTACTGAGCCACTGACATTGATGTGTGGAGTGTTTTACAAGACTTCGGGTCATCCTATGACTCCTGGATGGTAAAGGCACCTTGGGAGGGGCATATCTAAAATCCAGGGGGAGTCTGTGTGGGAACTAATCTCTATAACATAGAAACATAGAAACATGGAAGCTGATGGCAGATAAGGACTGCAAGGCCCATCCAGTCTGCCCATTTCTTTTCCTACCTTATAAATGTGTCATTGGCCTTGCTCTGTCAATGGCCTATCTATTCATGCTCATCTGTATTGCTCCCTTATGCCTATCCCATGCCTGTTTGAAGCCTTGCACTGTATTCATATCTACCACTTCCTCAGGTAGGCCATTCCATGCATCCACCACCCTTTCTCTGAAAAGAACTTCCTCACATTATCCCTTAATCGGCATCCCTCTAATCTCATGCTGTTTCCTCTTGTCCTGCTATTTTCTTATATTGAAACATTTAGACTCTTTCACCTTGTTAATGCCTTAAGGTGTTTACATTTTTGATCATATCACCTCTCTCCGCCTTTGCTCTAGAGTATACATATTGAGCTCCGTTAATCTGTCCTCATATTGTTTTCTGATGCACTATTTTGGTTGCCCTTCTCTGGATTGCCTCAATTTGGTTAATGTCCTTGTGAAGGTGTGGCCTCCAGTACTTCACATGAGTACTCAGATAGGGCCTAACCAGCATCTTGTAAAGATGGATTATTACCTCCCTCTTCGACTTGTGATACCACTACTAATACACCCTAACATCCCCTAACCTTACCTACTGCTTTTGTGGTCTGCTTGGATGATTTCAGGTCATCAGTGATGATGATGCCCAAGTCTCTTTCTTCGCTTGTGACTGCCAGCAACTCCCTCCCAGCCTATAGGTGACTTCAGGGTTTCTCTTCCCTATGTGCATGATCTTGCACTTCTTTGCATTAAACCCCAGTTGCCACTCTTCAGACCATTTTGCTAGTTTGTCCAGATCTCTTCTCATTCTGCCCACTCCATCTGGATCATCTACACTGTTGCAGATCTTGGTGTCATCTGCAAACAGACAAACCTTACCCTCCAGTCCATCTGCTATGTCACTGATGAAGATATTGAAGAGGACTGGCCCCAGGACTGATCCCTGAGGTACCTCACTTGTGACTTGCATCTCTTCTGACTGTTTACCATTTAGGTTGAGGCATCTGCAAAGAGGGATGCTCTGATCTTGAGGAGCCTGGAGGAACTGTAGGTTCAGGCTCCAGCTGAGGAGGTTTGGTAAAGCACCTCCTGGTGGGGTAGAGAGTGTATGATCTGTCTTCTGGAGGGTGGGGTTTTGTAGGCTTGGGCCTGGAGGTCCCATTCTTAATCCTATCTTTTGGGCCTGTGAAATCAGAAGCCACTGTTCTGGCCCCATCATGATGATCAGCTTGATTGTGGGCAGCCCAGGGCAATTTTGGAAAGTGTGTCCTATATCTTCACACAAGCTACATTTTTACTCATTCAAACAATTGCCCCAACATGCCCCAATTCCCCACATGTTACATTTCATCTTGTTGCAAGCACTGCTGAGGTGTGTTGCCTCCCCACACCTGTAACAGGCTTTAGGTTGGCCTGGGTAGAACAACACACCTCTAACACTACCCCAAAAAAAAGGAATTAGGAAGATGAATCACCCAAGCATCAGCAGAATGTAGTAAGACCTTAACTTTCCACTCCCAAGTCCAGTTATGTTCAGAGTCCAAGATGGCTTGGGGTCTCCCAAGACAGTAAAGCATTGTTTCAACCAGTAAATTAAATAATTTCTGCTTACCCCTTCATTATGAAATAGAATAGTTATTGTTTTGTAAGCTGGTTTGGTTAAGGGTGTAGCCAGGAAAGGAGTGCACAAAGCTGTTTTTCTAAAGTGTTTGGTACTTAGTCCAGAAATGTCCCAGTCCCTGGGAGGTTTTGAAACTGATATTGAAAACAGTCTCTCCAGAAACATGTATGAGGGTATATATTTTGTGGGAAAAACTTTATAGATTCTTTCAACAGGATTTTGCCACAAACAATCTATCTGGAGGGTCTAGCATGGCCCCGAGTTAGGACAGCCACACAGCATTATGCCTTTTAGCTTTAAGAATAGGAAGTTTAAAGAGTGAGGCTATGGTCGCCGAGACCCTCTTGTCTGGGATTTGGAATGTTTTCAGTTAGTGGGTCTGCCGTAGTCACAGGTTTGGCTGGAAAAGATCCTGTTTTAGAAGTGCTAGGTAGATTTAATTTGGGGTTCTGAGTTAGTGCTAAGTCTGTAGGGATTTCCAAAACTTCACCCAGTGTGCGAGTCGGGTGTGGAAGGACAGAAGTACGCTGTGCAAAGTCCGAATTTTTAGGCATCGCAATTGGAGAGGGCCTCTTCCTGCCATTGTCCTGTTTCCTTGTTCAATTCCCAACCTGCTCCCTTTAATGCTCTTTCCACAGTCCAATCTTCTGAAGAAGTAGTATCAGATACAGTGATAGGAAAAGGGAATTCAGTACTTACTATGGGCTCAACAGGCTGTTTATTGGGCAGCATTCACTTGTCTGAGACACGCTGGTCTGTGGAGTTTTCTGCCTTGTTAATCAGTGGTTCGTTTAATGCTGTGACGTCAGGACCCAGCTGGGTTGGTTTGCAACAGACCTTGTTCTGTCAGCCTGGAGCTGCCGTAATTGCTGTTTTAGGATCATTTTTTTGAAAATAAACTTTCGTTCCTCTGTCTCAAGTAGTTTGCTGATATGAGAATACAACTCTGAAATAAACTCCATCTTTTCTTGCTCAGGAATCGTCATTATGTCCTGCTCCATCTTATGACTAGCAGAGTCGCCCAGGAGTGCAAGTCCACACTGTTCTCCAGCTGTTGCCGTAACTTAGGTATCAAGTCTCAAGGAGTACATTATTAAATTTGCAGTCCACAGTTTCTTTTCTAGGGGTCTCTAGCTGTTGGGAGGTGGGAGATGAGACCATCTATCTGACCTCCATAGCCTCCACCTGTCCGTTCTTGCCAGTGTCTGCCATCTTGGCCAGTAGCCAAGGCAGCAGAGTGTCCCCCTACAGTTGAGTAGGGGAATTTCCCTGGTGCCCTGGCCAAATTTCCCCCCATTCTCTAAAAATAACACCAACAGCTTAATCTGATTCAAAGTCAGTTGGCATTCATCTGTATCTCCTCCCCCCCCCCCCGGGTTGTGCATGAAAATAGGCAGAATTTGTCTAGTGTACTTACCCGGTTAACAAAAACTAAATAAAATAAATAAATAATAAAATAATATTTTACGGTTCGGACCCTGTGCTCCAATTCCTCCACAGATGCACATATGTATGTAGCTGTGGAAACACAGGAATCTGTGTCCCCTGCACTTTCACACATAAAGTTATGAGCAGGCATAGTGAAATTGCAACAAATAGTCATAACTGTGCCATCTTAAATACTTTTCACCCCAAATGTTCAACATAACGTATCACCTCACCACATGTATCCAGTACAGAAAAGTTTAAAATCCCTGTCAAAATGTTATTCGACAAACTGTAACATTATTTTGCACCACAGGTGCATGAAAAATTTTTGGCAGGATTTGAAAAATTACAGCTGTACTGTTCATGAGGTGGTGTGGAAAAATGGTAATGGTAAAAATCTGGAGTGAAAATATGAAAAATGGGTGAAGTTACAAGCGTGCATAGAAACTGCGCAATGCGCACTCATAACACTGTCATTTTTTGGAATTTTTTCACCAACTTTTCAACATGAGCTTCTTGGAACATCCTCTCATGAACTGTGTAACTGTAATTTTGTTAATCCATCCCAAAAGTTGATTTCACACAGCAACCATGCCATTCCGTGCCAAAGGTGTGAAAACATATTCCAGGCAGGATATGAAAAATGATAGCTGTACTGATCATAAGAAAGTGTGACAAAATGGCAATGTTAAAAATCTGGAGTGAAAATATTAAAAATTGGCAAAGTTATGAGCGTGCGTATAAACTGCGCAACACACCATTGTTTTGTTAATCAGTCCCGAAAGGTGATTCTGTGCAGCAACCATGAAATCACAGTTCAGGAATAAGAAATAAAATGACAGGATCAGTGTGCATAAGGTGGGGTCCCAAGAACCCTATGTTGAAATTTTGGGACCAAAATTCCTAAAATTGGCCTAGATATCAACAGAAGTTAACCCCCCATTGACTGCCATTATACAGCTCACCATGATTCCTCAGATTGCAGTTCAGCTTTGAAGAGTGCAGATGTGTGCCCGCTTCCTGCCTCCGGAGGTAAGTATGGGGTAAGGGGGGTACAGAGAGGTAGGTGTGCAGAGGGAGGGTCAGGATGGGGAAGCTGGGAGTGGGGTGACAACGAGGACCATTTTCTTTTCTGCAGGTGAAAATAAAAGACATTGGGGGACGGTTTTCTTTATTTACAGGTAAACCTGTAAAAAAATTAATTTGGACACACTGGGGTGGGCTCCATTGTGCCACATGAGTTGGGGGAAAATCATGATGATGACAAGGATTGGGCACCACTGTTGGCAATAAAGTGGGCTAGGGGGCATCCAACACCAGGAGGGCACCCTAGTGTCAGAAAGTTAAAAAAAACATTCATCTCAGGCACTGCAGTGGGCTCTCAGTGTGCCACAATACTGGGGGATACACACCAACATGGGATTGGACACCTCAATGTCGGTATGAAAAATAGGAATTGGGAGGGCAGAATAGTTCGATGCAGGTCCTGCATCGAAATTATCACATCAAAATGATTGCAAATTTCGATGCAGGATTCTGCTTTGAAGAAAAGTTGTTGGGGGATGGTTTTCTTTATTTTACAGGGTTAAAAAAAATAATGTGGGCACACTGGGGTGGGCTTCCAGTGTGCCAAGTAAGTAAGTGTGTGTGTGTGCTTGTGTGTGCATACTGAGACAGGGATTGGGTACCCCGTGTTAATATGAACAAATTTCAGACCAAAACCTAAAGCCATTTCCTAGATCCAGGATGACAAAAAATATTAAAAAAAACAGATATTTCTGTTTTGTCAACACTTTATATCTTAGAAACCACTCAATGGATTCTCTCGAATTTGGCAGGTCAAAAGACTAGCCCCTAGAGATTATGCATGCCAACTTTTGTGCAAATCCATTGAATGGCTCTAAAGTTATTAAGGTTCAAAGTTTGGACTTTAACATAGAAGTGCAGTTTCACCCTAACTATACTGGCATGACCGTACCCATATAATGTGTACATATATATATATATATATATATATATATATATATATATATTTACAAAGTGAGCAAATCCTCCAAATCCAATTCCAGTGTTCTGATTGTATAAAATACATCACATGGGCCTGGTGGAACTGAGGGTTGAGGCTGGATGCCACACCTTCCGCGCTGGTGACCCGGTTTGGGAATGGACTCAGGTGCCGGGGTCAGCAGGGGAACGGTTGAGGACTGAGTGCCTGAGTGGTGCTCGCATCCCTGGACTCTGGGGATAGGTTTGGCCCGAGAGCCAGGGATCCCCAGTGAGACTGGGAGCACTGCAGCAAGCCAGGCAAGCATGAATTAGCGTGGCCAATGCAGGCAGGGTTGCTGTGCACCAAGGCATCGAGACGTGCCCATACACAGGAGCGGACACTACAGAACATGGAAAAACACAGTCCTGGGAGTAGGCTAAGGCACCATCCTCCATGCCCACTGCCGGGTTAGACCCGGCCAGCCTTCAAGATTCCTCTGCCATGGGCCCACATCTGCAGCTGGAGGCTACGTGTAAGTGCGCCCAAAGTAGGTGGGGGGACCCACCCTGGAGGGGTCAAGCCGGGGTGCCAGCTGCAAGGCAGGGTGGAGGAGAGAGGAGGTCCAGTCGGGAGGACTTCAGGTAGGGCAGGATCAGGATGAATGCCCAAGTGAGGACCCTAGGATCATGACCAGAGAGAAAAGAACTGGGAAAGAAAAACACATTACACATGACTGTGCATTATATCAGAGCGCAACCACACACACCTACACTTTACCCCCTCAAAACAATTTTGACATTTTATAAGATAGATAAACCACTCTAGAGGTGTGCAGTCGCTTCTGATATATGCACGCCTTTGGGCAGTTGATTTACACACCAGCAAGTGAGATCAGAGCAATTCATCAAGCCACCTTAGAGTGGTTTATCTAGTACATATACAGTATATATATATATATATATATATATATATATATAATAAGACTGTACATGGAGTGTGCAGTATATGAGACATGACATGGTTTGACTCAGAATACACCATCTGTTACAAACCTCTCACCCACCTGAAGGCATGCCTCTCCATACAAAAGCTTTCAGAATCACTGTCAATGTTAAACCCACTGATTCAAAGTCTGTATAGACAAAGCTCTGTGGGCTTAGTGCAGACCACCCTTATCAGCAAGTGCTGTACTCAACAATACCAGTAATGTCTCAGCACCTACAATAATGGATAAGATTTTATTTCAAAGTAACTAAACTATTTATTTTTGGGGTTTGGATAGTAGTGCTCACCATGAATGTTTAATGTGCAGTGCAGGGGTCAAAGCCACTGATTCTGTGAATTTATTTAATCACTGAAACAAGCTTTTAGGATGAAATATCAGCATTGCAAGACAGGCATGTTTCACACTACTGCAAGCTCTGCTCTAGCTACTGTATGCTAGAAACAGAAACTCTGAACAATATCATATACTTTTGTTTTTGATTCAGATAGAGACTTAGGGCAAGATTTTAAAAAATATTGAGGCTGGTACAATTCCTGTTTTGGGCTGCACCAGCATCAAAATAAATGCACCAAAACATCTGAATGCTATTTTCAAATGCTTTGATGCATTTGCAACAGTTTACCTGCTTTATGGTAAACAAATGACTGCATTATTATTGCTTTGATGAATGCATATTTTTTCAAGTACAACTTCAGACACTTGCGACAAAATGCTAGACCATATTTTAGAGGGTTAACTTTTTTTTTTTTTACTATGCTTTCTGCATCTCTGCCTGGCAGTCACCGGCTGTTTTCTCCCTTCCAGGCCTATCAGCTGCTGTTCCCAGGACTTGCCTCCAACACATAAGTGTCCCATGGATTACCCCCCATGGTAGAGCCTTCTGGGTTCCCTAGCCTGGTCTGAGTTACAGCGGGGTTGTGGACGGCAGCCCATTGAGTAGTGTGGGGCCTGTGTAGAAAAGACAGCTTCACTCATGCTGCAGGTCAAGGAGGTACTATCTTTGGTCCCCTCTCCATGAATGCTTATTGGGCTAGGACCCCAGTGGAAGGCTACACACAAGCATGCAGATGTCTGGGACAGGATGCAACTTTCCTCCCTTTGCAGCTCCACTCCACTGACTCCAATGGTCACCTAGAGGACAGTCTTGTAGCAGATCAGGTGTCCCACCCTCCCCAGAGGAGGAGAACTTACTCTGGGATTCTCAAGTTACCCCCCCCCCGGGCTGGCCCCGATGACCTGGGCTTGCTTTCAGACCTTGGTCACCAGTGTTATGTGCATTAGCTTCACGTTGTGACTGATGGGCTGACTTTAAGATAGTCAGCTCTTTTGATACAAGCAGTGCAATTCTGCTACAGTCATGATGCAAGTCAATGTATGTGTTAGTGGGGCTCTTTGATAATCCTGCCCATTATATTCTGATCACTCCTGTGCCATGTAATGGTGTAGGAGGAAATAACTTCCCTTTCAGGAAGTGGGTCTGGAAATGGGTGGTAAGTTGTTCTTTTGGGCCCAGCTAAAGTGAGAATCACACACAAAAAAAAACAAAACTCATAGCTGGCCCGGAGGTTCTAAGGGTTGAGGCGCTGGATGCCATTTCGTGCCATGCCGGTGACCCGGGTTCGGGAACATGCCTGGGTTGTTGGGGAGGAGGCAAGAGATGGATTGAGCAGCTGCTGAGCAGCTCTCCTCTCCCAGGGTTGGGACCCAGTTGCAACAACTGCAAGGCTGCCCCCGGGTGGAGGCCCAAGGGTAGTGCAGATGGGAGCGGCTCGAATAGAGACTGCTCTGTGCATGTGCCTCCACATGCGCTCAAACAACTGCAGAAAGGGTTGGGGAGATAAGTGGAAAACTGGAGCTGGCAGGCTCCATGATGGCCAATGGCTCTCACACAGGTCCCGGAGTCTAAGATGTTGGAGGCTACCAGGGCGTGATGCCCTTTATTCACCAGCCCTGCCACGGGGGGGGGCAACCCCTGGTGGACATATCTGGTGGGTCAGGTGTTGGAATCAGGGGCCGGAGAATGAGCCCCTTCAAGGGAGGAGCTGGAGCTGCAAGCCATCCCAGCCTGAAGGGGAGAAAAAACCTTGACTTGAAAAAGGAAAAAGAAAAATTCATAAAAGTTTCAATAATGATGAACTGTCAGTATTCCTGAAGGTTCACCATCTAGTCAAAGAAGATTCCTTCTCTCCATCAAATTTCACTGCCGACTTAGTTGCTTCCATTCAAGCACTAACACAGTAATTAAGCAATAATGACTGAAGAGCCAGTCATTTCTTGTAGATTAACGATCGGTTGGAGGGAAGGGAACCCCACCCAGTAGGTCATTAATCGACTGGAAATGAAGGGCTCTGAGGGCATTATTGCAATTATAAGTCTAATCGCAATAATGACACTATTTGTAAAACTTTTTTTTCATGCCAGTGCGCCCCAGCACTGTTTCCTGAGGTAACATTTGTAGCTATGCTGAAGTGCTGGTGGTAGGAGCGATGGTTCAGTTTTTATTTTTTAATTTTCGTTTCTTCATGTGCACTGATAGCAGTGCCAAAAACACTTCTTTGTTTCACCACCGCCTCCCGCCAGTGTAGAGCACTGTGATCAGTCAGTGGCTGCTGTGCTGCATTTCTAAGAGACTTCAGACCAGCACGCAGCCAATCAGTGAGCTTCTTTAGCTTGTGAATAATTAATTTCATTTTTTTGTTTCATTTTTTATTTTTAACCAGGAAATGGACTGGGCACAGCCCTTTTCAGACACACCTGACAATGAACAACAGACAAACAGTTACAGCCAACCATATAAGAATACAGATATATACAACATAATAACTTCAAAAACAATTAAACACATTCTCATTCTTTAAGAATAAAAATAACCCTTTCCTAAAATGTGTTAAATTATGTACTTCCTTTGTCAAATGGGTGTATTCGTTCAGAAGGGAGGGTGTGTACCAATAGAAAGCTTTCCTGGTCATCTGTAGATTAAATCTCAGAACGACTAAGTCCTGGACCCCATGATTTCTTATTCTTTGTTCCCTTTTTACTGGAACCAGTGCCCCAGAGAGCACCTGGGGGTCAGCAGCTCTTAATACCCTGAATACAAAGTTCCCTAACTGTTGTCTTATTCTCTTTTCTGGAGACAGTACTCCCAGTTACTTATAAAGCTCACAATGGTGCATGCGTTTTGGAGCCCGAAGTGCAAATCTGCAGATATTGATGAATAAGGTCCTATACTTTGACTCAAACACCCCATTGTTATTAAAAAACATTATGCTACCATATTCCAGTATGGGCATCAAGACTTGCTTGGCTATGACTATCCAGGCTTCATCAGTCAATGAATTTATGTTCCTGTATACAGCAGGTATCCTATTTTTGGTTGAGCCTCTTCCTGTTTTTCATTATGTGGAACTAGGCTCAAACAAGGTTTCAAAAGAACTCATAGATATTTTAAAGAAGAAGCCAAAGGGAAACTTGTCCCATTTTGACCAGTAATTAGTAGTTTATTTTCTTTTTGCAATTTCTGTGAGGTTTCAAGTAGCATATTGTTTGTTTTAGTCTCATTTAGGGTCAGCTTGTTGCCTCAAAACAATTGAGCCAGTATATTATATTTGTTTTGCAAGGACACCTGAAAGATACCACTTGTTGTTGCTGTATCCCCGATTATGGTGTCATCAGCATAAACTCTACTATTTTTATTTGAGAATGGGCTAGGTAAAGCATTCATAACCACTATAAATAGTAAGAGCCCTAGCACTGATCCCTGGGGTACCCCAGCCTCTACTTTCAGTGGTTCTCAGATTGTGTCCCTGATCTTAACTCTCTGTCCACCATTACTCATGTAGCTCTGGAACCACTCACCCTCTGTTCCATTGACCCCCAGGTTGCCAAGTTTGTACAAAAGCAGCTCATGGTCCACTGTATCGAAGGCACCGGCTAGGTCCACGAACACCGCACCCATGGCACATCCCTCCTCACAAGCCAACAGTACAGCGTCTGAGAACCCAGCCAGCACCATCACAGATGACTGCCCCCCCCCCCCAAAATCCATGCTGCTGGTCAATAAGCAGATCGTGCTCCTCCAAATGGTAAAGCAGCTGCCATGATATGCACTTCTCTAGCAGCTTGCTGACCACTGCTAACAGAGATCTGGGACTGTCATTTAACATTGTTAATCTGTCCCCTCCTTTATATATTGGAATCACTCCTGATTCTTTCCATTTGTGATGTACTAACCCTTTTTCCAATGATAGATTGAATAATCTAGTTAAGGGGGCTGCTATGTGTATGGCTGACACTGTAGTAATTTAAGAAGTAATTCATCCAGGCCTCCACTTTTAACCTCTTTTAATCCTGTTAGCAATACCAGATTAATTAGACTTATAATGACATTTATAACAAGCATTTGTCAATGACAGATGTTGATTGCGTTGGTCTGTTGAGCTCGCTCAGTGACTCTCTGTCACTGGCTCAGTCTGTTTGTCCTGGTGCTGCAGGCTGCTCTTTTGTACTGGGCTGCTGCCTGTGTTGGCACTTTGTTCTGCAAAGGAAGAAATATGCAGCTGTCCCAACAGAGCTCCACTGAGGTGGCTCACTCTCTCTCTCACTTGTTCATTCAGCAGAAGGGCAGACAGCAAGGAGAACCAGGGATAAAGGACAACCAAGGAAGGGGCTGGAGTAGAACACGAAAAACAGTCTAGGGAGGTCAAATCACGGAACTATGTGTGCAAATGCCAGAGCCTTAGCAACAAGATAGAAGATCTGAGGCTGTCATGGTGCAGTCAGACTGGACATTGTGGCCATCACTGAAACCTGGTGTAATGATAACCACGACTTGTAGATGGCCATACCTGGCTACAACATATTCAGAAGAGACAGAGCAGGTAGGAAGGGAGGAGGAGTGGCACTGTATGTGAAAAATGACATAAGGGCCACAGAGATCCAGGAGGAACAAAATGGGGGAGAGATACTTTGGGTTAAGCTGGAAAGGAAAATGGGGACAGCCATCCGCACAGGTGTGGTCTATAGACCACCAGCCCAGGAGGAAGAAACAGATAGGAGTTGATGCTAGCCATCCAAAGGATGGCAGACAAGGTAAGGTAGTACTGGTTGGAGACTTCAATATTCCAGTCGTGGACTGGAGCATCCCAGCAGCAGCATCAACTAGAGCAGATTTATCCTGGACTCCTTCAGGGTGCCTTCCTCAAGCAACTGGTCATGGAACCAACTCGGCAGAAGGCAATACTGGACCTTGTGCTCACAAACAGGGACAGTGTGATGGGGTAACAGTGGCGGAGCACCTGGGGAACAATGACCACCAGTCATTGTGGTTTGAAATCACAGAAAGAGCAGAACCAAACCACACAAAAAACACTTATCCTGGATTTAGGGGAGCGACTTTGGGAAAATAGGGAGATACTTGAAAGAGGCATTAAGGGAATGGGACAGGAATCAGGGGTTGAGGAACAGTGGGCAGTATTTAAAATGGGGATTACAAGAACTACAGAATTATGCATTAAGCAGGTTAGCAAGAGGAAAAGGAAGAGGAGACCATTATGGTTTTCAAAGAGGTAGCAAAGAAAGTGAAAGCCAAAAGATTGCATTCAGACAATACAAAAGACACAGGCAGAAGGGGATAGGAGAAGTACCAGTAGAAGCAAAGGGAGGCAGGGAGGTCAGTAAGGAAGCCAAGCTCAGACAGAAGAACACATTGCAAAATCAGTGGGTAGAGGGACAAACCTTTACAGGTACATATGAAAAAAGAAAGACAAAGGGAGGGATAGTGAGACTGAAGGGGGAGGATGGGGGCTGCGTGGAGGATGACAACAGTAAAGCTGACATATTGAACAGGTATTTCTGCTCAGTCTTTACTGAGGAAGAGGAGGGTAATGGGTCTGAAAGGAGTACAAGGTGTGAGAATGGTGCAGAAATGTACACAAGTCCCTTTACACGAGAAAGGGTCCTGAAGGAACTGGAAGTAATAAGAGTTGATAAAGCAATGGGGCCTGATGGGGTGCACCCCAATGTCCTTAAAGTACTAAGAGAGGTGGTGGCTGAACCTCTGGCTATCCTGTTTAGCCGATCACTGGAAACAGGGGAGGCACCCAAAGACTAGAGGACAGCAGATGTAGTCCCCTTATACAAAAGCGGGAACAAAGAGGGAGCAGGGAACTACAGACCAGTCAGCCTCACCTCAGTAGTGGGGAAGATCATGGAAGCACTACTGAAGGAGAGATTGGTGGAACATCTGGTTGTCAATGGACTACAGGACCCAAGGCAGCATGGTTTCACCAGGGGAGGTCATGTCAGACAAAGCTCATTGAATTTTTGACTGGGTGACTAGGGAGGTGGATCAGGGGGGCAGTGGACATGGCCTATCTGGACTTCAGCAAGGCCTTTGACACTGTGCCATAGAAGACTACTACACAAACTGGGAATATGGGTGTGGCAGGACAGTAGTGTGGTGGTAGGTAACTGGCTGTGTGGCAGGACACAGAGGGTGGTGGTAAATGGCTGTCACTCCACAGAGGGAAGAGTGACCAGTGGGTACCACAGAGATCAGTGCTGGGACTGGTCCTATTCAACATCTTCATCAGTGACATTTGCAGGAACCTAGAAGGCAGAATTTCACTGTTCGCTGATGACACAAAGCTCTGTAACAGAGTAGACACCAGAGGGTGTAGACAGAATGAGAAGGGACCTGCAGAAACTTGAAGAATGGTCAGGGGTTTGGCAGTTGAAATTCAATGCAAAGAAGTGCAAGATAATGCATATGGGGCACAAAATCCCTGGCACAATATATCAGTTGGGGGGTGAGGATATAGCATGCACCAAACAGGAAAGGGATCTTGGGGTTATCATCTCTGATGACCTCAAGGTAGGGAAACAGTGTGACAAGGCAGCAGGTAAAGCAAATAGGATGATGGGATGTATAGGCAGGGGCATCACCAGCAGGAAAAGGGAGGTCATAATTCCGCTATACAAGACACTAGTGAGGCCCCACCTGGAGTACAGTGTACAGTTCTGGAGACCATACCTACGTAAGGACATAGACAGGGTAGAGAAGGTTCAGAGGAGGGCAACAAAGATGATGCATGGATTGCATCACAAGTCCTATGAAGACAGATTGAAGGAACTGAACATGTACTCCTGGAGGAGAGGAGGAGAGAGGGATATGATAGAGACATACAAGTATCTCACAGGGAGGAACAGGGTGCAGGAATACACTATTTTTAAGTGAAAAAGATGTACCAGGACTAGAGGGCATGGGATGAAGTTGGAGGCAGGACAATTCAGAGGAAACATGAGGAAGAATTTCTTCACAGAACGGGTAGTGGACCCTGCCAGAGGAAGTGGTGGGTGCTGAAACAATCACAGGATTTAAGAATGCATGGGATAGACATAAAGGAATTCTGGAGGTCAGGGGTAAGGGGCAACAGACTTCTGGAAAACATAAACTGAACTTACAAGCTCAAATGGGCAGACTGGGTGGGCCATAGGCCATTATCTGCTGACACTGTCTATGTATCTATGTTTGTCCTGGCGCTGCAGGCTAACCTTTTGTACTGGGCTCCTGCCTGTGTTGGTGGCTTTTTCTGCCCACAAAGTAATCCACAGCTGTTGCGACAGAGCTCCGTTGAGGTCGCTCACTCCACCTGTCTCATCACTCATTCTGGTTCTCCTGGCACTGCAGGCTGCCCTTTTGTACTGGGCTCCTGCCTCTGTTGGCCTTTTTCTGCCCACAAAGAAATCTGTAGCAGTCCTGATAGAGCTCTGTTGAGCTCACTAAGTCCCCCTCTGCCTCACCTCGCTAGTACTGTTTCTCCCACTGCTGCAGGCTGGCCTTTTGTACTGGGCCCCTGCCTGCATTGACGCCTTTTTCTGCCCACAAAGAAATCAGCAGCAATCCTGACAGCGCTTCGATGAGTTTGGTCACTCCCCGTCCCTCACTCGCTCTCTCGTTCTGTTTCTCCCAGTGCTGCAGGCTGCCCTTTTGTACTGAGCTCTTGTATTGGGGCCTTTGTCTGCCCACAAACAAATCTGCAGCAGTCCTGACAGAGCTCAGTTGAGCTCAGTCACTCTCCCCTCTCACTCGGTCGATCTTAATTTGTTCCTAACACTGATTTCCCAGAGTGACCGTGCTATCCTCCAGCAGGAGTGCAAAAACATGTTTTAGCCAGGATGTGAAAAATGACAGCTTTAATGTTCATAAGGAGGTGTGAAAAAATACCACTGTTGAAAATGTGGTGTGACAATATTACAAATTTGTGAAGTTACAAGGGTGCATGGAAACAGTTCAACACATGCTTGTAACACAGTCATGGTATGGAGTTTCGCCACCAAATTTTGACACAGGGATTTTAAACCTCTGCTCATGAACAGTGCCACTGTCATTTTCTTAATCTGTCCCAAACACTGATTTCCTACAGTGACCACGCAGAGTTCTCTGCCGAACTGTGAAAACACATTTCAGTCAGGATGTGAAAATGACAGCTGTACTGCTTATAAGGAGGTGTGAAAAAATGCCACTGTTGAAAATCTGGTGTGACAATATTACAAATCTGTGAAGTTACAAGGGTGTGTGGAAAGTGCACAATGCACACTTATAACACAGTCAATAGATGGGCTATCATCACCCAATTTTCGACATAGGAATTTTAAGACCTCTGCTCATGAAGAGTATCATTGTCATTTTCTTAATCTGTACCAACAGTGATTTCCCAGTGACCGCTTATTCTGCCGCCGAAGTGCGAAACACATTTCAGCCAAGATAGGAAAATGATAGCTGTACTATTCATAAGTAGGTCTGGGAAAATGACAATGTTGAAAATCTGGAGTGAAAATATAAATTCAGGAGGTTACGCATATGCTTGCCAACTGAGCAATGCACGCTCGTAACACAGTTATTTTATGGAGTATCATTATCAAATTTTCAACACAGGCATTTTAGGACCTCTACTCATGAACAGTGTCACTGTCATTTTCTTAATCTGTCCTGAACACTGATTTCCCACAGCGACCGAGCTATTCTGCGCCGGAAGTGCGAAAACACATTTCGGCCAGGATGTGAACAATGACAGCTGTACTGCTCACAAGGAGGTGTGACAAAATGCCAGTGTTGAAAACTGTGTGAAAATATTGCAATTATTGAATGTTACGAGCGAGTAGCAACTGCTAACGACGTCAGAAACAGTCATTTTAGATTTTTTTACTAAATTTGTAACATAGGCTTTTTGAGACCCCATCTCGCGAACACTGGCACTGTTGTTTTGTTAATTGGCCCTGAAGGGTGATTCTGTGCAGTGATCGGAAACCACCTTTTGGGGCTGATTAACGCCATGACAATTCAAGAATTCATGAGGAGGGTCCCAAAATACCATGTTGAAAATTTGATGAAAAATTCAAAAGTGCCCAAGATATGCACTAAAGTTGAAAACCCTATTTATTACATTATACAGCTTACCAGCATTTCTCAGTTCACGGTCAGTTTGAAGAGCGCAGATGTGTTCCCGGTCCATCAAGACGCCGCGCCAAGCTCCTGAGGTAAGTATCGGGTGAGGGGTGTGTGGGGAGGCAGGGTGCACAGTGGGTGGGTGCAGGTTGTGGGAGGGGACAGGGAGACTACGAGGAACTGTTTCTTTTTTTTCAGGTAAAAAAAATTTGCAGGATGGTTTTTAACTTTACAGGGGCATGTGGCACACTGTGGCGGGACCCCAGCATGCCACCAGAGTATTGCTTTGGGGGGCTGCTGTAGCCGATGGGGCACTGGGCACTTCCATTGGCAAACAACAAAAGAGGCACGCGTGGCACACTGAGGTGGGCTTCAGTGTGCCACGGAGTCTTGCTTTTGTGGGGGCAGCTGTAGCTGATGGGGATTGGGCAACCCCATTGGCAAGGAACAAAAAGGCAGGAATTCCTTTCTGCCAAAGGGATTGGGCATCCCCTCAGCAAACAACAAAGGGGATTCTTTCGCCAACGGGATTGGGCACCAGTCGGCAGACAATAACACCGGGAGGTTACATTATGCCAATGGGGAGTGGGCTCCTCCGTCGGCAAATAAACATGGTGGGGAGAAATATTGTTTGTGAATATGGCGCAAGCTGCTGCCAGGTTCACAAACAATATTAGGGATCCTACATCCCGCTCTGCAATGACGGGTCACTCCCTGATTGCAGCGGATGGCTGACGCTGCAATGATAAGGGGGCCCCTGATTGCAGCGGCTGATTTCTTAGAAGGTTGTGGCATGCTGGCTGAACCACTGTCAGCAGCAGCGTACCAAGGCGCTGGAGGACAGGGGACAAGTCTTTGCAGGCTGTAGGGGCATTGGGCACAACAGTGCCATGCCTTCACAACCTGCTTGTGGAGAAAGCTGCCACAACATGTTTCTTACGAATGCGTGCAATCAACATAAAAAGGGTAGAGAGCTTTCTACATCCTGATTTGTCATGACCCATGTCCTTATAGGACAACAACCCTGAAGGTGGCACTTTTTTGGGCAAGCTGGACACAGCATTGCCCACATATCCATGCCTGCAGGAAACCTTTGAGAAAAAATTTCTGGCAGCCATGTTAGTGATGTAAGAATTTGCCCAAACTTACAAACACGTGTATTTACCAGTTTTCACACATCACAAGTACAGTAAGTAACATAACATTTATTTTTATAGGCATTAAAATGTTTCTGATTTTCATTTTATACATATTTTTACACAAACTGCCTTGCGGGCCTATGATTTGTAGCTGCTGCACTGATCGCTGCTCACTGCAGGTCCAAGCCACCCCGCCCAGCATGTCTGCCTGCTAACTCGCTTGCTGTCTGGTCATGCCATCCACACCCACTTCATCACAAAAGCCCCATTTAAAGCTGGAACACACCATTTAAAATCAAACAGGAAGTTTTTTTTATCTTCTTAAACAACATGTGGCCAAATGAGAATGCCTCGATCTATTGAATCTTGGAAGGCGTGCTAACTTAATGCTACTAAATGCTCCCAGATCCAGTAGCTGGTTGCAACTTTTTGCAGAATTGAAAAGTTTCACATGTGGGTTCACAGACTCCACCCCCTGTCCTACATAAACCACACACTCAAACACCTCCTGTGCCTAGCGTTTTTCACAATTGTTCTTACATAAGTGCTGCCTCCTGATTGCTTCTTCTGTTGTTTTTTACTTGTGTCTCTCCCTCCTGTCCATTTTGGCTCTGTTGTGTTCCTTTTTCTACTTTCTCTGCACCCTTGCCACTGATGTTGTACTTCTATAGCCTGCTTGCTTTCTTTGCTTCACCCCAGCTAGTTTTGTTTCACTTGTTCTTTCCTGGTTCTGTTTGCAGTGCTTTTACTTTTCCTTTCTGTGCTGCTGTCTTGTTCTCTCTACAGTGCTTGTTTCTGTTGCAGTCCCTCTGTTCTTGTGCTTTTTGTTCCAGCTGCCTGTTGTTGATGGATTCCTGCCACTTGTTGGTCCCTCTTTTCTTGTGCTTTTGGGTCTTGTTGTTTGTATTTCATTCAGGTCTCCTTTCCCATCCTAGTTTTCAGCTTCTTGCTTTCCTTTGCTGGCAATCTATCTCCTTTCCCTGGGAGGTGCATCCATATCATTCTTTCCCTCAATTGCTGCTTTTGGATGTCTGTCTTGCTGCCCTTATTTGTATTCCCAACCACTTCTGGTTGGTGCCTCTTTTATAATGCTCAGATGTTTCAGTGGCTTTGCTCTCCTCTGGACCTCCTACAACATGCTCTGGCGGATGCCAGATTTTGAGACCTTTGGTTTACTCAGTAATTCTTTGGTGACTTTTTCATTAATTCCTACGGCTTCTGGGGTAAGTGATGTAGCAGTAGTGCAACAGCCTGTAAGAGCACAGTTGTGTGTCTGTGTGTCTAGCCTAGTTTCTACCCAGAACCAGGTCCCGTCCCCAGAGCATTGCTCGGGATGCCAGGGGTCTTCTGCCCATAGTGGTTACCTCCTAGGGACAGGCTCAACACCCTGAGTTCCCCTTAAATCCATCCAATCCTCTTCATTATCCTTTCTGGTTCTCAGTCTCAAACATCATGGTCACTCACTTCACCAGAAGGAGAAAGACGGTGGCAATTCAGGACTGCCATCTGTTTGCTCTCTAACTGAGAGCAGTGTCTGTGCTAGTCTCCTCCTGCTTTCTTTCATTTTTACTCATTTTATGTTTTACTCTAGGAGAGTAATATATGGTGTATGCTGTGCTTGTGTCAATAATCTTGATTCGAGCACCCAGTTTGTGAGGGCAGTCTCTTCAGTGAGTTAGCCTTGCTTTGGGATTTTAGATATAGGCAGGGCAGGGGAGTGAGAAAGACACAGGAATTAGCTTTAAGCTAGAATTGGCCCGCAGGTCTATGCCTTTCCTTTCTGTATGCCCCCAGAGGTGTAGCAAAAGCTGCCATTGCCTAGACTTTGCCTGTAACTGTGCCTTTTTCCATCTGAAATGACCGAAGATGGAGTGGTACTGGTCCCAGTATCCAGCCTGTGTTGGAAGGTGCCTGCTTCTTATGGCAGGGCCAACTGCCATCGGGGTGGAGTGTGATCCCCAGACTGTGTCTTCAACTATTGGCATTGGTGTTGGAGGAACTGGAGGATAGAGGCTTCAGGAATGGCTGGAGGTACCTCTTTAGTCATCATATGAGGGGCCCCAAGGTGTGACTGGTGTCTGCTTTGGCCTGACTTTCCTCCCAGAGGAAAGCGGTTCCATAGAGAACGTCATCCATAGTTCCTTTTCCTAGGACTTTTGGACCTGAAGTGCGATCAGGGAAACCTTGTCTCTGACTAGTCCTATATCTGGCTGTTTTGTCCACTTGGCTAGAGTTTATTGACTGATGACTATCAGAGGAACTTTGTGTGGTGGCTGGCGGCTGTACTGGATTATTGGTAAACTTTGCACTTGTTCACTGTTTTGCATCTCTCCTGAGTTGGTGAAAGGAGCTCTGGGTTGTAAAGCAAGATGATATCCTCAGGTGGACTCAACAGGTACATCGTTTGGTTGTTAGCCACCTTGCCCAGTAGAGACTAGGGCAGTGAGAGGGCCCTTGGCCTCATGATTTTCTGAGCTGGAACTGGTTTCCTGCATGTTGACTATTTTCCAAACCCTGAGACAATTAGCCCTGTCTCATAGGGCAGTATTTTAATTTCTAAGACCTGCAGGCTGCTCTCCTTGGAAGCTGAGAAGCTTGGCTTCTTTGTCATTTTGCTCTCATTTGTGGGGGTGTTTTGGGGGTAGAGTGGGGTTATTGGGGTGTGGTGTTTTAGTTTTAAGGAGTGTTTGTGTGGAATGATTGGTTAGTTCTGTTTTATTGTAGTAGTGTGGATGTTTGTGTATGACTGATAGTTATTAATTGCTTACTGGGGCTTTCTGGTTAGGACAGTATGAGTCTGGGGAGTTGGGGTCTGGGGTGGGCTAGGATTGTGTATGAGGTGTCCCCAGTTCTTGATCTGTGGCCCTTATAGACTTCCCAGTCTCCACCACCACAGCTTGTCACCATAGAGAGGTTGGAATTAAGAGGTCTCGCACTGATCAACCATGGTGGGGTGTCTCGGGCACACTGGGTGGGGGTAGGATTGAGGTTATCAGGTGCAGAAGGCACCCAGGGTGTTGACAGGTCCTAGGGAGAGGCCAGACGGGATTGCTTCCCATCCCCAGGGTATCCACCAGACCGAGTGGACTAGTACCCAGAAGGGCTACACTCTCCACCAATCCCCTGAGGGCAGTGCTTTGCAATGCCAGATCGATCATGAACAAGACTGCAATTATACCAGACTTGGTTTCCTCAGTCAATCTGGCATGCATTACTGAGACCTGGGTGGGTGATGATACTGGCCTGGTTTTAGAGGCCTCCATTCCCCCTAGGTACTCGGTGGTGCACTGACCCAGAGTGGAATGCAGGGTTGGGGGAGTGGCCACCTGTTTTAGATCTGAACTTGGCTTCATTGTGCACCAGATGGGAAGGCTGGGTTCCTTTGAATGTGCAGCTGTTTCTGGGGGTCCAGGTGCAGGCTGCAGGATTCTCCTGATTTACTGCCCCCTGGGGCAGTGGGTGAATTCTTGCAGGAGGTATCTGACTTCATCATCAATGAGATATTGGAGTCTCCCAGATGCTTAATTCTGGGGAATTTTAATGTCTGGGCCTTCGATGAAGCCTCTAGGCTAGGTCACAACCTCCTCCAGATGATGTCTTCTCTGGGCCTGTCACAAGAAGTTTCTTCCATGACCCACCAGGGTAGCCACATGTTGGACCAGGTCTTCTTACTTGGGCTTGAGATGAGTAATCTCAAGACTGATTGTGTCATTTGGTCCAGTCATTGCACAGTGGAGTTCTTATTTGAGGCCCCCCCTGAAAGCCTTCCCCCTGCTGAGATGGTAAGCTACCACCCTTTGAAGGGTTTGACCCCGGAGGGATTTCTGGTTGTGGCAGCTCTATCTAGTGTGAGTAGTACATGTGTAGGGGATATGGGCAAGGCTGTTACCACTTATAATAGGGCGATATTGGCTATGCTCGACTCACTTGCACTGGTCCATGTATGACTCAAATCCTCTCACTCGAGATCCCCATAGTTTGATGGGGAGCTCAAGGTGATGAAGATTTTGGGTCAGAGGTTAGAGAGCTGCTGATAAAGGTCCAGGCTCAAAGTGGACAGACTGGCCTGTGCTCTCATTATGTTGAGTATCAGGGGGCAATCATGCTTGAGAAGGCAGAGTTCCTGTCCAGGGAGATTGCTGCTGAGAAGGCTCAACCAACAGTACTCTTTTGAAATGTGGACAACCTATTAAACCCAGCCTGTCTACAGCCAAAAAAAGCTTTTTCCAACATGTTATGCAAAGAGTTTGCTTGTTTCTTCTCGGACAGGGTGTCCACCATCCAGCAGGGCATTCCGCCAGTGTGCCACACTGTGGCCAACAGTGGTCACCGTTGGTGCCGAGAGAGCACTCTGCCTAGTTGGGAGGAGTTTAAACCAGTGGAGGTGGCTGAGGCCTAAGGTTACCTTGGGCTAAAGACACATATTGTGAACTGGACCTGGTGTCATGCATTTTTTGATGGGATGTGTCAACATCACCATGGGATCCCACCCAGCATGGCAAATGATCCATGTCATCTTTAAAAAAAAAGCCCTGTAAGAAAAACTGTCCCCGCTGACTGTCTTGACCTCCCTGCCCAACTTAGCCCACCCTCTGACACCCTGCCTCCCCACACCCCACCTCACCCCATATGTACTTCCAGAGTCTGGCACATGATCTCGGTGGACCAGGAACATGTCTGCACTGCCAAAGCCGAATACAAACAGTAAATGCTGTAAGCTGTATAACTGAATAAATAGGGTTTTTTTCTAACTTTGATGCATATCTCAGGCATTTTGGAATGTTTTCACCAAATTTTCACATTGGGTTCTGGGACCTCACCTCATGAATTCTGGCACTATTTTGTTATTCGTCCCAAAAGGTGATTTCATGTCACTGTGTGTAACCACCTTTTCAGACCAATTTATGAAACAACAGTATCACAGTTCATGAGGTAGGCCCCAAAACCCTATGTTGAAAATGTGGTAAAAGTCCCAAAATGACTATTTTATAAGCTGCATTGCACAGTTCCTATGCACCCTAGTAAGTTCGCTAATTTTTAAATTTTCATTCCAGATTTTCAACATTGCCATTTTACCACACCTCATTATGAGTAGTATAGCTGTCATTTTTCACATCTCACTAAAATGTGTTTCTGCGCATGTAACACAATGGCTTAGTCGGTGTGTGAAATCAATGTTCGGGACAGATTAAGAAAATCACAGTGACATGGTTCATGAGCAGAGGTCTTAAATGGCCTATGTTAAAAATTTAGGCGAAAAGTTCGCAAAAGACTCTTTACAGGCTAGCTTTGCGCAGTTTCCACGCACCTTTGTAAGTTCATGAATTTGTAATATTTTCAGTCCAGATTTTCACCACTGCCATTTTTCCATACTTCCTTATGAACAGTACAGCTGTCATTTTTCACACCATGGCCAAAATGTTTTTTCATACTTCCAGCGAGAAATGCGTGGTCGCTGTGGGAAATCACTGTTCGGGACAGAGTAAGAAAATCACAGTGACACTGTTCATGAGCAGAGGTCCCAAAATGCCTCTGTTGGCAATCTGCTAAAAACAATCCCCAGTCTAATTACATTATGGGTTTGCATTCTGCAGTTTCTATGCACAGTCTTGACTTCACCATTTTTATGTTTTCTTGCACACATGTGCAAGAAACATAGTGCCATCATCCGAGATTTCGGAGGTGTGTCACCCCCTCTTCCAATTCAGTCAGTATGTTGGCAGGCACGGCCCTTGTAAGTCAATGCATGCTGGAGCTGTCTATGACAAGCTCCAAAATGCAGTGGCATACATTTGAAAGGGGGAGCTACGCTTAGTGAGCAGAGTATAAGATGTCGCCTGCTCATGCAGCTCCCCTACCCCACAGAGAAACGCACATATGCTGCATGCTGCCCTCCTCCCCCCCACACGTGGTAGCTGACGGGGTGCCCAATCCCTGTCAGCTGTGCTTCGCCCCAAAGCTTCCAAATGCCATGCTGGGAGCCCACCCAGCGTGGCAAGTTGATAGTCAGTCTACAGGGTGCCCAACTCCGCCGGGCTTCTGCACTCTCCCCTGTACAAGGTGCCATGCTGGGAGCCCAACCCAGCATGGCAACAAATGCCATGGCCGACAGGGGTGCCCAATCCCCTGTTGGCTCCACGCCCCCCCAGCCATCCTTCTGCCATGCTGGGAGCCCACCCCAGTGTGGCAAACGTCCCGCATCTTTTTTTTTTTTTTTACCTGTAAAGCAAAAACAGTCCCACGCAGTCTTCCTGCCCCCCCACAACCCGCACCCAGTCACTGCGCACCCTGCCTCCCCACACACCCCCGTCACCCCATACTTACCTCTGGAGCTCGGTGTGACCATCTTCGATGGACCGGGAACACATCTGCACTCTTCAAAGCCGACTGCAAACTGAGGAAATGCTGGTAAGCTGAATAATGGGCTAGATAGGGTTTTTTCAACTTTGTTGCATATCTCAGGCATTTTTGGGAATTTTTGCACCAAATTTTCAATGTGGGGTTTTTGGGACCCCTTCTCATGAATGATGTCACTGTCATGGTGTTATTCGGGCCTGAAGGGTGATTTCGCAGTCACTGAATGGTCACTGCACGAAATCACCTTTCAGGACTGATTACTGAAACAACACTGCCAGTGTTCATAAGGTGGGCTCTCAAGAAGCCTATTCTGAAAATTTGGTGGAAAAATTCCAAAAGACTGTTTACTAGCGTGCATTGCACAGTACCTACTCATGCTCGTAAGTTCTCGAATTTTCAATATTTTCACTCCAGATTTTCAACATTGCCATTTTACCACACCTTCTTATGAGTAGTACAGCTGTCATTTTTCACATCTCACCCAAAATGTGTTTCCGCCCATGTAGCGCACAATGGCGCAGTCGGTGTGTGAAACCAATGTACAGGACAAATTAAGAAAACCACAGTAACACTGTTCATGAGCAGAGGTCTTAAAATGGCTATGTTGAAAATTTGGTGAAAAAATTCCTAAAATGACTGTTTTACGAGCGTGCGTTGCGCAGTTCCTACACAACATTCGTAAGTTCACGAATTTTCAATATTTTCACTCCAGATTTTCAACATTGCCATTTTACCACACCTTCTTATGAGTAGTATAGCTGTCATTTTTCACATCTCACCCAAAATGTGTTTCCACCCATGTAGCGCACAATGGCGCAGTCAGTGTGTGAAACCAATCTACAAGACAAATTAAGAAAACCACAGTAACACTGTTCATGAGCAGAGGTCTTAAAATGGCTATGTTGAAAATTTGGTGAAAAAATTCCTAAAAATTACTGTTTTACGAGCTTGCGTTGCGCAGTTCCTACGCATACTCGTAAGTTCGCGAATTTTCAATATTTTCACTCCAGATTTTCAGCATTGTCATTTTACCACACCTTCTTATGAGTAGTACAGCTGTCATTTTTCACATCTCACCCAAAACGTGTTTCCGCCATGTAGCGCACAATGGTGCAGTTGGTGTGAGAAATCAATGTACGGGACAAATTCAGAAAATCACAGTGACACTGTTCATGACCAGAGGTCTTAGAATGGCTATGTTGAAAATTTGGTGAAAAATTTCCTAACAATGACTGTTTTATGAGCGTGCGTTGCGCAGTTCCTATGCATGCTCATAAGTTTGCAAATTTAATATTTTCACTCCAGATTTTCAACATTGCCATTTTATTACACTTCCTTATGAACAGCACAGCTGCCATTTTTCATATGCCACCCAAAATGTGTTTTCGCACATGTAGCGCACAATGGTGCTAACAAAGTGATATTCCCCCTGTTCATGAGGTGGGGTCACAAAAAAAACATGTTGAAAATTTGGAGTGAAAATACCAACGAATGTCTGAGGTATTAGGGTTTCCAACCATAACGCCCAACACTGTAGAGAATGAGAGGCATCAGGGGTGTGACTTGGGATTCTTGCCTGTAATGCTCATGCCATTCCACACCCTGCAGCCAGTGAGAGGCATCGAGGTATGCCTTGGACTCTTCGGCCCCAATGTTCACCCCATTCTCCTATATCACACCCATCTCACCATATTTCCTAATAGAATTGTGCTATAAGGGCCAAAGACCCTAGGCACACCATGACACTTGTCAGTGTCTGCAGGGTGGGTGTGGTGAAATGGCATGGCCGACGTCTTGACGACCCAAAGGCACACCCCAATGCCTGTCACTCTCTGCAGGGTGGTGGTGGGTTGGCT
Organism: Neoceratodus forsteri; assembly: GCA_016271365.2. NCBI lineage: Eukaryota > Metazoa > Chordata > Ceratodontiformes > Ceratodontidae > Neoceratodus > Neoceratodus forsteri. Next base: position 508,753,700 of record JADMNL010000023.1, on the reverse strand, counting down.
TCAGTTCAATACTTCACTGCCATTCCTATTACGCAGCTCTGTAACTTCTACACTACCACTGCCAATGCCAGCAAGCAAACATTTGGCATTGACAAATGCTTGTTTTTTATATTTTCATTGCAGATTTTCAACATTGCCATTTTTTACACCTCCTGTGAACAGTACAGCTGTCATTTTTCACATCCTGTTTGAAATGTGATTTTGCTCCTGTGGTGCCAAATGGCATAGTTGCTGTGCAAAATCAGCTTTCAGCTAACAAAGTGATATTGCCACTGTTCATAAGGTGGGTATCACAAAAAACCCATGTTGAAAATTTGAAGTGAAAATACCAACGAACACCTGAGGCATTAGGGTTTCCAACCATAACGCCCCACCCTGTAGAAACTGACAGGCATCGGGGTGTGACTTGGGATTGTCGTCTGTAATGTTCATACCATTCCACCCCCCATCCACACCCTGCAGCCAGTTAGAGGCATTGAGGTGTGCCTTGGACTCTTCAGCCCCAAAGTTCACCCCATTCTTCTATACTGCACTCATCTCACCATATTTCCTGATGAAATTGTGTGAGCATAAGGGTCAAAGACACCGAGGCACACCGTGACATTTTTCGGTGTCTGCAAGGTTGAGTGCGGTGAAATGGCATGACCGTTATGCCTGACAACCCAAAGGCACACCCTAGTGCATGCTCTCTGCACGGTGGTGATGGGGTTGGCTTCGTTCAATACTTCACTGCCATTCCTATTATGCAGCTCTCTAACTCCTGTACTACTAATGACAATGCCAATCAAGCAAACATTCAGCATTGACAAATGCTTGTTTCAACTTGTAGCCTTCTGTCCTCTCTTTTCTTGAGTATTTAAAGAGAAGAATCAGAATCAGCATTTATGCAATAGGAGTGAGCAAATAGCTAATTGCATAAAAACATGTATTCTCACTGCAGTGGAATAAATCCATTTATATTGTGCTTTTCATATCCACTGTATCCCAAAGTACTTAACAAGCAATGCTAGACTGGTAGTGAAGTGACTAAACATGTAGTAGCAACCATTTAACATATGGACACCTACACACAGCCTTGTACTGTTGCATGAACTGGTTTTAAGGAAAGGGGAATGTTGGCCAGGATACCAGAGAAAATCCCCTACTCTTGCAAAAAGTGCCTTGGGTTCTTTTACTTCCACCTGGACACTCACCAGGACAGCACCAGCGATGGACAGAGACAACCTTGGTTTGTCATCTCATTTGAGGGACGGCACACCCCAGCAGTACAGCACCCCTGAGCATTGCAATCAGGAGCCAGTATTTTAAGGTGTGGCCCCAATCCTGTTGTGGGATGGGAACCCATGACCTTCTGGCCCAGAAGTGGCTATGCTAATAACTGAGCCACGCTACACCTTTATGAACCTCACTTTAAGAACTTCTATTATCTTTGTTATTCAATATCCTGTCCATCTCCAAATTTCCATTTATCTTATACATCAATGCCTGAGTAAATATTTTCAAGCACCAATTAATCTTTTTGGATGAAAAGTACTGCAATCTGTATTTTCCTTCAGATCAAACAATCCTGAGTCAGATTTTTCTCTTAGGCCTTGACAAAGGCTTTCATACCAAATTTTATTCTCTGACATCCAGTTTAGTTATTTGTTAGCTTCTGCATAGCCAGACATCTCAAGTCAGACTGTTCAGCATTCCAATTTGATCTCTTTCGCCTCATCCAAATTATGATCCTGTACAAATGAGAAACTGTTTTCTTACCAGCACACTCCAGTGTGTGATGAGGATCATGGGAGATTCCTGAGGAAAGTTTTATATCCCTTTTTATATGGCAGATTTCATAACTGGCACTGGGCTGGATTATTACTTTACCATCACTGCTTTCATATCTTCAGACCTTATCATGTGATCACATTTGATCTTAGACTAGAATGGCATATTCCATATTATAAAGCTCCAGCTAGGATGTAGCACCATCCTATGGCTTTGAGGCATTTTGTGGCATTTTTGATTTGCTCATCCAAGGCCATAAAAAATCAAAGATTCCTCATCTTCAGTCCATGTCTTAATTGTTGGAACTGCATTCTTTCACAACAGCTGCTCTCACCAGAGGACACCTTTTGGAACAATCAACCTGACATATTCTATTTTTATAAACAAGCAGCCTCAGCCATAGTTAATACAGGTCAGTCTTCCTCCTGCATGATGAATGTCCTGAGAAGATCACTATGAACTTCATATGCAATTCAGAACTTCCATCCTCCGTCTGCTAAAGTTATGACTCCTACTCCATTGTCCTAGGATCTACATACTGCTTACAAGCAATCAGCCTGCCAGCCAGTCATACTGCATACAAGCAAACCACCCTTCAGCCACATCATACTGCATAATAGCAAGTGACCTGTTGTCCATATCATACTGCTCATAGCAGTTTGGCCTTTTTGCCTCATCATACTGCTCACAAGTATCTAGCCTGTCACACACGCAAATGTACCATGCACATATGCAAGCAAACATATGAAAGGGGTGGAGGTAATACAGACAAACTACAGTGGTGAACCATAAGGTGGCTGAAAGATCTTGGTAGACAATAAGACTGTTAGCTAAATTGGAGGATTCCTGGGAGCCCAGGTGGATAATCAACTTGATTTCTATATTTTTCTGATCAAAGAAAAAGCATGAAAGAAGCTGGCCTGCCTTGCGCTACTCTGTGTCAATAGTCATTGATATCTGACCTGTCCGACTGTCTCGTTAGTCCTTGCTAACTTACCTAGGTCCACCTGGTCTTGGCCCTTCCCATGACACTTGTCACTGTTCGGACTAAAGGGATAACTGTACTGTGATTTTGCCAACTGCCCAGGTCTACCTGGTCCTGCTCCCTTCTGTGACACCTGCCACTATCAGATTAATGAGATAACAGTATTGTGAGTTTATCTACAGTGTGAATTAGTCCCTTGTTTGACAAAGGCCTCAGCTTATATACTGCCCTATACTCCCTTCGGGACCCGCATCCCCTGTCTGTAGTGACCCCTCCTCACCACCATGAGTGCTGGGTGGGTAACCGTACTACCCATCACACTAGACCCTAGCTCCTCACTTGATTTGCTTCCTCTTTCCTCCTCAGGTGTCCCTACTCAATCATATCCCCTTGATGTGGGGATCCCATGTACAGCAGGGCCCCGCCTTAATAATGAAGTCTCTCAAGTCCCCCGGGGGAAACATCCCACCTCCCTGCCCCATAATCCTTGCTGTTTTCCTTCTGGGACTTGTGTCCCTCCACATTGCAACTGCCCCCAGCATGGGGGGTAACAGCAAATGGACACCCCTCCATGAAATGACCAACTTCACCTTCTCCAATCTCCTGGCTGAAGCTGCGTTCCTGCTATCCCACAAGCAGACTAGTACCAAGACCTATACTGTATCGTACCATGGCCCGGCGACATCTAGCCCGAAAGCCCAGGACCAGGTGTTCCTCCCTCAGAGGGCACATCCTGTTGCTCTTCCCGCTGATCCTAGCCTTGGCTGGTGACATTGAACCCAACCATGGCCCCATCCCCTCGGCCTCAGATATTCCTCCGGAATGGCGGCTAGGCAAGGGGCTGAAAGTGGCTCACCTTAACATTCGTGGCCTACTTCCCAACCTGGATGAGCTCGTCGCCGGGTCACACTCTGTAAGCCTGACATCCTTGGTGTAATGGAGACCTGGCTCAAACCCTCGATTCCTGACTCAGCCTGTGGGCTACAAGGCTATGAGCTCATACGGCTGGACAGGAGCGGGAACAAGAGGGGAAGAGGTATCTTGATATACTACAAGAGCCACCTTAAAGTATCTCAGGTGACTCACCAACCCTTGTTGCTGTCTCCTTGCGAGCTGCTACACACTGTGCTCCTACTTGGCAATGCAAAAAAATTGCATGTGGTGTGCACCTATAACCCCCCTAAGGGAGGGCTTCAGGGCCTCACACACCTCCTGGATACTGTTGGCCCTAGCACTGGAGACAATGAACTCATAATCCTGGGTGATGTGACCCTAAACTGGGCCGGTGGAAACGTTAAGCAATTCGAGCCCTTGCTTGCCACCCACACCTTGACACAACTTGTACAGGAGCCGACCTGACAGTTGGCAAACAGAACCACCAGCTTCCTATTGGACTGGATCCTGTCTAACCACCCTGAGAGGATCTCCTCAGTAGGGACCCTATCTGACTCCATGTCAGACAACTCCCCGGTCTTCTGCATATGGAAAATCCCCACCCTAAAGATTCCTCACAAAATCATCCACACCTGAAACTTCGTCAGGTTTGATCCAGACATTTTCATGGAGGAACTAAGGCTCACTGACTGGTCAGGAGTGTGTAGTGCCCCTGATCCCTCCACAGCCACAACCTGTTTCTCAACTCCTTCAGGGATCTACAAGATAGGCATGCACCTATCATAAGACAGAGGGTCAGGGGGTCAGCCACAAAGTGGCTGCATGGGAGCCTTCTCACCCTTATGCGGGTGAGGGACAAGTGCTGGGCCCACTTCAAATGCTCCCCTGACCAGACCCTGCTACAATAATACAGAAAACTCAGAAATGAGTGCAAAAAAGCCATCAGGGTGGTAAAAGTGACTTCTGTAAGACAGCCCTTCTCAGCTCAGCTAACGACCCTAGAAGGTTCTGGAGAAATATCAAATCCCTGGTCCATGGACACTCCAACTCAGGAGTTACCGACATGATTATGGGAGGAGCCACCTGCAACAATCTGCACATGATTGCTAATGCTCTCAACTCCCACTTCACTGACCTACCTGCCATCTCCCCACATATCTCAATGGCCAGGAGTCATAACTGCCCGCACCCACTGACCGGCAGGAGCCTGTCCCTCCCAGACCTCCCAGACCTCCTTTCCTCCTAAGGGTGGTGTCGGAAAATGAGGTGTTGTCTCTCCTCACTGGTCTCTCCCAGTATGCCAGTCCTGGTCTAGATAACCTGGAGCCCAAGCTTCTCAGACTTCGTGCCCCCTATATTGCCTCCCCGGTGGCCCACATCTTTAACCTGTCCCTTGCCACAGGGAGATCCCAGAGGTCTGAAGGTGGCTAGGTGGTTCTCGCAAGCAAAGCAGGGGAACCCTAAAGTTCTCGACAACCACCAGCCGATCGCCATCCTTTCGCCATCAACAAGCTCCTTGAAAAGGTTGTAGCTAGACAACTCTCGGAGTACATCCAAACCCATGAACTGCTATCTCCTGCCCAGCACGGCTTTCACAAAGGGCACAGCACAACCACGGCATTGATCTCCATCTCTTCTAGCATCAGAGCAGCCATGGACCAGGGAAAACTCTCTGGTGCAGTGTTTATCATCTTGTCCAAGGCCTTTGACCTTGTTGACCATGACCTGCTCTGCATGCAGATGAGGTCCCTTGGCTTGTCCCCCCAGCTCAGAAATGGGTAACTGACTACCTGCATGGTAGAGTACAGTTAACCAAATTCAATAAAGTCCTCTCTGACCCCCTGCCTGTGACCTCTGGAGTCCCTCAGGGCTCAGTGCTGGGTCCCCTTCTCTTCTCTCTGTTTATTAACAATCTCCCTGCTGTAGTTACCAGATGTAGGGTCACCCTGTACGCGGATGACCTGGTCCTCCTGGCCCACTCCCGAGATTCTGCCACTCTAAACCTTCACCTACTGTATCTGAGGATTTCAGGAATATTCAGGCCTGGCTCATCCAACAGAAGCTGGTCCTCAACCAGAAAAAAATGCAGGCCATGCTATTCGGCTACACAGCCAAAATATGTGCCTCCCTAGTCCCTCTGCAAATCAACTGTGCAGACAGTACTTCCCTTCACACAGTGACCTCCCTTAAATACCTTGGTGTGATGCTTGACCCCCAAATGGACCTAGGGAGTCACATCCTCAATGTCTGCAGAGGCGTTAACTGTAAGCTGGGTCTGGCCTATAGGGCCAAATACAACCTCATCCCTGCTGCTCATCTGGCTCTCGCCAGGGGTGTGTTACTCCCTTCCCTCAGCTATGGTCTCCACCTATTTGCACGTACCTCAAAAGTCCTTCTCACTAGATGGTACACGACATACAATAACATCTGCCGTTTCGCTTTGGCCACCCCCGTCTCACCTATCACTGCGAACTCTATGATAAGTTAGGCTGGCTATCCCCGATCAATCACCTAAACTTTGGCATAGGGTGCCTTGTAAGCAAAGTGATTAGCACCGGCATCCCCGGAGGTTGGCTTAGCTTCTCGCCCCAGTTGACCACTCCTCCTACCCCCTAAGGTCCCAGGGCACAGGGATACTAAATGTACCATCTACCCGCACCCTTATGGATGACAGAGACTTCGCAGCACATGCTCCCAGGCTCTGGAACTCCTTCCCCAAGCTGGTCAGCACTGCCCCTTCCCACAAATGCCTTCAGACCTCCCTGTGGGAGCACCTCAAGCTGGCCTCATGCTATGAATGCTTTAAGCCTCCCTAGCACGAAGCCCTGGGCACCGTAGACCCTGTGGCACTCTACTCCCGGAACCACAAGTAAACTAAATTGAATCTGTTACCAATTCCACGTCCATCTCTCCTCCTGCACCTCTCTTGTATCAGATAGTCACTGCTGCTCTACTTGCACTTTTGTATCAGATAGTCAATGCTGCACTACTTGCACTGTATATTGCCTGCTGCTTTGTCGACTCATTGTACCTAACCACAAAATGTATATGTACTTGTTCACCTATTATGTTGTACTGATGTACCCTGTAATACCTGTTGTACTCTCCCAGGTCGTTCCTGAAAATAGGCATATAACTTGTCTAGTGTACCTACCCGGTTAACAAAAGCTAAATAAATAAATAGGATATTATAAAGAGAGGTATAAGGGAGATGACAGCATCATGCATGAGACAGGTCACAAACAACAAAAAGTGCATCTGGTTTTCCAGAGAATGCAGATGGTAGTTCCCAATGAGGCATGCTCAGAGCATAGGGGGATCATGAGTTGGCATGAGTGGGGTATTGCAGGGCTAGATTCTGCGACTGGTGCTTTTCAATACCTTCATCTGCATTATAGGAGAAAACTCCAGAACAAGGTGTGTCTCTTTGCTAATGACACAATGCTCTGTGGCAGAGTGGTCACTGAGAAGGAAGTTAGAGAAATGAAAACAGACCTGGGGAATATGAAACATCCAGATTATGGCATCTTAATTGTACTGCAAAAAGGTGCAAAGAGATGCACATTGGAAGAAAATGTCCAAAAATGGACTACTAGATGGAAAAGAAAGGTTGGTGCAGACAACTCAGAAGAGAGATATTGAGGTCATTATTTATAGCCTTAAGTCCACTGTACATTGAAACACAGCATATGCTGTAGGAAGGCAAACAGGATGCTGAGATGTATAGGTAAATCTGACAGTGGGAAGAAGGAGGTGATACTGCCTCTGTACAAATCCTGGGAAAGCCAACACCTGAAGTACCGCATGAAAATTCTGTCCACACCTCAATAAAGATAAGGACCACAAAGAGGCTATGCTGCATAAAGAGGGTCACACAATTTATTTATTTAGTTTTGTTGACCGGGTAAGTGCACTAGACAAATCCTGCCTATTTTCAGGAACGACCCGGGGGAGGGAATACAGATGAATGCCAACTGACCTTGAACCAGATTAAGCTGTTGGTGCTATTTTTAGTGAATGAGGGAAATTTGGCCAGGACACCGGGGAAATTCCCCTACTCCTTTCAATAAGTGCCATGGGATCTTTAACATCCACCTGAACTACCATCAATCCAGGCAGATGGGACCTCGGTTTTACATCTCATCTGAAAGATGGCACCTCAGAAGTGCAGTACCCCTCTTATGCTGCATTACAGTGTCAGTACTGGGATAGTAACCCAAGTGCCAGATGTGGGAACTGAACCACAGCTCTCTGATCTCCTGGCCTCAGAGGTGAGTGTGCTACCTACTGAGCCACTGACACTACAATGATCCAGGGGCAGCAGGGGAGGTTGCATGAGAAAAGGTTGGCAGACTTTAACATGTATTACCAGAGGCTCGGAGGGAAAGGGGATAGGATTAAGACATACAAGTTCTTGTGAGGAATAAACAGGGGGTTTGTAAGGACTTGCTCATAAGGAGGAAGGGCATAGTAACTAGAGGACATGGGCGGAGAGTCAGGAGAGACATCAGGAAGTTCCTCTTCATGAAGCGAGTGGCAGATGAATGGAATAGACTACCCAGAGAGGTAGTTGAAGCCAAGTCTGCATTTGAGTTTACACAAGGGAAGACAGATATAAGGGAATACTTGGACCCACATGCAGAATAGGGGAAGGGATACCAGGGAAAGGGTGTGATGATTAACCCTAATGAGGGCTATAGAATCTCTAAATCCTGGCTGGACTTTGGCCAAAGCATGAAGCTACAGTAGGCAGGAAAATGGGCAGAATGGATCAACCTCTGGATCTCTTAATACTGAGACGATCTGTGTTTCTATTAGTTCATACAGTGGGTTAACATGTGCAACATCCAGCCTACAGGGTGAGGTTGTTGAAACTAGCAATGCACATGAGCGCAATAGGGGTAGTGTTTCAGTTGCTAAAGCTTGATAGATATCTATACTCAAACTAGGTATAGTCTGATGTGCATCACAGTGGTGAACAAAATGGACCTAAAGTCCCTTTTGTCATGACAATACAATTTACTATGTAATAATGGAAGCATTTCTTCACAGAAAGGAAGGTGGACAAGTGAAACACCCTGCCAGAGGAAGTGGTGGAGGCTGAAACAATCACAGAATTTAAGAATGCATGGAATAGACATAAGGTAATCCTGGAAGTCAGGGGTAAGGGGCAACAGACATCTAAAAAAATGTAAAGGAAACTTGCAAGCTCAAATGGGCAGACTGGGTGGGCAAGGGGCCCTTAACTGCCAACAGTGTCTATGTATCTATATTTAAAATACAGTAGCTACAGTCCCCAACATACAAAACACTTGCTTAAAATGTACTGGGTTTATTGGTCATATTTTAATTCCTATGAAAAGGCTTCATAATCCTGGTTTGTGTTTATAGTTTATATTTCAATACAATACAGCATCTGAGAGTGCTTCCAGCAGCATGTAATTTTAATGCAATTCACAAAGACTACAACTAGGCAAATAGAGGCAGTTATTATGCTCACAACAACATCTTACATTCTGGCATGATGTGGCATAATTTTTATGACAATTTATTTTAGTTTTCAGTGATAGTTGTAATAACAGTGTTTTTGCTTGCAAGATCAAACACAGCGGGACCTGATGTGATGATAAGCATGGGACATATGACAGAAGAAATAAGTGGAAATATTTTCTTATAGAGGGCTATCAGGTTGTGAAATGCTTTGGTTGAAGTGGCTGTAGAAGCTGAAATGATTACACCACTTACAAAGGGACTGGATGTTCACTAAAAAAATGTACAAATAAAAAATAAGTATGGGCAGGGAACAGGAAAAGTGATTACTGTTGCATAACCCTGAGAGGTTACTAACTTAAAAGTAGGCAAGAAAGGCGAGATGGCCTCATCCTATGGTCACATTTCTATTATTTACTGATTCAATTCCATTCTTATCATGACGTCAAAATCGAAACCTCACACTATTTAATGTTGATTTGCATATAGTATGCAACTTTTGCATTAACATACAGTATTTGGATGATCAGTAGTTCTTTTCAAATAACCTACTGTACCATTAGGTATGTTTGTATCATCTGTAACCATGCTGTCATCAGTACCAATTAGAAACAGAAATTTAGTGTCTGCATCTAGTAACATTTCCCTGCATAAAACAATAAACAAGATTGTGCTAGCATGGTGGTTATGACATTCGATCGACAGTTATGGTACTGAGTTAAACATCAGTCTTGAAAAAATGATTTAGCAAGATAAATGTTGCCTAGTTTCAAGCAATGAAATGTCAGAGCTGATGTTGTTAGACATTAGTTTAAAGCCACTGTGTAAGCAGCCTGAACGATTTCTGTTTTTATCCTAGATTGGAAGAACAAACAAAGGCACATGGATGGAAAAAAGTATGAACAGCTTTGGGTGCTGAATGAGACTGCATATTTTTCTGACCCATCCCAATACTGCCATCGCCATTCAGCTGGTATCTGTCCTACAACGTTTTTTTCGAGAGAGTTAAATGTACAGGTTAAGCAAAAATTGTTAGGTAGGTATGATATTCACCCTGGTGAAGAGGTGGCTCTGAGCAGAGCAGACATAACATCAGTCTTCTTCATATTCAGTGGTATCAATAAGATTAAATAGTCAGAGACATCATCCTACAGGACATGGGTGGACAACCTATGGAACAACCTACCTGGAGTGGCAGTGGATATTATGGTAGTAAGAAGGGTTTTGCATTATTTGTAGCTCCTGCTACTGTTCTGGCTTTCAGGCCTTCCTTTGCTGTCTTACTTTCAATTTTGCAGTCTCTCAGTGCTGCTTTACCATTATTTGGCCTGGAAGCAATCCATCTCTTTCCATTATTCATAGACTGTCCTTTTGTTTAGCATCAGTTGCCTTAGGTCCCTCTTGAGCCTGCTGCTGGGGGTGCCACTTCTTGGGTCTTTTCACTTATTTCTTCAAGAAATACAACATCCGTAGTGGCTTTGAGTGCCTTCTACTATAAGCACCACATGTGTTTGCATTACCAGCCTCATGCAGCCACTCCAGTACCTTGGGGACCAGTTTCTGTATCATGGTAAATTCTGCCATTCAGAAGTTTCTGGTCCTGGTGGCTGACATCTGGCTTATTATTTCCTGTCACCAGGGAGAAGCTGACCGAATTCTTGTCATTCTCTAACACTGTTTCCTTAATTTTCAAATTGGCTATTACCCAATCCAACTGCGAGAATAAGATCAAGTAAGCGTGATCTAAAACTTAGTACTGTATTGCTCTAGAAAGCAATTCTTAAAGCAGGGTAACCTCGAGACTGAAAGAGCAGATGGGGTGGCTTGGTTTATTGAAATGTCAAAATAGGTCAAGAACAATGCTCTAATTTTGTGCAACAAAATAGAATTTTATGGTTTTAAAGCCCCCTGCCATCCTCTTCCCTTGGTGCCCCTGCCTTAAAGTGGACAAGACTGTGATCCCAAACCTGCCATTAGACTCTGCAAGATGCAAGTCTATGCCAGGCCGCCCGGTGGCACTGAGGGCTGAGGCACTGGACACTACACCTCAGGCCACACCAGTGACCTGGGTTTGGTGATGGACTCAGGTGGCCGGGGGTCAGCAGGGGAGGTAGACAATGGAGCATCCAGAGGACAGCTCTCCTCTCCCTGGGGAGGGATCCAGGATTTCTTGGTGCACTAGTGGCCCCCAATGAAGATCAGGGGCAGTGCAGGCACATCAGCCAACATAAGGGAGGAGTGCAGCAGATGCCAGCAGGGCAGCCATGCACAGGTGTCATTGCATGCTGCTCTCCAGGAAGGAAAGAAGTGGAAAAACCCATGCTAGCCAGGTTAGGTGATGGCTGTCCTCCAGGGCTGAAGCTCCACATGCCCATCACTGGCCATGACTCTGATTCTACCCCTGGGATCATGGCCTTCTCCTATGGGGCCAAGGAGGTGGGAGATCCTGACTCTGACGTATCCATCAGTAGGAGTGGTTCAAGTGGGTGATTAGGGGCAGAAGTCGATTGAGATCAGCCCAAGAGAAGCTCCAGACTGGTAGGAAAGAAAAATGGTCTAAAAAAAAAAAGATGCAAGTCTATGCCTTGGATCCCCTTTGGATCAAAACAGCATTTGATTAGATTTCTCTTAAAATTAATAAATGATGATAATGAGAGAATTTAAAGTAAGCAGCCTAAACATGTCAAATGGCTATACCCAATCTATATTAGCAATCTCCTACTCAGACTTATTATTCACTGATATTCCAAATCAAGAACCTCCTACAAGTGCCTATAGATATCATAAAAACACAGGAAGGAAAGCATTTGAAGCAGTTGCTCAAGTCACCCAACCTTCCCCACCAATGTTGAAGAGGAACCAAATGTAAAAAACTCAAGCAGGCAGTGTTCAGCAACCTCAATACCGAATATGACTGCTACATCTCAATGTTCAGGCCATACAAGCTTCCACCACCAACCTGCCCACCACCTTTTTACCATCTAAGTACATCTAAAATCAGCACAGCAAATATATTACACAGGTGCATAGATACTTACCAACGAAGAAAGGCTCATGGTCCATCTGTAATGTAGATGTCCAGATATAAGGAATTTGAAATGAGTAAATAATACTAATCGGTATAAACAGACAGTGTGTGTGTGTGTGTGTGTGTGTGTGTGTGTGTGTATATATATATATATATATATATATATGTTACAAAAACTTTGTTAATGCATCAGTTGGGATGAATACCATAGCAATAAAAGCAAGGAAATGAGGTGTTAGGTTTTCCAACCTAACGCCCACCCCAGGGTTTCACTCCACCACACCATCCCCCACCCTCCATATAACAACAGGCATTGGGGTGTGCCATGGGTTGTCAGGCCAAGTCTCACCCCATTGCATGTAAACAACCTTACACACTACAGTATAGTATTTTTTTTATCTTAGCTTTTGGGGTTTTGTCTTTCCTTGTTTATACAGTGCCTCTACCAATTTTTCAGTTGTCTTTTTACTCTAATGTAAACTCCTATATTTTCAACCATATTGTAACAAATGTTTTACTCCTGTTGTAATTCTTTGTACCCAGGTCATACCTGGAAATAAGCCTTGACTCAGTGTGCCTTTCCCAGTCACCTATTTTAAATAAATAATAATTAAAAAAAATGGGGTGAGAGTTAGGCCTGATGACCCCATGGCACACCCCGATGCCTGTTGGTGTGTGGAGGGTGGAGGAGTGGTGTGGAGTGGTGGAGTGGAAACCCTGGGGTGGAGCCTCATTTCCTTGCTTTTATTGCTATGGTATTCACCTAATTGATGCATTAATTAAGTTTTGCATCTAATTTCCTTACTTTTTGAGATAGCATAATAGTATCCTCATTTTACTGTGGGAGCTCATGGTCCTTTGGACCCTGCACTTCCATACCTCCATACAGATAGTACAGCACTATCTGTATGTTACAGTGGGAGTGCAGGGTCCTTTGGACCCAGCGTTCCCATCCCTCCATATAGATAGTATAACAGTATCCATATAGTGTCAGTGGCTCACCAGGTAGAACTCTTGCCTCTTAGGCCAGGAGATCAAAAAGGTTGTGGGTTTTATACCCACACCAGGCACTTGGATTAATATCCCAATACTGACACTGCACTGCAGCATGAGGGGAATGCTGCACTCCTGAGGTGCCATCTTTCAATGAGATGTTAAACCGAGGTCCCATCTGCCTGTTCTGGTGGTAGTTCAGGTGGATGTTAAAGATCCCATGACACTTCTAGAAAAGAGTAGGGAAAAGTCTTATTGAAACAAACCAGTCTACATACAAAAAAAAAAACAATGATCGCAATATATTCATGCAATCCAAAACAAAGACATATTCACATTACAGCAAAATCTGAATCAGTAATCCAAGGTGGATGTTTCCACCTTCTCAAAGTTCACATCTAGACTTTGTTGTACAGTCAGAGTTGTACACAATCTTTAAGTCTTTCATTATTTTACCAGTTATGTTTAAAATAGGTACAGTCTTTTTGTTAAAATGTAAACAGGCATCTTGCCATCCATATATGTCATTTGATTGCTGTAACAACCAATCCTAATGTGTGCTGGTTCCATTTTCTCCACTGGTGTGAAAAATGTCCATACATAATATTTTCATAGGAAATAGTCTTCCATCCTAGTGCCAATTGAGTCCAAAAGCCAATAATAAAGGAACACTGAAAGAAAAAATGGTTTATGGTTTTCACTTGCTGAATACAGCTAGGCCATATACATAATCTGTCCGGTAATTGTTTGTGTTTATGGTTTGATTTGACATTTATTCTCTCATGGCAAGAGAGCCAGTGGAAGTCCTACATGTGGGTAGGTATTTTATCATTATTAAGAAGCCTTTTCTAGGCTGGCAAGGAAGCTGGTGGACATTTGTCAAATGGTACATCTTTCATACAAACCGTAGAGAGTAGATGATTATAAAGCTTTTCATGGGGCATAGTTATGATCATCTGACATGTTACCTTCCACTGTTTCAGTCGAAGGAAAGTGTCCCTTGTATAAGTAGGTATAAGCACTGAATTGCGTAGAGTTTTTAGAGAGGTGGTTTCCCACTGTCTAAACCAAGTTTTATAGCAGTGAAATAACCATGATTCCCAGCCAGACTGCTTCTGTATCAAAATAGATTTAAATATTAGCCGTAAAAAATATATACTGTTAAAAAATAAGAGGGGATTAACCATACATAGTTCTCCTTCTGATATAGGTAAATATGTAATATTTCACTTTATTAGATTGAGGCGGCTTCTCCAAAATGCTTGGAAGAACAAACTTAATATGGGTGTTTCCAATATATACAAAGAGTGGTATAAGATAAGTCTTTATCAAATAAACTGTTTTCTTTTTTCCTAGCTTCCATTTATTCCAATTAAGAACTTTTTGTTTTCCTAAAGCAAGTTTATCTTCCCAATTTGCTACATCCATGTCCGACCTTCCAAATTGAATACCTAGGATGGTTATAGGATCCATTTGTATTGTAATATGTCCAATTGTACGTTGTGAGGAGCTAGAGTTTCTATCCAAACAATACTCTCTGCATGTATCTAGGTTCAGGGAAGCTCCAGAGAATGTCAAAGTCTGCACATTTATTTAGAGTGCATACTATGGATAGTGCGGCTGCTGCTAAAATGCACGTCATCTGCATGTGCCATAGCTGCATGTGGCACCCTGGTTTCAGTGGTACCTAAGTGTCAGATACTAGGTGTCCTATTTATAGTACATAATAAAGGGTCAATAAAAATATAGTAAGGGGCTGTGGGGGCAGCCCTGATGCATCCCCCTTTTGATGGAGATTAAGGGACCCCTCCAACCGTTCACAACTGGCTTTAAAGTTGTTGTTCTGTACAGTGCCTGAATTCATTTACTTAGAGTATGTGGAATGTGATCATGCTGAAAGGCAGCCCATAGAAAGTCATGGTTGATGGAATCGAACGCATTTCTCTGATGAAGGGAAATGATGTATCCTGAAATGGCTTTTTTCTGTCTGGATTCAAACAATTCCCAGAGTAGGATAAAGTGGTCCGAGATCTTCCTATCATGAATGAAGCATGACTGCACTTCAGAAATTACCAGAGATGCAATGATTGCCAATCATTTTGTTATAATTTTTGTTAATATTTTAAAATCTGTATTTAGCATACTGATAGGCCTCCAATTTTGCAATTTTGTTCTATCACCCTTTTTGAATAGGGAGATTAGGGTTCCCATGTTCATAGATAGGGGTACCTCACTTAATTGTAAGATAGTATTGAATACTGATGAGAGTTACCACACAGTTCAGTACTGATGCATTTATATAAGTTATTAGGTAAGACATCTGGCCCAGGTGATGTGTTATTTTTTAAGAAGGACATAGTATCAAAAACTTTTTGAGGAGAAATGGATTGGCAAACTTGGTTGAATAAGTGATCAGGTACCTCCGGTACAGAAATGTGTGAAAAATATTCATAAAACTAGGAGGTATTTGTTTGAAAAGGGGCATATAGAGTACTAGTATATAAGTAAACTTGATGTAAGATTTCATCATTTTTTGTTAACTTATTTCCTAGGCTATCTGTCAAACATGAAACCTCTTTCCTTTCTACAAAGTAGCAACCACAGACATTGCCAGCTATTTCTGAAATTTCTGTAATATTTCTTGAGAAATCTCCTGCTTTCTGCATTTCCATGATAGGGGCAGCAGAGAAAACTCTTTAGAAATGTTGTGAAATATCTGAAATAGCCAGCAATTCTTTGGATACTACTATATATGATGGAGATTGGCATCAAAGTAGATAGAATCAGCCTCTCCCTTTGTGCCGTATTTTTGTTGGTGGTAGAGCTGTTGAACTTTAAGTTTGTGAAAAGCCATCATATCTTTTTCAGTAAGCTATTGTTGAGATTTTGACCAGTTTCATATGAAATAAATAATAAATGTTGAAGTTGGTAACATTTTTGGAGGTATGTAAGGTAGGAAGTGCAGCTTCTCTGAGTACTATATGATTTTAAAAGTTTCCGTAATTCACATTTTTTGTCTTCCCAGCATTTAAGGGGGTTGTTAAAAAAGACCAATACAGATTTTCTTGCTTTAAGAAATTGTTTCAATTCCATCAAGAAATCAGGAACTGTGAGAAGAGAAGAATTAAATTTCCACAACCCTGGGCCTTTAGAAAATACAGATACAGTCCCTATGCACACCGAGACTATATTATGGTCAGAATAATCAGCAGGAATTACTTTAGCATGTTTCAATGGAATATACTGTGAAGTAAAGATATAATCTATTCTAGTAGCCAGGGTTGTTTTCTGAAATGTGGGGGTATACTGCTGAGTGATTATAAAATAGGCATCTTGCAAGCAAGCCATAGAAATGATCTGGTTCAGAGGGTGTGTATCACAATAAATGTTCTATTCTTTGAGGAATGACTTCTATCCAGGAGGCTCAAGCCACAGTTAAAGTCCCCCCAAAAATAATATTTCTGGAGGTATGAAGAAAAGGTTGAATAGAATGTAGAACATCAATACTAGTAGTTTAGTTTGTGGTGCATATAAGTTAATAATCCTATAGGAAACTGAATGTAACAGTACATCTAGTATCAACACCCTTCCTGGGACTACATCATACAACTTATGCAGTTTTATTTCTGGTATCTGAAATAAAATACTCACCCCTGAGCAGGTGACTTGGCCATTCGACCAAAAGAAAGGCCCAAGTGCCATTCCTTCTGAAGCTTGCTGTATACCATGCAGGGTATGGAGTCTAGTATCCTGCAAAGAATAATCCCTGATTTCAAGTTTTGAAAAGAAAGAAACAGTGTGCTGTTTATCATTTCTGTGAATGCTATTAACATTCACAGTGAAAACAAATAAATTCTCAGCCATATACCATAGGAGGAGAAGGAAGCAACACCCAAAAATAACCCTCATAATCATTATTTCAATGTAATTTTCCCAATTCACTTGTTAGTTATGCTTTGTTTTCATTTTGCTTTACGCTTCTGGGGTCTGGGACCCCTACATGCAATTCGAGTCAATTGTAACCTCTGGATGAGAGGAGGGACAGATGAGGAGTCTGATTCCACATCAAAGTCTTCAGAGGGATTGTAGTATATCAGATCTGTTTGTTATGGCGATATTGTCATATTTATTTATTTATTTATTTATTTATTTCATTTTGTTGACTGGGTAAGCGCACTAGACAAATCCTGCCTATTTTCAGTCACGACCCAGGGAGGATACAGATGAATGCCAACTGACCTTGAACCAGATTAAGCTGTTGGTGGTATTTTTATTGAATGAGGGAAATTTGGCCAGAACACCGGGAAATTCTCCTACTCTTTTCGATAAGTGCCATGGGATCTTTAACATCCACCTGAAGTACCACCAATACAGGCAGATGGGACCCGGTTTAACGTCTCATCGAAGGCGGCACCCAGAAGCAGCACTCCTCCCATGCTGCACTATGGTGTCAGTACTGGGATAGTAACCCAAGTGCCAGATGTGGGAACTGAACCCACAGCCCTCTGATCTCCGGCCTCAGAGGCAAGTGTGCTGCCTACTGAGCCACTGACATTGATGTGTGGAGTGTTTTACAAGACTTCGGGTCATCCTATGACTCCTGGATGGTAAAGGCACCTTGGGAGGGGCATATCTAAAATCCAGGGGGAGTCTGTGTGGGAACTAATCTCTATAACATAGAAACATAGAAACATGGAAGCTGATGGCAGATAAGGACTGCAAGGCCCATCCAGTCTGCCCATTTCTTTTCCTACCTTATAAATGTGTCATTGGCCTTGCTCTGTCAATGGCCTATCTATTCATGCTCATCTGTATTGCTCCCTTATGCCTATCCCATGCCTGTTTGAAGCCTTGCACTGTATTCATATCTACCACTTCCTCAGGTAGGCCATTCCATGCATCCACCACCCTTTCTCTGAAAAAGAACTTCCTCACATTATCCCTTAATCGGCATCCCTCTAATCTCATGCTGTTTCCTCTTGTCCTGCTATTTTTCTTATATTGAAACATGTTAGACTCTTTCACCTTGTTAATGCCCTTAAGGTGTTTACATTTTTCGATCATATCACCTCTCTCCCGCCTTTGCTCTAGAGTATACATATTGAGCTCCGTTAATCTGTCCTCATATGTTTTCTGATGCACTATTTTGGTTGCCCTTCTCTGGATTGCCTCAATTTGGTTAATGTCCTTGTGAAGGTGTGGCCTCCAGTACTTCACGCAGTACTCCAGATAGGGCCTAACCAGCATCTTGTAAAGATGGATTATTACCTCCCTCTTCCGACTTGTGATACCACTACTAATACACCCTAACATCCCCCTAACCTTACCTACTGCTTTTGTGGTCTGCTTGGATGATTTCAGGTCATCAGTGATGATGATGCCCAAGTCTCTTTCTTCGCTTGTGACTGCCAGCAACTCCACTCCCAGCCTATAGGTGACTTCAGGGTTTCTCTTCCCTATGTGCATGATCTTGCACTTCTTTGCATTAAACCCCAGTTGCCACTCTTCAGACCATTTTGCTAGTTTGTCCAGATCTCTTCTCATTCTGCCCACTCCATCTGGATCATCTACACTGTTGCAGATCTTGGTGTCATCTGCAAACAGACAAACCTTACCCTCCAGTCCATCTGCTATGTCACTGATGAAGATATTGAAGAGGACTGGCCCCAGGACTGATCCCTGAGGTACCTCACTTGTGACTTGCATCTCTTCTGACTGTTTACCATTTAGGTTGAGGCATCTGCAAAGAGGGATCGTCTGATCTTCGAGGAGCCTGGAGGGGAACTGTAGGTTCAGGCTCCAGCTGAGGAGGTTTGGTAAAAGCACCTCCTGGTGGGGTAGAGAGTGTATGATCTGTCTTCTGGAGGGTGGGGTTTGTAGGCTTGGGCCTGGAGGAGTCCCATTCTTAATCCTATCTTTTTGGGCCTGTGAAATCAGAAGCCACTGTTCTGCCCCATCATGATGATCAGCTTGATTGTGGGCAGCCCAGGGGCAATTTTGGAAAGTGTGTCCTATATCTTCACACAAGCTACATTTTTACTCATTCAAACAATTGCCCCCAACATGCCCCAATTCCCCACATGTTACATTTCATCTTGTTGCAAGCACTGCTGAGGTGTGTTGCCTCCCCACACCTGTAACAGGCTTTAGGTTGGCCTGGGTAGAACAACACACCTCTAACACTACCCCAAAAAAAAGGAATTAGGAAGATGAATCACCCAAGCATCAGCAGAATGTAGTAAGACCTTAACTTTCCACTCCCAAGTCCAGTTATGTTCAGAGTCCAAGATGGCTGGGGTCTCCCAAGACAGTAAAGCATTGTTTCAACCAGTAAATTAAATAATTTCTGCTTACCCCTTCATTATGAAATAGAATAGTTATTGTTTTGTAAGCTGGTTTGGTTAAGGGTGTAGCCAGGAAAGGAGTGCACAAAGCTGTTTTTCTAAAGTGTTTGGTACTTAGTCCAGAAATGTCCCAGTCCCTGGGAGGTTTTGAAACTGATATTGAAAACAGTCTCTCCAGAAACATGTATGAGGGTATATATTTTGTGGGAAAAAACTTTATAGATTCTTTCAACAGGGATTTTGCCACAAACAATCTATCTGGAGGGTCTGGCATGCCCCCAAGATAGGACAGCCACACAGCATCATGCCTTTTTGCTGGAAGAATAGAAAGTTTAAAGAGTAAGGCATATGGTCGCCGACGACCCTCTTGTCTGGGATTTGGAATGTTTTCAGTTAGTGGGTCTGCCGTAGTCACAGGTTTGGCTGGAAAAGATCCTGTTTTAGAAGTGCTAGGTAGATTTAATTTGGGGTTCTGAGTTAGTGCTAAGTCTGTAGGGATTTCCAAAACTTCACCCAGTGTGCGAGTCGGGTGTGGAAGGACAGAAATACGCTGTGCAAAGTCCGAATTTTTAGGCATCGCAATTGAGAAGGCCTCTTCCTGCCATTGTCCTGTTTCCTTGTTCAATTCCCAACCTGCTCCCTTTAATGCTCTTTCCACAGTCCAATCTTCTGAAGAAGTAGTATCAGATACAGTGATAGGAAAAGGGAATTCAGTACTTACTATGGGCTCAACAGGCTGTTTATTGGGCAGCATTCACTTGTCTGAGACACGCTGGTCTGTGGAGTTTTCTGCCTTGTTAATCAGTGGTTCGTTTAATGCTGTGACGTCAGGACCCAGCTGGGTTGGTTTGCAACAGACCTTGTTCTGTCAGCCTGGAGCTGCCGTAATTGCTGTTTTAGGATCATTTTTTTGAAAATAAACTTTCGTTCCTCTGTCTCAAGTAGTTTGCTGATATGAGAATACAACTCTGAAATAAACTCCATCTTTTCTTGCTCAGGAATCGTCATTATGTCCTGCTCCATCTTATGACTAGCAGAGTCGTCCAGGAGTGCAAGTCCACACTGTTCTCCAGCTGTTGCCGTAACTTCAGGTATCGAAGTCTCAAGGAGTACATTATTAAATTTGCAGTCCACAGTTTCTTTTCTAGGGGTCTCTAGCTGTTGGGAGGTGGGAGATGAGACCATCTATCTGACCTCCATAGCCTCCACCTGTCCGTTCTTGCCAGTGTCTGCCATCTTGGCCAGTAGCCAAGGCAGCAGAGTGTCCCCTACAGTTGAGTGGGGAATTTCCCTAGTTGCCCTGGCCAAATTTCCCCCATTCTCTAAAAATAACACCAACAGCTTAATCTGATTCAAAGTCAGTTGGCATTCATCTGTATCTCCTCCCGGTTGTGCATGAAAATAGGCAGAATTTGTCTAGTGTACTTACCGGTTAACAAAAACTAAATAAAATAAATAAATAATAAAATAATATTTTACGGTTCGACCCTGTGCTCCAATTCCTCCACAGATGCACATATGTATGTAGCTGTGGAAACACAGGAATCTGTGTCCCCTGCACTTTCACACATAAAGTTATGAGCAGGCATAGTGAAATTGCAACAAATAGTCATAACTGTGCCATCTTAAATACTTTTCACCCCAAATGTTCAACATAACCGTATCACCTCACCACATGTATCCAGTACAGAAAAGTTTAAAATCCCTGTCAAAATGTTATTCCGACAAACTGTAACATTATTTTGCACCACAGGTGCATGAAAAATTTTTTGGCAGGATTTGAAAAATTACAGCTGTACTGTTCATGAGGTGGTGTGGAAAAATGGTAATGGTAAAAATCTGGAGTGAAAATATGAAAAATGGGTGAAGTTACAAGCGTGCATAGAAACTGCGCAATGCGCACTCATAACACTGTCATTTTTTGGAATTTTTTCACCAACTTTTCAACATGAGCTTCTTGGAACATCCTCTCATGAACTGTGTAACTGTAATTTTGTTAATCCATCCCAAAAGTTGATTTCACACAGCAACCATGCCATTCCGTGCCAAAGGTGTGAAAACATATTCCAGGCAGGATATGAAAAATGATAGCTGTACTGATCATAAGAAAGTGTGACAAAATGGCAATGTTAAAAATCTGGAGTGAAAATATTAAAATTGGCAAAGTTATGCGTGCCGTATAAACCGCGCAACACACCATTGTTTTGTTAATCAGTCCCAAAGGTGATTCCAGCAGCAACCATGAAATCACAGTTCAGGAATAAGAAATAAAATGACAGGATCAGTGTGCATAAGGTGGGGTCCCAAGAACCCTATGTTGAAATTTTGGGACCAAAATTCCTAAAATTGGCCTAGATATCAACAGAAGTTAACCCCCCATTGACTGCCATTATACAGCTCACCATGATTCCTCAGATTGCAGTTCAGCTTTGAAGAGTGCAGATGTGTGCCGCTTCCTGCCTCCGGAGAGTAAGTATGGGGTAAGGGGGTACAGAGAGGTAGGTGTGCAGAGGAGGTCAGGATGGGGAAGCTGGGAGTGGGGTGACAACGGGACCATTTTCTTTTCTGCAGGTGAAAATAAAAGACATTGGGGGACGGTTTTCTTTATTTACAGGTAAACCTGTAAAAAAATTAATTTGGACACACTGGGGTGGGCTCCCATTGTGCCACATGAGTTGGGGGGAAAATCATGATGATGACAAGGGGATTGGGCACCACTGTTGGCAATAAAAGTGGGCTAGGGGGGCATCCAACACCAGGAGTGGGCACCCTAGTGTCAGAAAGTTAAAAAAAAAAACATTCATCTCAGGCACTGCAGTGGGCTCTCAGTGTGCCACAATACTGGGGGGGGGATACACACCAACATGGGGATTGGACACCTCAATGTCGGTATGAAAAATAGGAATTGGGAGGGCAGAATAGTTCGATGCAGGCTCCTGCATCGAAATTATCACATCAAAATGATTGCAAATTTCGATGCAGGATTCTGCTTTGAAGAAAAGTTGTTGGGGGATGGTTTTCTTTATTTTACAGGGTTAAAAAAAATAATGTGGGCACACTGGGGTGGGCTTCCAGTGTGCCAAGTAAGTAAGTGTGTGTGTGTGCTTGTGTGCATACTGAGACAGGGATTGGGTACCCGTGTTAATATGAACAAATTTCAGACCAAAACCTAAAGCCATTTCCTAGATCCAGGATGACAAAATATTAAAAAACAGATATTTCTGTTTTGTCAACACTTTATATCTTAGAAACCACTCAATGGATTCTCCGAATTTGGCAGGTCAAAGACTAGCCCCTAGAGATTATGCATGCCAACTTTTGTGCAAATCCATTGAATGGCTCTAAAGTTATTAAGGTTCAAAGTTTGGACTTTAACATAGAAGTGCAGTTTCACCCTAACTATACTGGCATGACCGTACCCATATAATGTGTATACATGTATATATATATATATATATATATATATATATATATATATATATTTACAAAGTGAGCAAATCCTCCAAATCCAATTCCAGTGTTCTGATTGTATAAAATACATCACATGGGCCTGGTGGAACTGAGGGTTGAGGCGCTGGATGCCACACCTTGCACTGCGTTGGTGACCCGGGTTTGGGAATGGACTCAGGTGCCGGGGGTCAGCAGGGGAACGGTTGAGGACTGAGTGCCTGAGTGGTGCTCGCATCCCTGGACTCTGGGGATAGGTTGGCCCGGAGAGCCAGGGATCCCCAGTGGAGACTGGGAGCACTGCAGCAAGCCAGGCAAGCATGAATTAGCGTGGCCAATGCAGGCAGGGGTTGCTGTGCACCAAGGCATCGAGACGTGCCCATACACAGGGAGCGGACACTACAGAACATGGAAAAACACAGTCCTGGGAGTAGGCGAAGGCACCATCCTCCATGCCCACTGCCGGGTTAGACCCGGCCAGCCTTCAAGATTCCTCTGCCATGGGCCCACATCTGCAGCTGGAGGCTACGTGTGTAAGTGCGCCCAAAGTAGGTGGGGGGGACCCACCCTGGAGGGGTCAAGCCGGGGGTGCCAGCTGCAAGGCAGGGTGGAGGAGAGAGGGAGGTCCAGTCGGGAGGACTTCAGGTAGGGCAGGATCAGGATGAATGCCCAAGTGAGGACCCTAGGATCATGACCAGGAGAGAAAAAGAACTGGGAAAGAAAAACACATTACATGACTGTGCGTATATCAGAGCGCAACCACACACCTACACTTTTACCCCCTCCAAAACAATTTTGACATTTTATAAGATAGATAAACCACTCTGAGGTGTGCAGTCGCTCTCTGATATATGCACGCCTTTGGGCAGTTGATTTACACACCAGCAAGTGAGTATCAGAGCAATTCATCAAGCCACCTTAGAGTGGTTTATCTAGTACATATACAGTATATATATATATATATATATATATATATATATAGATAATGACTGTACATGGAGTGTGCAGTATATGAGACATGACATGGTTTGACTCAGAATACACCATCTGTTACAAACCTCTCACCCACCTGAAGGCATGCCTCTCCATACAAAAGCTTTCAGAATCACTGTCAATGTTAAACCCACTGATTCAAAGTCTGTATAGACAAAGCTCTGTGGGCTTAGTGCAGACCACCCTTATCAGCAAGTGCTGTACTCAACAATACCAGTAATGTCTCAGCACCTACAATAATGGATAAGATTTTATTTCAAAGTAACTAAACTATTTATTTTTGGGGTTTGGGCATAGTAGTGCTCACCATGAATGTTTAATGTGCAGTGCAGGGGTCAAAGCCACTGATTCTGTGAATTTATTTAATCACTGAAACAAGCTTTTAGGATGAAATATCAGCCATTGCAAGACAGGCATGTTTCACACTACTGCAAGCTCTGCTCTAGCTACTGTATGCTAGAAACAGAAACTCTGAACAATATCATATACTTTTGTTTTTGATTCAGATAGAGACTTAGGGCAAGATTTTAAAAAATATTGAGGCTGGTACAATTCCTGTTTTGGGCTGCACCAGCATCAAAATAAATGCACCAAAACATCTGAATGCTATTTTCAAATGCTTTGATGCATTTGCAACAGTTTACCTGCTTTATGGTAAACAAATGACTGCATTATTATTGCTTTGATGAATGCATATTTTTTCAAGTACAACTTCAGACACTTGCGACAAAATGCTAGACCATATTTTAGAGGGTTAACTTTTTTTTTTTTTACTATGCTTTCTGCATCTCTGCCTGGCAGTCACCGGCTGTTTTCTCCCTTCCAGGCCTATCAGCTGCTGTTCCCAGGACTTGCCTCCAACACATAAGTGTCCCATGGATTACCCCCCATGGTAGAGCCTTCTGGGTTCCCTAGCCTGGTCTGAGTTACAGCGGGGTTGTGGACGGCAGCCCATTGAGTAGTGTGGGGCCTGTGTAGAAAAGACAGCTTCACTATGCTGCAGGTCAAGGAGGGATTTCGATCTTTGGTCCCCTCTCCATGAATGCTTATTGGGCTAGGACCCCAGTGGAAGGCTACACACAAGCATGCAGATGTCTGGGACAGGATGCAACTTTCCTCCCTTTGCAGCTCCACTCCACTGACTCCAATGGTCACCTAGAGGACAGTCTTGTAGCAGATCAGGTGTCCCACCCTCCCCAGAGGAGGAGAACTTACTCTGGGATTCTCAAGTTACCCCCCCCCCGGGCTGGCCCCGATGACCTGGGCTTGCTTTCAGACCTTGGTCACCAGTGTTATGTGCATTAGCTCTACGGCTGCACTGATGGGCTGACTTTAAGATAGTCAGCTCTTTTGATACAAGCAGTGCAATTCTGCTACAGTCATGATGCAAGTCAATGTATGTGTTAGTGGGGCTCTTTGATAATCCTGCCCATTATATTCTGATCACTCCTGTGCCATGTAATGGTGTAGGAGGAAATAACTTCCCTTTCAGGAAGTGGGTCTGGAAATGGGTGGTAAGTTGTTCTTTTGGGCCCAGCTAAAGTGAGAATCACACACAAAAAAAAAACAAAACTCATAGCTGGCCCGGAGGTTCTAAGGTTGGGCGCTGGATGCCATTTCGTGCCATGCGGTGACCGGGTTCGGGAACATGCCTGGGTTGTTGGGGGGAGGCAAGAGATGGATTGAGCAGCTGCTGAGCAGCTCTCCTCTCCCAGGAGGTTGGGACGGTGCAACAACTGCAAGGCTGCCCCGGGTGGAGGCCCAAGGTAGTGCAGATGGGGCCTGGCTCGAATAGAGACTGCTCTGTGCATGTGCCTCACATCGCGCTCAAACAACTGCAGAAGGGGTGGGAGATAAGTGGAAAACTGGAGCTGGCAGGGCTCCATGATGGCCAATGGCTCTCACACAGGTCCCGGAGTCTAAGATGTTGGAGGATACCAAGTGATGCCCTTTATTCACCAGCCACTGCCACGGGGGGCAACCCCTGGTGGACATATCTGGTGGGTCAGGTGTTGGAATCAGGGGCCGGAGAATGAGCCCCTCAAGGGAGGAGCTGAGCTGCAAGCCATCCCAGCCTGAAGGGGAAAAAACCTTGACTGAAAAAAAAAAGAAAAATTCATAAAGTTTCAATAATGATGAACTGTCAGTATTCCTGAAGGTTCACCATCTAGTCAAAGAAGATTCCTTCTCTCCATCAAATTTCACTGCCGACTTAGTTGCTTCCATTCAAGCACTAACACAGTAATTAAGCAATAATGACTGAAGAGCCAGTCATTTCTTGTAGATTAACTTGATCGGTTGGAGGGAAGGGAACCCACTGATGGAGGTCATTAATCGACTGGAAAGAAGGGCTCTAAGGGGCATTATTGCAATTATAAGTCTAATCGCAATAATGACACTATTTGTAAAACTTTTTTTTCATGTCAGTGCGCCCCAGCACTGTTTCCTGAGGTAACATTTGTAGCTATGCTGAAGTGCTGGTGGTAGGAGCGATGGTTCAGTTTTTATTTTTTTTTAATTTTCGTTTCTTCATGTGCACTGATAGCAGTGCCAAAAACACTTCTTTTGTTTCACCACCGCTCCCGTCAGTGTAGAGCACTGTGATCAGCTGTGTGGCTGCTGTGCTGGGCATTTCTAAGAGACTTCAGACCAGCACGGCAGCCAATCAGTGAGCTTCTTTAGCTTGTGAATAATTAATTTCATTTTTTTTGTTTCATTTTTTTATTTTTAACCAGGAAATGGACTGGGCACAGCCCTTTTTCAGACACACCTGACAATGAACAACAGACAAACAGTTACAGCCAACCATATAAGAATACAGATATATACAACATAATAACTTCAAAAACAATTAAACACATTCTCATTCTTTAAGAATAAAAATAACCCTTTCCTAAAATGTGTTAAATTATGTACTTCCTTTGTCAAATGGGTGTATTCGTTCAGAAGGGAGGGTGTGTACCAATAGAAAGCTTTCCTGGTCATCTGTAGATTAAATCTCAGAACGACTAAGTCCTGGACCCCATGATTTCTTATTCTTTGTTCCCTTTTTACTGGAACCAGTGCCCCAGAGAGCACCTGGGGGTCAGCAGCTCTTAATACCCTGAATACAAAGTTCCCTAACTGTTGTCTTATTCTCTTTTCTGGAGACAGTACTCCCAGTTACTTATAAAGCTCACAATGGTGCATGCGTTTTGGAGCCCGAAGTGCAAATCTGCAGATATTGATGAATAAGGTCCTATACTTTGACTCAAACACCCCATTGTTATTAAAAAAACATTATGCTACCATATTCCAGTATGGGCATCAAGACTTGCTTGGCTATGACTATCCAGGCTTCATCAGTCAATGAATTTATGTTCCTGTATACAGCAGGTATCCTATTTTTTGGTTGAGCCTCTTTCCTGTTTTTTCATTATGTGGAACTAGGCTCAAACAAGGTTTCAAAAGAACTCATAGATATTTTAAAGAAGAAGCCAAAGGGAAACTTGTCCCATTTTGACCAGTAATTAGTAGTTTATTTTCTTTTTGCAATTTCTGTGAGGTTTCAAATAGCATATTGTTTGTTTTAGTCTCATTTAGGGTCAGCTTGTTGCCTCAAAACAATTGAGCCAGTATATTATATTTGTTTTGCAAGGACACCTGAAAGATACCACTTGTTGTTGCTGTATCCCCGATTATGGTGTCATCAGCATAAACTCTACTATTTTTATTTGAGAATGGGCTAGGTAAAGCATTCATAACCACTATAAATAGTAAGAGCCCTAGCACTGATCCCTGGGGTACCCCAGCCTCTACTTTCAGTGGTTCTCAGATTGTGTCCCTGATCTTAACTCTCTGTCCACCATTACTCATGTAGCTCTGGAACCACTCACCCTCTGTTCCATTGACCCCCAGGTTGCCAAGTTTGTACAAAAGCAGCTCATGGTCCACTGTATCGAAGGCACCGGCTAGGTCCACGAACACCGCACCCATGGCACATCCCTCCTCACAAGCCAACAGTACAGCGTCTGAGAACCCAGCCAGCACCATCACAGATGACTGCCCCCCCCCCCCAAAATCCATGCTGCTGGTCAATAAGCAGATCGTGCTCCTCCAAATGGTAAAGCAGCTGCCATGATATGCACTTCTCTAGCAGCTTGCTGACCACTGCTAACAGAGATCTGGGACTGTCATTTAACATTGTTAATCTGTCCCTCCTTTATATATTGGAATCACTCCTGATTCTTTCCATTTGTGATGTACTAACCCTTTTTCCAATGATAGATTGAATAATCTAGTTAAGGGGCTGCTATGTATGGCTGACACTGTAGTAATTTAAAGTAATTCATCCACCTCCACTTTTAACCTCTTTTAATCCTGTTAGCAATACCAGATTAATTAGACTTATAATGACATTTATAACAAGCATTTGTCAATGACAGATGTTGATTGCGTTGGTCTGTTGAGCTCGCTCAGTGACTCTCTGTCACTGGCTCAGTCTGTTTGTCCTGGTGCTGCAGGCTGCTCTTTTGTACTGGGCTGCTGCCTGTGTTGGCACTTTGTTCTGCAAAGGAAGAAATATGCAGCTGTCCCAACAGAGCTCCACTGAGGTGGCTCACTCCCTCTCTCTCACTTGTTCATTCAGCAGAAGGGCAGACAGCAAGGAGAACCAGGGATAAAGGACAACCAAGGAAGGGGCTGGAGTAGAACAGCGAAACAGTCTAGGGAGGTCAAATCACGGAAATCCATGTGTGCAAATGCCAGGAGCCTTAGCAACAAGATAGAAGATCTGGAGGCTGTCATGGTGCAGTCAGACCTGGACATTGTGGCCATCACTGAAACCTGGTGTAATGATAACCACGACTTGTAGATGGCCATACCTGGCTACAACATATTCAGAAGAGACAGAGCAGGTAGGAAGGGAGGAGGAGTGGCACTGTATGTGAAAAATGACATAAGGGCCACAGAGATCCAGGAGGAACAAAATGGGGGAGAGATACTTTGGGTTAAGCTGGAAAGGAAAATGGGGACAGCTCATCCCACAGGTGTGGTCTATAGACCACCAGCCCAGGAGGAAGAAACAGATAGGGAGTTGATGCTAGCCATCCAAAGGATGGCAGACAAGGGTAGTACTGGTTGGAGACTTCAATATTCCAGTCGTGGACTGGAGATCCCAGCAGCAGCATCAACTAGGAGCAGATTTATCCTGGACTCCTTCAGGGTGCCTTCCTCAAGCAACTGGTCATGGAACCAACTCGGCAGAAGGCAATACTGGACCTTGTGCTCACAAACAGGGACAGTGTGATGGGGGTAACAGTGGCGGAGCACCTGGGGAACAATGACCACCAGTCATTGTGGTTTGAAATCACAGAAAGAGCAGAACCAAACCACACAAAAACACTTATCCTGGATTTAAGGGGGAGCGGACTTTGGGAAAATAGGGAGATACTTGAAAGAGGCATTAAGGGGAATGGGACAGGAATCAGGGGTTGAGGAACAGTGGGCAGTATTTAAAATGGGGATTACAAGAACTACAGAATTATGCATTAAGCAGGTTAGCAAGAGGAAAAGGAAGAGGAGACCATTATGGTTTTCCAAAGAGGTAGCAAAGAAAGTGAAAGCAAAAAGATTGCATTCAGACAATACAAAAGAACACAGGCAGAAGGGGATAGGGAGAAGTACCAGTAGAAGCAAAGGGAGGCAGGGAGGTCAGTAAGGAAGCCAAGCTCAGACAGAAGAACACATTGCAAAATCAGTGGGTAGAGGGACAAAACCTTACAGGTACATATGAAAAAAGAAAGACAAAGGGAGGGATAGTGAGACTGAAGGGGAGGATGGGGGCTGCGTGGAGGATGACAACAGTAAAGCTGACATATTGAACAGGTATTTCTGCTCAGTCTTTACTGGAGGAAGAGGAGGTAATGGTCTGAAAGGAGTACAAGGTGTGAGAATGGTGCAGAAATGTACACAAGTCCCTTTACACAGAAAGGGTCCTGAAGGAACTGGAAGTAATAAGAGTTGATAAAGCAATGGGGCCTGATGGGGTGCACCCCAATGTCCTTAAAAGTACTAAGAGAGGTGGTGGCTGAACCTCTGGCTATCCTGTTTAGCCGATCACTGGAAACAGGGAGGCACCCAAAGACTAGAGGACAGCAGATGTAGTCCCTTATACAAAAGCGGGAACAAAGAGGAGCAGGGAACTACAGACCAGTCAGCCTCACACCTCAGTAGTGGGGAAGATCATGGAAGCACTACTGAAGGAGAGATTGGTGGAACATCTGGTTGTCAATGGACTACAGGACCCAAGGCAGCATGGTTTCACCAGGGGAGGTCATGTCAGACAAAGCTCATTGAATTTTTTGACTGGGTGACTAGGGAGGTGGATCAGGGAGGGCAGTGGACATGGCCTATCTGGACTTCAGCAAGGCCTTTGACACTGTGCCACAAGAAGACTACTACACAAACTGGGAATATGGGTGTGGGCAGGACAGTAGTGTGGTGGTAGGTAACTGGCTGTGTGGCAGGACACAGAGGGTGGTGGTAAATGGCTGTCACTCCACAGAGGGAAGAGTGACCAGTGGGTACCACAGAGATCAGTGCTGGGACTGGTCCTATTCAACATCTTCATCAGTGACATTGACTGGGACCTAGAAGGCAGAATTTCACTGTTCGCTGATGACACAAAGCTCTGTAACAGAGTAGACACACCAGAGGGTGTAGACAGAATGAGAAGGGACCTGCAGAAACTTGAAGAATGGTCAGGGGTTTGGCAGTTGAAATTCAATGCAAAGAAGTGCAAGATAATGCATATGGGGTACAAAAATCCTGGCACAATATATCAGTTGGGGGGTGAGGATATAGCATGCACCAAACAGGAAAGGGATCTTGGGGTTATCATCTCTGATGACCTCAAGGTAGGGAAACAGTGTGACAAGGCAGCAGGTAAAGCAAATAGGATGCTGGGATGTATAGGCAGGGGCATCACCAGCAGGAAAAGGGAGGTCATAATTCCGCTATACAAGACACTAGTGAGGCCCCACCTGAGTACAGTGTACAGTTCTGGAGACCATACCTACGAAGGACATAGACAGGGTAGAGAAGGTTCAGAGGAGGGCAACAAAGATGATGCATGGATTGCATCACAAGTCCTATGAAGACAGATTGAAGGAACTGAACATGTACTCCCTGGAGGAGAGGAGGGAGAGAGGGGATATGATAGAGACATACAAGTATCTCACAGGGAGGAACAGGGTGCAGGAATACACTATTTTTAAGTGAAAAAGATGTACCAGGACTAGAGGGCATGGGATGAAGTTGGAGGCAGGACAATTCAGAGGAAACATGAGGAAGAATTTCTTCACAGAACGGGTAGTGGACCCTGCCAGAGGAAGTGGTGGGTGCTGAAACAATCACAGGATTTAGAATGCATAGGATAGACATAAAGGAATTCTGGAGGTCAGGGTAAGGGGCAACAGACTTCTGGAAAACATAAACTGAACTACAAGCTCAAATGGGCAGACTGGGTGGGCCATAGGCCATTATCTGCTGACACTGTCTATGTATCTATGTTTGTCCTGCGCTGCAGGCTAACCTTTTGTACTGGGCTCCTGCCTGTGTTGGTGGCTTTTTCTGCCCACAAAGTAATCCACAGCTGTTGCGACAGAGCTCCGTTGAGGTCGCTCACTCCACCTGTCTCATCACTCATTCTGGTTCTCCTGGCACTGCAGGCTGCCCTTTTGTACTGGGCTCCTGCCTCTGTTGGCGCCTTTTTCTGCCCACAAAGAAATCTGTAGCAGTCCTGATAGAGCTCTGTTGAGCTCACTAAGTCCCCCGTCTCACTCGCTAGTACTGTTTCTCCCACTGCTGCAGGCTGGCCTTTTGTACTGGGCCCCTGCCTGCATTGACGCCTTTTTCTGCCCACAAAGAAATCAGCAGCAATCCTGACAGCGCTTCGATGAGTTTGGTCACTCCCCGTCCCTCACTCGCTCTCTCGTTCTGTTTCTCCCAGTGCTGCAGGCTGCCCTTTTGTACTGAGCTCTTGTATTGGGGCCTTTGTCTGCCCACAAACAAATCTGCAGCAGTCCTGACAGAGCTCAGTTGAGCTCAGTCACTCTCCCCTCTCACTCGGTCGATCTTAATTTGTTCCTAACACTGATTTCCCAGAGTGACCGTGCTATCCTCCAGCAGGAGTGCAAAAACATGTTTTAGCCAGGATGTGAAAAATGACAGCTTTAATGTTCATAAGGAGGTGTGAAAAAATACCACTGTTGAAAATGTGGTGTGACAATATTACAAATTTGTGAAGTTACAAGGGTGCATGGAAACAGTTCAACACATGCTTGTAACACAGTCATGGTATGGAGTTTCGTCACCAAATTTTTGACACAGGGATTTTAAAACCTCTGCTCATGAACAGTGCCACTGTCATTTTCTTAATCTGTCCCAAACACTGATTTCCTACAGTGACCACGTTATTCTGCGCCGGAACTGTGAAAACACATTTCAGTCAGGATGTGAAAAATGACAGCTGTACTGCTTATAAGGAGGTGTGAAAAAATGCCACTGTTGAAAATCTGGTGTGACAATATTACAAATCTGTGAAGTTACAAGGGTGTGTGGAAAGTGCACAATGCACACTTATAACACAGTCAATAGATGGGCTATCATCACCCAATTTTCGACATAGGAATTTTAAGACCTCTGCTCATGAAGAGTATCATTGTCATTTTCTTAATCTGTACCGAACAGTGATTTCCCACAGTGACCGCTCTATTCTGCGCCGGAAGTGCGAAAACACATTTCAGCCAAGATAGGAAAAATGATAGCTGTACTATTCATAAGTAGGTCTGGGAAAATGACAATGTTGAAAATCTGGAGTGAAAATATAAATTCAGGAGGTTACGCACATGCTTGCCAACTGAGCAATGCACGCTCGTAACACAGTTATTTTATGGAGTATCATTATCAAATTTTCAACACAGGCATTTTAGGACCTCTACTCATGAACAGTGTCACTGTCATTTTCTTAATCTGTCCTGAACACTGATTTCCCACAGCGACCGAGCTATTCTGCGCCGGAAGTGCGAAAACACATTTCGGCCAGGATGTGAACAATGACAGCTGTACTGCTCACAAGGAGGTGTGACAAAATGCCAGTGTTGAAAACTGTGTGAAAATATTGCAATTATTGATGGCTTACGAGCGAGTAGCAACTCGCTAACGACGCCAGAAACAGTCATTTTTTAGATTTTTTTCACCAAATTTGCAACATAGGCTTTTTGAGACCCCATCTCATGAACACTGGCACTGTTGTTTTGTTAATTGGCCCTGAAGGGTGATTCTGTGCAGTGATCGTGAAACCACCTTTTGGGGCTGATTAACGCCATGACAATTCAAGAATTCATGAGGAGGGGTCCCAAAAATACCATGTTGAAAATTTGATGAAAAAATTCCCAAAAGTGCCCAAGATATGCACTAAAGTTGAAAAAACCCTATTTATTACATTATACAGCTTACC
Organism: Neoceratodus forsteri; assembly: GCA_016271365.2. Classification (NCBI taxonomy): domain Eukaryota; kingdom Metazoa; phylum Chordata; order Ceratodontiformes; family Ceratodontidae; genus Neoceratodus; species Neoceratodus forsteri. The sequence goes on along the minus strand of JADMNL010000023.1, from coordinate 508,720,257 downwards.
AGCATTTCCTCAGTTCACGGTCAGTTTGAAGAGCGCAGATGTGTTCCCGGTCCACCGAAGATCGTCGCGCCAAGCTCCTGAGGTAAGTATCGGGTGAGGGGTGTGTGGGGAGGCAGGGTGCACAGTGGGTGGGTGCAGGTTGTGGGAGGGGACAGGGAGACTACGAGGAACTGTTTCTTTTTTTTCAGGTAAAAAAAATTTGCAGGATGGTTTTTAACTTTACAGGGGCATGTGGCACACTGTGGCGGGACCCCAGCATGCCACCAGAGTATTGCTTTGGGGGGCTGCTGTAGCCGATGGGGCACTGGGCACTTCCATTGGCAAACAACAAAAGAGGCACGTGGCACACTGAGGTGGGCTTCCAGTGTGCCACCGGAGTCTTGCTTTTGTGGGGGGCAGCTGTAGCTGATGGGGGATTGGGCAACCCCATTGGCAAGGAACAAAAAGGCAGGGAATTCCTTTCTGCCAAAGGGGATTGGGCATCCCCCTCAGCAAACAACAAAAGGGGGGGATTCCTTTCTGCCAACGGGGATTGGGCACCCAGTCGGCAGACAATAACACCGGGGGGAGGTTACATTATGCCAATGGGGAGTGGGCTCCTCCGTCGGCAAATAAACATGGTGGGGGAGTAAATATTGTTTGTGAATATGGCGGCAAGCTGCTGCCAGGTTCACAAACAATATTAGGGATCCTACATCCCGCTCTGCAATGACGGGTCACTCCCTGATTGCAGCGGATGGCTGACGCTGCAATGATAAGGCGGCCCCTGATTGCAGCGGCTGATTTCTTAGAAGGTTGTGGCATGCTGGCTGAACCACTGTCAGCAGCAGCTTACCAAGGCGCTGGAGGACAGGGGGCAAGCCTTTGCAGGCTGTAGGGGCATTGGGCACAACAGTGCCATGCCTTCACAACCTGCTTGTGGAGAAAGCTGCCACAACATGTTTCTTACGAATGCGTGCAATCAACATAAAAAGGGTAGAGAGCTTTCTACATCCTGATTTGTCATGACCCATGTCCTTATAGGACAACAACCCTGAAGGTGGCACTTTTTTGGGCAAGCTGGACACAGCACAGCCCACATATCCATGCCTGCAGGAAACCTTTGAGAAAAAATTTCTGGCAGCCATGTTAGTGATGTAAGAATTTGCCCAAACTTACAAACACGTGTATTTACCAGTTTTCACACATCACAAGTACAGTAAGTAACATAACATTTATTTTTATAGGCATTAAAATGTTTCTGATTTTCATTTTATACATATTTTTACACAAACTGCCTTGCGGGCCTATGATTTGTAGCTGCTGCACTGATCGCTGCTCACTGCAGGTCCAACACGCCCAGGCATGTCTGCCTGCTAACTCGCTTGCTGTCTGGTCATGCCATCCACACCCACTTCATCACAAAAGCCCCATTTAAAGCTGGAACACACCATTTAAAATCAAACAGGAAGTTTTTTTTATCTTCTTAAACAACATGTGGCCAAATGAGAATGCCTCGATCTATTGAATCTTGGAAGGCGTGCTAACTTAATGCTACTAAATGCTCCCAGATCCAGTAGCTGGTTGCAACTTTTTGCAGAATTGAAAAGTTTCACATGTGGGTTCACAGACTCCACCCCCTGTCCTACATAAACCACACACTCAAACACCTCCTGTGCCTAGCGTTTTTCACAATTGTTCTTACATAAGTGCTGCCTCCTGATTGCTTCTTCTGCTGTTTTTTTTTACTTGTGTCTCCTCCCTCCTGTCCATTTTGGCTCTGTTGTGTTCCTTTTTCTACTTTCTCTGCACCCCTTGCCACTGATGTTGTACTTCTATAGCCTGCTTGCTTTCTTTGCTTCAACACCCCCCCCCCCAGCTAGTTTTGTTTCACTTGTTTTCTTTCCTGGTTCTGTTTGCAGTGCTTTACTTTTCCTTTCTGTGCTGCTGTCTTGTTCTCTCTACAGTGCTTGTTTCTGTTGCAGTCCCCCTCGTTCTTGTGCTTTTTTGTTCCAGCTGCCTGTTGTTGATGGATTCCTGCCACTTGTTGGTCCCTCTTTTCTGTGCTTTTGGGGTCTTGTTGTTTGTATTTCATTCAGGTCTCCTTTCCCATCCTAGTTTTCAGCTTCTTGCTTTCCTTTGCTGGCAATCTATCTCCTTTCCCTGGGAGGTGCATCCATATCATTCTTTCCCTCAATTGCTGCTTTTGGATGTCTGTCTTGCTGCCCTTATTTGTATTCCCAACCACTTCTGGTTGGTGCCTCTTTTGCTTATAATGCTCAGATGTTTCAGTGGCTTTGCTCTCCCTCTGGACCTCCTACAACATGCTCTGGCGGATGCCAGATTTTGAGACCTTTGGTTTACTCAGTAATTCTTTGGTGACTTTTTCATTAATTCCTACGGCTTCTGGGGTAAGTGATGTAGCAGTAGTGCAACAGCCTGTAAGAGCACAGTTGTGTGTCTGTGTGTCTAGCCTAGTTTCTACCCAGAACCAGGTCCCGTCCCCAGAGCATTGCTCGGGATGCCAGGGGTCTTCTGCCCATAGTGGTTACCTCCTAGGGACAGGCTCAACACCCTGAGTTCCCCTTAAATCCATCCAATCCTCTTCATTATCCTTTCTGGTTCTCAGTCTCAAACATCATGGTCACTCACTTCACCAGAAGGAGAAAGACGGTGGCAATTCAGGACTGCCATCTGTTTGCTCTCTAACTGAGAGCAGTGTCTGTGCTAGTCTCCTCCTGCTTTCTTTCATTTTTACTCATTTTTATGTTTTACTCTAGGAGAGTAATATATGGTGTATGCGTGTGCTTGTGTCAATAATCTTGATTCGAGCACCCAGTTTGTGAGGGCAGTCTCTTCAGTGAGTTAGCCTTGCTTTAGGGATTTTAGATATAGGCAGGGCAGGGGAGTGAGAAAGACACAGGAATTAGCTTTAAGCTAGAATTGGCCCGCAGGTCTATGCCTTTCCTTTCTGTATGCCCCCAGAGGTGTAGCAAAAGCTGCCATTGCCTAGACTTTGCCTGTAACTGTGCCTTTTTCCATCTGAAATGACCGAAGATGGAGTGGTACTGGTCCCAGTATCCAGCCTGTGTTGGAAGGTGCCTGCTTCTTATGGCAGGGCCAACTGCCATCGGGGTGGAGTGTGATCCCCAGACTGTGTCTTCAACTATTGGCATTGGTGTTGGAGGAACTGGAGGATAGAGGCTTCAGGAATGGCTGGAGGTACCTCTTTAGTCATCATATGAGGGCCCCAAGGTGTGACTGGTGTCTGCTTTGGCCTGACTTTCCTCCCAGAGGAAAGCGGTTCCATAGAGAACGTCATCCATAGTTCCTTTTCCTAGGACTTTTGGACCTGAAGTGCGATCAGGGAAACCTTGTCTCTGACTAGTCCTATATCTGGCTGTTTTTGTCCACCCGGCTAGAGTTTATTGACTGATGACTATCAGAGGAACTTTGTGTGGTGGCTGGCGGCTGTACTGGATTATTGGTAAACTTTGCACTTGTTCACTGTTTTGCATCTCTCCTGGAGTTGGTGAAAGGAGCTCTGGGTTGTAAAGCAAGATGATATCCTCAGGTGGACTCAACAGGTACATCGTTTGGTTGCTTAGCCACCTTGCCCAGTAGAGACTAGGGGCAGTGAGAGGGCCCTTGGCCTCATGATTTTTCTGAGCTGGAACTGGTTTCCTGCATGTTGACTATTTTTCCAAACCCTGAGACAATTAGCCCTGTCTCATAGGGCAGTATTTTAATTTCTAAGACCTGCAGGCTGCTCTCCTTGGAAGCTGAGAAGCTTGGCTTCTTTGTCATTTTGGCTCTCATTTGTGGGGGTGTTTTGGGGGTAGAGTGGGGTTATTGGGGTGTGGTGTTTTAGTTTTAAGGAGTGTTTGTGTGGAATGATTGGTTAGTTCTGTTTTATTGTAGTAGTGTGGATGTTTGTATGACTGATAGTTATTAATTGCTTACTGGGGCTTTCTGGTTAGGACAGTATGAGTCTGGGGAAGTTGGGGGTCTGGGGTGGGCTAGGATTGTGTATGAGGTGTCCCAGTTCTTTGATCTGTGGCCCTTTATAGACTTCCCAGTCTCCACCACCACAGCTTGTCACCATAGAGAGGTTGGAATTAAGAGGTCTCGCACTGATCAACCATGGTGGGGTGTCTCGGGCACACTGGGTGGGGGTAGGATTGAGGTTATCAGGTGCAGAAGGCACCCAGGGTGTTGACAGGTCCTAGGGAGAGGCCAGGACGGGATTGCTTCCCATCCCAGGGTATCCACCAGACCGAGTGGACTAGTACCCAGAAGGGCTACACTCTCCACCAATCCCCTGAGGGCAGTGCTTTGCAATGCCAGATCGATCATGAACAAGACTGCAATTATACCAGACTTGGTTTCCTCAGTCAATCTGGCATGCATTACTGAGACCTGGGTGGGTGATGATACTGGCCTGGTTTTAGAGGCCTCCATTCCCCCTAGGTACTCGGTGGTGCACTGACCCAGAGTGGAATGCAGGGGTGGGGTGGCCACCTGTTTTAGATCTGAACTTGGCTTCATTGTGCACCAGATGGGAAGGCTGGGTTCCTTTGAATGTGCAGCTGTTTCTGGGGTCCAGGTGCAGGCTGCAGGATTCTCCTGATTTACTGCCCCTGGGGCAGTGGGTGAATTCTTGCAGGAGGTATCTGACTTCATCATCAATGAGATATTGGAGTCTCCCAGATGCTTAATTCTGGGAATTTTAATGTCTGGCCTTGATGAAGCCTCTAGGCTAGGTCACAACCTCCTCCAGATGATGTCTTCTCTGGGCCTGTCACAAGAAGTTTCTTCCATGACCCACCAGGGTAGCCACATGTTGGACCAGGTCTTCTTACTTGGGCTTGAGATGAGTAATCTCAAGACTGATTGTGTCATTTGGTCCAGTCATTGCACAGTGGAGTTCTTATTTGAGGCCCCCCCTGAAAGCCTTCCCCCTGCTGAGATGGTAAGCTACCACCCTTTGAAGGGTTTGACCCCGGAGGGATTTCTGGTTGTGGCAGCTCTATCTAGTGTGAGTAGTACATGTGTAGGGGATATGGGCAAGGCTGTTACCACTTATAATAGGGCGATATTGGCTATGCTCGACTCACTTGCACTGGTCCATGTATGACTCAAATCCTCTCCTCGAGATCCCCATAGTTTGATGGGAGCTCAAGGTGATGAAGATTTTGGGTCAGAGGTTAGAGAGCTGCTGATAAAGGTCCAGGCTCAAAGTGGACAGACTGGCCTGTGCTCTCATTATGTTGAGTATCAGGGGGCAATCATGCTTGAGAAGGCAGAGTTCCTGTCCAGGGAGATTGCTGCTGAGAAGGCTCAACCAACAGTACTCTTTTGAAATGTGGACAACCTATTAAACCCAGCCTGTCTACAGCCAAAAAGCTTTTTCCAACATGTTATGCAAAGAGTTTGCTTGTTTCTTCTCGGACAGGGTGTCCACCATCCAGCAGGGCATTCCGCCAGTGTGCCACACTGTGGCCAACAGTGGTCACCGTTGGTGCCGAGAGAGCACTCTGCCTAGTTGGGAGGAGTTTAAACCAGTGGAGGTGGCTGAGGTCATTAAGGTTACCCTTGGGCTAAAGCACACATATTGTGAACTGGACCTGGTGCCGGCGCATTTCTTGATGGGATGTGTCAACATCACCATGGGATCCCACCCCAGCATGGCAAATGATCCATGTCATCTTTAAAAAAAAAAAAGCCCTGTAAGAAAAAACTGTCCCCCGCTGACTGTCTTGACCTCCCTGCCCCAACTTGCGCCCACCCTCTGCACACCCTGCCTCCCCACACCCCCACCTCACCCCATATGTACCTCCAGAGTCTGGCACGATGATCTTCGGTGGACCAGGAACATGTCTGCACTCGTCAAAGCCGATCACAAACTGAGGAAATGCTGGTAAGCTGTATAACGGAATAAATAGGGTTTTTTCAACTTTGATGCATATCTCAGGCATTTTTGGGAATGTTTTCACCAAATTTTCAACATTGGGTTCTTGGGACCCCACCTCATGAATTCTGGCACTATTTTGTTATTCGGTCCCAAAAGGTGATTTCGCGGTCACTGTGTGTAACCACCTTTCAGACCAATTTATGAAACAACAGTATCACAGTTCATGAGGTAGGCCCCCAAAAACCCTATGTTGAAAATGTGGTAAAAAAGTCCCAAAAATGACTATTTTACAAGCGTGCATTGCACAGTTCCTATGCACCCTAGTAAGTTCGCGAATTTTTTAAATTTTCATTCCAGATTTTCAACATTGCCATTTTACCACACCTCATTATGAGCAGTATAGCTGTCATTTTTCACATCTCACTCAAAATGTGTTTCTGCGCATGTAGCACACAATGGCGCAGTCGGTGTGTGAAATCAATGTTCGGGACAGATTAAGAAAATCACAGTGACATGGTTCATGAGCAGAGGTCTTAAAATGGCCATGTTAAAAATTTGGCGACAAAAGTTCGCAAAAGACTCTGTTACGAGCGAGCTTTTCGCAGTTTCCACGCACCCTTGTAAGTTCATGAATTTGTAATATTTTCAGTCCAGATTTTCACCACTGCCATTTTTCCATACTTCCTTATGAACAGTACAGCTGTCATTTTTTCACACCATGGCCAAAATGTTTTTTCATACTTCCAGCGCAGAAATGCGTGGTCGCTGTGGGAAATCACTGTTCGGGACAGAGTAAGAAAATCACAGTGACACTGTTCATGAGCAGAGGTCCCAAAATGCCTCTGTTGGCAATCTGCTAAAAAATATCCCCAGTCTAATTACATTATGGGTTTGCATTCTGCAGTTTCTATGCACAGTCTTGACTTCACCATTTTTATGTTTTCTTGCACACATGTGCAAGAAACATAGTGCCATCATCCGAGATTTCGGAGGTGTGTCACCCCCTTTTCCAATTCAGTCAGTGTGTTGGCAGGCGCGGCCCCTGTAAGCCAATGCATGCTGGAGCTGTCTATGACAAGCTCCAAAATGCAGTGGCATACATTTGAAAGGGGGAGCTACGCTTTAGTGAGCAGAGATAAGATGTCGCCTGCTCATGCGCAGCTCCCCTCACCACCTGAAGACACGCACATACCTGCATGCTGCCCTCCTCCCCGCTGCACACCAGTAGGCAGACGGGGTGCCCAATCCCTGTCAGCTGTGTGCTTCCCCCAAAGCTTTCCAAATGCCATGCTGGGAGCCCACCCAGCGTGGCAAGTTGATAGTAGCCGACGGGGTGCCCAACTCCGCCGGCTTCTCACTCCCCCCTGTACAAGGTGCCATGCTGGGAGCCCAACCCAGCATGGCAACAAATGCCATGGCCGACAGGGGTGCCCAATCCCCTGTTGGCTCCACGCCCCCAGCCATCCTTCTGCCATGCTGGGAGCCCACCCCAGTGTGGCAAACGTCCCATCTTTTTTTTTTTTGCAAAGCAAAAACAGTCCCACGCAGTCTTCCTGCCCCCACAACCCGCACCCAGTCACTGCGCACTTGCCTCCCACACACCCCGTCACCCCATACTTACCTCTGAGCTCGGTGTGACCATCTTCGATGGACCGGGAACACATCTGCACTCTTCAAAGCCGACTGCAAACTGAGGAAATGCTGGTAAGCTGAATAATGGGCTAGATAGGGTTTTTTCAACTTTGTTGCATATCTCAGGCATTTTTGGGAATTTTTGCACCAAATTTTCAATGTGGGGTTTTTGGGACCCCTTCTCATGAATGATGTCACTGTCATGGTGTTATTCGGGCCTGAAGGGTGATTTCAAGATCACTGAATGGTCACTGCACAAATCACCTTTCAGGACTGATTACTGAAACAACACTGCCAGTGTTCATAAGGTGGGCTCTCAAGAAGCCTATTCTGAAAATTTGGTGGAAAAATTCCAAAAGACTGTTTTACGAGCGTGCATTGCACAGTTCCTACGCACGCTCGTAAGTTCGCGAATTTTCAATATTTTCACTCCAGATTTTCAACATTGCCATTTTACCACACCTTCTTATGAGTAGTACAGCTGTCATTTTTCACATCTCACCAAAAATGTGTTTCCGCCCATGTAGCGCACAATGGCGCAGTCGGTGTGTGAAACCAATGTACAGGACAAATTAAGAAAACCACAGTGACACTGTTCATGAGCAGAGGTCTTAAAATGGCTATGTTGAAAATTTGGTGAAAAAATTCCTAAAAATGACTGTTTTACGAGCGTACGTTGCGCAGTTCCTACACACATTCGTAAGTTCACGAATTTTCAATATTTTCACTCCAGATTTTCAACATTGCCATTTTACCACACCTTCTTATGAGTAGTATAGCTGTCATTTTTCACATCTCACCCAAAATGTGTTTCCACCCATGTAGCGCACAATGGCGCAGTCAGTGTGTGAAACCAATCTACAAGACAAATTAAGAAAACCACAGTAACACTGTTCATGAGCAGGGTCTTAAAATGGCTATGTTGAAAATTTGGTGAAAAAATTCCCACAAAAATTACTGTTTTATACTTATGCTTGCAGTTCCTACTTCACACCTGTAAGTTCGCTAGAATTTTCAATATTTTCACTCCAGATTTTCAGCATTGTCATTTTACCACACCTTCTTATGAGTAGTACAGCTGTCATTTTTCACATCTCACCCAAAACGTGTTTCCGCTCATGTAGCGCACAATGGTGCAGTTGGTGTGAGAAATCAATGTACGGGACAAATTCAGAAAATCACAGTGACACTGTTCATGACCAGAGGTCTTAGAATGGCTATGTTGAAAATTTGGTGAAAAAATTCCTAACAATGACTGTTTTATGAACGTGCGTTGCGCAGTTCCTATGCATGCTCATAAGTTTGCAAATTTAATATTTTCACTCCAGATTTTCAACATTGCCATTTTATTACACTTCCTTATGAACAGCACAGCTGCCATTTTTCATATGCCACCCAAAATGTGTTTTCGCACATGTAGCGCACAATGGTGCTAACAAAGTGATATTCCCCCTGTTCATGAGGTGGGGTCACAAAAAACATGTTGAAAATTTGGAGTGAAAATACCAACGAATGTCTGAGGTATTGGGTTTCCAACCATAACGCCCAACACTGTAGAGAATGAGAGGCATCAGGGGTGTGACTTGGGATTCTTGCCTGTAATGCTCATGCCATTCCACACCCTGCAGCCAGTGAGAGGCATCGAGGTATGCCTTGGACTCTTCGGCCCCAATGTTCACCCCATTCTCCTATATCACACCCATCTCACCATATTTCCTAATAGAATTGGGTTCGCATAAGGGCCAAAGACCCCAAGTAACACCATGACACTTGTCAGTGTCTGCAGGGTGGGGTGTGGTGAAATGGCATGGCCGTTGTGCCTGACGACCCAAAGGCACACCCCAATGCCTGTCACTCTCTGCAGGGTGGTGGTGGGGTTGGCTTCAGTTCAATACTTCACTGCCATTCCTATTACGCAGCTCTGTAACTTCTACACTACCACTGCCAATGCCAGCAAGCAAGCATTTGGCATTGACAAATGCTTGTTTTTTATATTTTCACTGCAGATTTTCAACATTGCCATTTTTTACACCTCCCTGTGAACAGTACAGCTGTCATTTTTCACATCCTGTTTGAAATGTGATTTTGCTCCTGTGGTGCCAAATGGCATAGTTGCTGTGCAAAATCAGCTTTCAGCTAACAAAGTGATATTGCCACTGTTCATAAGGTGGGTATCACAAAAAACCCATGTTGAAAATTTGAAGTGAAAATACCAACGAACACCTGAGGCATTAGGGTTTCCAACCATAACGCCCACCCTGAGAAACTGACAGGCATCGGGTGTGACTTGGGATTGTCGCCTGTAATGTTCATACCATTCCACCCCCATCCACACCCTGCAGCCAGTTAGAGGCATTGAGGGTGCCTTGGACTCTTCAGCCCCAAAGTTCACCCCATTCTTCTACTGCATCTCACCATATTTCCTGATGAAATTGTGTGAGCATAAGAGTCAAAGACACCGAGGCACACCGTGACATTTTTCGGTGTCTGCAAGGTTGAGTGCGGTGAAATGGCATGACCGTTATGCCTGACAACCCAAAGGCACACCCCAGTGCATGTCAGTCTCTGCACGGTGGTGATGGGGTTGGCTTCGGTTCAATACTTCACTGCCATTCCTATTATGCAGCTCTCTAACTCCTGTACTACTAATGACAATGCCAACAAGCAAACATTCAGCATTGACAAATGCTTGTTTCAACTTGTAGCCTTCTGTCCTCTCTTTTCTTGAGTATTTAAAGAGAAGAATCAGAATCAGCATTTATGCAATAGGAGTGAGCAAATAGCTAATTGCATAAAAACATGTATTCTCACTGCAGTGGAATAAATCCATTTATATTGTGCTTTTCATATCCACTGTATCCCAAAGTACTTAACAAGCAATGCTAGACTGGTAGTGAAGTGACTAAACATGTAGTAGCAACCATTTAACATATGGACACCTACACACAGCCTTGTACTGTTGCATGAACTGGTTTTAAGGAAAGGGGAATGTTGGCCAGGATACCAGAGAAAATCCCCTACTCTTGCAAAAAGTGCCTTGGGTTCTTTTACTTCCACCTGGACACTCACCAGGACAGCACCAGCGATGGACAGAGACAACCTTGGTTTGTCATCTCATTTGAGGGACGCACACCCCAGCAGTACAGCACCCTGAGCATTGCAATCAGGAGCCAGTATTTTAAGGTGTGGCCCCAATCCTGTTGTGGGATGGGAACCCATGACCTTCTGGCCCAGAAGTGGCTATGCTAATAACTGAGCCACGCTTACACCTTTATGAACCTCACTTTAAGAACTTCTATTATCTTTGTTATTCAATATCCTGTCCATCTCCAAATTTCCATTTATCTTATACATCAATGCCTGAGTAAATATTTTCAAGCACCAATTAATCTTTTGGATGAAAAGTACTGCAATCTGTATTTTCCTTCAGATCAAACAATCCTGAGTCAGATTTTCTCTTAGGCCTTGACAAAGGCTTTCATACCAAATTTTATTCTCTGACATCCAGTTTAGTTATTTGTTAGCTTCTGCATAGCCAGACATCTCAAGTCAGACTGTTCAGCATTCCAATTTGATCTCTTTCGCCTCATCCAAATTATGATCCTGTACAAATGAGAAACTGTTTTCCTTACCAGCACACCTCCAGTGTGTGATGAGGATCATGGGGAGATTCCCTGAGGAAAGTTTTATATCCCTTTTTATATGGCAGATTTCATAACTGGCACTGGGCTGGATTATTACTTTACCATCACTGCTTTCATATCTTCAGACCTTATCATGTGATCACATTTGATCTTAGACTAGAATGGCATATTCCATATTATAAAGCTCCAGCTAGGATGTAGCACCATCCTATGGCTTTGAGGCATTTTGTGGCATTTTTGATTTGCTCATCCAAGGCCATAAAAAATCAAAGATTCCTCATCTTCAGTCCATGTCTTAATTGTTGGAACTGCATTCTTTCACAACAGCTGCTCTCACCAGAGGACACCTTTTGGAACAATCAACCTGACATATTCTATTTTTATAAACAAGCAGCCTCAGCCATAGTTAATACAGGTCAGTCTTCCTCCTGCATGATGAATGTCCTGAGAAGATCACTATGAACTTCATATGCAATTCAGAACTTCCATCCTCCGTCTGCTAAAGTTATGACTCCTACTCCATTGTCCTAGGATCTACATACTGCTTACAAGCAATCAGCCTGCCAGCCAGTCATACTGCATACAAGCAAACCACCCTTCAGCCACATCATACTGCATAATAGCAAGTGACCTGTTGTCCATATCATACTGCTCATAGCAGTTTGGCCTTTTTGCCTCATCATACTGCTCACAAGTATCTAGCCTGTCACACACGCAAATGTACCATGCACATATGCAAGCAAACATATGAAAGGGGTGGAGGTAATACAGACAAACTACAGTGGTGAACCATAAGGTGGCTGAAAGATCTTGGTAGACAATAAGACTGTTAGCTAAATTGGAGGATTCCTGGGAGCCCAGGTGGATAATCAACTTGATTTCTATATTTTTTCTGATCAAAGAAAAAGCATGAAAAAGAAGCTGATCATTAGCCTAGGCTTCCAGCAGCCTTCTGGCTTAAATGACAGACTTGTTTTCTACTATTATGTCTTCCAGCCACCTTATGGTTACCACTATAGTTTGTCTTTTTACCCCCTCCTTGTCATAACTTTGTATGTGTACTCAGTACCTTTGTATGTGTGGGTATACCAGCACACACTCCCATCCAGTGTGTGTGTGTGTGTGTGTGTGTGTGTGTGTGTGTGTGTGTGTGCGGTGGGCATACTTACAGGGACATTATGACTACTGTATGTGTGCACATCTAATTTAATTTTCCACAGATATCGCTATCTCTGCCTCTTTCCATCACATTTGTTACCCTTCACCCTTCTTACCAGGCCATCTTAATTAGACCAACTTGAGGATTCCTCAGCTCATTCACTCCTTCTATGCCTTTTCATACTCAATATAATCTTTTTGTTTTCCAGATTCTTTTTTCACCTTGCCTGTTATCTCTTTTTCTCCTGGACCCTCCTCCTATTTTCTTTCCTCACTTAACAGTATATCCCTTTTTCCCTTACCTCTCTACCAACTTTGCTTTTTTCTTTTTCAGATAATTTCTGAAGAAAACCTATGGTCAAACCGTGATTCTAACTCTAGTTTCAGCATGCATTTAATATTAACACTTTGTTTTGTTTTCAGACCACATACTGATGTAGCACCTTGTTTTTTTTGTTCTTAGATACTGAAATATATAATCAGAGCAAGGTAAGTGTAGACAGTACAGAATAACTGCTAGAAAAATTTGCTCCATGGCTTGTCCTGTACTGTGCTGTTAAGTGGTATAGACAAGACAGGGACTAGACACCGAGGCCCTATCCTAATTCTGTCTGAGCGTACCATCATTATGTTTATGTTTTAGTGTCTGATACCCTGTAACCAGCATGACGTGGAACCTTTGTAAAAGAGCCATGGCTCAAAGGTACTTTGTAATCCTAGACACAAATAAATAAATAAATATATGAAATAGCATAGGAATTGAATGCATAACATGCTACTTTTTGTTTTGTTTATATTGGAAATGTTATATTTGGGTTAGGTAAACCACAGTAATAGTCACAAATACTGGTACATGTTTTTTATCATTCTGGATGAGTCTATTAAAAGTCATTACCCATCATACTCTGCAAGATTTTATATATCCATTCATAGCTATAGGACTAGCAAAAGTGCCCATTGACATAAGGTGTGGGTTTTGATAATTCCAAATAAGCAGAGACCAGAGACAGCAGTTCAAGTTCTGACCTCAAAAGTTCTTGAGGACTGTTTGTTTGATAACCATAAACTTCAAAAAAAAAAAAGAAAGAAAGAAAAAAATGAAAAGAAAACATTTTGGTATAAAAATACATAAGAAATCCTAGCTCACCAAGAGCTTTTAGGAAACGCTTCTCACATAGGGTGGAAAAAGCTTAGGTCAAGCTCCCACCAACATCTATATAAATTCACTAAAGAAGGAGAGAGATACTCTCTCCCCAACATCTCTGTGGAAAATGAGCACTGAAGCTCTTTAAATATTCCTCTGACCAGGTATAATTGATCAGCTGACTAGTTTACGCCTCCCCTATTCTGAAATTATTCACATAATCTACTTTAATACAATAAGTTGAGGGATCAAACATAGCTATAACTGGCATACTAAAGTTTAATAAAACAAAATCCTTCACATATTCTTTTATTATGACTGTTGGAGCCTAAAATGCAGCATAAATACACAAGGGCTCATTATTCTAATAAGGGAGCCACCCACAAGGAGAAGCCAACTCCAGGTTGTACCCTATAAATGAGCTTTACATTGGGCTGCTGCCATCCTACGGTCAACCTATCTCCAAGCTAAACACTGGGCTCTAGGTATCAACTCCTTGAAACAGAGTACAGTGTGTTGCTAGGACAGTAGAGCAAAACAGCAGAACTAGGCTTGAATCTGCCTTAGTCTTGGAAAACCTTTAAGGATATTTCAGGGCAGGGAAAAAATGTTTTAGACTCCTGCATTTGTCTAACATTATTTTAGGGAAAGCAGGCTACTTGCTGGCATTTCAGCATTACTCAAAGCTATGCATTCTGTTTGAAAGGGGGTTATTATACTACTCTCAGCTTTAGAACACTCACAGAGGAAATAACTCTCCCTTCCCCCCTGGATCTTGAGGCAAAGAAATAAAAAAGGAAAACAGCTGAGAAGATATAGAGAGGAATTATGATAGGTGGCCACCCTATCATAATGTGAAAAGGGAAATGTAAGATAAGTTAGAAAAGGTTAGAAAAGAGTGTTGCAGCAGAGTAGATTTATTTAAAGAAGGAAAAGAACATGCCTCCAGATTCTCCCTAGCTGACAGCACAAGGCAGCACTGCCACATATCCCCACGGTTAAGCAGAAACCTGTTTCAGGTTTCTATGACAACCTACCTTAATCCAATAGGTAGCATGGAGTTCCGGCCCACCCTTACCATAGAACTTTACCCCAGGGACCCATTATAGCAAAACAAAAAAGTATATATTTTTATGCAACGTTACTTCTTATTACCCTGGGGTGTCGTATTATTCCCATGCGTCGTGTATAATATTTTAATGTCTGGAGAGATAATCTGCATTTGCATGAGCATTACCTGCCCTGTGTTGTACAGCGAAATCAAATGGTTGAAGTGCCAAGTACCATCGCATTATTCTATTGTTTTTGTCTTTCATTTGAGACAGAAAGCACAAAGGATTATGGTCTGTGATAAGAATGAAGGGGGCACCCCATAGATAAAGACGTAGGGATTCAATTGCCCATTTGGCTGCTAAACATTCAAGTTCCACTCTACTATATTTTTGCTCTCTAGGATGTAATTTCCTCGATATATAAACTACAGGATGTTCCTCACCATTACCAGTTTGACTCAACACCGCCCCTAAGCCTGTACCTGAGGCATCGGAATGTACCTCAAAAGGATACTCGAAGTTGGGGCTATTAAGGACTGGAGATGAACATAGGGCAGCTTTGATGGCTATAAAGGCTTGCTCACATTTCTCGGACTATTTGACACAATTCTCACTTTTCTTTTTCATTAGGTCTGTTAGTGGTGTTGCTATTGTAGAAAAGTTAGGAATGAAGTGCCTATAGTACCCGGCCAATCCTAGAAACGCTCTAACCTGCTTTTTTGTGGTTGGCCTAGGACTGCAGGCTACTGCCTCTACTTTGTCTGTCTGAGGTCTAATGAGTCCATTACCCAATAAAAATCCCAGATATTTGGTTTCATACATGGCCAGGGCACATTTTACTGGATTTATTGTCATCCCTGCAGTTTTGATTGCATCAATAACAGTCTGAAGTTGTTTCATATGGGACTCCCAATCTTTACTGAAAATAACTACATCATCTAAATATGCTGCACAAAAGGTGGCGTATGGGGCCAAAATCTGATCCATGAAGCATTGGAACATGGCAGGAGCCCCATGTAGACCAAAAGGCATTGTTTGGAATTGGTAGAATCCCTTAGGGGTACTAAAGGCAGTTTTTTCTCTATCTGTCTTTGCCAAGGGAATCTGCCAATAAACTTTTATTAAATTTAAAGTTGATATATACTTTGCATTTCCTATTTTATCAATGATATCATCAACCCTTGGCATAGGGTAGGCATCGAACTGGGCAACTTGATTAAGACCCCTGAAATCAAGACATAGTCGAATGCCCCCCTCCTTCTTTGGTACCACCACCACTGGGGATCCCCACACACTGTTAGAGGGATCTATTATACCAAGGGAAAGCAATTTCGGTACTTCACTCTGTACCTCCTCCCTAACTCATTCTGGGAGTCTATATGGTCTCTTTCTTGTAGGACTGGAATGGATGCGAATGCGATGTTCTATATCTTTGGCTTTGCTTGGAGTACTGGTAAATATATCATTGTATGACTGTATTAGTCTATGTATCTCTTCTGCTGTGCCTGATTTAAAGCAGGATTAATAACTATATCCTGAGGTCCTTTTGCACTCTCCAGACGTCCATAGGCTAGCTCAAAATCAGTTTCCTCAGTTTCAGGGATTACCATCAGACTATCCTCTTCCTTTGGTCTTTCATACCATTTCTTTAGTAAATTCATATAATATATATTCTTTCCAGGTCTAATGTCAGGGGTGGCAATTTCATAATTTACCAGACCAGTTTGTCGTAAAACCTGATATGGTCCTTGCCATTCCATCAATAATTTATTACTGGAAGAGGGTAATAATAATAGTACTTTGTCTCCTATTTGGAACTGTTTTTCACCCTTCACCTCCTGATCATACCTTTTTTTCTGTGTCTGTTGTGCATGCACACTGTTCTCATGGGCCTTTTGTACATACCGAACTAATCTGTGGCGTAATGATGTCCTATACTCGGCTATGCTAGTATGTTTCATTTCCCTTTTCTCCTCCCATAGTTCTTTTACCACATCTAATGGTCCTCTTGGATTTCTTCCATATTACAGGAAAAAAGGAGAATACCCTGTGGAGGCCTGTGGTACCTCCCGATAGGCAAATAATAAAAATGGTAAGAGTTTGTCCCAGTTAGTCCCTTCTTCTTGCACAAACTTCATTATCATGCATTTGAGGGTTTGATTGAAGCGCTCCATGAGTCCATCAGTTTGGGGGTGATAGGGGATGTTCGTGCCGCTACCACTCCCAATAACTGATAGAGTTATTTTAATAGAGCCGCATTAAAATTACTCCCTTGGTCAGATAATATTTCTTTAGGGATCCCTACCCTGCTGAACACCTTAATTAGTTCTTCAGCTATTCGTTTGGTGGTGACTGTACGTAATGGAATGGCTTTAGGGTATTTTGTTGCATAGTCACAAATTACCAATATGAAGTGATTTCCACTTGTACTCTTTATTAATAGTCCCATAATGTCTATTCCAATTCTTTCAAAGGGAGTGTCTACTAAGGGTATGGTTATTATAGGTACTATTTCCTTTCACCCCACCTGGCTGACATGGTGACACTCGGCACAATTTTGGCAATAATTAGCCACCTCGTTGTGAATTCCTGGCCAATAAAATCTTTGTAATAATCTATTAAGAGTTCGGTCCTGCCCTGCATGTCCCGCTAAGGGGATGTCATGGGCTAGATGAATTAAATTGTTTCTGTGTGTTAAAGGGACTACCAACTGCTCCACCTGTTCCCCTGTATCTTCCTTTTTGCATACCCTGTATAATATTCAATTTTGTAACATCAATTTAGGGTTACCTGGCATAGAATCCTTCTCTACCTGCTGAAATAATGGTAGTAGAGAGGTATCCTTAAGTTGTTCTTTAGCCATATCACACTCTTCGAAAATGGAAGATACTGGGTCAACTAGATTACATTGTTCCTCTTTCCATTTCTGTTTTAGTTTCCTTTTATCATTTTTTGATTTTCTGTCTTTACCAGGTTGTTCATACATTTCTTCCTGAAAAGGAAACACTTCTCCTAATGATTGCAACATTCGTTGTTGTGACCTAGTGGTGGCTGCAGCCATGCACTTCCTATTGTCCAGTAACAGTTTAAATTCAGGATAGTCGTGACCAATTAAAATTGGTACTGGTAATTGAGGTACAAGGCCTGCAGTTACCTCTGCACAATTCCCATCTACTGTTACATCAATTTTTACCATAGGGTATTGATGGGCATCCCCATGTACACATACTACAGTCATATCAGGCTCTGATCGGAATTATCTCTAGTGGGTACACTTCAGGTCTTATGAGTGTATTCTGCTGCCTGAATCAATCAGTCCCATCACCTTTTGCTTACCCAGTTCCACGGTGGTCATAAAACAACCTGTATTTAATAATGCTAAATGGGTGTTTTCAAACATTTCTAGTACAATACATGGCTATATGACCTTTACCTTGGCAATTCCTACACACAATATCTGAAGGAAAAGTTTTCTTTTTAAAGTCACTATTAATGTATTTTTTAAAGTCTGATGTAGTAATCACACTGGGCCTTACCCCAGTTACAGTTCGCCCTGTTGGTCCCTCCTGGAACCGAGGATTCGCCTTCTGGTATGGCTGATGTGCAGTTAAAAAGTCTTCAACCAAAGAGATAGCTTTCTCTGCAGTCTCAGGCTTATGTTCTTTCATCCATATTTGTACCTCATGGGGTAGGATCTGTAAAAACTGTTCTACCACAAAGGTTTCCATGATGGCTGTATTTGATTTTCCCTCTGGTTGGATCTATTTTCTAACAGAGCTCCCTTAACCGAGTAAAAATTTCTCTTGGATTATCTTGGGGGTGGTATTTTAGGGTACGGAATCTTTGGCGGTAAGTTTCTATGCTAATATCGTACCATTTTAGAATCTCAGTCTTTACTAGATCATAGTCGCCAGCATTTCTTGCATCCATGTGGCTATGTGCTAATTGATCTCTTCCAGTAAGATAGGGGGCTAAGCACACTACCCATTGATTCTGGGGCCAGTTACAAGCTTGAGCCACCCATTCAAAAGTTGTTAAATAAGCCTCAATATCCTTGCGTTAGTCATTTTTGTTAACTTAATGTCTCTAGGGTTGGAGGTATTACCATCTCCACTAGCCCCTGTAGTTGTCCCCATTTGTTGTAACAATTTAACAGTTTCCGACCACTTTATTTCCTGTTGTCTCAGTTCCCTCCACCTCTCTTGTGCTTCTCGATCATGTTGCTTCTCTATTTCCATCTGCCGTATAGCCAACTAACATACCAAACTTGTTAGATCCTCCAGAGGTTCTTCTCTACGATCTTTCTGGTACAACTCCTCCTCCATCTCTTCCTCACTTTGTAACTCCATTTTAGCCATGGGCTCCTTCCTCCGGACAACTGGATCCAAGCCTGGGTGCAAGGGTTCTCCTGTAATGGCCATCTGTGTTCTGGTTATCATCCCAGTTTTCGTCTCCTCTGTTCCAGATGCCATCTCTGCAGTTGAGTTATCAGGGTACCTGTTCAGGTTCCCAACTGGTCTCTCCCTCTGACCTTAGACAACCAGTTAATCCCAGTTCTGACACCATGTTGACATAAGGTGTGGGTTTTGATAACTCCAAATAAGCAGAAACCAGAGACAGCAATTCAAGTTCTGACCTCAAAAGTTCTTGAAGACTGTTTATTTGACAACCATAAACTTCAAAAAAAAAAAAAAAAGAAAAAAATGAAAAGAAAACACTTTGGTATAAAAATACAAAAGAAATCCTAGCTCACCAAGAGCTTTTAGGAAACTCTTCTCACATAGGGTGGAAAAAGCTTAGGTCAAGCCCCCACCAATATTTATGTAAATTCACTAAAGAAAGAGTGATACTCTTTCCCCAACATCTCTGTGGAAAATGAGCACTGAGTCTCTTTCAATATTCCTCTGACCAGGTATAGTTGATCAGCTGACTAGTTTGATCCTCCCCTATTCTGAAATTATTCACATAATCTACTCTAATACAATAAGTTGGGGGATCAAACATAGCTATAACTGGCATACTAAAGTTTAATAAAACAAAAGCCTTCACATATTCTTTTATTATGACAGTCGGAGCCTAAAATGCAGCATTAATACACAAGAGCTCATTATTCTAGTAAGGGAGCCACCCACAAGGAGGAGCCAACTCCAGGTTGTACCCTATAAATAAGCTTTACATTGGGCTGCTGCCCTTCTAAGGTCAACCTGTCTCCAAGCTAAACACTGGGCTCTAGGTAAGAACTCCTTGAAACAGAGTACAGTGTGTTGCTAGGACAAAAGTAAAACAAGCAGAACTAGGCTTGAATCTGCCTTAGTCTTGGAAAACCTTTTAGGATATTTCAGGGCAAGGAAAAAATGTTTTAGACTCCTGCATTTGTCCAACATTATTTTAGGAAAGCAGGCTACTTCAGCTGACATTTCAACATTACTCAGAGCTATGCATTCTGTTTGAAAGGGGGTTATTATACTACTCTCAGGTTTTGGAACACTGCTGAGAGGAAATAACTCCGGGATCTTGGAGGCAAAGAAATAAAAAAGGAAAACAGCTGAGAAGATATAAAGAGGAATTATGATAGGTGGCCACCCTATCATAATGTGAAAATGGAAATGTAAGATTAGTTAGAAAAGGTTAGAAAAGTCTGCTTCAGCAGAGTAGATTTATTTAAAGAAGGAAAAGAACATGCCTCCAGATTCTCCTTAGCTGACACACCCGTTGCCTTGTGCCTACTGTAATGTGTAGTCAAGGACAGTTGCAATATCCTGGCCCCACCCCTGTAATTGTGGTCTAGCCAATTCCAAGACTTTATAGAAGCCCCCGATAATTTTATATTTTAGTTCTGGGGCTGGATATTCAAACTGCGACCAAAAAGTGTGCAATAGCAGGAGCAAGCACAAGTTCATTGCGCCCATGTGCAATAGACGTGATATTCAAAAAAGGAGCAAGCCAAATTGTGCCAACAGCCAACATCTGAATATCGCACAACTTGTGTCATAGCGCAACTAGGAAGGGGAAGCTGAGCACATACAATGCTTTATGACGCAACAAGGGCTGCCCAGCTGAGCAGCCCAGAGGCATCATAGCGCAAGCAGGGAGCCCCCCAGCAGCAGAACAATGTAACTGCACAACCAGGGAGGTAGGTAGGGGCCCACCACCCATGCCACAGATGGGCACAGGAACACACTGCAGAACTGACAATGCACCCCCACACCCCAAGCATAGCACAACTGGGGGAGGGCTGGCATATCCACTGGCCCATGGGGACAAGCAAACAAAGCACAGCTGGGCCATGGTGCCCCATCACACCCACCGGCAAGCCGAGACTGCCACACAAGGAGGGTGGACCACCCCATGGCACAGCAGCCCCCCCTGTGCACAGCACACCCTGAACCATGACCCCAAGACACCCCCCATGAGCAGTGATCACCACTGCTGGAATCCCCATGCATACCACCACCCCCACTGCCACACTGCAACCTTGTGTACCCCAGAACCATACAAGCCAAACCCACCATGAGCACCCAGCAGTGGGTGGCAGCACATGGCAATGCAACAATGGCAGACACAGTGGCAACATGCACAATCCCCCTAAGGCACATCTGAGAGACTGAACATGTGTCGGCACAAGAGGTACCCCACACAGGAAAGGGCGTGCCCCTGACACCACTGCCAGTGATACAGCACCCTGCACAGTAGACAAGTGTCACAGCCTGGCCCACCACGAGCCACAGCAGCCAGCACAGACAGCCACAGTGGTGCGTGGAAGCATGCAGCACACCAGATGCAACACAGTGCAGGGGCAAACACACACACCCATACCCACAGGGACACTAACACAGGGACGCAGCAGTGTAGCAACCAAGCTCCCAGTGTGGGCCCATGAAAACTGTGCACACACACAGCCTGCAGTCCTCCATGGCACAGGGGTGACACCCACCCTGTGCATGAACTGTGGCCCTGTATGCCACCAGCATATGCCTGGAGCACAAGTCACAGACAGTGGTGCACAGACCCTGCAATACACACAAGCCACA
Source organism: Neoceratodus forsteri (assembly GCA_016271365.2). Lineage (NCBI taxonomy): Eukaryota > Metazoa > Chordata > Ceratodontiformes > Ceratodontidae > Neoceratodus > Neoceratodus forsteri. The sequence continues at coordinate 508,698,703 of JADMNL010000023.1, read as the reverse complement.
GCATGCAGGTGGGACAGCAACTGCAGAGGCCACAGTGTCACCTGAGGCAAACAGGCACCACACCATTGACAGGAGGCAACCCAGCATTGTGACGGTCACAGTGGATGACCTGCAGGGACAGCCAACACTGACAAGGCAGCAGACCTCGTAGGCCACAGACATGCAAGGATGTCAGCTGCACAGGCCAAGGATGGGTTGACAGGGGCACAATAGACACAACACAGGCACCATGGACCACTGCACACTGATGAATGCAGTACAGGGAACAACACACACCACAGATACCGACTGATAGCCACTTCACACCAGAGACACTTTCCCTCACACACACACACACATACCCATGACTGAACCACCCCAGATGCCATGCACACCACTGCAACTGAGCACCTACAGCCAGCTGCAAATCAGAGACCACCACAGTATTCATATCAAAATATCTGTATTCAAAAACATAACAACAACAACTATATACAAACATGGGGTGGAGGGACAGGAACAAGGTGGGGGTGGGTACGGGGCAGGGGTGAACATATGGGAGAGGGAAGGCTGGGTGTGAGGGTTGGTCAAAGGGGAGAGGTTGTCTGCAGTCACTAGTGGCCAGCCTGGTCCTCTGCTGCCTGGGGCTGTTGCCTGGGTTGCCTCTTCCTCCTCACCCCATGCTGCTGAAGATCCCTTAGGATGGTGAGGGACTCTTGCACCACCCGCAGAAGATCCTGGATGGCCTGCTGAATTCGCAGGAGTATCCGCACACCTAGGACAAGGGATCAGAGTCAATGGGTGTGACTGTCCATCACCCTGCAGCCCACCCATTATGCATGGCATACAGCCATGTGCCACGCTCCTGTGATGGTATGTGCCCACCCACAGTGACCGTGTCCACAAGACATGCCCAACCAGGCAGCAACAGCCATGTGTACCACTGCACACACCCACCACCCATGTCCAGCACAGCACAATCAAGGCCATACAGTAACGTGGCTATGCAGTGGGTAGGCAGTGCCACAGCCATGTGCCCAGAGCACGAATGGACCACCATTGACGCACTCCCAGACGTGCAGTGCCACTGGACAGTGCTGACTGTCACATGTCGCGTGCATGGCAGTGGTGTCCATGGATGGTGGCCATGCCCTGCTTCCCACCCTGTCACACAGCATGCAATAGCAATCATGGTGACATGGCACACACCCTCATCGGGATGTTGATGGTGTTGGGGTTGGTCCCTGACATGCCCCCGTGCAGCGTCCTCCACCCTCTGCTGCCTCTCCAAAATTCTTCTCCGCTCGGCCACGCCTGTGGGAGACAAAAGGAGAGAAACACACCAGTACAAACCCAAAGCATATTCCCCCTGTCCCAATGTGTGTGCCCACCCACCCAGCCAGACCCACCCACCCCATACCCTGTAAACACTGCCACAGCCAACCCTAGACTATCCCTCCCTATGCTGGACACATAAGACAGTGTTACCACATGGACCATACAAGTGTGTAGACGTATCACCCATCTGGACAAGGTACCACGCCCCTCCTGGCATGCAACCGCAGATGTGCAAGTAGCTCTGGCTCCCTCCGTCTAAGGTCCCCATACCGGTGCCTGCACTGTTCAGCCATTCTCCTGCGGCCAGTGGCTGCCTCCAGGTTAGTGGCCACCTCTTGCCAGACCTGGGTCATGGCCCTGTCCAGTGGCACCTCACCAAACAGTGGGGCATAGTGTGGCTCCACAATGGCCACAAGGTTGGCCAGCTCAAGGGCACTCCACTGAGGGCCTCTCCTGCGTGCCATCTCTAATGCTATAGTAGGCAATATGGCACTCTACAGTGCAGCAGCCCCATGTGGAAGTGCTGCACGGTACATCGCCACTATTCCCTATCGTGCTATCACCGAACAGCGCGATAGAGGTGCAGCCATGCCAGACGTATAGCACCAAGGGGGCAAAGGTCGGGCAGAGGGTCATGGGTCTCTGGCTCAAGGCCACGCACAGCACCATCAGATGTCTATGCATCTAGCGCGATTGGCTGCCTGTGTGCCATCGCCACAGCGAACTATTGCTAGTTGTACCACAGGCCATGTGACCTCGCCATAAGCGCCACTGTCACAATGGTGGCGTACCTGGGTGCCTACTGCACACAGCACGTCATCAGTGCAGCAGATGCCTGCGTGAGCGACCTGGGCATGCGCAGTGTGGTGTACTACGCAGGCCACAGAACTGCACCATTGGCTCAGCACATTCAAAACAATTGCACAAAGCGCAAAAGCACGATATTCAGCTGTCATATGCAAATCATCATCAGCCATGCAATGGCGCAGCAGCGTGATTTGCATCTCATTAAAGTTGCTCCACACCTAATTTGCATGGATTGCGTTATAAAATTGTGACACTGTTCTGCAGTGGCCATATTCAGTTACTGCAGTTTATTGGTGAGTTGCATGCTGTGTGGTGTTCTGGACTGTAATATCAGGGACTTGCTTTGTACTGCACAGTCACAGGTAACCACTGTCTCCATACAGGTTGAATAATGACCGAGCGAGGACTGGGTGAGGAGGAAAATGATGGTGGGTGGAAGAGGAGGCCCAATTTCACCAAGGCCAAGATGGAGGCACTCTTTGAGGCCTACATTGATCAGGAGCCACTGCTCAGTGGATGGCAGGGCACCCTCAGGCCCGTGCTGCTGCATGGGAGGGGTGGCACATGCCTTCAACCTGCACGGCAGCCACCAGCGCTCTGTGCAGGAGTGCAAGAAGAAGATGGGTACCGACAGGAGGTGGGTGAAGGAGAAGGTGGCTGCCATCAGGGCGGCACGTGCTGCAACAGGTGGGGGCCAGCGGGAGGTGGTGCAGCTGACTCCGGCAGAGGACAGGCTCGCTGCAAGCATGCAGCGCAGTGCCATTGAGGGCGTTCCAGGAGGTGGCTTCCAGACAGGTGGTAGCCCATCACTGCATGGTACGTCATGGTCTGTCGGGGAAGGGGAGGGTAGATCACATGCACTAACATGTCCTTACTTTCTGTTACAGATCCTGCGCATCTGCAGGGGTCAGCGGTGGAGGGCCTGTCCACTGCGGACAGTCATCTGGAGTTGGGGTAGGGACCATCCACCTCCGCAGGTAGCCACCGAGCATTGCAACAGTGGGTTCACCTGGCAGCCAACACTGATGTCGTTGAGACAGGTGTGGGGGAGGCCCTTCCTGTGTCTCAGTGGTCTGGCATCCAAGGACACCAGCATGCTGTGGCTGTGGCACAGACCTGCACCATTGATGATACAATGACCATTATGGGCAGTGACATGTGTGTGTCACAGAATGGACACACAGCAGGCCAGCTCACGCCCATGGACCTGGCTGGTTCCGACGTGTGTGCCAGCATGTCAGCACAGTCCCAGGCTGTGCCTGTTAGCACCGGTGGGGCAACACTGGTGGCTTGTCAGGTCAGTGGCACTGTTGCCGCCACAGCGGCGGAACAACCGATCCCTTGGGCACAGCAGGTGGAGGGGCAGCAGCAGCAGTCACCCACCGGGACTGGGGATTCAGGGTTCAGCGGTGGCATCTGTGCACCACCTGTGGACTTGCCGATACCTGGTCCTGGTGAGCAGCGCCCACCTCAAGGGGTGCTGAACATCAGGCCCTTCCATACCCTGAGGGACAGGTTGCCGAGGTGGCAGACGACCTCTTTGATGAGCACACCCACCTACTGCAGGCATCAGTACAGCAGCAGATGCAGCTTGCAACGTCCGTGGAGGCACTGTGTGTGGCTCTGGAGTGGGTCGAGGAGCGACACAGCAGGGACACCGATAGGATCCTGTCACGGATTGACCATTTGTGGGAGGATGTGACCGCTGCCATTGACAGGCAAACACAGGCGTTGGTCACTGTCATGGCCACAATGGGCACACAGTCAGGTGCCCATGTGTTGCTCACACTGCGTAGTTCGCTATCCACTCCCATTCCCGGCGTCATGTGACACCCACCCTGTCGATGCCGGGTTCAGCTGTGGGCATCCTGAGCACTCCTGGTGCAGGTATGTTTGGTGTGCTGCAGACCCCTGTCCGGGCACGGTCGTGTTCAGGCAGTGGAACCCCTGGTGGACCATCGGTGCCACCCCATGAGGCCCGTGGTCAGCCTGCCAGTGCTGCTGGGTCTCGGCGGGGCCGCCCATGCATCCGAGGTGGACGTGGCACTGTGCCGCAAGACTGACCTGTCTCCCAGTCTGGGCACTGTCTGGTGCTGCCCTGTGTGCATTGTGTGTTTTGGTGGGCAGTGCACCGGTGGGTGCCTAGCCCTACACACAGACACACGGTCCACCTGCACACCCTCCTGACTGCTGTCCACAGGTACGTGTGCATGATGATGCCTGCATTGCGCTGTACACCAAAGTGCGATGGTGCCCAGCATCTGACACACACACACACACATAGACAGTCAGTGGACGTGGTGGCCTGTGAACATGTGTGTTGCTAGTGTTTGTGTTCTGGTTCTGTTTTGCACCTGACTCTTGTGCACTTAGTGCCTATTGTGTGTGCATGTGTGTGTGTGTGTGTCCGTCCATGTGGTGTGTCACTGTTCACCCCTCCCTGGTTGTAAGTTTGTGCTTCTGTGCCCTGCCACATCCCTTGCCAGCATGCACCCCTGGTGTGTTTCCATGTGTGTATGTGGGTTGTGTCCTAGCCACTGGTGGTTGCAAATGGCCCCATGACTTACCTGTGTTGGCTGAAGTGCTCCTCTGTGATGGTGTCTCGGTGCAGCTGGGCCAGCCGGATCAGTCGGGGGTCCCGTCGGCCAAGGGGGGGAAGCCCATCCCCATCATCACCAGCGTCACCATCGTCCCCATCGCTGTCCCCCTCTTCGACCTGTACGGCTATCCCACAGTCTTTGGCCATGTTGTGCAGGATACAACAGGCCAGGAATATCCCACAGGCCTTTGAGGGGCTATACTGTAGGGCAACACCAGAGGTATCCAGGCAATGGAAACACTCCTTCAGCATTCCAAACACCCACTCAATGATGTTGCGTGTGGTGGCATGTGCCTCATTGAAGTGTTGCTGTGATGGGGTTGTGGGCCGCCGGTAGGGTGTGAGCAGCCAGGGTTGGAGTGGGTATCCACTGTCACCTGTGTGGAGATAGTGGAGGTTAGTGTCTTGTTCAGGCTCAGACTGCCCCAAACCCTGTGTGCCACACCCATGGCTCCTCTGGCTTACCCTCCCTGCCCACGATTTGTCAGTTCTTCATGCATACTCACCCACTAGATGTCCTGTGAGGATGTCCCCACTCTTGAATCAATGGCACAGTGCCGACTGGTACCAGACTAAGGAATCATGTGCACCCCCAGGGTGCATGGCACAGACATTGATGATGTGCCCACTGGCATCACACACCACCTGGCAGTTGACACTGGTATATCCCTTCCGATTCATGTAGGTGGCCCCATTGGGGCCAGGTGGCGTGTGAATGGCCACATGGGTGCAGTCTATCACCCCTAGCACACCAGGCATATGTGCTACCCTGTGGAACTCCTGTATGTTTGCTGTGCGCTCCACCGTGGTGCTGGGGAAATGGATGTACTCCGCAGCATGAGGCAGCAGTGCACTGAGGAATTGGGTGAGGATGCGTGACGTGGCTGACTGTGTTATGCCTGTGGTGTCCCCTGTTAGTCTCAGGAAGGTACCCTTGGTGAGCACGCACATGCAGGCTGTTACCTTTGTCTCCACTCACAGAGCATGACTCCATTGTGTGGGTGCCTGCATCACTTCACTGCACAGCTCACAGAGCCGCCTCAGTATTGCACTGTTCAGGTGGTACCGGCCCACAATCTCGACATCTGTGTACAGCTCAAAGCTGGTGTGGGCTCGGTACTGCCTGTTGGGGGCATACCACCGACGGGCCCTTCCACGGCCACTTCCCCCTGCAGCATGCCTTCTCACCCCCCTCATTACAGCTTCCATGTGGAAGGTGGCACTGTCCATATCCCTGGCTTGTGTTTCCCCCCCAGCTGTTGTTGCTTTGTTCCCCCCGCTGTCCTGAATGCTAGCTCCACTGCACCGGGTACACCTACTGGCCTCTGCACTCTGTGGCCCCGCGCACCTTCCCTTGCCCCAATCCATGTTTTTGTTTCCCTGGCCTGCCCTCTTTCTTCCTATTTCTCTGTCTCTCTCCCTGCCTCATGTGGCTTCCTTGTAGCATTCTTGCGTCTCTTCCTTGCTTCTTTTTATTTTGGCTCATTTCTGCTATGGCGCAACTTCCGCCTGCTCCACTGTTGCGCATTGTGCAAGTCTTTGAACATTGTACTGTGCACTTCATGCATGGTTCCACCCCCTTCAGTTGCACATGCCTTCATTATCATTGCACTGTTGCTCAGCATGTTTTCAGTGGTGCAACTGCCTCCTGCTGAATATCGCAGAATGGCGCATTTTCTGACTTGCGCTGGCGCAACCCTATTGCGCATTGCACAAACCTTTTGAATATCCGGCCCCTGGTCTCTGTCCTATCAAAAGAAAAATTAGACTTCAAAAGGGATACCACTAGATTCCTTAACATTAATGACCCAAGGAGTGTCTGCAATAATAAAGTGAAAATGTCATCAGAAAATAATCGTGTGAAAAATAAATAACACAAAGGTTCTTATATCAATTCCATCTAGAGACACTGTAACCCCCATCCCTTTGTTTCCACAAGACAAAGTGTTGCAAATAGGATTTATTTATTTTTCTTGGCAAAAATCTTAATAAAGTAAGGCTCCAAGACAACGTGAACACAACAGTCTTCTTGCAATATCTCCCTTGATATTTTGCCAAAGAGTAACTTGTGGAATGGTGACTCTTTTGTTGTGAGACATTGGTTGGGTGGAGGGGAGCTGAGAAGCAGTTTTAAAACAATACATTTTGCATGGCCTTTAATTTAAAAGGTCATATTACCATATCTCTTTGACTTGTTAACTAATGGTTTCCCTTACTGGGAGAGAGCACCTCTCTAAAACATATACTTGAACAATGTTTATGTAACTTCAAAGGTCAAGTGTCTTTAATAAGACGTACTATCAGATTTTTCTTTTTTGTGTTCTGTGGTTGGAAATAAAATAAAGTGAATATAACTTTTTCAGAGCTGTCAAGATGCCCTTAAGAAGCATGGTGGTTTGCCCTTTTCCCAGGCTACTGAATTTGAGTTTTTTTTTTTTTTTTTTTCCTCTTCCTGCTAAATACTAAACCCCTGCAATAAAACTGCAGTACTCAGTATCTGAGGTTAGATGATGCCTGGAATTTTTATTACACTGATGTACTGTATGTTTATATATAAAATACATGGATGGGAACTTTTCTCCATTGAAAATACCATCATTTATTTCCTCATACATTTGTGACTAATCTGTCAATTAAAAGTGTACCTGTGACTAATCTAGCAATTCAGAGTATATACCAGCACTAATTAAACAATTACAGCTATATACCTACACTAATCAAACAATTAAAATTATATGCATGCACTAATAAGAATTGTAGTGCAGTATTCACCTGCAGTACATTAAACCCTATGGGATAGCACTAATAACATAATTAGCACCACATTAGGATGTTAGCCAAACCAAATAACAAGCTGCAAAAGAACCTGGGAAAGTCGAAGCCTACACAAAACCCTTCCAAATCCAGAAATCCCCCAAACTCATACCTGCACTCACTGCACACCACTCCCTCCTTACTGCAAGAGACCTTCAGGTGCCATATGACTTACTGGCCCAAATGAACACCAATGATAAGGCCTGGTATGCTTATAAGGCAGACCCTACAGCAGAGAACTTCAACCTCTACAAGAGGCTGAGAAACCAATGCAAGAACAAAATTAAACTGCTCATGGCCACCTTCTTCAAGGCCAACAGGCGCAGCATCTGGGTGACCCCCATAATTTCTGGAACTCAATTAACTCCTTAACAAGATGGGCTCCCTTGAAAAAACAATGTTCAACTAATCTCAGACTCTGGACTGGTTACAGATCTGTTGACAGTCACTGGTATCCTAAATAACAAATTCTGCAGCCTTGAACAATACCTGGCCCTATTCCTCCAGTGGACAGGGGCACCTCACCTCACCTCTAAGACATGAAGGATGGAGACAGAATAGTCCAACTTTTCACTTCAAAATCACATCAAAAACTGAGGTCTGCAAGCTTTTAAGGGAGCTACCAAATACTGGAAGTGTGGGACGTGATGGCCTATGCCCTCAGTTCCTAAAACTGGCACCGGACCTTACAACCAAGCCACTAGAATACATCAACAAACTAACCCTGAGCACTGGTACCATGCTGGAACTCTGGAAAGAGGCTAGGGTAGTACCAATATATAAATCAGGTGATCCAAACCTACCTGAGAACTATAGGTCTGTCTCTGTTCTCTCACACATGAACAGAATACTGGAGAAGGTAGTTTTCAGGCAAATAACAGACCATCTTACAGCAGATGACAAGTTATCCCAGCTCCAACATGGCTTCAGAAAGGGTTTCAGCACCACAACAGCCTTAGCTCAATTTACTGACAACGTACTCAGAGAGGCAGACAAAGGGAAACTCACTGGTGCCATATTCATTGACCTCTCTAAGGCATTTGATATTGTGGACCATGGCATGCTACTCAGGGAACTCTCATTACTGGGCTTCTCATCAGGTGTGGAATGTTGGGTCAGGAACTACTTATCTGATAGTACCCAGACAGTAAGGAATGGAGGACTGCTACTAAGCCCTCTTCAAGTTTGGAGGTGTGTCCTGCAGGGGACCATTCTTGGGCCACTACTATACTTGATCTTTGTAAATGCACTGCTACTGGAAACCACTTCTAACAATAGAGTCATGTATGCTGATGACCTAGTGCTTTTCTGTAGTAACAGATTCACTGACAATTTGTCTCAGAAGCTTTCTAGTGAGTTTACTCCCCTGAAAAATGGTTCACACAGTACAGACTGATAGTTAATATGAAAAAACATAAAGCCATGCTGTTTGGTTCAAGTCAAAGGCTGGAGAGGTGCTCAGATGTCTCCATGCTGTCTTTGAATATTCAAACTCTGGACAGATCCACTCTGGAACAGGTGGAAAATATAAAATACCTAGGGGTCTCCCTGGATCCCTTGCTCACCTTTGCCTCTTATGTGGGACAGGTTATTAAAAGGGTGAATCAGAAGCTGGGAGTTTGCTACCATACGAAGCACCTACTATCACCTGAGGCTAGACTGGTAATAGGACAGTACAACCTAATCCTGATCCTAGAGTACTGCTCACCTATCCTACACCCCATCTCAACCAAGCTTCTGACTAGACTGAACATTGCCTACAATAACATATGCAGATTTTTCTCCTTGGCTCCCTATAACACACACCACTGCACTCTATACAGATCCTTAGGATGGCTGCCCCCTCAAGCTCGGAGGGAACTCCTGTATGGGACTTTCATCTGTAAGGCACTCTGCAATGGGGCTGGGTCACCACTCTTGGGCATGCTTATCATGAAACGGGTCTCCTGACAGCTCAGGTTTGCCTCATGCCTAGCCCTTGAATACCCCAAAATAACTACAGCCATGGGGCAGAGAGCATTTTCCATTGATGCACCTAGGTTATGGAACTCTCTCTCCCAGATGAGCCCCAGTCCCTAAATTTCCCTCCCACCTTCAAACTGCACTTCTGGAAGACCCTAATGGCAAATGCAGACAGCAAGTGTTAGCCTGTCCAAGTCCACTCAATTCCAACTAAGCACTAGAATGTCTTTTGACAGCTCCCTATGAGAAGAGGAATTAAGATACACTTCTCTGGTCAAAGTCACTACCGATGCAATAAGACTGCTGACTAACTGTCTAAGGTAATAAGTATGGTATAGCCTGAAACTTTCTGATGGGGTTGGGGTGCTCTCATTTTTCTTTTGTCTCTCTGCAGGAGTTAAACATTGAAGGTTGATGGATATTACTTAGCCACGCGCTTTATATCTATACAGTGTAGAACTGTAATTTCTCTTGTATTCTGTTGTGTTCTGTTGTGTTGTGCTATACCACTGCTTATACCTTTTTTGTTTGTACTGTGCATTTGTGTGCCATCTTGATGGCTTAGGTCATGCCTGAAAAAGATCCACTGGACCACTGGACTTACCCAGTCAACAAATAATTGCAAACATACACACATACATAAATAAATAAATATGCCTACAACAAAAATGTGTAAGGGTGGAACACTCAGAATTATACACAGCTCGGGGGTTAATTAGGGTAACACAGCCCTAATTGACCCCCTCAATGGGTATACATCCTGTATATCACCCTTACTCTTTATTTAATATATTTATCTATCAATCAATTTGTCTGCCTATGTATCTATAGACATACACATATATGACTATATACAAAATCATACATAACCACACAATGCAAAACATCATGGGCCGCATATGCAAATCACCACCGAATGTTATGCTGGTTCAACTTTAAGCAGAATTGCATGGTGCCGAAAGGCCTCTCACGCAATTTGCAAAGGGTGCTAACAGATGACATAGACACGTGTTTCATCCTACCAGGACTCATCAGTATGCCTCATCTGTTTGACACCCCAGTGGAATGAACCAGCTACCCTAAGACAGTCTGTCTGGGTTATATTGTGGTGAATCCATTAAAATAAAAAAAAATATTTAAAAGACAAAGAACCTCTGTGCACAAACACTAAGGCAAGGGTTACCCCAAAGGGCATTTGGCAGTGTGAGTTTGTATTTTCTTGAAACTTGGCTTCCCAGCCAAATGCCCTTTGGGGTAACCCTTGCCTCAGTGTTTGTGCACAGAGGTTCTTTGTCTTTTAAATAGCTTTTTATTTTAATGGGTTCACCACAATATAACCAAGACAGACTGTCTTATGGTAGCTGGTTCAGTCTACTGGGGTGTCAAACAGACGAGGCATACTGATGAGTCCTGGTAGAACAAAACACGTGTCTATGTCATCTGGAAGCACCCTTTGCAAATTGTCTGAGAGGCCTTTCAGCACCATGCAATTCTGCTTAAAGTTAAACCAGCATAACATTCTGTGGTGATTTGCATATGTGGCGCATGATGCTTTGCATTGTGTGGGCATGTGTGATTTTGTATTTCCTTGAAACTTGGCTTCCCAGCCAAATGCCCTTTAGGGTAACCCTTGTTGCAGTGTTTGTGCACAGAGGTTCTTTGTCTTTTAAATAGTTTTTTATTTTAATGGGTTCACCACAATATAACCCAGACAGACTGTCTTAGGGCAGCTAGTTCATTCCACTGGGGTGTCAAACAGACAAGGCATACTGATGAGTTCTGGTAGGACCCTTTGCAAATTGTGTGAGAGGCCTTTCGGCACCATGCAATTCTGCTTAAAGTTGAACCAGCATAACATTCTGTGGTGATTTGCATAGGTGGCCCATGATGCTTTGCATTGTGTGGGCATGTGTGATTTTGTATTTCCTTGAAACTTGGCTTCCCAGCCAAATGCCCTTTGGGGTAACCCTTGCCTCAGTGTTTGTGCACAGAGGTTCTTTGTCTTTTAAATAGTTTTTTATTTTAATGGGTTCACCACAATATAACCCAGACAGACTGTCTTAGGGCAGCTAGTTCATTCCACTGGGGTGTCAAACAGACAAGGCATACTGATGAGTTCTGGTAGGACCCTTTGCAAATTGTGTGAGAGGCCTTTCGGCACCATGCAATTCTGCTTAAAGTTGAACCAGCATAACATTCTGTGGTGATTTGCATATGTGGCCCATGATGCTTTGCATTGTGTGGGCATGTGTGATTTTGTATTTTCTTGAAACTTGGCTTCCCAGCCAAATGCCCTTTGGGGGTAACCCTTGCCTCAGTGTTTGCGCACAGAGGTTCTTTGTCTTTTAAATAGTTTTTTTATTTTAATGGGTTCACCACAATATAACCCAGACAGACTGTCTTAGGGTAGCTGGTTCATTCCACTGGGGTGTCAAACAGACAAGGCATACTGATGAGTCCTGATAGGATGAAACACGTGTCTATGTCATCTGTTAGCACCCTTTGCAAATTGTGTGAGAGGCCTTTCAGCACCATGCAATTCTGCTTAAAGTTGAACCAGCATAACATTCTGTGGTGATTTGCATATGTGGCTCATGATGCTTTGCATTGTGTGGTCATGTGTGATTTTGTATTTTCTTGAAACTTGGCTTCCCATCCAAATGCCCTTTAGGGTAACCCTTCCCTCAGTGTTTGCGCACAGAGGTTCTTTTTCTTATGACTATGTACATACATAAGTTTATAATACATCTATATCTATATATCTGTATGGCAAAAACTATGTTAATGCTCATTACAGTTGCTTCCATACAAAACTCAAACCACACAAAGTCTGGAAATAAAAGCACAATGTCTAGAAAGTTTGAAAATGTGGTATTAGAGTTATTATGTCAAAGTCCCACCCACACTACCTCGTTCCCTACCTTCATCACCCAAACACATTCAACATGTACAGGGCCATACAGTAAAAGCATGATACTTCATACAAGGTCAACACATTAACAACTGGTATATAGCCACCCTAATCATCAACACCACCTCCTCCCTCCTCTACCTTTGTGGCCAATGTGCAACGTACATGTCCAAAATCATTCCACTCAGCTCTGATGTTTCATGCATATGGTACACATTGTACATTTGAAATCTGAATACTTTTGGATGCATACCTGTTGATGGTATTGATACACTGGCTTGATATCATGAAGAAAATGGCTAATCACTATTGTACTGTACATGACGGACATGAGACCAGAGTTATGTATTAATTTCTTTTTGTTACTCTCCTTTGTAAATATAGTCATGCTTGTGTTGCAAGTTGGGCTATTTGCAAAAATGGCCACAAAACATGACCTCTGATGTCACATGAACAAACAGGTCTTATGGGAAACATTGGCTAAAGATGATCTGGGGAATATTCCCTCAGGAACATTCAGCCACAGATTCTATAAGGCAGATGGGAGAGTGCCAGTTCAAACACCTCAGTCCACTTAAAAGGCAAGATGCATGGGGTTACAGACCTTGAACAGTCCTTAAAACAGAATCATAAAAGTAGGCAGAGTGGGGGAGGGGTAGAGTGAGCCATCCAGCCTTAATAATGTCATCTTTCCATATATACACACACAGACACATACACACACACACACACACACACACACACACACATTTGGAGGGGAGTGGAGGACTGTCACTTAAAGTAGTTGAGACCACTCCCCACAGGAGTAAGAAATAAACTGAGGTGATATAAGAAAGCACTTCCTCTTGGACTTGTTCTGAGACTGTGGGTATAGATGAACACTGAGTCAGGATTGGCAGGTTTAAAAGCAGCTTTATTCATACAACGGAATGTAAATAATAAGCGGACAGTAGACAACAAAAATAATAAAGAGTAAGGCAAAACAATATACTTCTTCACAGTTGACTTCACTGTTATGTTTATACCACTAGAATATAGCTAGAGGCATCTTCTAGGGTCAGTAATCCACTGATCCCTCCATTGATCTGACAAGGCTTCCAAGTTAGAGTCTATATATACCTGAGTTCACTCAGGTGACTAGCTAGACTCCGCCCCTATCAAGAAGATGTTATATAACTTTGTTAAAACACATTTTTATTCACATTGGAAACATTACACATGCACACCAGGTCCACCTGCAATTCATAATATTTGTTATGACAAGGAATAAATACAAACAGCAAATTTGCAGAGGATCTATATACAGTACTTAAGCTCCTCCCCTAGGCTACCTGTGCTATAAATATAGAATGGAATAGGCCAGCCAGCTGTATAGACACCAGGCAAACTTCTAGGCAGGACCTCCTCTCAGACCACTCTCAAGTAAAGCCCTTTAAAAGGAACCAAATATAATTTATTAATTACCACACGGAGCACTGGAGCTAGTAGAAAAATGAGCAAAGTCTTTTCCTCCTTCTCCCATCTCTGTCCATGTGGTATTTTTTACATGAAAAAGGAATAGTGAAACGGTATTGTGGTAGTGGAGCATTTCCCACTCGCAATTCCAAACCGCCTTTATAGAGTACACCCAGTCTGTGGGCTCTTATTCTCAGCCAAGGTTTACACACAAAAAAAATTATATGCAACAACAATGTCCTCTGGCTACTGTTGCGAGGTGCAGGGTTCCTAATACATACACATTTCAAAGCATTTCAGGGAGTGGCATTTCTTTTGCTTACAGTCGACTCCGTTCCTGTCTCCTTACATGGTTAGCATGTACCGGGCACAAATAACCTCTTGATACCAATCACAGCAGTGGGAAAATGAATAGAACCAATATGCAGCCTTGCTGGGTTCATGCCTTGAACAACTGGCAACAGCTGCTACTCAGGGGCTCTATAGCTCTACTGTCTTCTATATCATTTTGTAGCATAATGCCCTAACCACTCTAGCTAAAGATTTCTTCTTGCCTGGTGGTGTTTTCCCCTAGTACTGTTATCATCCTTAACATCATTTTGTAACATAACATTATCTCCCGGTGCTAACATCGGGTACGTTTCGGCATAATACATTGATGTATTCTGTTTCAGTGTTGTAACATCGAGGTGACCAAAACCTATCACCTCATCTAGGGGGAATGCGTAACTCAAAAGAACCTGAACATACAGGAACAGGGAGACATAGTTACAGGTGGCCTGCCTGTAAATGGGGTTCTGGGATAGCACAGAAGGAAAAAGCATTTTAAGAAGCAGAAGGCTATTGCAACAGACTTTTAGAAAACAGAGAAAGGTCTCTCGGGGCACTGCTACTCCATGACAACTTGGAACATCTGAAACCCCACAGCCCTGCAGCAAGAGATCTGGTAAAAAAGACAGCTTAGGGAATAGTGTTTTCTTCAGACAGCAGTAGGTAAATGAATATGTTTCAAAGTGAGAATAGCTGAAATTCTTCCATCTGCAACCTGTCTGGTATAACTTCATTTATTTTAATTTCTAGTAAGCTGTAATCCTTTTGCCTGACTGTACATAAATCCTGTCATAAATACTTGCAGTCTTTTAGTAAAGCATCTACTTTTTTTAGAATCAGTGACTGCAACCCATTGTACCCATTGGCGCCATATGGTGTCAGAACCATCCATTGATTAACTTGAACCAAAATGGTGGCATCTGATAGAATGAGTTAAAATGTGGTAAACATTCACTCCAATTGCAGAGTCATGTTAATTTTAACTCTACAACTAGCTTCTATTCAATTCATTATGTAACAGTTAAATAATCAGGCCCATCTATTTGCATAATTTCACTTATTGTATTACATGTCACTCTGCTTTACTGTCTTTGAATTCAATAAAGCATATTAAATTTGAAAAAAAAAAAAAGAACCAGTGACTGCTTGTTTTATTTAAAAGGGTAATTCTACTCTTTCTGCTCGAGTCTGTTTGCAGTCCTTCTCTGAAGGGGCACTCTGCCCACAGTTATTGTGTTGACCCTCCTGACCTTGCGCAAAGGACGAGGTACGAAACAAGTGTCCCTGAGTCCTGTTGGTAAAAACCCATGGTGGAGGCAGTGAACGTGAAGTTCCTGGTGAGGAATTTTTGTCACACTGTATTTCACATGAACAAGTGTGCATATGTGTGTGTCTATGGGGGAAGTGAAGATGTGGATTCCCCCCAACAAACACACACACACACACACACTTGAAGCAGCAGAATCCACCTCTACAGTATACCAACCAGATTGCTGGAAACTGCCAAGCTCTAGGGCTGTAATTTTATTTCAGCTGTGTCTGCACAATACTATTGTTTGTTCACTCTGTTTTATGGAACTGGCAATCCAAACAAAAGGCTGGTAGGAGTGGAGATTACCTGTGGCATGTAGTTTACCAAGTTCTTAATGAGCTACTTAAGCAGTAATGCATGACAGGGTGTGTGTCGTGCTGAAATAACCTCACACCTAGGGTGGTTGGGCATGATTGCATCCAATGACCCCAGAAGTGAGGTTATCCCATCATGACACACACCTTGGAGTGCATTATTGCTATTATACAATGGCTCATTGTTATACAAAATAAAAAATTAAAAAATTAAAAAAATGTTTTTAGTAAATTTCTAGTGTGGCAATATATCTTTTTTTCTAAAGAGAAGATCAGAACAAAGAAGTGATAAATCAATACAGTGAGGCTGTGCTCTGGGAATAGACCTGTGATGTTGTACTGGGATGACATCACGGGTCCAGTCCCCGACTGACCAATCAGAGGCAAGCATTCTTTCTTACCATTGTATAATGACAATTATACAATGGCAAGGAAATTTCCTGTATTCTGATTGGTCAGAGGGTGCCTGAGACAGTGATGTTATTACACTTAACATCATTGTATGAATTTACTTGACCCTATTGACCACTTTTTTCTCCTCAGAAACACAAAAAATCTACAAAAAATTTTTTAATTTTTTGTTTATTTTGTATAACATCGAGCCATTTATAATTGCAATAAGGCACTCCAAGGTGTGTGTTAGGTATTGAACTGCCACTCCTGGGGTGGTGGAAGCATTCATCTTCGCCTCATGCTTCAACCCACCCCAGGAGTGATGTTATTACACGATAACACACACCTTGTCATGCCTTATTGCTTAATCATCTCACAGTGGTGTATGGTGCTGGACCACAAAAAAGAGCTACAGTATGTAACTCATTTTCCCAAAAGCTTCCAACCATGCAGTTCCATGCAGCTGTATGCACCAGTATGTATGTCAACTCAGACCAGCTCAAACAAGACTGAGGAGCCTGGGATTGGATTCTGATGGAAAGAAGGGGGTTGTTTCCCAAAGGTTAGGCAAATAGCACGATGCCTCCACCCAGTGTATAAATATAAAGTGGGTCAAATGTTGTTTTAGCAGTACAACCCTCCGGGATGCTGCACTTACCCATGTCCCCTTACAGTCATCCCACACACAAGGCATACCCGAAACCAAAAATCACAATTTCAATAACTTTTGCAATTTAAGATGCCAGCTAATAATATGCTCATGAGTCAGACATTGTTCCAAAACAATATAACACATTTGTTTACATGGGAAGGGCTAGGAAAGGTAAACTGGAATAGAGTTAACAACACTGGAATTCATTGGGCATATTTGCAAACATTCACCTTTGCAGATAAAACATTTTCCAATGCCTACCTTCCACCAGCATTTCTCTTCCAGTCAGCACAGGTGTTAACCCACAGGTATAACACATTATCCACCTCCTAAACCGGTACCGGTTTAATCTCTATGAGTCTTATATTGGGCACTCTGGATCTAGTTATAGGCCTGTTATACAGCTGGTTGACCAGCATTTGATTCACTTTTAAATCAGATCACAAACTGATAACCCCAAAGGCCATGCAACTGTAAACATTGCATTTTAACTTTTGCTTTAAAACTTTCTACACTGTGGGGCATAACTTGAAATTAAACTATGTACAGTTCCCCATGGGCAGGACAATCCCTGCAGTTACTCATGGTTCCGCAGACAAACTCTGGTGTCATTGAATCTGTAGCTCTGGGGTAGATAGAATGTGTGGAAATCTTGGAAATGCTTAAAACCATGAGATGTGAAGCAGGCATCATGTGGCTTGGAAAACTGAGGCACGAAGCAGGCATCTTGCAGCTTGGAAAAAAAAACTGGCATCTTGCAGCTTGCTTGCAGCCTCTAGTGGCTTTCCCCCATCAGCCCACTAATCAGGCCAGGTGCAGAGCACAGCACAAAGCATCTCAAACCACAAAGAACCCAGACTCAGGAATGACCCCATGGTCCAGCTCCTCCAACAGATCAGAGTGCCCTAGCACTTGGGCATACACCCATGGCTACTTGTGGCCCAGTTTGCCCAACTTGATAGGGGTTGGCAGATTTCCCTGCCTGACTCCAGGTTGCAGCTAGCTGTCTCTCATAGCTTTACAGTCACTTGTTACATTCGTTTTAGAAGAATTCTGTAGTCACACTTAGGTGGCCAGAAATGCCTTTTCATTCACCTATCAGCATGGTGGCTGTTGTCCATTGCTTTCAGCACACAGTCTCTGAACTCTCACAGGGAAGCCAGTCCCAGTGAGATGTGGTACACACTTGCAAGGGCTCCTTCGAGGATCTAAACTTAGCAAACAGTATCTGGCTAACAGAATACACTTTTTCTCTCTTTCTCCTCACCGTGCAGGTGCTGACGAACATAAAGAACTCACCAATCAGGTGCAGTACCAATTGCAATTTCCATTGCACTGGAAATTCAGGGAAGTTCCTCTTAGCATTCATAGCTCCACAAGTTCCATGCAGGACCATCTATTTTCAGACCTCACAGGCATCCAGGCAGTTCTCTCTTCCTTCAGTGAACCCTAGATGATAACCTTAACTTTGCTTTAGATGTACTCAGACCTTGTAGGCATCCAAGCAATTCCCTCTTTCTGCAAGGAACCCCAGCTTATAACCTTGATTCTGCTTCACCTTTGTGCTAGAAAACACTTTCTTTCCTATTAGTGGGAGACATGAATGCACCTCCTGGGCTTTGTGGGTCATGCAAACCCCCAGGCAATCCTTTATTTCTTCACTCAAGAGAACATAGCTGTCAGGCACCTTCCCTGCCTCAGACAATAAAAATCATTTTACTTTTTTACTTTTTAAACTGGAGCATCTTCCAGGCATTGGAACTCATACTCCACTGCAATTATTAGGCATTTACTTTTCTGTTGCCCTTACAGGATCAGGGAGCAAAGGACAGGAGCCCCTCCCCACTCTGAGGAGGGGGTTCCAGTCACCCCACTGACTGAATTCAAACTCTAACTTTAACTAACTGAACAGAACTAAACTGATTGACTTTCCTCACGAGCTTCAGAAAAAGAAAACTTGGATTACCAGAACAATTAAGGAAGTCTGGCATCTGCTGATTGATTGATGCCAGCAGTCAGTCACAGAAAAGATAATTAATGGGTTTCCTCAATGACCTATTGGCTGGCTGTCTTGGTGGCAAAAATTGGCATCACCTCTTTCTCCAGGAACCTTCACAGCAGCCCCTTGGGATCCTGATGTTCTGATTGGCTGTTTGTGGTTACCAGGCTGGCAAACATGGCTGCCAGGTAAACATTTTAAACAGAGTCCCACTGTTAACATTAAAAATACAGGCAAACCATACAGCTTTATATTTATTTAAAAACATACATTTGTGGCTCATTATCTGCCCTATTTAGCGACTGCAGAGTGGATTCTGGCAGGGGCATCCCCTGCCCGTTGCTACCTCTGTAGCATTATCCAGCCATGATACAGCAGTGCTCATTAATATGCATGACCAGCCTTGGCTGCTCAGTAAAGCTACAGGTGTCCATATCAAATACTTAGCACTTAAGATCGCTTTAATAAAAAACATTAATTTAATTCTCTCCAAGTGCCTTCGGATCCCCCTTTTATTTCCTTTTGCACTCTCAGGTGCCGGTGCATACACAAACAGGTCTGGAGCTGCACAGAGTGGCTTTTGCTTTTGAATGCTGCAGCACTTGCATAGTGCGAGAGGGAGTGAGAATGTGGGGAGCCGACCACAGCAGTTTGCACAGTGAACTGTGTGGTGATCGGCAACCCACCGCAGAATGTGACTTTACTTTTAATTATTTCTTCACTCCACTGGACCCCACAGCAGGCAGGAAAATAACGGGGTCAGCAGGAGCATTCCGGGGCCCAGCTGTACTGGGGATAAGGCAACAGACATCACGGGAGGCAGCATCATTGATAAGCCCCCACCTTGGGGGGGGTAAAGTATTACTACTATCCAAGTATAATTAGTACTACCTGCTTAATTAGGAGCAGCTGAATAGCCAGGCATACATGAAATAAAACAGAGCATATGAAACATAGCTTACAGCCGAATGCAATATCACATAACCACAGTACAGGTAGAATATGACATTTATTCAATCAAGAGGTCACTAGCTGAAAAATCTATGATAGGAAGCCTCTGTGTACTTTAGAGCCCTCCTCTATGTGTTGGGTAAAATGACAGGACTTGATACAGGGCTCTTATTCTGTATGTGACTGCAATGACTAATTCTAAAAAATTGAGAAAATTAGCTCCCTGCCACTCCCTTCCCCCATATACATATGCACACTTGTGCATGAGAAATATTGTACTAATTAGCCTTTTTTTTTGTATACTTTATTTCTACACCCTGTCCTCGGGGCATCTCTCAGGGTCTTCCTTGACAGCCGCCACACTCAACCGGCCACCTGAACTGATTGCTCCAGGAACTACATTGGGTATGTGAGATCTGGGGCTCTCCTGACCCCACAGAGAGGCCCCCAGACCACAGGGAGAGCCAAAGAGTCAGACAGTTTTGGGCATGTGGTGGGTCGACTTGCCAGAGATCTCCATCACCTCACCCAAGGGCAGGGGGATTTTTTTTTTTTTTTTAGGATTCCTCCCCTGAGGCATGGATGTGCAATGACGTCCCGCCCGGTGTGCACATGCTCCCACACTCACCCAGAAGATGTCTGACAAGGCCCAATCCTCATGCCTTCTGCATCATGCACTGCAGTGTCCCCAGCCTCTGCCAGGGGTTACCAGCACACCGGAATATCCCTTAACCCATCCCAGGACTAAAAGAGCTGTCCAACGATGCTCATTCTTAGTGATCTCCTGCTGACCCCGATGACCAGGGCTCGCTCCCGAACCCAGGTCACTCGCATGGTGCGAGGTGTGGTGTCCAGCACCTCAGCCCTCAGCACCACCAGGCCAGCTACTAATTAGCCATTTATTCTTTCATTTTTTACCATGATAGCAAATGTATCAATATCAGACTTTCAAATGTATGGTACCTTTTTGGGGAGTTGAATAAAGATTCATTATTGAATTCAAACTGTTGCTTGAAGTGTTTTATTGTGTGCTAATTTGTTTTAGGAAGTTTCTGCAATTTGTTTTATATTTAATAGAAATTAATAAAAGCAGGTGTGACAAACCACCTCTCTCTCTCTGGGCTGTAACAGCTTTCAGAGAGGTGTCTGTCCTTGGGTATCCTGCCACCAACTGGGGTTCACCAGCAACCTATTTTCTCACTTTCATAGAACTAGGAGGTCAACATGCAATTGCACAGAACAAAGCCTGGTAGTGTGCCTCTCTCGGGTGTCGGATGCTAAACAGAGTTTGCTTCAGCCAGTGGAAACCATAAAATACCTTAGAAACAATTTAACTCATAGCCACAGCTGTTGAGTAAATAAATAGCTTTTTACTTAATAGAAGGACAGCAGCCAAGGCCAACAGGATGCTGGGAGGCATCGCTAGGGGGATCACTTCCAGAAGGAGGGAAGCGATACTCCCTCTGTATAACTGCTTGATGAGGCCACACCTCGAGTACTGCATGCAGTTTTGGAGGCCATGCTTAAAGAGGTACATTAAACTCCTGGAGAGGGTCCAGAGGAGGGCAACCAAAATGATTTGGGGCTTGGGGGACAGGACCTATGGGGAGAGGCTTGAAGAGCTAAATATGTACACATTGGAAGAGTGAAGGGACTTGGGGGACATGATAGAGGTCTTCAGCTACATAAAGGGGGTAAATAGGGGAGGAGCAGTCAGGGTGCTTCGAAGGAAGGAGCAGGGGGCAACTAGAGGGCATGGGTGGAAGCTGGAGGGTGGAAGATTCAGGGGAGAAAGGAGGAGGTGCTACTTCACTGAGAGGGTGGTGGAGCATAGAATGCACTGCCAAGGGGCTGGTGGAGGCAGAGATGGTGGAGGAGTTCAAGAGGGGTGGGACAGGTACAGGGAAGGGTTCTGGAAGCAAAATCCAGTGCAGCGAGAATATCCAGAACTGGGAAGGGAGAAGCCAGAGAAGGCAAGGGGGGCAGCAAGGTCAGCTTCCAGGGTGGGGTCTGACCAAACGAGCAGACACGAAAGACCGTTAGGCCTATACTGCTGGCATTTTAGTATGTTAGTATGCTAGTAAGGAAAAAGTTGCATTACAAGATATGGATGTCTAACACAAGAGAATAACACTGTTATGGCAAAAGTAAACACATGTTTTTAAATAACAGATGGCAAAAAGAAAAGGACTATTAACTAAAATATGCTATCCTTCTTACCCCTCTACTATGCTTGAAGAGAACTGAATTCCTCTGCTTATCTATTTAGTTCCCACAGACCTATGTAGCTAAAGGAGTAGGCTCATAACTTAACCTCTCTGATGTAATCCAGTAGAACTCAACCAATGTAATTGTTTCCCAACATCTTGTGGTCTACCCTAGAGTAGGTGATTCCTGTCCCCCTTTGAATGCACCAGTCATTTACCATGTATCTGTTTAATTGTTCCAACCAGTTTAAACAGCCCTATAGATATCTAGTTAGATCAATTTAACTTCCAGTTTGTATTTGAGTGGTCCAATCCTTTCAAATTCTATGTGAGAGAGTGTGCGTGTAGGTGAACTTCTCCTTCCTGGTCATTCTCTCTCTAAGATTTACAACCTGGATGTCATTTTATCTATATGCTGCTGGGCACTGGAATCCCAGTGTTATTTTTTTCAGACGGCTAGAAAATCCCAGCCAAATATCCAAGCCATTAACTCCTTCCTTCCCATTTCTATCACAGCAGGTCTCCTGCAAATCCAAGCTGTGGTTGAACTATGTGTTTTCATCCCTGTGTCAAATGGAACCCAACAGCTGCTCACAGGGATGAGCAAGTCATGATCTCAGTTACATGAGACAGCTGAAGGGGCAAGATTGTTCACAACCACTTGGTTGCTCTGTACAGTAGTTGTGCACAAATTTCAGGCTCTTCCTGCTCTTTGTCATTTGCAACTCTGTGATAAGGGATTTAATCGCTGAGAACAAGGTGAGCAGTGATTTATGACAGAAAAAGTATATTTGTAGTCTAAAATGATTTATATGACTTTTCTTTCATCTTTTTTACAGTGCCGGTCAATGATGACAGTGAGGGCAGACAAAAAAGTTAAAGGTTTTGCAGCTGTTAGAGGGGAGGGAATTGTTCATAGTTTCAATCTGCATTACTGATTCATTTTTGTAATACACAGCTTTCATTACCACCCCCTCCCCATTATCACACGATCACTCTGTTCCTGTCCAGTACAAGACAGCTAATATTTTGTTAATTTGCTTTTTGCAGTCTTTGCAAGAGGTGTCACATTAATAATGACAAACACCGCATTTATTTTTTGCATAGTACATATTGGCTATTTAAAATGTAATTTGTTTTCCTGTCATTGTATTACCTGAGATGAGTCTGGATCTCTAAGCATGACTAGAAAATGGCAAAGAAAATATTTGTGTGGTAATTGGCTGCCAATATTCCAGAGGTGTGCATCTATTTTTCAACACAGCCCTCTAAAAAAGAAGTACCAGCTGCACCATTGTAAACTAGTATCCCTGGGCCAGTTTGAATTTGATAGCACAGCAGCCACCATTTTTTCACACTTGCTATGTGAGAGAAGTAAGTGAGCACCCCCCCCCCCACACACACACACACACACTCATACACACCTCGGAACTAAACTGCAGCTTAAGAAAAGTTAGCCATTTCAATAAAAACACACTTTTTTCCCACAGTACATCTTTCATTGGTAAATGATTTAAAATTGCTGCACATGAGCTATCACTCGCACATTCAAGCTGCAGCACTCCCCTTCTCCTTCGCCCTACCTGCTACTCATTCATAAAAGAAACCTTTTAAAATCAGTGGTTCCAACAGGTTTTTTTTTTTTTTACCTATAGTTTTAATACCTTCTTGTGATAGCTGGTTACTAAAATGCTCTCTGCTCCCAATGATGGCTGCCGTACTGCAACCCACCTGACTACTAGCAGTGAGCCATCTCCTATAACAACAGAGCAGCTCCTCATTATGGTCCTTGCTCCTGAGGAAAGAAAACACACACACTCTAGTTTTTATTTTTGCTGCCACAGAGAGAAGCAGTTGATAATTTCTCCTAACTGTGCTGATTTTGAATAGCAGCACTGTCTCAGCTGCAGTCTCAAGCCCCTTCGCCACATGCCGGTCCACAAAAAAAACAATGCTAAGATACAACCAGCTGTTCACTGAAGTGTCAGGCTGGGCTGCATTGTCTCCCTGAGAAGAAAATTGTAGCCCAGATGAGTTTCTCATGTTCCAAACTGCAGATCAACAACCAAATATTACAGGAAGCAACCTGTTTCTGCAGTTTTCTGTTTTTTCTGCAGCTCGCTGTGCCTCCCTTGATGTTTAGCTTCCAACCGCCCATCCCTCCTGCAGCTTCGTAGATAATTAAATATTGACAGTAAGCATAATTACTAAATAATAACTGGCTTCCCCTTTTTCCCATAATGAAAGCATGGCGTATTTTGCTGTAATAAAGGAGTATTTATTATGGCAAACACGTGCATGATTTCCATCACTCTGTCATGCCAGAGTTCCTCACTTCCCGACAACTCTTCACAGAAGGCTTTCTGCTTCACTTCTCACCCAACTACAAATGGAGACAAAACCACCACTCAGCCTTGATGGTAAGTAATTTAAAACAAAAACAATGCAGCATAAGGACTTAACTCTACAATATACTCAAAATAAAATAAACAACCTTTTAAAAACTAAAAGGTGACCGCAGATCACATGCTAAAACCTAACGGGACTGCGGCAGCAGAGCAACTATTTTGATTTTATATGATTGCTGAGGCAAAAAAGGGAACCCCAACAATTATATAAAATAAAAAAGGGGTGATGTGTAAACTCAAAGTTCACACACACCTTCATGGTTAGATGCTTTTATAAACCCTTTGAGCTTTGCTCTTAGGGTTTATGTAACATCTAACCCCTCGGGTGTGTGTGTAAACTTCTCATTACACACACCACCCCATACTTTATTCTATATTTTACATACCAGCCTAATGGAGACCAGAACATTATAAGACAAGAAGAGTGAGGAACGGAATGGCGACAAAAAAGCACACAGGTGGGGTCGAGTCAGTGAACTGGGACAACTTTTTTTTAATTAAACTACAGAGTCTGAAGCAGAATAAAAGTCAATGGTGCAGGGTCTGCATCAAAAGCCCAATGAGGAGAGACAAAATGACCTCAATATGTACTGTACACTGTGGAATGGTGGGGGGTATGATAGACACTTTCAGATACCTCACGGGTTAAATAAGGTACAGGAAGGGAGAATTTTTCAGAAGATAAGGTGCTCAAGAACAAGGGGACATGCTATGAAGCTGCATGGGATAGATTCAGGAGAGATGTGAGTAAGTACTTCTTCACAGAAAGAGTGAAAGCTTCCTGGAATAGTCTTCCAGCAGAAATGGTGGGAGCAAACACCGTGTTGGGGTTCAAGAATGCATGGGATACACATGAGAGAATCTTAGGAAAAAGGAAGGGGTGTGTGAATGGGCCAGAGGTCAAGCCGGATCAGCGGTGATGCTATAGGCAAGGGAAAAATGTGCATTCTAGGTGGGCCAAGTGGTCCTTATTTGCTTGCAGATTCTATGTCCCTGTCTTTCTGTAGTATAGTGTTGATTTTTGATATGGCCAGTCTTTAGGTCCTAGTGTTATTCCATAATGTAGGGTTCCTCTATACAAGGGGGTCATGTCTGCAGTGGTCCATCCTTTAGGACATTGGTGGAATCATAGTGTTTATCAAGAGATTCTGGTCTAGAGCAATGTTTGCAGCCAGGAACGTTGTCTATGGGCAGGAATGAAATATTTGATCAGGAGCTGCTAGATCTTGGAGTCAGGATTTATTCATTTATTTTTATTTATTATATTTATTTAATAACATTAAGAATTACAGCCCTTTAACTCATAGACTCCTTTACAAAGGATCCACATCAAACAACAATATGGATTTACATACAGTATTAAGTAGTACAATGTTCCGGTAAGAGAAATGAGAGAAAACAAGGAATGGTATTATACAGTACATACAATATTTTAAAGTGATCAGGGAAGTGTCACAGCATGAGGGAATAAACTTCAGATGAGGAAAATTTACAGGTTTAAAATACACCTTGGTATGCTATTTATTTTTCAAAAGTTCGAAAAAGAATAAATAAATACAAAAAAAATTGCAAAGAAGATCACTACTTAACATCAGTAGTTTCTTACACAATACAGTCCTGAATTCTAGAGCTCCTAAGACCCTTCCCATCTGCATTCAACAGCTTGTCTGCAGTAGCACCTCTCTCCTTCGCTCTCAAGACTGAACTCTACTAGACTGAACTGAAGCAAATTCTGTGCAAAGCTTTTTATATCTTTTTGTTAGGGTCACCTGACTGACCCCTTACATGTCTGGACATGTTTCAAAACCAAGGGAAGGGGATTGTGTCAGGAGATTTCCTAGTTCAGTTAAAGGTACAGTGTATACTGTATATCCACAGATATTGACTTTCTATATCTCTGATCCACAGTGACTAAACTCTTTTATACACAGAACCTTATACAGTAACAGGTTTATAGTGTGAATTTGTGAAAATGCCTTAAGGATTTCTTATAACTGTATTAATCATGGAATTATTATTGATTTCTTTGGTTTCTGAGTCCTTTTTTCTTTAAAAAGGTTTTATTAATTGTATTCATTCCTGCTGTCTCAAACAGCCTTCATGTTTTTTGGTACACAAAATGCACTTGTTCACTTTACACAACACCTCTCTGGATGTTTGGCATCATTCCAGGGACAGGATGGATGGAAATGGAAAAAGAATGAAAAGAGAGAACTAGTAGGAAGTGTAGAAGGGGAAAGTAAAGAGCTACGCTAGGTGGCCAACCTAGGGTAGGCGGTGAAAAAGAAGAAAAGCAAAGAGAAAAGCAGTAGCTGTTGCTAGGAAATAAGGAGATAGAAAAGTGGTCCATCATTCACATCCGAGGGTGTAGCCTAATTCCGCCACAGGAAGAAAGACAATGCACAAAACCACACAGATAGGGATACGGAACAATAGTCTTTGGGAGAGGAGGACCCAGCATTATCCATAATATCCATAATATTTAGGTAATACATACACATTTTTTTCTGAATACTGCATGCCATTTATGAGGCAGAGTTACACTACAGAGCCCTGGCAAGTGAGGGGAGCAGAAGGAAGAGAGGGTTAGGGATGGTCACTGGCTGAAAATTCTAGCAGAAGAGCTTTGGGACTAGTCTTGAAGGGACATGTGTCATGGAGAGCTGATAGACTCTGCAGTCAGGAGCAACATGTGAGTAGTGTCAAGATGCTGGCATTGATGGACATGGCGGCAGCAGCATGGACAGCCTATCATTCTGGGACATGTCTGCAGGAAGATTAATGGCTTAGTGTCTCGGGAGAGAGAGAGAGCTTAAGCACTGAGGGATAGGGTTGTTAGATGACACACAGGGGGTTTCTATATGATTGCAGTATGTGTTTTATTGTTGTGGATAGGGTTTAATTTTTATACTTTTTTGTGAGGCTACAGTGACTTTTTGGTGGGACTGTGGATAGGGATCTCTTGTAGGTACGGGAGGGTTTTGACTGTCTTGTGAGAAGTGGATTAATTGGGGTGAATATTTTAATCAGTTTGTCTGGATTCTTGATGTGTTTGTTGGCTTGATTGGTTGGTTGTTTTGGTCTTTCTAATGTACCTTTTTTAGTATTTTTTTTTTCCTCAGGCATATACTGCTTTAATTGTAGAGGTATACAGCTTAATTTGTTTAATTTGTATGTTATATGGGTTTACTAGCAATGTAAAAGGAAATATACGATAATGAATCTTATGGGGAAAAATTCCCATCCATGTAGTATGTATGTATATATATATATATATATATATATATAATCACTGTATTTCATCAATTAGAAGCAGTGGCTTCTTTCTGCATTTAGCAGTTTGAGCTGCTGCTTCTAATGGATCCTGTGGGGGTAAATTCCCATCTGTCTCTCTACCGATCTACCTATCTGTCTCTTTCTATCTTTCTGTCTCTCTCTCTCTCTCTCTGTTTCTGTCTATCTGTCTGTCCATCCATCTAGAAATGGATAACATTAATTTCTCTGCATACTTAACTGTGATAAAAACTAACAGTAACCATCCAAAGGAGTGACATAAAATAAAACAGAGAAACCTAGAATTGATGGCAGATAAGGACTGCTTGGCCCACCCACTCTGCCCATTTTCCCTGCCTATACTGTCACTGCTGACCCTACTGGATCTCTGGCTCCCTCTTCCACAGCTTCCCAACTGATATTCCCATATGCCTATACCATGCAAGCTTGAAGCCTATCATTATTTTTTCCCCCACTACTGCTGTTGAAAGACTGTTCCAGGCATCTACCACCCTATCGGTGAAGAAATACTTCCTCAAATTTCTCCTAAATTTTTACCTTCCAACTTCATTGCATGCCCTCAGGATCTCATGCATCTCTTCCTCTGAAAAATACTCCCTTCCTGTAACTTATTCAGCCCCATGACATATTTATAGGTCTCCATATTGTCCACCCTCTCCCTTATTCTTCTAGGATTTACGAATTGAGGTCTCATCCTCTCCTCATAGGGCTTCTCATGCAAACCCTGCACCAGTTTTGTTACCGTCCTCTGGGCAGTCTCTACCCTGTCTATGTCCTTCCTGAGATGTGGCCTCCAGAACTGGACACTGTACTCCTCGTAAGGTCTCACCAGCAATCTATGCAGTGGCAACACACCTCCTCTTCATGCTGGAAACACCCCTTCCTGTGCACCTCATCATGCCACTGACCCTACCTACGGCCTTGTCACACTGTCTTGCCATGATAAAGTAATCAGATATGATTAATCCCAGGTCCCTTTCCTGTTTGGTGACTATCAATACTTCCTCTTCATATTTGGTTTTCTTCCTCTGGGTTGCTGTGTCCTAGGTACATGATTTTGCACTTTTTCACATTGAAACTCAGTTGCCATGCCATTGACAACTCCTCCAGTTTTCTCAGGTTTCTGCACATTCTTTCCTTCCCCTCTGGAGTGTCTACTCTAGTGAAGATGCTGATGTCATCTGCACATAGGCATACCTTACCTTCTAGCTCATCAGCAACATCACTTATAAAGACATTAAAGAAGACTGTTCCCATTACTGAGCCCCGAGGCACTCTTCTGCTCACCCTCCCTTCCCCAGAATGAACTCCATTTATCGCCACTCCCTGTTGCCGATCCATAAACCAATTCCTTACTCAGTTTACCACCTTAGGACCCACCCCTAAGCTGCCCAGTTTCCTACTGATTCTCCTTTGTAGTATAGTGTCGAATGCCTTACTAAAATTTAAGTAGGCCATGTCTACTGCCCATTCCTGATCTATTTCCCCTGGTCACCCAGTCAAAGAAATCTATCAGAGTTGTCTGACATAAGTCATGACCACCCCTGTAAATCCATACTACCTTGGATGATCTTGTAACCCACTTGATTCAAGATACACTACAATCCTTTTCTTTAGCAGGGATTCCATTAAATGAGGGGTAAGTATGCCATATTTAGAAGTAGATCCATCAAGGGGCTAATCAGATCAAAAATGCCACTTGCTGTTCAGGCTGATAGATTTATGATATGGTGTTGTCTATCAGGACCACGTGCTCTGTGTGAGATTTCACCATTTACTGTGTAACAAATTGGAGTAATTGCCTTTGGATTCCACTGAGTTCCAATGATATCCTGCAAGATATTCCAGCAAAACCAGACAGCACCACATACAGTGTTAATATACAATTGTAAATTAAGTTGAGCTCCAGACAGTTAGTAAAAACATCAGAATATTTGGTCAGGAAGACAGTTATCTGGCAGCTCATTACCAGTTGCATCCCCAGAGAAAGGGGTAGATGGCAAATCAGGAAAAAAAAGGATAAGAATAATTGTTTTCTTAAAATAAGTAAAAGGCGGGCCAAGGGACTGCTTGATGATATCCCACATTTTTATGTCCATGCTTCTGTAAAATGAATATATTGCTATGATGGTGGATTTCAAAGGTGTGCCACTGTCAGTCCAATGCAGGAGTGTCTATAGTGTATACCATTCGCACAGCGTACGCTACATGGCGAAATCCCTTACAGCTACAATCTCAACAGGTTTTGAGATTGTCACTGTAAGGGATCTGAGGGTGAAATTTGGCCCTTTCACTATCCTTCAGCCCCTCATTTGTATTAACTCTGACTTGGAGTCAGATATATTAAGAAGGGGGGATGTGGGGGGCTCAGCCCCTTGAGAGCAAAAGACTCAATGTCTGACAGGCAAAGTTTTGTCTGTTGACATTGTAACATTCGCTGTGCGGTACATTGACAATTTCTCTCTCGATGCGGAATGGTGGAACCATCTGTAGTGGGCTCAACTGTGTCAGACCAACCATCACCCAGGTTGATCATGACACTCTTTAGTGTCTGCTGTGTGGAAACCTTTTTGTGAACATCAAAGAAAAGAGTCACCCATGTCACAAGGTGGCTGTTTGCTTTGATCTGCATGACACCACCCAGCAAGCAGCTGATATGCATTAGGATCAGCCTGCGTCTCATTGCCAACACATCTTCAGACATCTTCTGTTCTCTGTGACCTGTGCACAAAATGTGATTATAACTAATATCCTTTAGTTTGAGAAACTACTTGAATTTGTTGTCATGGTCCGTGTGATGAGCCATCAGCAGCGTTGTGATTTTCGGTCTCTGTAGCTGTCCCCCCACATCATGTGACCTGTAACCATTGGTGCTCCTTAGTGAGGACTGTCCCTATGGAGACCTGGCTGGGAATTTCATTCCAAAAGTTCTTACCACCACTCAGTCCCTACCTATCAACTTAATACCTGACATTTCTGTCTGGAAACTTAATACTGTGTCCAGAAACCTCTACAACTGCCACCAGGTCCCTATGTTTTATGACTAAATGATTCACAACAGCAGTATATAAAGACAAGGCTCTTTTGAAATTTCTATTTTTTTTCTTTGTAGCCACTTTAAACATAACAGGTATTTGTCTTTTTTTCATTTGTCACTGGCACTACTTCTTCTATTCCATGTAGTGTATGGGTTTGGCTCAAATAGCCATGGTGACGCTGCCAGTTGAAAGTGTCTTTTTGATCATTGACACTCCCACCATCTGCCAAGTATCCCTCCCACTTCCCCATTGCTTCCCATGACCTGTAAATATGAACTCTTCACTGGGGTGCCCAATTCCCAGTGTTGATTCATGAAATGTAGAAAACTATCCCTTGATACTGTCTTTTGTTTGTTTTTTATACCCTGTAAAACAGAAATAGGTCAGTCATTGTCTGCCGCCATTACTGCCGCTCCCCACTACATTTACTCTCCCTTTCCCAATGCCCTACTTAGCACACACTACCCCACCTCACTCCTATCCTTTACTACCTATAGGGGGTCTAACAACATAATCCTCTCTGCTCAGGAGACATGACTTCACTCTTCAAAAACAGTCCAGGAAACTGAGGAAGTCAGGTAAGCTGTGGTTTATATACTTTACTGCATTTTGAACTTGTTCTCATAACTTGGTAATTTTGTAATATTTTCCCCCAGTTTTCAACAAGGACATTTTGGTACCATAACTTATGAACAAGATAGGTGAAATGTCTCAAATCAGGCTCAAAAAGTGATTGCACAGTCACTCTTGAAAGTCACCTTTTGGGCAGGATTTGAACACTTCCACCTACCAGATTCATGAAATGTGGTCATAAGAAGATGATGTATTAGATGTCAAAAGTATTAAAAGACAACGAAGTTATAAGGTTACATTGACGCTTTTCAATGGTCACTCATAACTTTGGTAATTTTCAATATTTTGACTACAGATTTTCAACATAGCTATTTTTTCACTCCATCTCAAGAATGTGACAAGCTGTTTTACAAATCCTGGTGAAAATGTGCTTTTGCACTTGTGATGTGAAATCACATTTTGGCCAGTATTTTATTAATGACACTTACACCTACCATACTCAGAAAGAGGGGTCAACAAATGACTGTGTTGAAATTTAGGGCAAAAATGTTACAAAACAATGAAGTTATAAGTAACATAGAATTTTTTCAATGTTTACTCATAACATCTTGATGTGTGTAGATTTTGGCCCCCAATTTTTAACATAGCCCTCTTGTTACCCTACCTTATGAACATGACAGGTGGCATTTGGCAAATCTCCTCCAAAACATGTTTTCACATTTTCTTTGCAAAGTCACCTTTCAAACTGGATTTAAAAAATTCTACCTGCTGTGATCATAAGGTGGGGTCATAAAAAGACAGCATTGAAAATTTGGGGAAAAAACTCAAAAAAGAAATGTTATGAGGAAATGTTACATTTTTTCAATGTTTACTCATAACTTTTAGATTTTTACAGATTTTGGCCCCAAATGTGCAAGGCAAGGCAAATTTTATTTAAGAAACGCCCATCCTGGAGGCACTGGGCACCGAACATATTACAATTTCATGATACAGATCATAATAAATACATAAACAACATACTATTGAACATAAATACACAATATCCCAGCTATTAAAACAAGATGTAGTATAAATACTACCCTCCACAGAAGCAACTAAACTCAAAATAGTCAAAGGCTAACCTAAGCATAAAATTCTGAAAAACAGGTAAGGATAATAAAACACAGTCTGGGAAGGCTTGATTATACAGGAAGGCCTTGAGGTGGGCTTTAAATACCTCCACAGAAAAGGATATGTTGCATAGCCCTTTTGTTACCGCACCTGATGAACATGACAGGTGTCATTTTTCAGCTCCCCTTCGAAACATGTTTTTGCAGTCCCTCTGTGAAACCACCTTTTGGACAGGATTAATAAAGCTCCACTTCCCATCATCATAACATGATGTCATAGAAAGACTATGTTGAACATTTTGGGTCAAAATGTTAAACAATAACAACTATAAACTATGAAGAAACATTGACTTGTTCCAACATTTACTCATAACTTAATATTTGGAAATTGTGGCCCCTAATGTTCATCATATCACTTGTGTTACACCACCTCATGAATTTGACAGGTGCCACTTTTCAAATCCCCAAATCACCTTATGGATGGGACTTTAAAAAAATTCCACCAGTTTTGATCATAATGTCAGGTCATAAAAACACTACAGTATGTTAGAAATTTGGAGTTAGAATGAGGGAACCCAAGGAAAATTAAATGTTGCCTCTCAGCCTGCCTATCTTAGGTAAATAGAATCTAAAAATGTGTAAAAGCAGGTCAACAATGAAAATAAGATATTGCATCTCATCTGATCTAGCCTGAGTAAATAAACAGTAAAAATGCATAAAAACAGGAACACTGCAGAGCAGAGCCTCCACTGAACTGTGCATGTATGCTGTTGTA
This sequence comes from Neoceratodus forsteri, assembly GCA_016271365.2. Lineage (NCBI taxonomy): Eukaryota > Metazoa > Chordata > Ceratodontiformes > Ceratodontidae > Neoceratodus > Neoceratodus forsteri. The sequence goes on along the minus strand of JADMNL010000023.1, from coordinate 508,665,483 downwards.
TCCTGGGCAAAATACATTGTAAAAGCTGGACCCCACTAAAATATTACTTGCAGTGGAGCTGGACTATCCTAGGTAAATATATTATAAAAATGGGTACAAGCAGGACCCCATCAAAAATGAGATATTGCATCTTGGTTGTGCTATCCTGAGTAAATACAGTGTGCAAATTGGGAAAAGCAGGATCCCATTGAAAACCAGACAGGATCTGAGCTGTGCTATCTTTGGTAAGTACAGTACAAGCATGTGTCAATGCAGCACCCCTTTGAAAATAAGATATTGCATCTCAGCAGGGTTATCATTGGTAAATGTATGGCAAAACTGTGTAAAAACAGCATCCTACAGCAGATTCCCATTGAAAAGGATATGCTGCATCCAATATGATCTCTTCTAAAAAAATACATTATATAAGCAGGACCACACTATAACTGAAATATCACATCTCAACTGTACTATCCTGGATAAATACTGTATAAAACTGTATAAAATCAGGACCCCACTGTAAATGACATATTGTATCTCATCTTGTTTATCTTGGGTAAATATAGAGTAGAAACGTGTACAAGCAGGATTCAGTAAAACAGCATGTAAGTGAACATTTGGCATGAACAGATTCTTATTATCGCTGTCACAAGAAAGGCTGTACAGTATGGTTTAACATTTAATGCCCAGATCACCAAACTAAGAAATCTCAGGAATGAATTCCACCTCAGTCACAAATTTACTTTGAGACTGTTGGAAACCTCATCTGATTTTATGCATATTGTATTTTTTTCCAGTACCTTCCAACAATAAAACTATGCAGCAGGACTATATTTAAATGAAATATGGCAAATCAACTGGGTAAATAACTCTTGGCAAAACTATTGCAATAATACTAATCCTTGGCATAACAACTGTAATTAAAATGTATTCCAAAAGATTGTTTTGCTTTCAAAATCTGTTAAAATGTAAAGGTTGTTGCATCTAAAATAAGATGCAAAGTTTGAAATATTAAACCACTTTTTTCCTCTGGACAGATGTAGGGCCAGATATTCAAAGCGTAGCATGGGGTGCAAATCCGCTGCGCTGGACTAGCACTGAATTTGCCCCCGACTGCCATATTTAAACGGACATTTAGTGCCAGTGCTAGGTGTTAGCGCCGAAACTAAACTATAATGTATGCAAGTGAAGGACTGAGGGAAGGGGCCCTGAATGCCGGCACACTGGCATATTCAAAGGTATAGCACTGCACTATAAGCATTAGCGCAATCTGTAGCATGGCTCTGAATACCACAGAGAAAAGGCCGGTGGTAATGTGCTGGCAGTAAGGTGGTGACTGTGAACCCCCCACACATATCCCAACCCCCTTTAAAATATATGTACATATTACCTGGTAGTCTAGTGGTCCCCCACCCCCATGCATGTATCCTGACCCCCATTCACATATAAAAATGTAATATTTTCCTGGTAGTCTAGTGGTCACCCACCCCCCCACTCACGTATCCAGACCCTGTTCACATATTTAGAGTAACAATTTCCCTGGTAGTCTAGTGGTCCCCTCCCCCACTAATGTATCCTGATCGCATTCACATATTAAAATTAAATATTTCCCTGGTAGTCTAGTGGTCCCCCCACCCTAATGCTCATATTCCAACCCCTTTGCACATCTCTATTAAACTCTTTAATTCCCTGGTAGTCTAGTGGCCCCCCCACCCAGCAGAAACACACCTCTGATGCCAAAACAGTCCGAGAACAGAGACAGCGACCGGCTCAGCCCTCCTCTCACCATCACAGCTGGCCACTGACTGAGGTAGGAAGCTAAGTCAGTGGCCGGCCATGGTAGTGAGAGGAGGGTTGAGCCAGTTGCCGGCTCTGTTCTCAGACTGTTTTGGCATCAGTGGGGTGTTACTGCTGGGTGGGGGGCTCCTAGACTATCAGGGAATGAAAGGGTTTGAGAGATGTGCAAAGGGGTCAGGATATGTGCGTGGGGGTGGGGGACCACAAGACTATCAGGGATAATGTTCATTTTTATATGTGAACAGGGGTCAGGATACGTGTGTGAGGGTAGGGGACCACTAGACTACCAAAGAAATATTTAATATTTAGATGTGAACAGGGGTCGGGATATGTAAGTGGGGGTGAGGGGACCACTAGACTACCAGGGAAAAGTTATTGATTTCATTTTCAACACGGATTGGGGCTGTGCTTGGGGGACCACTGGAACATGATGGGTTTCAGTGTGTTTTGAGGCTACCGGGGGTCGAGGATCATGCTGGCCTGGCTGACACTAGCCTACCAGGGTGTCACAGGCACACTCTGGAACAGGGACCATGACAGCAGAAAAGTATTGCCTGGCCCAACCAGTCTGCCCTGTTTCCTATCTACTAGATATGCTGCATATCCTAGTGACCCTACAGTGTATGGCCTCCCGCCCCCATCAGGTTTGCCTTATGCCTGTCCCATGCTTTGCATCCCCCCACTGTGTTTCACCCACTACTGCAGTGGGGTACCTATGTTGTTGGGGTAGGCAGCCTCCAGGTCATGTATGGCCATGGGCAGAGTGTCTGTTTAGCTATTGATCTGTATATGTATGTGCATATATCTATATCTATATATATAGATATAGATATATATATATATATATATATAGATATACATATATATCTATATATATATTATGGTAGCACGGTAGTGCTACCATAGTTAGGTTGAGGAGCCATTTCTATGTTAAACCCCAAAACTTTGCACCTTAATTACTTTGCAACTGTTTGATGGATTTGCCTGAAATTTAGAATTTATGATCAAGAACCATATGCCTTGGGATCTGCCAAGTTTTGTACTGGTCGGATATACGGCTGCGGAGTTATTAAGTGTGATCTGTGCGCGCGTTTACGCTTTTCTGGGATTCTGTGGTCGCGTCTACAGGTCGTATGATTTACGTGACTGGCCTGAAATCTTCAGGGAATGTGCAGCCAGGGTCCCTGATATGCCTTTTGAAGATTTCTGTGAAAAATATTAAACGGTTCAAAAGTTATTCAAAAACAGTTTCCCATTATAAGTCAATGGGAAAAGTTAACAAAAGTTCAACACTTTTCGTAAATGCATTTTACTTTTGCAAATGGGCCTGTTACTTTCTCAAATCAGCCATTTTGTTTTCAGTTGGTGATCAGAAAAATGGTTGGCATTTAAATTTGGGACCCTCTAGCAACCTAATTTTTTGTATTCACCTAGTCGGCCCTGAGGATGCTTGCCATGTCTTTATTTTGTAGTAAAACACCAGAAATATGTTTTCAAATTTCTGGAAAAAGTACTTCACAAATTACTTTCATGCTCATGAAAGTGTCGCAAATTTTACTGCAGCTGCCATAAATTGCGACAGTAATTTTCTAGTCTGTGGAAAATGACAGCAATTCTTTGGCACTGCACTGCAAAATAACCGCTGGAAGTTTTGGCTGAAATTTGAGGAACGCAGCCAACATCTCACAGATGTGCCTTTCAGTGTTGTATTGAAAAATATTACACGGTGGCAAAGTTATGGCACTCAAAATTGACGGTTTTTCCATAGGATAACATTACGGCGCCCGACACTTAACAGAAATCATTTGGAGCCCTGCTGCAAAATAACGGTTTGGTCTTTTTTCCTGAAATTTGGAGGGAAGACAGCCAACAGCCCACAGATGTGCCTTTCAGTAGTTTGGTGAAAAAACATTACAGGGAAGCAAAGTTATGGTGCTCTGAACTTTTCTTTTTTTCCCATAGGATAACATTACGGTGTTTGCCCGCCTTTCAGGGCCCGTATCTCGGAAATGGTGCGAGATACGGACTTTTCGTCGGAAAACTTCTTAGCCCCATAATGGGGCTAAGATTCAAATTAGCCAGAACAGTTGTAAATAATATGACTTTTAAATTTTTTTCTACGTCGTACGGTTCCTGAGATATAATGTATTTAGTATTCCAAGATCTCATTTTCTGCACGATACTCATTATTTTGCATACATTATTTGTACTCTCTGTCTTTCTCAATGCAGGTTTTGGGGAAACCAGCCTGTGCGCTTACATTACTGTTACTGTTGTTGCCCTTTCCGCTTGTGGATCCGCATTCGTTCACTTACCATTGACGTCGCGCCACCATGTGCGTTGTCCTTGCGCTTTCATTTGCGCTATGCTTTCTGTTATTTTTGCCATTTCTGTCTACAGTACTGTTTATCTTACTGTTTCACTTTACATCACCATGCCCATTGACATTTCTGTTTGCAGGCACCATGTTACTATGTGACAACACATCACGTGGCAGACCATTCCCGTCTACGCCACCATGTGCTTTACCCTTTCTGTTCTCATTCGTGCTTGTGTTACCATGTGCGCCACTGTTAGCATTTCTGTTTGTGTTGCTGTCCCTGTTAGTATGCGGGCCCCGCACTCCCGCCAACGCATTATGCAGCGGAAGCAAGGGGCCCTTTGGGCCCCGCGCTCCCGCCGCTGCATTACATTCACTATTTCTCGTTATCATTCTCAAAAAGAAGGGAAATTAGAGGCAAAAAACTCCATTTAATGCATTAGTTAGGGTTGTTCCAAAGCGACAAAAGTGAGGAAATTCGCTGTTAGGGTTGAAAATCCCCTTGGACCCCCGCCCACCCCAACCGGCATTGGGGTGCGCATTGGGATCGTGGGTCTAACTCTCACCCCATTCTCTAAACTTCTGCTGCTTTACATGTCATGGGGTGAGAGTTAGGGCTGACAATCAATGCGCACCCCAATGCCGGTTGTGGGGGTGAGCGGGAGGGTCCAAGGGGGGTTTTCAACCCTAACAGCAAATTTCCTCACTTTTGTCGCTGTGGAACAACCCTAACTAATGCATTAAACGGAGTTTTTTGCCTCTAATATATATATACATGCACATACATATATACAGGTCCTGCTTGCACAGCTGCATGGGTGTGTTGTATGCACTGTTGTGCCTGCCACCACACAGTTCCTGCTGCTTCCAGCTTGTACTTCCATTCCAATCAACAGGGAATGCTGTGGGTATACCTTGGCCTGCAGCATCCAGCTGGTACTTCCATTCTGACCAAAAGGTGGAGCTGTGTGCACCATGCAATAGCACCGGGCAAACTGCATTGTACTGTATGCTAAGCAGCATATAATGAGATGCAAATGTGCCTGTTTGCCCACGGATTACCTAAGTAGGCTCATTTGCATGGGAGCTTTGAATATAGCTCCCGTTTGCCCCGGGCTAACTAGTTTGCACCGGGCTAATGTGTTAGCACTGTGCAATCAAGTTAGCCGCTGGCAAACCTCACTTCAGCATAGCACACTAAGCACAGTTCTGCAGTGTGTGGCTTACATTGTAGTTTGCAGTCATACCTTTCAACTGTCCCTGATTTTCAGGGAAGTCCTTGATTTTACCTCAAACCTTTACTCTGTCCCTCCTAAAAATTGTGTTTCCATGACCACACAGCGGGGGTTGTAAGCATAACATAATGTCAGACATTAGTGTTACAGACATGCTGTTCCTTAGAAAATGAATTTTTCACTACATCACTTATTCTACCAGCTTCCTGAGTGGATATCACCAATTGTTAAGGTGTGTCCCTGATTTTAAACCTTTGTCCCTGATTTTTTATGTTTGCTTGCACGCATGTGCAAGAAACATAGTGCCATCATCGCAGATTTCGGAGGTGTGTCACCTCCTCCTCCAATTCAGTCAGTGTGTTGTTGGCAGGCGGCCTGTAAGCCAATGCATTCTGGGCTGTCTGTGACAAGCTCCAAAATGCAGTGGCATACATTGAAAGGGGAGCTCCATTTTTGATTGAGCAGCGATAAGATATCGCTTGTTTGCGCAGCTCCCCCAAACACACACAGACGCCATGCAGGCATGCGTGCCCCGCCTCCCACACACGCACGCACTGAATAACTGACGGCGGTGCCCAATCCCCATCAGCTGTGCTGCCTCCCCACCTTCCCCCAAAGCTTTCAAAATGCCATGCTGGGTGCCCACCCAGCATGGCAAGTAATGATATAGCATGGGGTGCCCAATCCACCATCAGCTCCACTGTCCTCACCCCTGAGTACTAGAGTAGCCATGCTGAGAGCCCACCCAGTGTGGCAATCCATACCTTGGCCGACGGGGAAGCCCCAACTTCTATCGGCTGAACGACCCCCACAACTGTCCTTGTGCCACTGGGAGCCCACCCCAGCATAGCAAATGTCCCAGTCATTCTTTTTTTTTTTTACCTGTAAAGAAAAACGGTCCCAATAGTCTTCCTGGCCCTCCCACAACCCGACTCCACCCACTGCGCACTTGCATCCCCACACCACCTCCTCTCCCCATACTTACCTCCGGACCTTGGCGTGACGATCTTCGGTGGACCGGGAACACGTCTGCACTCTTCAAATCCTACCGCGAACTGAGGAAATGCCGGTAAGCTGCATAATGGGCTAGATAGGGGGGTTTCAACTTTGTTGCATATGTCAGGTATTTTTGGGAATTTTTGCACCAAATTTTCAACATGGGGTTTTTGGAACCCCTTCTCATGAATGATGTCACTGTCATGGCGTTATTCGGGCTCGAAGGGTGATTTCACAGTCACTGTGCAGTCACTGCGTGAAATCACCCTTCGGGCCTAAATAACACCATGACAGTGACATCATTCATGAGAAGGATCCCAAAACTCCATTTTGAAAATTTGTGCCAAAATTCAAAAATGACTGTTTTATTGCAAGGTTAGAGTCCTACGCAGGCTCTGTGAAGTTCGTGAATTTTCATTGACATTACAGATTTCAACATTACCATTTTACCACACTCTTATGAGTAGTACAGCTGTCATTTTCACATCTCACCCAAAATGCGTTTCTGCCCATGTAGCGCACAATGGCGCAGTCAGGGTGCGAAATCAATGTACGGGACAAATTAAGAAAATCACAGTGACACTGTTCATGAGCAGAGGTCTTAAAATGGCTATGTTGAAAATTTGGTGAAAAAATTCCTAAAAATGACTGTTTTATGAGCGTGCGTTGTGCAGTTCCTACGCAGGCTCGTAAGGTCGTGAATTTTCAATATTTTCACTCCAGATTTTCAACATTGCCACTTTAGCACACCTTCTTATGAGTAGTACAGCTTCCATTTTTCACATCTCACCCAAAACATGTTTCCGCCCATGTAGCACACAATGGCGCAGTCGGTGTGTGAAATCAATGTGCAGGATAAATTAAGAAAATCACAGTGACACTGTTCATGAGCAAAGGTCTTAAAATGGCTATGTTGAAAATTTGGTGAAAAAATTCCAAAAAATGACTGTTTTATGAGCGTGCGTTGTATAGTTCCTACGCACGCTCGTAAGTTTGCGAATTTTCAATATTTTCACTCCAGATTTTCAACATTGCCATTTTACCACACCTTCTTATGAGTAGTACAGCTGTCATTTTTCACATCTCACCCAAAATGTGTTTCCGCCCATGTAGCGCACAATGGCGCAGTCGGTGTGCGAAATCAATGTACGGGACAAATTAAGAAAATCACAGTGACACTGTTCATGAGCAGAGGTCTTAAAATGGCTATGTTGAAAATTTGTGAAAAATTCCATAAAATGACTGTTTTATAGCGAGCTATGCAGTTTCCAGCACTCCTATAGTTCATGACTTTGTAATATTTTCAGTCCAGATTTTCACCAGTGGCATTTTTCCACACTTCCTTATGAACAGTACAGCTGTCATTTTTCACAACATGGCTGAAGTGTGTTTTCACACTTTCAGCGCAGAGATGCGTGGTCGCTGTGGGAAATCATTGTTCGGCACAGATAAAGAAAATCACAGTGGCACTGTTCATGATCGGAGGCACCAAAATGCCTGAGTTGACAATCTGCTGTAAAAAATCCCCAACCTAATTATATTACGGGTGTGCGTTGCACAGTTTCTATGTACGCTCGTGACTTCACCATTTTTTTAATATTTGTACTACAGATTTGCAACATTGCCATTTTTTACACCTCCCCATGAACAGTACAGCTGTCATTTTTTACATCCTGTTCGGAATGTTTTTGCACCTGTGATGCTAAATGCCGTAGTCACTGTGCATAAGCAGCTTTCAGCTAACAAACTGATATTCCCCCTGTTCATGAGGTGGGGTCACAAAAAAGCATGTTGAAAATTTGGAGTGAAAATACCAATGAATGCCTGAGGTATTAGGGTTTCCAACCATAACGCCCAACCCTGTAGAGAATGACAGGCATCAGGGGTGTGACTTGGGATTCTTGCCTGTGATGCTCATACCATTCCACACCCTGCAGTCAGTGAGAGGCACCGAGGTATGCCTTGGACTCTTCAGCCCCAAACTTCACCCTTTTCTCCTATATCGCACCCATCTCACCATATTTCCTAATGAAATGGGGTGCGCATAAGGGCCAAAGACCCCAAGGAACACCGTGACACTTGTCAGTGTCTGCAGGGTGGGATGTGATGAAATGGCGTGGCCGTTATGCCTGACAACCCAAACGCACACCCCAATGCCTGTCACTCTCTGCAGGGTGGTGGTGTGGTTGGCTTCAGTTCAATACTTCACTGCCATTCCTATTACACAGCTCTGTAACTTCTACACTACCAGTGCCAATGCCAGCAAGCAAACATTCGGCATTGACAAATGCTTGTTTAAGTCTTGTGTCTTGTCCCTGATTTATGAGGCAGGAGGTTGAGAGGTGTGTTTGCGGTAGATGTGAGATAGCTCTGTGCAATCACACACAATGTTCTCCACCTGCAACACTGGCTTGCTACCGAGTCTAATGAGCTGCAGCTGCAGTTTGCAGTTCCCTGTTGTTATATTCAGTGCTGTCTTATTCCTGGGCTGTTTTTGCTCTGCACTCCCAGACCAGTTTGCCCGGCTTCCTTAGACTGCTATATTCAGCAGGATTAGCACAGAGCTATTTCCTTTTGAATATAGCTTGCTTTGTGCTCCGGGCTATGTTTGCCCACTGGGCAGTATTAATTTAGCCCCAGGGCAAAGTTTTGAATTTCTGGCCCGTAGAGTCCAAAACATATCTTTCAATGTAAAGGCTAGGCTCACTAAAATATAAATAGCAGGACTCTATAAGACAGTCCTGAAAAGAGTCACATTTCATAGCCTCATGGCTTTATTTCTTACTTTTTATTTGGTTGCATGGGACCTAGATGACAGATGTTTTTTTTTGCCTTGGATGCTGTACAGAATTTGTCAATTGAAGCAGAAGTAACAATCTATTTTTTTATTGCAATCGAGCTGTCTCTGGAGGGATTTTGCTGTTATGATGTGTGGGATACTCACAATTTCACAGCAAGATCCAATCCCTTTAACAAATCAAAGCCTTTTTATAGTGTTTAATAAAAGTCTGTTTACTGAGAGCTCCTCCAACTTTATAGCTTTACTGGTACAAAGTTGATAAGCTAACCTACACAAGTTTAAGAGTTTGTGCAATTGTTTAAACAATTCTTGAACTCAGACAGTTATGGTGCCTGTAAGAGTACCATTTGAACTTAACTAATTAATGACTCCCATAATGTACACAGGTCTTCCTGTAGTAAACCCCCTCCTCTGCAATAGGTACATCCATTCTTTTTGACTGTTACATCAGCAAACCTCAGCAGTTTGCTGTAGACCCCAACTCAAAGTCAATAGTAAATAAATTAATGAGCAGTTGACTAGAGCCATTGTGAAGCTTTACTTCTTCTGCAAAGTTCTGGCAAAGTTGTGAAAGTCACCTTTGCAAATATCTTTGAAAAATGCCACTTTGCCACGTTGTCACTTTACACTGTTTTTTCTGAAGAAATTACACTTTTTCAGGTGAAGTCAGGTAAAGTTCTGGTGAAGCTGCAACTTCACCGGCAAATTTGCATAACTTCAGAAAAAGTGCAACTTCACCTGTCAAAAGCTTTGTGAAGTTGACACTTTGTGAATTTGGCAGACTTCACAAATTATTTTGTGAAGTGAAGTTTTCCAGCTTCACAGACCTTCACAATGGACCCATCACCAATGCTTGACATACTCCACTTAGCACAACCCTTTGCTGTGAATGGTAAACATTCAGTACCACTCTTTGCTTCCTGCCTGTCAGCCAATTTGCTACCAACCTGAGCTTCATAGACTCCATACTGTGCTATTTGTTTCCATGAGTTTTCCATTTGATACACTGTCAAAGACCTTACTGAAGTCAAACTAGACTGCATCTATCAGCCAGGCCCTACCCATCTCCCTACTGACAGTACTTCCTCCAAGAGGGTATTCCACTTCATTTTTGTGATTACGTTCTGTGCACTAGATAAGAACAGTCCATTTTCATCCACATGTTGAACCACAGCATTTTTATGATCAAGTCCAACACTTTGCCAAGCACTGAGAAAAGGCTCGGAAGCCTGAAGTTACCTTGGCCATCGTACCTTGATCATATCCTCTATGGGGATGTCATTGGCTGTTTTCCAGTCCACTGTAACTATTCCTGTCTGCAATGACTCCAGAAATGAAAGTGCAGCAAGGGGCTCAGCCAGAAATCGTTTATCTTCACCATTAACCTTGGGTCCCATGGGATTTTCCTGGACTCACAAGTGCCAGATAAATCCCCAAAAATTCTTGTGTGATTAGCACTGCCTCCTCTTTAGAGCTAGAAAAATTTTGTAGATTCTGCTTTATTCATGGAATTTTGCTAAATGTCATCAAGCATATTTTTTGGTTATAATTACACAGTCCTGTACTCTAAAGATCTGCAATGTAGTATGCATTCTTATGGATTAGGGATACAGAAATTACATGTGTTGTTTGGATTTTACAGGGGCTCACAGTATGGTAGTTTATTTCCTCATGAAATGTTGTGCTGTGTTGCCAATATATCAGTTGGTTATACAAGAAATCAACAGTCCTTTAAGCCAGAGACCTATACATTGGCATGATCACCTGTGGAATAAGGTGTTAAGCACATTCTAAATTTCCCAGCATTTAGTTATATAAAGAAGAACACACAGTGGTTCAAAATCTCACAATTGAGTATTTGTGAAAGTTGTGAAATGTTGCCAAAATTTTCAGCTGCTTGTAACTCAGCTTTCCATTAACTTAGAGACTGGAAGGTCAGCATGCTTATCTGTGGGTTAACCATCAGCACCTGTCAACTTTACAGACGTTTAGCTATATGTTAATGAACTTACCAGGCTCAGAATTTGGCATTTTATTTCTCTGTGGAATTTCATGGAAATGGGCCTCAAGAACGTACCTGACAGGAGGAGTGTGTGTGTGTGTGTGTGTGTGTGTGTGTGTGTGTGTGTGTGATGGTTGGGCTGATCTTTAGTTTTGCTTTTCTTTTCTTTTTCTTGGTAATAAAGGTACACAGTGTATGCACTTCCCTAGATTGTCTCACATCTGATTTGTGTATACAGTACTGTACAAATTATTGGTGTGTGTGTATTTCATTTATTATATGTACATATTGTGTTTCATTCTTATTTTTGCTGCCCCTCATGATCATATTCATGAAAAATACCACCAACAGCTTAATCTGGTTCAAGGTCAGTTGGCATTCATCTGTATCCCTTCCCCCAGGTCATGCCTGAAAATAGGCAGGATTTGTCTAGTGTACTTAACCAGTCAAAAAAACTAAATAAAAATTAAAAAAATATCTGAAAATGAGATTATTTTTTATCTCTATATGTTTACCTGTTAAAACAATTTCAGATATAGTAAATAAGGCCAGGAGGGATTCGACTTGAGTCAGAGGGGTGCACATTTATGGTATGCCACATACTGAGTTGGGCAGCGGCTTGGGCTACTTTGGAGTTGAGCAAGTGTGTTGAAGGGGATGTCTTAGTTCAGGAAGGGAAAGAGAAAGGGAATTTGTATGATTGACCACGATGGAACAGGAGGATAGTGCTATCACAGACCTTACCAGGTGACCTGAAGGAGGTGAGTCTGCCCCCAAGGCTTTCTACCCAGCAGCAGCCATATAAGGGAGGGAGAGTGTTGACTCTTGAGGAGACATGAGGGGAGTCCCCTGGTGTTTTGTTGTTGTCTGTGTACAGTGTGCCAGGTGGAAGAAGGTTTTATAAGAATACAAAACAGGATTTCATTTTTCAGAATTCTTATTTTGTCCCTTGAATATTGAAATTCCAAATTCCAAATTCCAAAAAAGGGCCGGACACCGATGAATCTGATTCTATTCAGCAGATTCTTAGCAGTCCTAATTATAGCCCAGTCAGCTTTATAGCTACATACTTGAAACATTTCATGCATTTTGGTTCTGAAGGGATCGTAGACACTGCTAAATATGATAACATTTGATTGAGGGGGGGCATTCGTGAACTGTGCCCATCATAGTTTGAATGCCCACTAAAAGCTCTTTTAAAGAAGGCATTTGGCTCCTCTTTGGCTGGCAGCAGTCCAGAGATATCGATGACTGTCCACCCCATATTTTATTTATTTTTTTACTCCTCCCCACACCCGACCAGTCTCTCCTTCAGGCCCCCACACAAACTCCCCACAACGGCTACTCTCTGACCCCTACTGACCCATATTGCAGCCAGCCCCAGGTAGCCCCAGTGTATCCCTTCACCGGGCGGGTCTCTTACCTTCAAAGGAGAACGGCCCTGGCAGCCAACCAACAATCCTGGGGTGCTGCTGGGATGGCATATGGAAGTCTGGGAGTCCAGTGGTGGGGGTTCTGGAGGGCTATCACCCGATTGGCCTGGCACCATGTTTCCGCTTTGCTCCCAAGAAGTGACGTGCCACTGATGTCAAGGCATTCACTGATGTCCGTCACTCCCCTAGTGTATTGGGGCCAACATTCTGCCATACTCCCAGCCTCTGCCAGGAGTCAACAGGTGCTGAGCCACGTATCCACCCTCCCCCCTGAGAAGGTGAGCCGTCATCGGACGCTCATTTCCTTCTCCCCTGGTTGGCCCTCCAGCAATCTGAGTCCATTCCCAAACCTGGGTCACTGGTGTTGCAGACGGAAATCCAATCGCACCAGCAGGCCGGTTCCATCAACCCATATTAATACTACACTGCCTCCATTTTTAGTGCTTAAGGTTTGACTGATGATCAAGCTGTGTCGGACCAAATTGTAGTCAGACACATCTATCAGTGACATCACATGGTTCTATAAATGGTGGCAATGTAGTATCAGTGTGGGAGAGACATAATCATTGATATCTTTGATCTGCTGTCAGCCACAGTGGAGCCAAATACCTTGTTTAAATGATCATTTTATGGACTTTCAAGCTAAGATGGGCACTGCTCATAAATATTCATCTTTCAGTTGTTTTTATGCTATCAGGGCTCATAATTTCACAATTTATTATTCAATAACTTTTGTGAAATTGTCCTGTAGAGATAAAGAAATGGCATTTGGCTTGCTTACTCAAAGCAACATTTTCCTAAACATTTCAAACTTGGAGAGATTCACTTGCATAATTTTAAAGTTACAGGTGTCATGCCACCGGTTACTTATTAGCAACATTTCATAAATATTTTTATGAAATGGGCTTCAGATTTCAAGTCTTCTGACTGGTTGTTAGCTGTGTGCTAGATGTGTCTAGCATACAGGTAAAATTAAAGTGAAGACATTTGTGATGCCAGTTGGAACTCTATGTTACATATGCTACTACCATTATCACTTATATAATATTAATCACTTTAGGTGGAAAAGGTAATTGAGCCACAGTAGGCCCTACTTTGGTAAGCAAATTAATTTATTTTTTAGCCAATTAAACAATAAATGGATGTCTATAAAACACTGGAATGTGTTTAATATTATGTGTATACATAGTGTTTGTAAAGTGTGCAAATATGAAAATAATAAAGAATATGTAAAAACAATCATGTGCTGGCAGCCTAGACACGGGACAAAACAAAAAACAAGCATTTGTCAATGCTGAATGTTGTCTCGCTGCCACTGGCATTGGTAGTGCAGGAGTAAGAGATGCATAATAGGAATGGCAGTGAAGTATTGAACTGACACCAACCTCACCCCCACCCTGCAGAGACTGACAGGTGTTGGGGTGTCCCTTTGGGTCATCAGCTATAACGCTCATGCCATTTCACCTTACCCTACCCTGTAGACACTGACAAGTGTTGTGGTGTGCTTTGGGGTCTTTGGGCCTTATACTTATCTCATTCTATAAGGAAATATACTGAGATGGGTGCAGTATAGGAGAATGGGGTGAACTTTGGGGCCAAGCACTCCAAGGCACATCTCAATGCCTGTCACTGACTGAAGGGTGGGGAGTGAGGGTGGAATGGCATGAGCATTATAGCCAATGACCCCAAGTCACACCCCTGATGCCTGTCATCTCTACAGGGTGGGGTGGTACAGTTGGAAACCCTAACACCATAGGCGTTTGTTGGTATTTTCACTCCAAATTATCAACATGGGCTTTTTTTTACCCCACCTCATGAAGAGCGGCACTATCAGCTTGTTAGCCAAAAGGTGGTTTTGCACAACGACTATGCCATTTGGTGCCACAGGCACAAAAACACATTTTTGGCAGGATGTAAAAAATGGCAACTGTGTTGTTCATGAGGAGGTATAAAAAAATGGCAAAGTTGAAAATTTGGAGTGAAAATTTGAAAAATTGGTGAAGTCATGAGCATGCATAGAAACTGCTCAACACACATCCGTAACCCAATTATTCGGGAGATTTTTTTAACCACATTTTCAACACAGGCATTTTGGGACATCCCCTCATGAACCGTGATACTGTGATTTTGTAAATCTGTCCCAAAAGTTAATTTCCCACAGCGAACATTGTGCGCTACAGTTGTGAAAACACATTTCGAGCAGGATGTGAAAAATTACAGCTGTACTGTTCATGAAGAGGTCTTAAAAAATGCCAGTGTTGAAAATCTGGCATGAAAATATTGCAAATTTGCAAAGTTACAAGGGTGCGTGGAAGCTGCACCACACATGCTTGTAACACAGTCATTTTATGGACTTTCATCACCAAATGTTCAACATAGGCATTTTAGCATCTCTGCTCATGAACAGTGTCACTGTCATTTTCTTAATCTGTCCCTAAAACTGATTTCCCACAGCGACCGTGCTATTCTGCGCCACAGGTGCGAAAACACATTTCAGCCAGGATATGTAAAATGACAGCTGTACTGTTCATAAGGATGTGGGGAAAAATGCCAGCGTTGAAAATCTGGAGTAAAAATATTACAAATTCATGAAGTTACAAGCATGTGTGGAAACTGCACAACGTATGCTCGTAAAACAGTCATTTTTTTGATTTTTTCACCAAATTTGCAACATAGGCTTTTTGAGAGCCCACCTCATGAACAGTGGCACTGTTGTTTTGTTAACTGGTCCTGAAAGGTGATTCCACACCATGACAGTGAAATCACCTTTTCGGGACCAAATAACACCATGACAGTGACTGAATTCATGGGGAGGGGTCCCAATAACCCCATGTTGAAAATTTGGTGCCAAAATTCCCAAAACTGTCTGAGATATGCACCAAAGTTAAAAGAAAACCTTTTTATGCCATTATACAGCTTACTGGCATTTCTTCAATTCGCGGTTGGCTTTGAAGAGTGCAGACATGTTCCTGGTCCATTGAAGATTGTTGCGGCAGGCTCCAGAGATAAGTATGGTGTGAGGGAGGGTGTGGGAAGGCAGGGTACACAGAGGGTGGGTGTGGGTTGGGGGAGGGGCAGAAGAGACCATGAGGGACCGTTTTCTTCTTTTACAGGGAATAAAAAAAGACAACCAGGGTCGGTTTTCTTTTTTTACAGGTGTTTGTTTGGTACACTGGGTGGGCTCCCAGTTTACCACCTGCATTATGGGGAGGGGACTTCAGGTGATGGGGACTGGGCCCCCCATCATCACAGAAACAGGGAGGCACACATGATGCTGAGGGGGATTGGGAACCCCCTCGGCACACAACACAAATTGGGGGTTGGGGACATTATGCCAATGGGAGCGGGCTCCCTGTTTGCAAATTGAAGGCAAGGGGACTGAAGCCTATGGGGATTGGGCCCCCCCATCAGCAAAGAAAGACTGTTGGTGGTGCATGATGCTGAGGGGGATTGGGCACGCCTTTGGCACACAATTGCAATAGGCGGCATTATGCAAATGAGGAGTGGGCTCCCCCATTGGCAAATGAAGTGGATCGGGGTATGCTGACAGAGGGATTGGGCACCCCAGAAGTCAGCATTGTGCATGGCGGCAGTCAGTGCCACCATATTTACTGGAAAACTTTTCCAGTAAAGGCACATCGTGAGGCATGTTATTGTGCTGCTGCATGACAAGCTTGCCTCTCATTGCAGAGGCACTTTTATTTGATCTGGTGGCCAGTTTATGTATGCCTGGTGTCAGTGCCTGCATGCTGGCTTATTGGGGAATGAGGGATGCACCTACTGATGCATACCCTGCATTCGCCCACAGTGACCGCACCTCCAAATCTGCTACTACTGCAATATGTTGGCTGGGGAGCAAGTGCGAGCCAACATAAAAATGCACATTTAGAACATTTAAAAAATGTGTAATGTTAATGACCGTCATTTTTAAATTCATATTCAACTTCATCACAAAACTGATCACAAATGCCTCCATACAGTACTGTTCCCCTTCAAGAAACATTTAACTTAGTATGATTTGTTTTAAGATGATTTAGTTTTGTCCTCCACTTTCAGCATCTCCATCCTGCCTGTTATGATCTCTCCCCCAACAAACTGACTGCCCGCACACTCGCCAACTCTCCTGCTCAACGGCTGACCTGCTGGCCACTCATTGGTTGCCTCCCTAAACTTATTTTTATTTTATTTAAAAGCTGTACTCTTCCCAGCTGCTGTCAACATTCTCACTGCTTTATGTGGCTCTTTCCATAACTGCAGTGCCAAGACTACAGTTGCTGCTCTAGTTGCACGTCTCCTCCCTCTGCGTGCTGCAGACGTTAGCAGCATCTCCTTACCAGTGCTGTCCACTACCACAATAGAATTGAAATGAGTTTCTTTTTTTTTTAAATGAACCATCTTCATGCACATGGAGTAACTGTTTTATTTAAAATTAAAGACAGAGCTATAACATGTTGCCTAATTCTACTAATTTTAATTTTCACATGCATATTCAATTCAGCGGTCCCTTTAATAAGAACAATAAGACACTCTGGGCTTGTTTGTTGGACATTTCTAATGCATGGCCAGGGGCTGAACACACTTGCCTGTGACCTTGTTCCTTACCACACTATTGACTGTGCGTTAGAAGCATCTAGTGCACATCATATTGTGTCTTATTGCTTGTTCAAATTTATCAAAATTTCATGGAAGCAGATGATGTAATGTTGCTATAACTCCACTACTGGAATCTAACCAACTGGGCAGTAAGCACAGATGTGCTGTTTGCAGTCTAGTAGCACACTTCTAATTGACTACTTTGCCCTACTTTTCCCCTGAATTGACTCAAAAATAGTTGACTGGACCACCTGGATACCTGATAATTTCTATGTGGGTTCCATTCATTCCTGCCCAACTTCCAAACTCCAAAAATCTTTGCATACTTGTACATTAATATCTATTTTCTAATTAAATGGAGGTTTTCTGGCCTCCAGGAGTAATTGTATGATGTAAATACCATCTCAGTGTACAAAATGTTTGTGGAATGCTGTTATGAGTGTACAACTCCTTGACCCCGTACTGATTTTCCAGGTGGGCCCCCCAGTATTATCTATCTGGGTGAGCCCTAAGAACCACACTGACACTGGTCCTAGATGGACTCCATCATATTCTTTGACTTCCCCCAGATACCCTCATTTTTCTCCATGGTGACACCCTCCTTTCAACAGAAAGATAGCTACCCCCTTTCCTATCAGACCTATCCTTTAACAATACCCAGGCCTGATCCCATCTTTCTTTATCTTCCAGTAGTCCCTGCCACCCCAATCAGGTCTCCATGTGTGCCTCTGTGTCCTGGCCTTCTGTGTGCATTAGGTTCTCAAGCTTGCTAATTTTCCTGGGTGAGATTCCCATACTAGTATGTATTCAAGCAAATAGTTTTGCCTCTCTATGCTTCCGTGCTCCCACATGGGGTCTCCTCTTTTGGTGCTACCCAGCTCTGCTGTCCTTCTCTTGATAACACCCTTTATCTGACTCCTAGATTTGTTGAACCCCTGCACTAGGCTTAACTTCCACTATCCTCTAGTTTACATCTACCTCTGACTACCGTGTACAGTACATACTCCTGACCAGTACCTCCACTATCTCCAATTGAAAGTGCAGCCTATCTTGTTCATGCAGGCATCCCTTACTCAAGAATACTTTACAGTTGTCCTGAAAATTAAAATCCTCCTTGCCTAATGGTCTGATGTCATTCTTCAAAGGACCCCATCACCATTATGATTTCAGAAACAATCACCCTTCCTATTAGAAACTTCCCATATTCTAGACATGACCTCCTCACATCTTCAGGACATGTGCTTCCTATGTCATTTATTCCAACATGGACAATAATAGTCCACTTTTCCCTCCAACTGAATTGCTTGACACTGACCTTTGCTTTTTGCAGTATTTTGCTACTTATATCTCAGCCACATTATAAATAAGTAATTAGAAAATGTGTAGTTATTTGGGTTTATGCATCTGACAAATTGTGTGACTTTGTGTTACCTCGTTTTACAGTGACAGTGGAATGCAATCTTACCATTTAGTTTACTTACTTGTAAAATTCTGTAGAACATTTTAAGAAAATCTGACTGCTTGTAACTGCCACTTGTAGAACTAGTGACCTGATCACACACACACACACACACACACACACACAGCATTTGTGGTTGGGATACAGAGCCTTCCAAATGTTTTGATATTTTGTTTTGTTGTTCTGAAGTTACTGGGGTTCACTATGATGTTGTTTACTTTTCTGTGAAATTCTGTAAAACATTTGGCAGGTTATATCTTGGCCACCCCTAGAGAAAGAAATTTGAAACTGTACCTGTCTGATTCTTTGGTGTGATCCCTTACAACTTCCAACATTCCATTATAACTGGCCAAGCACACACACACTGTAAACTGGGGTGTAGACCCCCACACCAAAAATGAAGGCCTTCAAATTCAATTAAAGTATTCTTCATTTTTTTTTAAAACTGGTCCAGTTATTTTCATGTTTTTAAGTAATTCAAGTTGCTGCTGCTACAGTTATAGCTCAGTGGCAGTGGTGCTGAGGGTGGCGCTGGATGCCACACCTTGCACCACTCCAGTGACCATGGTTCGGGAGCGTACTCTGGTCACCAGGGGTTAGCAGGGGGAAGAGAGGATTGAGCATGTGGAGAACTGCTCTTCTCTTCTGGGGAGGGCCTGTGGGGATGCAGCAGGTCTCCCAGTGAACACTAGGGGTATCGCAAGGAGCGTGCTTAGTGGGGGAGTCACCGAAGGATGTCAGCAGAGGTACATCCTCTGCACAGGCATCACTGCATGCCCAGTGCCTCTAGGGGAAAACCACACGCCAAGTAGGAAAAACACCGGTTGACGGGGAGGTGACAGCGGATGCTCCAAGTCCACTCCCTTGTGCCCAGTGCTAGCCCCAATCCTGACTTGACTCTCCATAGTCACTGCCTCCTCCTTTGTGGGGTCTGCAGGAGAGGGGTATCCAGCACCCAATTCCTTGATTTGGGGAGGGGCTCTGGCGGGTGGTAGAGGAGCGGCTGAGTGGGCCCCAACAGACAGATACCCCATCACTAGCAACTTGAGCGAAATAAAGTTGATAAAAAAAGAGTTTCAAGTTTATTAATTACCATCACGTGTATAACACTGAGAATAATGAATGGCTACCCATCAGTAACAAGCTGGTTAGTTCATCAAGAGGTTGCCATGGTAACTACTTGAACCTCAAGAGTGAAGTTCGAGAGGTTTATCCGCCACTGGCAACCACAAGATGTAACTAACCAGCTTTCTTACTGATGGGTAGCCATTTATTGCTTTTTATAGTGCATGACACCAAAAACAAGTGGCACTGGCAGTAAAGTATTTAAAAAAAAAAACATTCTGAGACAAAATTAGGGTTGTCCTAGAAAAGGGAGCTTTTACTTACTTTATAGACATGTGATCAGCAGTGCTCGCACAAGCAACCCAGTACATCTTTAACAGTGAACCCATCCAGTAATTAAAACTAAAACTACAAACTTTATGGAGTCCAATGTTTTAACTTTTAAACAAAGTCTGTGCATTACATCAAGGAACTCCAGTGAGGTAAACAGTTGATCCGCCTCTCTCCTTTGCTCTTGTTTTCACCATTGCTTTATGGTCTTATAATGCACATGCACTAGTGCGTTTGACGTTGTTATGCTGTAGTAGCTACATAGCTAGTGCAGCATAACAGTTACAATGATGTAGCTACTACAGCATAACAATATTTCTAAAGTGAAGGATTTCTATGAATAATCACATCTCATCATACACTATACACATGTCTGACACAGTATAACATTTAAAAACTATATAAAAGACATTATATTTCCTTTTAGCTGTAGGCCACTGACAGAATTAGAACGTATAGGAATTTTCAACTGATTTATCAGTCCATGGCACAGTAAGTGTTAAAGACTTATCTTAACACTGATACAATGATAAATAATCCATATAATCTACTATATTGTGTGATTTAACAATACTTGATGCAGCTAACAAATATCTGGCTATGGTGTACAACACCTTGATGTTATTTGTATTTAATAAATATGCAATTTTCTCATCTTCTGAGATAGATAGATAGACAGATCATTTATTAAGTGCCCATTTCCACAGACGCTGATCACTGTACAAACTCTGGGTGCTGTACAAACAACAACAATAAAATAAACAAGTTAATAAAACCAACCAATATACAACCATAACAGTTCCAACAGTTCCATTAAGCAGTTAGTCATAAGTACTTGAATAATAGTTTATACAATTCCTTATCCATTTATTACATAGTCCTCCCAAATATTCACATTCTAACAATATGTGTTTCGTAGTCCATTTACCTGAGCAACTGTTCTTACAATATATGTCCTTTTGACATTGCATCAAGTTCAAACCATAAGCAGTTATACTACAGTTAACATCAAATCTCAGTTTAGCTATGGACTTGATGTGCAAGCTGTTCTCACATTTTCTAATAAAGTGTATGGTTCTGTTTGATGAGTTTGTTTGACTTTTGTATAGGTCATGAATTTCTTTGTTATTTATAAGATCTCCATATCCTTTTGGTTATAGATCTTATTTATTCTAATCTTAGCAGTCTTACTATAGTTAACCTAAATCAACAATGTGTCAATTTCTACAAGTAGTTTCCAACCCCAATTTTTTGCTTGTAAATCAAATTCCTTAAACCATGACCAGGGTTTAATTGAGTACAGAGAGCCATCTCCATTATATTCCAAGTTATCCAGCCGACACCTGTATTACAGAAAATTGTCATTTTGGATTTTATATATTTTTTTTAAGATGTTAACTTGTCTCCATTCAGATAGGGCAGTTAATGATGTTTACCTGGTCTCTGCTGTTACACATTCAGGAGGAATAAATTGTAGAAGCCCTGGTGTTAGTCTAACGAATAAATTCTGTATTGGTTCTAAACTGCAAACTATTTTTGGGTTACCCCAAATTTCAGAACCATATAAAATAGCAGAGATTACTTTCATCTGATTTTATTTTTTAATAGAGCCACAGCTGAATTATTAATATATTATTTTGAAAACTTATTTACTGGAAGAAGTAATCCACACTGACGTTGATTGTACCTAAAACATCAATTTTTATCCATTTAAACACTTTGCAATGTGTTCGCAAATGATCTTCAAAAAGAATGCTGAAAGACTGGTAAAAAACTATTAGGAGCAAGCCCTTCAATTGTACTTGAAACACCCTTCTTTTCCACCTAAAATGAAGGCCTTCAAATTCAACTCAAGTATTCTTCAGTTTTTGTAATTGCTTTTGAAGTAATTCAAATTAACTTTGATGCTACCTCAAACACCAGTTTTTATCCATCAAAAAAATTCTCAATGTGTTCTCAAATGCCCTGTATATGCCCTTCAAAAAATGTGAAAAATGTAAATTGGCCTTCAAAAAGAAAATTGAAACACTAGCAATAAACTGTTATGAACAAGCCCTTAAGTTGTACCTGACATGCCATTATTTTCTTTTAAAGTTCAAATTTCATATCCTAAAAAGGAATCAATTGGCCATAATGACTGCTTGGGACTATAGTTTTCCTGTCATTCCTTTAACATCCACAATGTGACCTATAGTTTCAAAGATGAAATCCTGTGCTTACATGTGTTTAAAGCTGTACCCGCATATGATTAGATATGAATAAAATTTTGAGAACCCGTACCACCCTCATCATCTCAGTCAACCATTATCCCTGCCACTGGACCACTATTTCAGCCCCAAGATCTCTTTTCTCTTCACAGCTGACCAGCCTCCTTCCCACTGGATGACTGCTTCTGTCCCCAAACCAGCCTCCCAACCCTAGCTGACCTAGTTCCCAGCACCTGGCATATACTTCTAGCACCTGGACTAGTCCTGAGATGCCCCAAATAGCCTCTCACCTATATTCTTACTGTCCATTAACCTGGAGCAACCCAGGGCCCAACACACCAGCGTCCCTGATCAGTCTCTTACCTGGCTACATTGCCCACTCAGATAAGCCCTGGGACCCCAAGACTCCACCTAAGGGCCCCATTTTCTTCCACTTAGACCAGCCCAAGGACACCTGACTTTCATCCCCTACCTACATCTCCCCTTTCTGCTTACCCTGACCAACCACTGGAACCCAGACCAGTCTACCCCACCTACATTCTCTTTGTGGCTCCACTCTGAACCAGCCCTGGGACTACTGGGCTGGTCTACCTTACCTATCTCCCCTTGGTATCCCCACAAGGACCATCCCTGGGATGACTGGAATGGCCTCCCATGACTACATTTCCACTGTCTGCCCACTCGGGCCAGTCCTGGGAGCACTGGATCTGCCTCCACCAACTATGTTCTCCATGTCCCTCAAGCTGAAACAGTGCTGGGATCCAAGGACTAGTGTTCCCTAGCAACATCTCCCCTTTTTGCCCACCTATCTATCCTTGGGAAACCATACTAGCTCTCCCGGTATGTCACCATATTTCTTCAGCCAGATAATCCCTTGGACCACCAGACTAGACTTCCACATCTAGAACTCCACTGCCAACCCACCCAACCCTGCACTGGGACCCCTGGACTAGCTTTTCCCACATATGTTCTCATATCTTTCCACCTGGACCAGCCCTGAGACCATCATACTGAACTTCCCAATTTAAGTCCCTCCTGTCACCCCACCCAGAACAGCATTTCTCATCTACTGTATATTCTTTATTCTGTCCACCAGGACCAGCCCTGCAAACCCTAGATGAGTATCTGACACCAACCTCCACACTCATCTCCCATGCTGACCAGCCCTTGAACCCACCAGACAGGTGTCTGAAACTCACATCTTCCCTCTGCTTCTAGCAGGACCCATAAGGAACCCATGAATTGGTGTCCAACACATACCTCTTCCCTTATTTTCCACTCAGATCAGTCATAGCACAAGGATCCCACACTCACCTTCACTCTCCTCTCCCAGCTGCAGCAGCCCTAGGACCATGGAACTTGGTCTGAAACCCAGCTGCACCTACTTCTTCCACTAGAACAGTCCTTAGAACCCTCAAACAGGGCTCAGATACCCACATACACCCTAATCTCTCTCTCTCTCTCTCTCTCTCTCTCTCTTCTCGCTTGGACTACCCTTAGGGCTACCATTCCAGGATTCTGAAACCCACCTACACCCTCTACTCCCAACCAGACCATTCTTAGAATCCCAGAATCAAAATTTAACAGTCACCATACTCTGCCCCCACAGACCACCCATATGACCCCTTCTGGAGCCTATTTATCTATCTGAATAACCAGACCAGGCCTCCCAAGCTATGGCCCCCTTGTTCCTCCACCTGGACCTCCCAGAGCACCCATACACTAGACTCCCCCAGCTACAGTACCATGTAATGGATGTGGGAACACTGTTACAGAAAAATTAGTATACTTATCTGATGCTGAAGTACAGTATAAGTAAACATCAGTACACTATATATGTAGTTCATGCTGAAGTATGCATCCCAGGCACTTACCACCTCTGTACTCCCATGCCTCCCTTGTTGAGACCTGACCATAGCCAGGTAGTACTGCTTACTGCATTCATGGCTACTCAGCCAGAACAAGCCTCTGATTGAGGAGCGGCCAATGGTTAAAGGCAGGACCCAACCACACCAAGATCATCATGCATGTACCAGGCTTTTTCACTTTCAGTTCTGCCCACTGGGGAAGAGGAACTATCCTTGAAGAGTTGGGGCTTGTGTGTGGTGTGGCTTGTCTTGGCTGAGTGTTTCAGGAGACAGGTAATGTGCCTTCAATATTTTTTGCCCACTTAATGTAGTGACTGAGCACAGAGTGTTCACAAAGCTGCAAAGTTGTAAACCATACTTATGAACCTTCTCCCTTGTAATAGCCAAGCCAACCAAGTTATACTGTCTGAGTGTGCTTTCTTCTTTAGTTTGGCCACTGGGATTCCTAACATGCAAGAAGCTTCAATCACACAAGGCATGTTTGGTGTAGAGCTTGGCCAAGATTCCCCCTCCTTGGAGTACCTCAGCATTAGTGCAGTCAAGGCAGTCACCCTCTCTACCCAGAGGAAAGCGTTCACTGGGATGCTCAATACTTCTCCCATGGATAGCCCTTAAAGACCTTGTCTCATTCATGAACCCAGGTCATCAGGATGGTAACTACTTCAATGACAGGTCAGACTTTATGCACTTTACAAAGAAGGCAGAGTGATGTGTATGTCATTGATAAAGTTATGCAGAAATCCATTTTTCTAGCATCATCAGTAACATGCAACACTCTGGCCACTCCCTCCCATGCACAGGTGCCTTAATGCTCTATTTGGCAGCTAACTAATCGATACAGCATGTGGGATGTGTGGGGGTGCTGACTATTGGGCTATCAGTGTGTGCTGATAGTAAGAGTCTACTCATGATGGTACAGTAATGGACCTTGTATTCACCAATGGGAAAGTGTTGCAAATGTCACAGTGGGTAACCATCTGGGGACCAGTAATCACTGTACTGTGTGGTTCAATGTAAGTGCTGTGGCAGGATAAAATCATACAAAGGTGAGAGAAGGTAACAAACCTCTGTGTCAGCAAAGTAAGCAAGAGCAGGAGGAAGAGACCATTATGGTTCTCAAAAGAGGTGGCTGTGAAGGTAAAGGCAAAAAAGTTAGCATTCAGGAGGTGCTGTATAAGGATACACAGAGAGAGGAAGATAGAGAGGTGTATCAGGAAAAACAGATGGAGGCAGGGAAAGCAATTAGGAGTGTAAAGGAGCAGGCAGAGAATGATAGAGCCCAGGCACTACAGCAAGGGGATGAGGTATTTTTCAATTACATAAGTGAAAGGAGAAAAAAACAGGAGAGGGATAGTAAGGCTTGGGAAGAAAGGATGCAAATGTGTGGAGGGGGACTAGGGAAGAGCAGACATCTTGGAAAAGTACTTTTAGTCAGTGTTAGCAGAGGAAGAGGAAGGTGAGGGACCACAGATAAGGGCCAAGAGCATCCAAGGAAGGGAGGCAGATACTAGTCCATTTACAGAGCAGAAGGATTTAAAGGAACTTGCACATCTGAAAGTGAACAAGGCAATGGGGCCAGAAAGGGTGCATCCTAGGATACTGAGGGAGCTCAGGAAGGTACTGGCTACATCTCTGACAGAACTGCTCAAACACTCACTGGAGACAGGAGTGGTTCCAGAGGACTGGAGGAGGGAAGATGCAGTCCCACTTCACAAAAGTGGAAGCAAAGAGAAGGGTGGTAACTACAGGCCAGTCAGCCTGACTTTGGTGGTGGAGAGATAATGGAATCACTGCTGAAGGAGAGGACTGCAGAATATCTGGAATCCCATTGCCTTCAGGATCTGAGGCAACATGAATTCTCTGGGGGAGATCATGGCAAACAAATCAGGTAGATTTCTTTGACTGGGTGACCAGGGAATAGGATCTGAGTGGAGCGGTGGAAGTGGCCTACCTAGATTTCAATAAGACATTCAACACTATTCCACATAGGAGACTTCTGAACAAGCTGGGAAGCCTAGGGGTGGGTCTTAAGTTGGTAGACTGGGTGAGATATTGGCTGAGGGACAGAAGACAGGGTGGTGGTAAATGGAGTTCACTCCAAGGAAGAAGGGTGACAAGTGGGGTGCCACAGGGATGAGTAATGGAACCAATCCTCTTCAAAGTCTTTATTAGCGGCATTGCAGAGGGGCAAGAAGAGAAAGTATGCCTCTTTGCAGACAACACTAAAATCTGTAATAGGATAGACACTCCAAGGGGTGTGTGGAAAAAATTATTAGTGATCTAGGAAAGTTGGAGCAGTGATCAGTGGTGTGGAAGCTGGGTTTCAATGCTTAGAAGTGCAAACTGATGCACTTGATGCACAGAAACCCAGGAACAGACTACAAAATGGGGGTTAGTATTAACCACCACCCAACAGGAAAGGGACCTGGGAGTAATCATATCTGATTACCTAAAGGTGGGCAGACAGTGTTAGAAGGCAGTGGGGAGAGCTGGTGGGATGCTAGGTAGCATAGGGAGTGGTATCACCAGCAGAAAGAGAGATAGGTGGTGTTGCCCCTGTACAGATCACTGGTGAGATCACACCTAGAGTAGTATGTCCAGTTCTGGAGACCGCATATCAGGAGGGACATAGACAGGGTAGAGGTGGTCCAGAGGAGGGCAACCAAAATGGTGCAGGGTCTGCATCACTATCCCTATGAGAAGAGACTGAAGGACCTCAACACGTACACCCTGGAGGAAAGGAGGGAGAGGGTGGATATGATAGAAACATTCAAATACCTCATGGGTATAAATTAAGTTCACGAGGGAAGCATTTTCAAAAAAAAAGATGTATGAGAACAAGAGGACATGCTATGAAGCTGGAGGAAGGGAGACTCAGGGGAGATGTGAGGAATTGCTTCTTCACAGAAAGAGTGGTGGATGCCTGGAAAACCTTCCCAGCAGAGGTGATAGGAGCAAATATGGGAATGAGCTTCAAAAAAGCATGGAATAGGCATGAGGGAACCTTAGAAATAGGAAAGGGGGTTAAGCCTGAGATCAAGTAGGGTATGCTGTGTTATAGTAGGTAGGGAAAATGGGCAGACTAGGTGGGCCAAGTGGTCCTTATCTGTCGTCAACATGTATGTTTCAATGTGCTTGTTGCCTTATCCCCTTGCAGCCTTATACTGTCAGATCTCATAAGCTAGGGCAGCCTGCCCTCACAACAGTAGAGTGACCTGCTCATGACGCTGGCAACACAGGTTCAGGAATGAGCCTGGGTAAGAGTGACAGCTTGGAGAAGGAGAACTCAGCACCCTAGGGCCTCTCTCCTCCACCAGGGAGGGAGGGTTGCTGTTCCCACTACAATACTGCCAGTTAGGGGACCACAGGTGGCGCTGCAGTCAGGAACACGAAGAGGGAGGGGAGGACATTGGCTGGGATCCAGAGCAGCTGCACATCTCCCCATGTGCATGTCTCCTTGGACCTCCCAATATCCTGTTATCCTCAAGGTTAGGGAGGAAACAGAAAATGGATCCCTGCTTCCATCCCTGGTGACAGGCCCCGGTGCCTAGCAACTGGACCAGTCATGAGGAACCCAGACAGTACCACCTCACATGATTTGTGTAGACAAAGGGAGTCTGGCATTTTATTCTTCCCCAACCGAGGGGGTAAAGTGCTACTGGTTGGTGGATGGTCCTCTGGGCACATTCGGGAATTCAATCAAGCCACAGGACACCTCGGGAGTCACTGAGAGAGAATGGGATGGTTGTGATAGTTGTGGAGTTGGAAGGAGCACAAACAGAGAATAAAAACAAAATCTGATAAGCTAAGCAGGGTCAGCCTGGTGAATAGTAGGATAGGAGACCTCCAAAAACACAAGATGGGGATGAGGCTGAAAACAAGAAAATATTTCCTAGGGCTCATTTCATGGCCTGAAAAATAAATTTATCAAGTTGATACATTTTACAACAGGTGTGGGCATCCCATTGCATGCCACTCACCCCACAGGACAGTTAGGTAATTAAATATGACTTACCTCCTCCACCCAAGTTGCAGTGTCCAGTGTCGGGGTATCCTGGGTTTGAGGTATTCCAGTAGGACCTAAAAGGAAAGCACAGAGAAGGGTGAGGAGACCCAAAGGGTCGAAGGTCCAAAGGAGAGATTAGGGGATAGAATTAACAAAATAAGATACTTATCTGAAAGGTAGACTGCTGACATCGGCCAGACATGTAGAAATAATGGAAATAAACAGGTTAGTATCAGGAATTTATATAGTAAGAGTCGAGGCAGAGAGTGGAGAGACACAAAAAGGGTACAGTATAGTAGAGGAGTGAAAAAAGGGGAGTTTTAGAGGAACAAATAAGGTCATAGTAAGGAAAACAGAAAGAGATAGAAATAAAATAAAAACATGAAAGAGGAGCTGCTGTCCCAGTGTTCCAGCACAGGGGTGCACTCCCCCAGTCTCCCAACACAGGAGCTGCTGCCCTGTACCCCAATAAGAGTTGACTTTAATTTTTCCTAGGGTGACGGGGGGGGGACACCAAGGTCCCCAAAAGCTCTGGGGTATTTAATGTTTATTGATGCATTTTGAGGGTTTTATTAGAGAGATAGCCCAGTACAAACAAACACCACAGAAATCATAGCACGATACCCAAATTTGCTTGTATTTTGATGGATACTTATTGGCTCTTTGGGAGAGGCTAGCAGCATGAGAACCAGGAGACCCAGGTTCAGATACCACAAGAACCATTTACTCACTGTGGCCCTGAGCAAGTCATTTACTTTCCAGTATCTCCCAGCTGTAGAAATGGGTGGAAAGAAGTATCCCCTTGGAAATGAAATGTTGCATCTCAATTGGGCTATCCTGGGTAAATAAATGAAAATAACATGTAGGCAGTGCAGGTACTGTAGTTAAAGCAACAAGCTTATGAACCATAGAATGCAGGTTTTAATCCCACTAGAGCTACTTCCTTGCTGTGCGACCCTAAGAAGTTACCTTAACCTCTCAGCGCTTCAGTCCTCCAAGCTGTACTATTAGGTGACAAGCAGGGACCCCAGAGCTCAGTGGTATCTGAATTATTGAAAATAAATCACATTGTGAGTTTTCAAGTAATTTGCATTAACTGACAAATAATTTTACTTTTGTAACCCCCCTGCAAATGGGGGTTCCCAAAAGACTTCCAGGAGCTTGCTTGAATGCTCCAAGCCTGAATGGTGTTTGGCGTTTAAGCCATTTATCAGTGAGTGTTTTTAGAGCCTCTGGTACTGTCTCTTTAAGAGCTGTCTGCTTGCAGACATAATTAGTTTGTATGGGAGGACTGTGTGCTTCTCTGTTTGAGTACCACTCGAGCTGCTGCCAATTCACTCCATTTTTGCAGTCACTAGGAGTGCAAAGGGAACCTATCTGAAAGATGTAACTGTTTGCCAGAAATCATTTACAGTAGTAATGAAATTACAGTTTGTCTAACCTGCTTTCTTTGCAGTCAGAACTGTGTCTGCCTAGTTCCCCATTCTGGTTTTGAACTGCTGAACTGGACCAATCAGTGTGGGGTAAGCTAGCTCTAAAATGGTGCCTTGGACGAATCAGAACTTGGACTCATAATCTGAGCCAGCCACAAGAGGATTGTATGGGTAGTGACTCTGGGAGATGTAGTTTAGACTTCGGCGCCTTTTTGGACCAACAGCAGCAGTCTATTGTGAGTGACAGCCAATCCAGTCAAGAACTGGGAGGAACTCAAAGGAAGTGCCCGGTTTTGTCTGTTGGAGTTTCAGTTTAGCTCTGGCAGTGAAGGGAAAAACCCTGTGCTCCTTCAGTGTACAGTTTCAGTCAAAAAACGTGTAAGGCCCAGAGTTCCGGTCTGCAGCTTGTGTAACTGCTTGTTAGGACTGAACTGGCCCTGTGAAAAGAATCAAAGGATCTCTGAAGAGTAGAAACCAGGCTCACCCTGTAGAAGACTGGAGAAATTGTTGAATTGCACTCGGTCTGTCAGGAACTGAATCTGCTGTGTGTTCTCCGGTATTGTGCAGTAATTGCAATCGGATAGAGAAGCAGCCTGCCTGGTATAGTACTTTCTTTTTACCATATAAATGTGTGAAGAGTCTCGTGGAGCTCAAGAGTAGCCCTGCTGACGTTGAAGGACCCTATCTTGTTTGGAGGTCGGAGTACTAATTCAGGTCGCTCCTGTTGAATTGCCACATTAAATCCAAATGGAATCACTGTACTGCTGACTGTTTAAACTAATTTTCTTTTCACTGTGAAAGGGCCCCTACCAGCTGCCACGGTTTGACTCAGCCACTAGGGCTTGGGTACCCAGGGACAGTAACTGGTAGGATAGGCCTGCACAGAGCCATAGGTAGATGAGTAGAGTGATAAGCTAATTAACCTGATTTCCCCTGTCCTTGTTATATCCCCTAAATAAATCAGAGCTGCTTGTTTCAGCAAAGTTATACTGCCTGAGGTATTTGTCTATGTTAAAGTACTGTACTGTGATTGTTGCACTGTATCTTATTTCACAGGAGGTCCCAGTGCCGGAACTAGTCCTGGGGGTAAGTGTATACTGTGAAGGTAATTCTGATATATTGTGTGGGCCACTAGTGGGAAGAAAGGGGGGTTGCAGTGTCCCAGAGGGCTGTGATCAAGTAAGTTTAACTATTGCAAACCCTGACCTCTGGGTGGAGGCACCCGCCATTGGATCCAGGCCCCTCAACCTGTTAGTGGCAAATCAGGCAGGGGTAGTAGCCCCTGGGATAGCGCCATCTAGGGTTACATCTTGGAGGCTCACCGCTGGGATTGTGTGTCCTCTAGTGGCCATATTTACGAACCACTGTTAAGAAAAAATGGGTACCCGACAGAAGTGGCTGTGCACCGGCTGGTGGAGTGGTGTACTGGGAGGAGATTGACCCCAAAATGCTATGCTTATCCTGGACATCCCCTGGGTATCAATACAGACACTGTACAGGAGTACTTTCCAAGGTGGAAGGTTTACAAAACCCTGTGGTGGTGGGTCGGCATGCTAATCTGCTCACCCACACTTTCCTGGCCCTAGTAGAGTTTAAGGATCCCATAGATAGCTCCAAGTGCCACAGACCATTACCCCAGAGGGAGCCCTCACTGCCTGGAGAGTGATAACTAAGTACAGTAAAGACCCGGTGGGGAATGTGCCCCCACCACTGTCTGAAACTTTTGAGGAGAAATTTGCTAAATGGTTGCTGGGGGAAGGGAAAACTGTGGAGGACTTGAAGAAACTATTCTTGCCACCTGGGGGTGTTCCTCCCCCAACACCCTCTCCCGCTCCAGTACCCGTAATGGTGGCTGAACCAATGCAGACTCCTATTTCTGCACCTGCCATTAGTCACGACTGTTACCAAAGGTTGAGGATCTTCTCTGGCACCCTCCCCACCCCCAAAGTGGAGGATGACTGGGAGACCAGGATAGACTATGTTGCCCCCCAAGTGCTAGAATGGCAATGCTCGGAAGCCGAAAAGTGAAAGAGGGTTAGTGAGAGCCTCTGAGGTCCTGCCCTGGCTACCATCCGTGCTAAACAGGCCAGTAACCCCGAAGCAACTGCACAGGCCTATCTTGAGGCCTTGGAGAATGTGTATGGGAGCCCAGATTCTGATGAGGACCTATGGTGGAGAGTAAGAAATGCACAACAGTACCAAGGGAGTTGTTGTCTGTGTATGTATCTCGGCTGGAAAAATTGTTGCAAGAATGCCTCAGAAAGGGTAGTTTGCCAGCGATTGAACTGGACCGAACCAGACTGGACAGAATCCTTAAGTCTGCCCCTTCTCAGAACTGCTGTTGCTTCAGTTATGCCTGGCAAATCGACTGGAATCCCCACCTCCTATGATGAGTTAATGAGAGAAATTGAGGAGTTGAGAAAAGGTGACCTCGGGAGGGACCTGCACCAACAGCTGTGGCTACGACCCGAGTGACTGAGGGTGACCCATCAAGTGAAGTTCAGGGGCAGAGGTTGACAGTCAATGAGTGCTCTGACAAGGAAAAAGATATGTCACAATGGGGCAAACTGTTGAGAGAGATCCGTGAATTCAAAAACAGTCCCTTTATGAAGGCCACGCCTGCAAGTACGGGCCCTGACCTATATCCGACTGCATCTGCTATGGGGGTGGGGGTACCCACCCATGTATCTCCTGCTGATAACAGCTCCAAACTCAATTCCTTGACCATCGAAGTGGAGAAACTGACGAGATGTCTCCAAATGCTTATCACGCCGCAGACAGAGATGGCACCAAGGTTTCCAGTTAGGAGTACCCCCGCCCTGGCTCCCAGTGTGGCACCTCGGCCAGCTCAAACTCCAGAAAGTATGTTTTGCTATAATTGTGGGAAGGATGGGCACATGAAGAGGGAATGCCGGTCCCCAAAAGACACTGACAAAGTTGCATATAGGTTACAAGGAGAGCTCGGAGAACAAATCAGTGGTTAAGAGGTGCACAAAATGATCCCAGTGAGGGCACCAAAATGCTAACTCATGTCCTTTGTGGCAAGGTCGTTGCCCAGGCCCCCACTACCACCTCTCCAGACTGGTCCAGAATAGTGAGTCCTCCATGGAGACCACTGTAAAGGTGAATGGAGTGTCTACAAGAGCTGTATTAGACAGTGGCTCCCAAGTGACAATTATGTTCCAAGATTGGTATCAGAAGCATTTGTCAGACTGCACTTACAACCATTAGAAAGACTGCATGTATGGGGGTTAAGTGAGAAGGCCTACCCCTATTCCGGGTACATCCGATTTGGCTGTCTTTCCACCTCCGTGGCTGGAGTGGCCGAACAAGTAGAGACCCTAGCCTTAGTGTGTCCCCCACTGGACTGTATGATGGTGTCCCTTTGTTGATTGGAACAAATGCTCATATGTTCGAAGGCTGGCACAGTTGTGTTATGAAAACAGGGTCAAAAACTAGTAGAGCTTTAAGAGTTCCAGCTTTAATTAAGAAGGCCTATGAGGCACAGAGAGATGCTGAAAAAATAGAACCAGAGGAACCGGTCGGAATTGTATGGAAGAAGGATCCTGAGTCTCTGATCCTGGCGCCAAATGCCCAGTGTACCTTACAGGGAGAGGTCCGTATCAGAAAGGATGTTAAGAATAAAATATTAGTGTTGGATGCACCAGGCGATGGAAAATTGCCAGAGGGACTGCTGGTCAAGCCTAGTATTTTGCCCGCTAGAGCCCATGCTTATGCCAGAAGGGTAATGGTCCAAGTTCATAATGTGTCTGAAAGAGACATTCGAGTAAATAGAGGTTGCATCCTGGCTAATGTGCATTGTGCAGACACTGCAGTGCTACCCAGCAGCAAGAGTTCGAGGAAGAATGACAGAGTAACGCCTGACTTGTTTGATTTCGCACTCCCGCGCCAGCTGAATGGAAAGTGAGGATCAGTGAGAAGCTTGCCCAGAGAGACCAGGTGTTTTCTTTAAAGGAATGGGATGTAGGATGCGTGCAAGGAGCTGAGCACAATATCCGGCTGCATGATGAAAGACCATTTTGTGAGAGGTCTCGACGCCTGGCACCTGCTGACATAGATGATGTGAGACGGCATCTGCAAGAGATGTTAGCTGCTGGTGTAATACAAGAATCCAGAAGCCCTTATGCTTCCCCCATTGTGGTAGTGAGGAAAAGAATGGAACAGTAAGGATGTGTGGATTATCGCACCTTAAACCGGCGGACTATCCCTGATCAGTACACAATGCCCCGCATTCAGGATGCTTTGGACTGCCTAAACGGGAGCAAGTGTGCTCTGTGCTGGATCTCCGCAGTGGGTACTACCAGATCCCTGGCCCCAGAGGACCGTGGAGAAGACAGCCTTTATCTGTCCGCTTGGTTCTATGAATTCATGAGGATGCCTCAAGGGATTTCAGGTGCCCCAGCCACTTTTCAATGATTGATGGAGCGTGCAGTGGGGACATGAACTTACTAGAGTGCCTGGTATACCTAGATGATGTTATTGTGTTTGGCAGCTCACTGGAGGAACATGAGAGCAGATTATTTAAGGTATTGGACCGATTGGAGGACTTTGGCCTTAAACTGTCCATTGATAAGTGTCAATTCTTTCAAACATCAGTAAAGTATGTGGGACACATAGTATCCACCGAGGAATAGAGACCGACCTAAGTAAAGTTGAGGCCTTGACTCACCTGACCACAGCCCAAAAATCTAAAAGAACTGCAAAGATTCCTGGATTCTGTGGTTATTATCGGCGCTCATCAAGGTCTATTCAAGAGTGATCCACCCTTTACTTAACCTTACTCAAGGGTATCCCCCAACCCACAAAAATACCAAAAGTCAGCGTCCCTCAAGACTGAAAGAGGTATTTTCTTCCGAGTGAAGTATTTGGGGCCCGCTGACCCTGATTGTGAGACTTTTCATGAGATGATATATCAACTTACCCATGCTCCAGTGCTGGCCTATGCCGATCCAAGAAAACCTTACGCCTGCACACTGATGCTAGCTTGCAAGGGTTGGGGCTGTGTTGTACCAAGAGCACGAATGGTCTGAGACCAGTGGCCTTTGCCAGTAGAAGCCTGACCCCATCCGAAAAGAACTATCCTGTACATAAGTTAGAGTTCCTAGCTTTGAAGTGGGCTATTGTTGACCAATTCCATGAGTACTTGTATGGGGCTAAAATACTAGTAAAACTGACAATAATCCTTTGACCTATGTGCAGACCTCAGCTAGTTGGATGCCACTGGCCATAGGTGGATTTCTGCATTATCTACATATGACTATGCTCTCGAATACCGAGCAGGTCTGAACCACATAGATGCTGATGCTCTCTCCCGGAGGCCTGTTCCCCAGAATGATTGGGTCCGATTGGCAGAACCTGACATTCGGGCACTCTGCCGGAAGTTTGACAGGGATGAACAAATGTCCACGGACGCAGTGGACTGCATGGTGGATTGCTTGGGACCCTCTGAGAATTGCATACCTGCTGCTTATTGCCACTTTTCTGCAATAGACATTGGTGCACTGCCTCAGCTGGACAATGACAGTATTCGGTGGGCTCAATCCCACGATCCCATGATCAAAGCAGCTTTAGAAGCCCTCTATGCAGGAAAAGATGTGTCCAAATTACGCTCCACTGATTTGAGAACTGCACTGTTATACAAAGAAGGTCCTAAGTTGAAACTGATCAATAAACTGTTATACAGAGAAACAGTAGACAGAGGGGACAAGTAGACAAACAACAACTAGTGCTGCCCACTGCCTTTCGAGACTCAGTACTGAGGTCCTTGCACAACCACATGGGGCACCTTGGTATAGACAGAACACTTGACTTGGTGAGATCCAGATTCTATTGGCCTAATATGGGGGCTGATGTGGAGCAACACATTCGAACTTGTAGTCGCTGCTGACAGAGGAAAGCTTTGCCCCAGAGGGCTGCCCCCCTTGTTAACATCACCACCAGTGCACCCATGGAGCTGGTCTGTATTGATTTTCTGAGTTTGGAGTCAGATCAAAGAAATATCAGTAATGTGCTGGTGGTCACTGACCATTTCACGAGATATGCCCAAGCTTTCCACCAAAGACCAGAAAGCATCCACTGTGGCCAAAGTACTTGTAGAAAACTTTTTGTTCACTATGGGGCTCCACAAAGAATCCATTCTGATCAAGGGAGAGACTTTGAGAGTTGTCTGATCAAAGAGATGCTTCTCTGTGGGGAGTGCGAAGTCCAGAACCACTCCTTACCACCCCAGGGGACCCACAGCCTGAACGTTTCAACCTTGGCTATAGATATGCTAGGCACCCTGCACCCAAAGGACAAGCCTAGATGGAGCCAACAACAAGCACCCTTGTACATGCTTATAACTGCACCAAAAGTGATGCCACTGGGTTCTCCCCTACCGCCTGATGTTTGGAAGAGAAGCTCGACTCACCGGTAGATGTGTGTTTTGGGGACCTCCTGATGGGGTTCAAGCTGACAACTATTTACAGTATGTGCAAAAGTTAAAGGCCCAGCTAACTCATGCACTAACTGGCTCAAACCATGGCTGCCAAAAGAAATCTGGCCAACAAAGAAAGGTATGATAAAAAGGTGAAAGCACAGGAACTCCAGGAGGGAGATCGGTATTGCTAAGAAATCTGGGACTGCATGGCAAACACAAGATTGCTGACAGATGGCACCATCTCCTCACATTGTAGTGTGCAAACTAGATGATCTGCCAGTGTACAAAGTAAGGCCTGAGAACAATTCAAAAGATGTAAAACAATGCATAGAAATCATTTACTGCCCATTGACAAATCCTGATTGAGTCTGAGCCCCAGAAGATGCCCCTCTGGACCAGTGACTAGAGCTGCTGCTAAGAAAAGATCAAGGAAGTCTGCACCTACAGAAGCAGAGTTAAAGTGTTCCCTGCACAAGTCCCAGTTGAGCATGACTGTCAGTCCATATCAGAAGAAAGTGAGAGACTTTGAATACTATCCTTCTTACGAACTGAGTCAATTGTTTCGGGCAATCCCTAGTCAATACTGGAGACAAAGCTGGGCCTTCTGGACTGTCTAAGCTCCCAGCTTCATCCCTGGAGCCAATGCTCCCAGAAAGTGAAGTGCAAAGCATCAGATCAGATGAAATGGAATCATTATGCGTGGTTGAACTGTTTGAGCTTTCAGGGAGGAAATGATAGATTGGGGCAGACTGGTGATACACCAACAAGAAGAGTATTTTGAGTGCCCTGACAGTCCACTGCCAGTGTCTGAAAGCTCTCCATGAGAGCCAAATGTTGTGGACTCAGAAACTGTAACTCCTGGAGCTGAAAGTGCCCCAAGTTCTAGCCTCTCTACCCCAGGAGACTCCCTGACAAGTGAGGACAATGCTGAAAATGAGGCTCAGAGTGCAGAGACTGTAACAGTTCCCCCAGAAAGACTGGTCGAGTTGTAAAGCCTGTGGTGCACCTCAGTTATGATTCACTTGGGAGGCCTGTGGACTTGCCTCTCAATGTTGTCCATAAAGGAGTGTGTGTCCCGAGCTCATTGCCCAAACTGAGCATCAGTGCTAACTCCAAGTTACTTGTGTTGCTCTCTCAATATGGTGCCCTTGCCCCGTCCAGCCCCAAGGTAACTGATAGGAAGGGCCCCTCTTCAGGTTTCATGTACAAGAGGTAATAACTTGAGTTATGGTACAATGTGTGTGTAATACTGTGTAAAGAGTGACGACTGCAATGTTTCAGAAATGTGTTCTTGGTAAAATGATGTATTGACTGATGATTACATGTGTGAGCCTAATGCAAATGTATATGGTTGCAGTTGAAACTTATGGGGGTACTTGCTTGACGCGGACGTCAAGCTTTCCCAGGCCAGGAAGGGTGTAACCCCCCTGCAAATGGGGGTTCCCAAAAGACTTCCAGGAGCTTGCTTGAATGCTCCAAGCCTGAATGGTGTTTGGTGTTTAAGCCATTTATCAGTGAGTGTTTTTAGAGCCTCTGGTACTGACTCTTAAGAGCTGTCTGCTTGCAGACATAATTAGTTTGTATGGGGGACTGTGTGCTTCTCTGTTTGAGTACCACTCGAGCTGCTGCCAATTCACTCCATTTTGCAGTCACTAGAGTGCAAAGGGAACCTATCTGAAAGATGTAACTGTTTGCCAGAAATCATTTACAGTAATAATGAAATTACAGTTTGTCTAACCTGCTTTCTTTGCAGTCAGAACTGTGTCTGCCTAGTTCCCCATTCTGGTTTTGAACTGCTGAACTGGACCAATCAGTGTGGGGTAAGCTAGCTCTAAAATGGTGCCTTGGACGAATCAGAACTTGGACTCATAATCTGAGCCAGCCACAAGAGGATTGTATGGGCAGTGACTCTGGGAGATGTAGTTTAGACTTCGCCGCCTTTTTGGACCAACAGCAGCAGTCTATTGTGAGTGACAGCCAATCCAGTCAAGAACTGGGAGGAACTCAAAGGAAGTGCCCGGTTTTGTCTGTTGGAGTTTCAGTTTAGCTCTGGCAGTGAAGGGGAAAGAAACCCTGTGCTCCTTCAGTGCACAGTTTCAGTCAAAAAACGTGTGTAAGGCCCAGAGTTCCGGTCTGCAGCTTGTGTAACTGCTTGTTAGGACTGAATCCATCCTGTGAAAAGAATCAAAGGATCTCTGAAGAGTAGAAACCAGGCTCACCCTGTAGAAGACTGGAGAAATTGTTGAATTGCACTCGGTCTGTCAGGAACTGAATCTGCTGTGTGTTCTCCCGGTATTGTGCAGTAATTAGATCGGGATAGAGAAGCAGCCTGCCTGGTATAGTACTTTCTTTTACCATATAAATGTGTGAAGAGTCTCGTGGAGCTCAAGAGTAGCCCTGCTGACGTTGAAGGACCCTATCTTGTTTGGAGGTCGTGAGTACTAATTCAGGGTCGCTCCCTGTTGAATTGCCACATTAAATCCAAATGGAATCACTGTACTGCTGACTGTTTAAACTAATTTTTCTTTTCACTGTGTGAAAGGGCCCCTACCAGCTGCCATGGTTTGGACTAGCCACTAGGGCTTGGGTACCCAGGGACAGTAACTGGTAGGGATAGGCCTGTGCACAGAGCCATAGGTAGATGAGTAGAGTGATAAGCTAATTAACCTGATTTCCCTGTCCTTGTTATATCCCCTAAATAAATCAGAGCTGCTTGTTTCAGCAAAGTTATACTGCCTGAGGTATTTGTCATGTTAAAGTACTGTACTGTGATTGTTGCACTGTATCTTATTTCACAGGAGGTCCCAGTGCCGGAACTAGTCCTGGGGTAAGTGTATACTGTGAAGGTAATTCTGATATATTGTGTGGGCCACTAGTGGGAAGAAAGGGGGGTTGCAGTGTCCCAGAGGGCTGTGATCAAGTAAGTTTAACTATTGCAAACCCTGACCTCTGGGTGGAGGCACCCGCCATTGGATCCAGGCCCCTCAACCTGTTAGTGGCAAATCAGGCAGGGGTAGAAGGCCCTGGGATAGCGCCATCTAGGGGTTACACTTTGCTAACCCAACTCTTGAAATTAGCTTCCTTTCTGTAAACCTATTTTAAAACAAAAAGCTATGCATTTC
Source organism: Neoceratodus forsteri (assembly GCA_016271365.2). NCBI lineage: Eukaryota > Metazoa > Chordata > Ceratodontiformes > Ceratodontidae > Neoceratodus > Neoceratodus forsteri. Next base: position 508,626,399 of record JADMNL010000023.1, on the reverse strand, counting down.
ACAGCCCCTGCAATATCACTTTGCGTAATTAAGAGCAACAGCATATCAGCGTCCAACTTGGTAAAAAGGTGGATATAATTCCAATCACCTACTATCTAATAGAGAAGCATACATACACTGTTGCTTATTTTCACTGCCCCACAATAAATATGGAACACATAATGGGTTACAGTGAAATAACACATTTATCTTCACTAGTGAGTGGTAAGACCCATAACTCAGTGAAGCCATGAGTTAGTTATAAAGGTCTTACCACTCATGTGTGGAGATAATTGTGTTATTCTGCTGCAACCCATTATGTATTTGATATATACCACACCATTTATAATGTTTTACTGGTGTTTTACCTTGTTGTGGCCTAAAACTGCCTTAATTTCCATTGTAAGTTCTCTATCTGGTCAATTGTTCTCTGTATTCTATTTCCAGATTTTAAGTGGAAATAATGTTCTAAGTTAAAATAATTGTGTTCTAAGTGAAATAAATGGCGTTCCAAGCGAAAATAAATATTTATCCCAAAATAACATGATTTATTTACCCAATTTATTCATCACTGGTGTGGTGTATATGCATTTATTAGATTTTTTTAAAGTTACTTAGTCAAGGTCAGTCACCTAATGTCCTTCTCCTGGTAATTGTTATGGACAGCAGTCTGTTTCCTACAAGGTTCCTCTAAACCAGTCCTCACAGTCACTTCTCGCTACAGTTAAGATCCAGAACAAATCCCAAATGTGCCTCCTTCATTTTCTTCCTGTATGTTAAGCAGAACTAGGCTTTACAGAGGCCTATAACTTGGAACATTACATCATTCCATACTATTTGTAAATATATATGACTGCATACCCAACTGACAAACGTGACTAGGTTTCAGAGAATTTTTAAGTAGGTGCTTAGCACATAAAAAACAATTTTAACTGCCCAAAAATTAGTTTTACATACTGAACAGCCTAAAGTATGTGCCACAACTCTTGTTAACTGAAACTGAGAAAAAACACGTTTTGGGAAGGGCTGCTTTGAAAGAAAGACGACATCAGAAACATGACCTTGCTTGCATTACATATTGTTTTCTTCAGAATATATTATAACAAGCATTTGTCAGTGCCGAATGTTTGCTTGCTGGTATTAGCATTGGTAGTGGAGGAGTTAGAGAGATGCATATGAGGAATGGCAGTGAAGTATTAAAGTAACGGCAACCCCCACTCCTACCCTGCAAAGACTGACAGGCATGGGGGTATGCCTTTGGGTCATCAGTCAAAATACTCACACCATTTCACCTCACCCCACCCTTCAGACACTGACAGGTGTCACAGTGTGCCTTGAGATCTTCGGCCCTTATGCTCATCCCATTCCATAAGGAAATAAGCTGAGATGGTTGCAGTACAGGAGAATGGGGTGAACATTAGGGCCGAAGACTGCACGGCACACCTCAATGCCTGTCAGTGGCTGCAGGGTGGAGGTGGGGGTGAAATGGGGTGAGCATTATGACTAATGACCCCAGGTCACACCCCTGATGCCTGTCAGTCTGTACAGGGTGGGCATTATGGTTGGAAACCCTAACACCAGGGGAATTTGTTGGTATTTTTGCTCCAAATTTTCAACATGAGCTTTTTGGGACCCTACCTCATGAACAGTGGAAGTATCATTTCGTTACTCAATGCCAAAAGGTGATTTCACACAGTGAGTGTACCATTCGGTGCCACAGGTGTGAAAACACATTTTGGGCAAGATGTTAAAAATGACAGCTGTACCGTTCATGAAGAGGTGAGAAGAAATGGCAACGTTGAAAATCTGGAGTGAAAATATGAAAAAATGGTGAAGTTATGAGTGTGTGTAGAAACTGTGCAATGCATGCTTGTAATGCAGTCATTTTTTGGAATGTTTTCACCAAATTTTCAACGTGGCCTTTTTGGGACCTCCCCTCATGAACAGTTGCGCTGTGATTTTGTAAATCTGTTCTGAAAGTTGACTTTGAACAGAGACTGCATCATTCTGTGCCAGAGGTGCAAAAACACATTTCAAGAAGGATGCATGAAATGACTGCTGTACTGTTCATAAGGGGGTGTGAAAAATGGCAATACTGGAAATTTGGAGTGAAAATATTAAAAACTGCTGTAGTTATGAGCCTGCGAAGGAAATGCGTAATGGACTCTCATAACACAGTCATTTTTTGGAGTTTTTTCACCAGATTTGCAACAAAGGCTTTTTGGAACCCAACCTCATGAACAGTAGCACTGTTGTTTTGTTACTTGGTCCCAAAAGGTGATTTCATGCATCGACCACAAATAGAGATGCAGCGAAATTTTATTTCGCCGGTGAAATTCTGGCAACATTGGGAATTTCACCCGACACAATCTTTAGTGAAATTTGCACATTTTGCCAGAATTTCACCAGTGTGAAATGTTGCATTTAAAAAATAAATTCAAAAGAGCCCCCCCCACCCCGTCCATGCCTATACAGCGTTTACAGCATAAGGCAGTATAGTACAGTGGTTTAAGGCTCTGAGCTGCAAACCTGGAGACCTGGGCTTGAATCCCACAGCCCCTACCTGCATACTGTGTGATTCTGAGCAAGTCACTTAACTTCCCTGTGCTCCCAGGTTACACCTGTAAACAAGCTTTCGGCTTAATGTGTCTCGCCTGGTAAAACAAAAGAAAAGAAAAGCATTAGACACAATGAACCCACATTACTCCTCGAAAATCAACCAAGGCAACAATACTGGTATAGCAGTTCAAAAAGCTTTATTGCTTAATAAATTACAGCATTGCGCCCTGATCTGCAACACTACCAGTCGCCCCAGTGCTTCTGGAACAAACCCTTTGTCAGGGGCGTGGCAGGCAGGGAAAAGGAAACTGTGTAAATACACCAAAAATCATTCAATTTCACTTCACACAGGTGTTACTAATTGGCTAATACATACTCCATCCTAACTACAAACAATGTGAATCAAAACAAGGGTGTAAAAAAAGACAGTAGATAATGTTTAAATCTAACTCATTTGACTTGTAATAATTTTAATAACAGATTAAACATTTAAAATGCTACTGCTAATAGAAACTCTAATTCCTGTTTTCCATGCTCCAGTTTTTGTGCAATAAAGAGATGGATGAAGGATATACTGTATGGGGATCTGCCCAAAATATCCCTATCCAAAGATAGAGGTGGAAGTGTCTGAAAAAAACAGAAAGTGAGACACAATAATTACTTTTCATAACAAGAAGTTCATATTAATACAGGCATATTTATTTGTAATCGTAGATTGCAGAAAAGCTTAACAAAAATGGATTTAACAAAGCTATTCCTAAGAGAAGGTTAAAAGGGTCTCTTAAGTGAAAGAAAAAAATGATCTCTCTAAGAGCAAAACTATTAACTTAGGGTAAGGAAATGGTGAGATCCCCTTCTAAAAAAGAAAGAATAAAGTAGTGGGGTCCCATAATACTATTTTATTCCTTTGCTATTTTTTACTTGCTTTATTTACTTGTTAATGGTGCATACTTAAAGTCTTTTCCTATAGCCAGTTAAGAATATGTTTATCTGTCCAAAAGATAGGGTTTGATATCCCAGGAGTTGTTCAGAACGAGAGGTTTTACACTTTTTAATGTACAGATCCTAAAGCTTTCTCTCTTCAAGAGATCATTCATCCTGCTACCCCCTAACCTGTTAGCTTTAACATGCTCGATCCCCATGAATTGTATAAGGTCAGGGTTTGAACTGTGTTGTGCTGCAAAATGTGCCCCTACAGGTGCGTCTTCTCTTTGATTACTAATGGATCTAACGTGTTCCTGTATTCTTTGTTTAAGAGGTCTCACTGTGCATCCAACATAAATCTTGTTACACAGACACCAAAAAGTGTAAACTGTACAGACAGTATCAGAAGTAATACACTCCCTAAGGTCAGCTGTAATATTTGTAAATGCTGGATGTTGAAAGCAATTCCCTGGTTTCCCTAGTTTGCAAATATTGCAACATTTGTATTGATGGAAACCTTTTGATCTTTGGGGTAAGCAGGTCCTGAATGTAGGGATGTTTGATAGTATTGATAACCAACTGTGTACATCCGAATCTTTAATACTTCTAGCTCTGCTAAAAGATACCCTTGGTCTAGTACCCACTGCCTGTTTTATCTTAGAATCACTTTCTAAGATGGACCAATTTCTATGCACAATGTTCCCTATCCTGCCTGCCAAATTGTTAAATTCCATGACAGATGTCACAGGGGCAGTCCCTGGCTGTTCAGATTTAGTTTTTTAGAGAGAAGCTGTGTACTGTCCTGTTTAAAGGCTTTCTATCTTGTCTTCTCCAATGTATCCTGATGACACACCCTTTCCAGGAATCTTGTTTCTAGATCATTGTATTGTATCTCAAAGCTCTCCTGCATACTGCAGATCCTGCATAGCCACAGAATCTAGTCTAGGTGGGTGGGTGCTGTCAGCTCATAAAACTGAATTTGTTGCTGTAGTTTTTCTATAGCAACTAGATTTTATGAATTCTCCTGGAGTACCTATGAGTTCAAGATCTAAGAATTTTAAATTCACTATATCATATGTATAGGTAAATTCAAAATTTAAATAGTTGGTATTAATCCAACTAATGAACTCAGGAATTAAGGACCTATTGAGATACAAATACAATCATCAATGTATCTACCCAATAGTTTAATATATGCAAAAAAGGGGTTACTGAGTGGATTCCAGATGAATTTCTCCTCCCACCATCCTAGAAACAAGTTTGCATAACTGGGAGCCATGCTTGCTCCCGTGGCTGTCCCACAGCATTGTAAAAAATACTGATTCTGAAATTCAAAAACACTGTGTTTTAATACAAAGTCAAGTGCCTTTAAGATAAATGGTACAGGAATATCCTCAGCATGTTCCTAATTTTCAAAAAAATATTTACACACACATATGCCGTCATCGTGACATATCCAGGTATATAAAGATTCCACATCTACACTAATCCAGGTGTAATCAGCATTCCAAGTAAGATCTTCGAGTTTCTTTAACCTGTGAGTAGTGTCCTTAAGATGGGACGGAAGTTTAACAACACATGTCTGTAAAAAAAGTCAAAAAAAATAGCTAAACTTTCAGTAAGAACCCCTTTACCCGATACAATGGGTCTACCCAGTGGGTTACTAAGATTCTTATGGATTTTAGTGAGAACAGCTACCAGCCAAGATCCCATATCTGGTATTTAGTGGTCCCATGCCCCCCCCCATTACTGGCCCACAAGAATCCCCTCCCACAATATTCAGCCCCATTCCCCCATCCTTGAAAATTAAAATTAATTTCCCTGGTGCCTAGTGGCCCCATCCCCCTGACCAATTGCCAGTCAAGAATGACCCCCCCCCTGAGAGTCACATCCACCCTTTACCATTCTCCATAAGTGCCACTTGGTGCAGTGCCATAAGTGCCATTGGGATCAGTAATCATAATAAAATAAAAAAAAAGGACTGGAATCGACCCCCCTATCAAGAGTAATTCTGTTAATTGGATTAGGCACTTCCCCCTCCTATTTTGTGAATACTGAGCAGAAATATTCATTCGGTATCCCTGCTTTTTCACTGTCCCCTCTGCCCACCCACCTTTTATTCTATTCAGCCTCACTATCCCTCCCTTTGTCTTTCTACGCTCTCTGATGTACTTACAAAAGGTTTTATCCCCGTTCTTAACTGAGTTGGCTATCTTTTCCTCAGTTTGGGCCTTTGCTGTTCTGAGTTCCCTCCCTGCTTCCTTCTGCCTTAACTAGTACAGCTCTCTGCCCTGCTCCTTCTGTGTTTCCTTATACTTCCTGAATGCTATCTTTTCCTCCCTGACTTTCCCAGCCACCTCTTTTGAGAACCATAGTGACTTTTTCTTTCATTTTGATTTGTTTATTTGTTTCACACAAAGGCTTGTTGCCTCTGTGATGGCAGTTTTGATGATTCCCCATGGTTGCTCCACCCCTCCTTCTAACCTGTTTGCTAGTGCTTTTCTGAAGCACTCTCCCATCTTGCCAAAGTCAGCCCTCCTGAAGTCCAGTACCCTCACTTTTGTATGGCTTGACTCTGTAGCTGAGTTTAACATGAACCACACTGTTTGATGGTCATTTGTTCCCAGATGGCAACCCACTTCTAGATCTGAGATCCTCTCACTGCCCCCATTTGAGAGTATGAGGTCTAAGATCGCTCCCTCATGACTGGGTTCCAAAACTAGCTGTCTGAGGCCTGCCACCTGTAGGGTATCGAGAATGGCCCTGCTCTTGGATGTGGCTGCAGCAAATGTGCTCCAGTTAACATCTGGCATATTCAGGTCTCCCATCAAAAGTATCTCCCTTTTCTCTGCCATCCTAAGAATGCCTTCTATCATATCCTTGTCCATTCCTTCCTCCTGACATGAGGGTCTGTACACAACCCCTGAGCGGATTGTGGTGCCCTTTCCAGTCTCCAAGAAGACCTACAGTGCCTCCTCTCCTCCCAGTTTACTCTTTTGTTCAGTTGCTTTTATCCCTTCCTTTACATAGAGAGCTACTCTTCCTCCTCTTCTCCCCTGCCTGTCTCTCCTGTAGGTTATGTACCTGGGTATGTTAACATCCCAGTCATGGTTCTCTGTGTACCACATTTCTGTTACTGCTATGATATCCAGGCATCCTTCTTCCATCAAGGCCACCAGTTCAGGGAGCTTGTTGCCCAGACTATGGGCATTGGTATTCATTACCCTCCATTTCCTGATGGCCTTACTCCTTTTTGCCCCATCCCTGTCCTTCTTGCCTTTGTCACTTTCCCCATTTACCCCTGCCCTTCTCCCTATCGACACCTCTATGTTGGTGTTTATCGCACTTACTACCATGATTTCTTTTGGGGGGCTAGGATTTCCCTGCTTCTTTCCAGTGCCTCCCCCTTTGTCTATTTTAAATGCTTGCCAATGAAGCATTTAAACCTATCACCTAGGATCCTGGTTCCCCTCCTGTACAGATGCAGCCCATCATGCCAGTATAGGCTTGCATCACTCCAGGTGGACCCCAGTCCCCAATTAAGCCAAATCCCTGACCGCTGCACCAGTTTTTCAACCACTGATTGAATCCCATGGTGCAGAATACCCTAGCCTCTCCTACACCATAGATGGGCAGCACCTCCTAGAAGGTTACCGTGCGTGCTACTTGTCTAAGGCCCCTCCCCAATTCCATAAACTCTTCCTGCACTGCTCTAATCCCTTGCTTAGCCAGGTAATTTGTCCCTAGGTGGACTATAACATCCAGCTCCCTCCCCTGTGCAGCTGCTCTGGCAATCCTGAGGATTCACTCCCTGTCCCTCCAAGCCATGGTGCCAGGCAGGCACCTAACCCCCTCTCCCCTTCCTCCCCCAGTTCTACCTTCCTAACAATGGAGTCCCCCACCAGGAGTTGTTTCCTTCCCCTGTGGGGTCCCATGCCACCCTCCTGTGGTTCTCCTTTGTGGAGGTTCCCAGTATCCTCCTTGGTCTCCATTGTGGGTACCTCCATAGAGGAACCACACTTTGCCAGAATGGGAAAGGAATTGTGGAGAGGTACACCTGGAGGGATGTGCCTCTGTTCCACCACCCTCACCCTCCCTGAGCCCACTGTGGTCCAACTGCTCCTCTTTCTTGGCAACCTCTGAGGCAACAGCAGTGCCACTGGTGGTCCCAGGATGGAAGAGGAGGTCCCAGAAATCCTGGACACCTCAGCCTGGAGATGAGCAACCTCCTCCCTCAGCCCAGAGAAGTGCCTGCAGATGGAATAACACCACACCCTCCAGCATGTCTCCCGGAAGACTGCTTCCCCACAGCCACTGCACTGCACCACTCCCATCATGTCTTATTTCTGGCCCCTTAACTGTTGTTTGGAATCCTTACTCTTTCCTCTGTTTTTTTTTTTTTGAGCTGCACTCAGTCCGTCACAGTCACAGGAGCTGCACTCAATCCCCTCCCCAAGCACAGGGTCTGTGCTCCATCCCCCCAAACACAGGAGCTGTGCTCCATTCCCCCAATACAGGAGCTGTTTTCCATTCCCCCAAACACAGGAGCTGTGCTCGTTCCCCCAAAACACAGGAGCTGTGCTCCATTCCCCAAATACAGGAGCTGTGCTCTATTTCCCCAAAACACAGGAACTGTGCTCCATCCCCTCTCCACACATAGGGCTGTGCTCCATCCCCCTAAACACAGGAGCTGTGCTGTCTCCAAAAACACAGGAGCTGGGTGCCCATTCCCCAAATACAGGAGCTGTGCTCTATTTCCCCAAAAACACAGGAACTGTGCTCCATCCCCTCTCCACACATAGGAGCTGTGCTCCATCCCCCCCTAAACACAGGAGCTGTGCTCCATCCTTCCCCAAGACACAGCAGTTGTGGTCCATTCCCTCCAAACACAGGAGCTGTGCTCTCTGCCCCTCCAACACAGGCATCAAGGTGAGAGGCCTTGGACAAAAGAAAAACTGGCAGTATCAGGAATGATGGTGGAAAAAATGCAATAAGATCTTTATGTAGAGGACAGTGGAGAACCAAGGCACATACCTGTTAAGGATTTTTGTTCTGAAGGTACAGTATATCCAGTACTTGACAGCTGCAGGTGAGTAATTGAATTTGGGGGAATTATTTTAGTTATTTTGTACCACAGGGATGGATTCCCAGTGCTGCTAACATGGTCGCTTCTGTTTCTGCCTAGTTAAGTGAGAACAGGAAGCAAATTGAGAGGAGGAATGCTGCAATCACAGTCACCAACACACCAACAAGAAGACAGAACTCCCGACCCAGAAGGATAACAACAAAAACTATAAGACTGGATGTAGGTTTCCCCACTGTGTGGCAAGTTTCCACCACTAGCAAAAACTGTAGTTAAGACCAATCGTTTACCCATTTAGCAATCCCCTCCTACATTGCTGCTGTTGAGTGTGCCAGTACCACTCCTATGTTTCCATTCTCTGTCCTGTTTCTATTCATGCCAGTTCAACATAGCACTAACAGTCCTCACTGAGCACTTCAGCAGAACCACCCATCATCACGTTACTGATTGGCCATGCTTTGCACATTCATTATACTATCAGAGCTAGAAAGGAAGTTGCTTGAGTAAAGCATGGCACTGTATTGTTGATGGGAGAAGTGGCACGCTGACTGTCAGCAGCCTTTAAAGGGATACATCCATGTCAGTAAGCCCCGACACCTCAGTGTGGGGCACCACCGACTAGCATTTTTACCCACTGTATAAAAATGTGGGTACCTTCTGAAGTAATTTTGTTTTATCTAGTTGATTATGCCATAACTCCCACTGGCATTTTAAATGGAGTGCCTCTAGCAGCGTGTCCCACACAATTGCTTGTGGCTGACATCAGAGCTGGGGAGCAGCTGCAGGAGCATATATAGTGTTAGCTTATAGACAGAGCTATTATCAACTCCAGTTTGCCACTTAGAGGTCTCAGTGCTATATTGAGACCAAGTATAGACCAGCTGATTGACTGCCGTGGGCAATTGTGGGATGAGCCACTAGAGGCAAACAAAATGGAGCTCTTTAGTTGTGTACTTGTTTTCAAGTTGAGCTCCGTAATGCCATTAAAGTGCTTCTTGCTGTGTGGCCAGAAGAGAAGCTTTTGTACTGTACTGATGTGGCCAGATTTTGAAAGGATACTATAATGCTGCAAAACTACACTAAGGAGCAAATTTTATCCTGAGGAACTGGAGTCTATTCTGCTAATACCTGATTTGGAGTAGCAGTAGAAAAATTGCATAATAAATACATTTCTAGAAAAATATAGGCATGGGGACTGACCCATTATTCTAACATCTAATCTCTAGAACTAAATATGCTAGTCTCCAGGTAACATACTGCTCTTCCCAACATGTCAAATAATATCAGATAGAAAACCTTCTAATCAGTAAATGGAAAATGAAAAAAATTCAAAAACTAACAAGTGATTATTTTAAAAAATTAATAACATTTATTTTTAAGAATTAATAACATTTTCTGCATTATTGCATTAATATCTGGGCTGATCTAGTGAAAGGAGCCTTGGTTCAAGTGAGCCTACTCAGTGAATAACCGAATCACCCAATAAATAAACAGTATTCTGTGAAGTTGTTTTAAAATTAGATTAAAAATTCAGAATATTAAATTTAAGCAAAATGTCAGAAAAAGTTTGCCAACATTTTGCAACATTTAATGGAAACAGAATCAATCTTCTTACCCAGATTCCACTAGTGAATTTCAAATTTTGCACAGAACTACATATTCCTGTTTGGCCTGCACCTCCCCCCATAATCTCCACACCTAACTGGCCATGCCCCCAGACTTCCTTGCTGAATACTAACACAAAGTAATTGTTTAGTGCCATGTTAGAAATATTGACAAACTTCTTGATCAGACACATACAGACCAAAGGTGCAAGGAAAAATATATAGCCATTTTCCTTTAGCTTAGAAGTAGTCAACCTTTTCTTAACTGTTAAAGGCACAATCTTTAATTTATTTTGACAAAAAATAGTTGCTCTGCCTGTATAGGTTGATGCACTTTTTGTTTGAAATTTGGGTTTTTATCCTGAGTAGGCTTCCCTTCCTTTGTAGCAGTTTTTGTAGTTTTTAACTTTTGTTTGTTTGGGAGGGACAGAGATGAAAAGTGAATGTGGAGAGAGTATTGTCATGTATTTCTTTTAATGTCATGTATTTCTTTTAATTTAAAAAAGGTATGCTGTTGATGGAGTGACAGTGTTTCTCCTCTTTACCCCTCCCCCACTAACTGTAACCTGACTTGCCTACCACACTCTCCATGAAAAAAAAATATGTATCTGCCTAACCCCACTACAATTCCTTTTGCTGCATCAGAACAGTTGCTGAAAATTCACCATGTTTATCCCCTTGAGGTGCGAAATGTTGGGTGGCAAGGCAAGAGGGAACACTGAAATTGAATGGCTGGCAATGGAATGCAGAAACAGTGCTGATAAGTGAAGAAAGAAAGAAAGAAAGAAAGAAAGAAAGAAAGAAAGAAAGAAAGAAAGAAAGAAAGAAAGAAAGAGTTCAGTGAGTTGGTTTTGGAGTGATTGTGATGCGCCCCGAAGAGGTACTGGTGAGAGTGACTGAGTGGGTGGGAGTAAAGTTGTGAGAGCTGCAGCAGTGACACGTCCTGCTTGTGTTGCAGTGAGTGATATATTTTTAAAAAATCACAAGCTGCAAAATTGTCCAGTTTCCCCATTGTACAGTGGCTACAAGGACTGGAGGGCAGCATACCATGACTGGTGGTGTGGGAGATCAGACTGCAGCATACAATGCAAAACAATTAATCTGAGTGATGGAGTGAGGAGCAGGCAGGGGCCAGCAGTTAGAGGACATGTGTAGTGGAGCCACAACACAAATGTAGGTACTGTACAATAACTAAAATGAAGAAATGGAGTGGAGAAAAGAAGTAGAGTTTCTTATTTCTGTCAAGGGCAGCATGCAAGGATTGCAGGAGGGGGGGCAAGATTTGGAATGACTGTAAGCAAATCAGCAAGTGGTGGGGGAGATCTCAGTGGAGAATACAATTAATGTAAAAAAAAAAGCAGCACTTGTTAAAAGAGGGAATTTTGTTTGTAATTCTTCTAATTTGTGTACACTGTTCTGTACACAGATAATGATGCAACTAATGTGAGTTAAAGAATTAGTCTATGAGATAGCCTGGCTTTGAGGAGTGAAAAAATGGTGACTAGTAGAATTTCTTTTTTTATTCTAAGTTAGTGGCTCAAGGATTTCTCTTATGTCTTGTATCTAGGTTGGCAGCACTTGTTTTTTGCCATGCATTAGGCAGTTCTAATACACGGCTAATGACCAGGCAAGATGCAGATTTTTCCCTGACCATTTTATAATGCTTAAATGATCACTGGCAGAATAAAAACAAAGTTCAAACTAGTCTGGTGCTCTGTTCCTACCTACAGTAATGCCACTTTGGCCTATTGTTTGAAAGGCTTAAGTCTGAGCCCCTTCTAAGTAGCTTTGTTTGTTTCAGAGGGCTACCCCCTCCCACCTCTCTTGTCCTCACTACTATAAACCTTCAATGGTTGTCCCACCCTACCTTAAATCTTTTCATTATTTCTGCATCAACAACTCACATTGGCAAGCTTTTTCACTTGCCTACCACACTCTCCATGAAAAAAAAAATATGTGTCTGCCTAATCCCACTGCAATTCCTTTTGCTGCATCAGAACAGTTGCTGAAAATTCACCATGTTGATCCCCTTGAGGTGCGAAATGTTGGCTATGGCTTCTTCCTATTTTTAGTGGGCTACATTTTTCCCATTTTTTTCCCTCTTTTTCCATTACCTTAATTGCTGTAAACTCTGTATTTACGCTACATTCTCTGTGTGGGCAACACCTTTTCCATGTAGGAGAGAGCAATTTAGAAGGGAAAAGGAGGGAAGTCCCTAATAGGGCACCTCAGTTGAGAGGTTTGGGAGAGGATTCCAGTGCTGTAGTCATAGCTCTTAAATCTATTATAGATCATAGAAGTGTCAGGTGATTATCCTGATCAATTATAGCACTTGGTTGAGTAGTCCATGAGGTACTTTTTGTTACATAAGAGTGTCTCAAGCACTGTAAAGTTTAAACATTTCAATAAAATGTTTTAAACAAAAAAAATTGCCAAGGTGGTAAGATGTTTTGGCATAAGAAAAGACTGTCTCAAGCATTGTGACATAGCAATAGATTTTACACTGGTGCCAGTAGCACTGAAAAAGAAAAGGGACTTTTTTCTGGGGAAAAAGGTAATTAAACAAGCATTTGTCAATGCCGAATGTTTTCTTGCATGGTTTATGTGGCAGGGGTGTTGAGGTGGGTACAACGGAGCTGATTGGGTGGCAGATCAGAGTGGGGGTGTAACTCAGTCTCACAGGGCAGCTTCACATATTTGGAACTAACAGGAGCAGAGCTGATTGATGCAGGGGGGCATGCCAGAGTGAAGCCAAGGTGCGGGCCAGGCTCTGTTTTAAAGCACCACAATCTCCTGTAAATTTTTAAAGGAACACACAAAAATGGGCATGAATGAAAAATAAAAGGAGGTTCTAAAAATGTGGGGGGTTCGTTTGAACCTCATGAACCCCGGCTGGCAATGGCCTGTCTTTATCTGAGGTGTAACAACACAAGGTCGACACCACATTTGCGAAGTTCAGCACAGCAACGGATTTCGCCTGGATGTGGCGAGTCGCTGAGCTGGTAGACAGCAGAGACCGGCAGTGCAGCTCCCGGTGATGCCCCTTCCCTGGGCCAATTCCCACTCAGAGTTAGATTTCTAGAGACTGGGGTGTGTTGGGGTGGAGCCCCCTGATAGAAACACACTGGCATCCCCGATGGCACAATGCTGACACTCGGCATTGTGTCTTTCACTGTAGGGGATGCCGGTGTGCAAGCTGTTGAAGCGCGATAGTAAAGCCTTTATTTGCTGTGCCCTTTGTTTACAGTTCTACTTTGTCATTTCCTGAAGCATGAAGTCAGTGGTGTTTTTTTTCCCTGTGTTCTGGAGCACCATGAAGCCTGAGTATCACTTAGATCAGTTACAGAAAGAACTCGTACTACACGCATTCCAATTCCGGAGCTGTCAGTCTCCGTTGCCATCAAAACTACTCTCAGGCTCATTCACTATCTCCTGCCTGCTGTTCCATTTTGGTCACATCACACGCAACAAGAGCACTTTCTTGATCTACATAATGCTGCTCAGCTGCTTGGCAGCCAGCTTTATGCAAATAAAAGTACTGAAGCACTGTCTCACTTCATTTGCATAAAGCCACCTTTCTTTCTGTAACTGACCTAAGTGATACTCAGACTTCTCAGAGCTCCAGGACACAGGAAAAAAAAATACCACTCACTTCCTGCTTCAGAAAATTACAAATACTATTCCATGTGCTATTACTACTCATGCCATTCTAGAGTAACCCTGTTGTTTTTTCTTAGTTCTGCTATACTGTCTTCTTTGTACCTCCTTTTCCAGGATGCCTCTGGAAGAGCCATTATGGCTCAGTAGGACTTTCCTAGAAAATCTCAATGAACAAATAAATAATATTTTTGAAATAATGTCCATTAGTTACTTAATTGTGGTAGTGGTAAGTAAAATACTTTTTCCTTTTTTTCATGTAAAAAAACAAAATGGCTGCCAACTTAAACTGAAAATTGTAAAGGACCGCACATTGATTTTGTGAGGTACTGCATCCTGGTTAGCAGGCCTTGTTTTTCCCATTAGTTGTACTGTCTCATCATATGTATCCAAACCAATCAGATGCAGGGATTTCCATTTTATGAGTATTGTTAATGATACATTCATTGAGAATGTGTCACTAAGATTACCAGTACAAAGACATATACATGTAAGCCTGTCCCCTTTAAAGAGGGGCTTATGCTCCCAATTAGGCATTCCTTTCCACCTCCTACCCCCCCACCCGAGCTAGGGAATATTTTAGTGCTCTGGAGGATATTAACTGTTGGACACCTCAAGGTGAAAGCAGAGAGTAGGTTTAGGTAGTACAGTATATAAGGGAGCAGACAGGAATTTTTGGTCACTTTCTAGACCTGGCATTAGGCCGGGACTGGAGGGGGAGTGGCTGGAGGAGCACAGTTAGGTGGGTAAGAAAGGGTGATTGGCAGTCTGGGTGGGCCAGTGGGGGGACCTCCCCCCAGAGTTGAGACAGGACAGCCTTCTCAGCATTGTGGCTTCAAGGAACTGGGGGAATGGAGCTTCATGGGGAACTATGGTTAGCCAGATCCTGCATCATTGGGGGCAGGGAATATAGGTGGCAAAGTGGGGCTAGGAAAGGTAGGAACCCTTAGAGACCCCTGTAAAATGAAATACAGGGCTGCCAGGGCTTTGGGGGCAATAGCAGGGTCCTCACAGTAGGGAAGCCATTGGCAGTGGCTCTCCCTCATACCCAGTGTGGCAGGGCAGCCTGGGAGCAAAGTGAGACAGGTGGCACTTCATACAAATAATGGGACCTGCATGGAGAGGCAGGTCCTGGGGCACCAGCATATGGAGGTCAAGTGGGTCACAGGCCATAATGGCAGGCCTTGGAGGGTGGCCCTCTGCTGGAGCTTAACACAAGCCTAGGAGGTACTGAAGGGGATGTGGGCCTAGCAGGGATTCCTCATAGAGAAACAGCAGGAACTGGAGCAGTTTTGGGTCACTCTTTCTGTGAAGGCAGGCTGTTCAGAGAGATCTGGGTGGTGGCAGTGCCCAGGATCTCCCCAGTGGCAGAACAGCCAGTATCAGGGTGATGGAGTACTGGAGCAGTTCAGGGCTTTGGGGCCGCTGCACCAGTGGAGTTGTTAAGATGAGAGGCTGAGCAAAATAAGAGGGCAGGTGCTGAACTCGCACCAGCACAGAGCCAAGATGAAGTGGGTTATGGGGCCTGGAACATAAGGAAAAATCCTAGCACCCCCTGTGGCATGAGCCAGCACCCAGGGGTCCAGGTAGGGGAAAGCAGCCCGCTTTCCTGCGTCAGAGTTTGCGGTGATTACTAGTGCCATTAAGAGAGGGTAACTCAGCACTTAAGAAAAAGAAGAGATTTGGCTTACCAGATCCAGAGACCCAGGAGATTGCAGGGATCTGATTTGGAGAGGTCTTGGGTAAAGCATCTAAGAATATATGAGAGAGAGAGTGAGAGAGAGAGTCCTTGATTGCTGTTGCCTTCAAATCCATCATTTCTGCTGCTTTAAATGTCCAGCCAGTATGTCTGCAAAAAGTTTGATTAGCCCCATGGAACTGCTTTATTTATTTGAATGAAGTATGTGACCCCTGCATTGCTGGTAATCATTTGATGTGCAGGAGCTAAATAAGAAAGCTAGTTGAGAGAAGAATAGCAGTGAAGTGCTTTATATGAACTGAAAGGGGGAGGTAATGAAATGAAATCCTTCCTCCCTTTCTCCTTTTCTATGCAGCTAAATTAATTTCTCATAAATTGTATTCCAGATGAAATTTTCACCCCACCTTTAGCAGGGCTGAGGGGCTCAGTGGGCTCCAGAGATGGTAGATGTACAGTGTGGCATTCCTGTTCTGGTGTGCCAGCATTCCAGGGAAATCCATATCCTATGGGTGAAGGTGAGAGTGCACAGGTAATCGAAGATGCCAGAAAGGTAGGCTACAACTTTTCCTGCCTTGTATGGGAGTGCATTTGTCTAGGTGGTTTAGTGCTTGAGGTGACCCCTTCTTTATGCCCCCAGACCATCTGCAAAAGAATGTATGCCCCTTGATGGGGGGCCGAGGGTGTTACACTGTGGGGGCTTGTCTGGGTTGTTCCCCGAACCCCAAAAAGCTGCCAGACCCTGAGCCTTACTGTCTGGTGTCTTGCCAGGCTTCCTGGCCTGATTTGGCCCTGTTGCACAGCAAAAATAGCTATGGAAGTAGGCCTGGAACAGGCATAGGTCTCAGCCTACTGGTGTGGTGTGCGTGCGTGACCCGCTGGTCACGTGAATCTCCTGCAGGGTTTCTGATTGGAGGATGGCTGAGAAAAAGCTACAGTAGGTGATACAAGGAGCACCATCTTAGGTGAATTGGAGAGAGTGGAGCTTAGGGACTGAGATGAACAGCAGCAGGAGAAAAAAGCCAGTGAGAGGAAAGGAAAAGAGAAGCTATTTTTCCTGGGCACATCAACAGTCAGGCAAGTGAACTGCGCTGCCACTTAAAACAAATGAACAATTGAACCATCTATTTAAGCATTTTTTAGCTGTGGGTACTGGGAGGATTGTAAAGATATAAAGCAGGCATCCACCATGGATTGGCGGCACATTGTGGTAGGGAGGAATAAGAAAGGACCTGAAGTGACTCCCCAGGAGGAACCCCTGGCTACGGTTCCTGCCTCATTGCTCTCCTGGTTCTGGAAAGCTGGGAGAAAAGGAAGAGAAAATGAACATTGTGAGAGGTGTGGGTTTAGGGGGGTAGGAGTTGTCAGGTTGCCTGTATGCCCATATAGTATAAGCATGCTGCCAGTTCCAAATTTGGGGATGTTCCCTCCCAGTTCCATTGCCAGCTCTTTTGTGCCATGGTACCAGCCAGTTGGGATTCAGGAGGGTTTGTGAGATTATTCCTGGGAGAAAGCACTCATACCCAGGTGGATGAAACCAAAAGTGAGTCCCCAGTTGTGATTGTGGAGGTTGTAGAGGAGGAAGGTGCAAGAGGACGAGTTAAAGGAAAAGGAGACAGGGTGCACAGCCATCTGCCCTGCTCCCCACTGCCAGCTACCAGCTATACCAGTGGCAGATGGAGAGGCAGAGACCTCAGACAACTAGTCGGAGATCCTCCAGGGCCCAAGGGATCTTCATCACGGCCCCTGTCCGGCGGCAGCCCACAGGCCCTGTCAACCAAGTCAGAATCTACCTCGGGAACCTGGTGTCAAATATAGCCTACAATGAGTGGTTCCAAGCCTGGTCCTGCAGCAGCAGCAGCAGCAACAGCAAGAGGAGCATTCGTGATCAAAAAGAGTTAGAGGAACTGAATGAGGAGAAATATGTTGGCAGCACTTTTCAGTTCCAGGACTATCAGGTGGCTAGGGCAATTCCCAGGCCTTACCATTGCCCTGCGATCACCCTAGCAGACAACACCCCACAGCTCCTGGTTCAGGCTAAGACTCTCTGGACCCGGATGGACAGGTTAAATCAAAATGACCTGTTAAACTTGAAGTATTGATGGAGGATATGGCTACCAATGGGACAAGCTAGAAGGACCAGTGTGCGAGACCTGCCAGAGTGGAGCAAGGCTGAAAAGTGGGTCCGTAGGAGGCTGCATATAGAATATCCTCATTTAAACTACCCTTGTGTGCCAAAATGTATTTGGGACATTATCAAGGAGATAAAGGAGGAATGAATCATTAAGGAACAGATGGAACACTTAAAGAATCGGCCTGGTGGAGGAGGTGCCACATCTCAGCAGTTGATTCAGCATGCACAGTCTCTGTGTCACATAGGGACCTAGTCTGGCCTAATGTTGTTCAAGCATTTCACCTTGATCCAAGACTTGGCTGGGACTCTGACCAAATATTACCTTCTGGACCGGATGCCTTCTTGGATGTGACCACCAAACCAGATCCAGAATATTATTTCCCTCCAGGTGGGGGGCCTGCAATCTAGGCCTTCTAGAGTTATGGGTTTATGAACTACACCAGGACAATTTCTCTATGGAGCAGAGTTACGGTAACTGTATAGTTATTCTTCTTAAAATCAGAGCCCTTGAATTTAAAAGTGTAATGTTGTTGTTATAATCATGATAAAAATGTTTGGGAGACTGGTGAGTGAGAGGATGTGTGTGTGTGTGAATGTGTACATGAGTTGTCTGTGGACTGTATTCAGCGAAATTTGTTTTCAAAATTGGTGGGAGGCTTTGGTGTATAGCTAAACTGTTAGAAATCTACCTCATTACTGTTGTTTGCAGATGCTTAATATTGGAAAGTTTAATCATTATGAAAAAAAAGAATAACATTGCTTTTTGATAAAGAAACAACGAAGGTTGTTCCTAACCATTTAGATTATCTCTTGGTGCATGAAGGTTTAGGGTTTTAGAGGTGCACTGGGGTAGGGAGGCAGGTTGGGTGGTGCCTGTGGCCAGGCATAGTGTGTCTATTGCCAGAAGGCTGGGGAGTGCGTATACCTAGTCTCATGGGAGGAGACCATCACTGGGCCATTGCCATCATTCTCAGGAGGGAGTGATTTCCTTGGTGGGAGAAGACTGTAAGCCCCCCTGAAGTAGCAGCAGCACAGAGCCAAGATAAAGGGGGTTATGGGGCCTGATTCATAAGGAAAAATCCTGGCACCCCCTGTGGCATAGGCCAGCATCCAGGGGTCCAAGTGGGGGGAGCAGTCCACTTTCACGTGTCAGTTTGAAGTGATGCCCAGCACCATTGAGAGTGGGTAACCTGACAGTTAAGAAAAAGAAGGGATTTAGCTTACTAGATCCAGGAGATTGCAGGGATCTGAGTTTGACCAGCCAGTATGTCTGTAAAAAGTTTGATTAGCCCCATAGAGCTGCTTTATTTATTTAAATGAAGAATTTGACCCCTGCATTGTTGGTAATCATTTGCTGTGTAGGAGCTAGATAAAGAAGCAAGTTGGGAGAAGAATAGCAGTGAAGAGCTTTATTTGAACTGAAGGGGGGAGGTAATGAAATTAAATTCTTTCTTCCTTTCCCCTTTTCTTTGCAGCTAAATTTATTTCTCGTAAGTTGTATTCCAGATGAAATTTTCACCCCACCTTCAGTGGGGCTGAGAGGCTCAGTGGGCTCCAGAGATGGTAGACGTGCAGTGTGGAGTTCCTGTTCTGGTGTGCCAGCATTTGGGGAGTATCCATATTCTGTGGGTGAAGGTGAGAGTGCAAGGGTGATTGAAGACACCAGAAAGGTAGGCTACAACTTTTTCTGCCTTGTATGCAAGGGTGTAGGCAGGCATACTCACTGTACACATTTGAGTACAGTTTTGTTGAGTGCCTGTCACAAACCATATGCCTTTCTGTTAACATTTTCATTCTGATCTGTAGTGGTTGGGTTAATTTAGGCCACTGAAGAGTGTCTCTGTTTAAACTTCTGTTGTTTAGGAGACAGATACATGTATAACCTCTCTAGAGATTAGAAGAATCATCTGACAACAATCCAACTTGTTTGGAACGGGGTACCATTTGGAGAAAATGTGTACATTTTTTTAATTGGGGGGATGCAAATGTTGGAGACTATGTACAAAATGGAAATTTCTGGCTACACCCCTGCTTGTATGGGAGTGTCTTGGTGGCTTAGCACTTGAGGTGACCCCTACTTTATGCCCCCAGACCATCTGAGAAAGAATGTATGCTCCTAGACCAGGGGCCAGGGAGGGGTTACAGGCATTTGGTTGATCCTTCACCAGCCCACCATGCCAAAATAATACATATCCCAAACACCTCCTGCAGTGAATGTTAGCGAGGGGCACAACTGTGGTAAGGACATCAATTACCTGCTTGCACTCTCATCCAGCAAAGGAAGGATAGTAGCTCTGAATTCTGGCATTTTATCATAGTGTCATGGTAATGTGTCAGCAGAAAAGGACCATCCTGGCCCATCCAGTCTACTTGTCACTGTATCCAGTAATGATAGTGACTGAAAATGAGGGACTGTAAAAACAGCAACTCATTTTCAGCACTATAACAGCACAGTGAGGGACGGCGACCAGAAGGGGAGAGATATGGAGGGGAAGGGGAGAGATAGGGAAGAGGATTGTGACAGGGGAGTGTGCCTGCTGCAACCAAGTCAGCCATGTGATGTAGTGGTGAGGGTTGCTGGCTCCGGTGCAGTAAGCACTGGGTTTGGGGCTGGATGGGAGAGAGACTTTTGCCACTGCTTGCAGCTGTTGGTTTGTTTTTTTTTCCACATTCCCGAGTGTTGCTTCTCCCCACCATGCACCCCACCCCAGAGTTGGTAATCCAAAATCGGGGGGTTTGGGGACAAGTCCCCCGCGATGGGGTGGGCACTGGGGGGCACAGCCCTCCTTCCATAAACACTCTGTATTTGCCAGATGTGCATTCACCGATATGTGTATATCGCCAATTTGCTTTTTGGCTATATGTACTTGCCATAATAGAGATTGCTGTTTTGTGATTGCTATTATGACATGGAACCACTTGTTACTGGTGCACAAGGAGCCTATCTTCTGTCCTCCAACCAACCCTATATGTCTATCCCATGCTCTCTTGAATCCCTCCACCATTTCAGCACCTATCACCTCCTCAGGTAATCTGTTCCAGGGTTTAACCACCCTCTCAGTGAAATAACACCTCCTTACATTACCTTTAAATCTTCCTCCTTCCAATCTAAAGTATGACCTCTTGTTTTAACTCCAACTTTCCTTCAAAATAGACTTCCTTCCCTCGCTTTATTTAGCCCCTTCATTTACTTGAATGTCTCCATTATGTCTCCTCTCTCTCTTCTAAACTACAGCGAATACAGATTTAATTCTCTCAGTCTTGTCTCATATTTGAAGTGAGGGGCTCTCACAAGATGCTGCCAGCAGCTGTCCGGAAGTATCTGTTTTCAGAGTGTCTCCTATTCTGTGTGGCACACGGTGGGGAGGAGGATAGACAGAGGGGAGAGTGGAAGGCACAGAAGGCAGCTGAAGGCAGGTGGGCAGGAAGCGAACAAGCTGTTGGAACAACCATGCCCACTACCACTCTGTGAGTACACAGGGGACCACCACAGCACCCTGCCATGGGTCTTGTGACTATAGCAGGGCCTGAGGCTACCAAATTTCTGAGTGGTTTCAAGGGGGACGCATTATGGCCTGGAAGCTTTGGGGGTTTTGGTGCTCTGTGGTGAGTTATGGGGCTTTTAATGAAGATGAAACACATTTTTGTTACCTCTTCCCTATTCATGATGCCAGGACAGGGGGAAAACATTTTTTTTTTCTGAAGTCAGGGGTGTGGGAGACAAGACTCTCTGGCTGGCCTTGGCTTAGATTCTGCCACTTCTGACAGATGATGATCTTTCCCAGTTTTATATTTCTTTGAATTATTCTCTCTTGTAGGACTGAGACTTTCTGTCTAGAACTGTAAGTGACTCACTACAGTCACAAGCTCTGCTGCCTCAGCCTTCGCCCTTCTCCACAATATTCCCCAGTTTCAGATGTGACAGTTCTTCTTTTTAGGACTCTCTCTCTCTACTCACTCCTAACCTTTCCTTTTATATTGTTCGCAAATGTAATTAGGACTGGACTTCGAGACTCAGTCTCTTTCAGCTCTAACTTACCGATAGTCACATCAAGCTCCTCTGCTACCCCTCAGTCTTCAGGCAGCACTCTCCTCAACCACCCAGGCCATTTGACAGATCTTCCCCTGCTAACCCAGCGGCCAAGCCAGTCATAGACGTCGCAACCTGCTGCAACTGCTGCAAATACAACCCCCCCTCCCCCAGGCCCAAAAAGCAATGGCAGTGCATGAATGCTGCAGTTATACAGACAGAATATCAGAACACTGAGAACACAAAACAGAACAGAAGCCAAAGCAAAGTCAAACAAAGTTACAACTGCCACCACTGACTGAGACTTTTTTTTATCTCCGCTACCCTGCTGACCTGCATTCCTGCAATAAAGTTCACGAGAAGGAGTAGGACTCACCCTTGTTGTTCTTACTTTCAACTTTGACACTTTGTTTTTTTCAGACTCATGCTGCCATCTCTTCTTGACCACATCCATCTGACGAGTGGCAGTCAACCGAGTGCTCAGCATCACAGGCCACCCAAGGCAGTCCACAGTCAAACAGGCCATCCGCAACTTTCTTCACCCCAAAAAAAAAAAAAAAAACAACAGGCAGAGACTAGTGTGAGAGCTGGACCCAATTTGGGGAGTCTATATCCTGTGACAGCATGCCTGTAGTGTAGTGGTTTCCACATCGGACACCCTAAAACACAGTACTGCCACAGAGTACGAAGAATCTGACTGGACAGAATTGGTGGTACTAAAATCCAGAGACTCTCTGTTCTGATCAGATCTCCAGCACCACAGACCCTGCTTGCTTGGACCTTTCTACCTGGTCGTCTTCTAACATGCATTATTAAATTAAAGGGCTGCAGATGGCAGCATCCTGGATCTTCTTGGCATGCAGTTAAGCAAGGGCGAGGAAGGAATCAGGGAGTGTACAGCGCAGTGAGTCAACCGGGACAAAAATCACAAACCGATATGAAATACCAATTTTCTGAAAAGCTCAGGACACCGGGACAGCCTTTTTGATATTGGGACTGTCCTGGCAAAACCTGGACATTTGGTAGCTTTATCGGGTAACAGCCCCTGGTGTCACCTCTACAGGAACAGCAAGCACAAGGGGCTTTTTCAAAGGGAAGCCCTGGGTTACCTGCCAGAGGTGAGCAGGCAGACAGCTGGTGAGGCATAGCCAGTTATATTTAGAATAAAGGAGCCAGGTGCTGGGGAGGGCACATAGTATCGGCCAGTTTGTGTTGCACTGTCCGGTTATAAAGCTCAGGCTACAGATGCTCTGGAGATGTAAATATTTTTGGAGAGATTAATACCGACATTTAGCCAAGATCAAGTGACAGCTCAGCAGAGCTCCACATTTGGAATGAACGGAAGTGGAATTCATTGGCGGCAGTGGGGGCATGTCAGAGTGAAACGAAGGTGCTGGCTAGACTCTGTTTTACAGCATCACAGTCTCCTATGAACATACGAACATATGAAATTTGCCAGCAGATAAAGGCCTAGCGGTCTATCAAGTCTGCTCGAATGTGCAGCTATCACCCCTTATCCTCCTGTAAATGTTTAAAGGGACACACAAAAACAGCCATGAATAAAAAATAAAAGGAGATTCCAAATGGTTGCTATTCCATTTTGGTTGCATCACCCCCAACGAGAGCACTTTCTTGATGTACATAAAGCCATGCAGCTGCTTGCCATTTAGCTTTATGCAAATGAAAGTACTGAAGTACTCTGTCATTGGAGTGCTTCAGTCCTTTCAAGTACACAAAGTTTCTGCCCATGAAACTGTCCACAATCATACTCTGCTTGCGTGGTCATTGTTCTGTCAGGGACGAGCCCAATACTGATTACTCTACATTGAGCTAGTCCCTGACACACCTCTGAAATGCCATTCTCTGAAGCAAAACAAAGTGTTTCTTGTGCACATGCAAGAAAACATAAAAAACTGTGATCTATAATGTGGTGACATATGTCTGCCCTGGGGTTCTCCTATCACTGTAAGAGTGATTTCATTTATTTACTTCAGGGTTAGGACAGCTACATACATAGATACATAGATGCATAGACAGTGTCGGCAGATAAGGGCCTATGGCCCACCTAGTCTGCCCATTTGAGCTTGTAAGTTCAGTTTGTTTTCCTAGAAGTCTATTTTCCCTTACCCCTGACCTCTAGAATTCCTTTATGTCTATCCCATGCATTCTTAAATCCCGTGATTGTTTCAGCCCCCACCACTTCCTCTGGCAGGGTGTTCCACTTGTCCACCACCCGTTCTGTGAAGAAATTCTTTCTCATGTTTCCTCTGAATCGTCCTCCTCCAACTTCATCCCATGCCCTCTAGTCCTGAAACATCTTTTCGCTTAAAAATAGTGTTTTCCTGCACCCTGTTCCTCCCTGTAAGATACTTGTATGTCTCTATCATTCCCTCTCTCCTCTCTCCAGGAGTACATGTTCAGTTCCTTCAACCTGTCTTCATAGGACTTGTGATGCAACCCATGCACCATCTTTGTTGCCCTCCTCTGAACCTTCTCTACCCTGTCTATGTCCTTACGTGGGTATGGTCTCCAGAACTGTACACTGTACTCCAGGTGGGGCCTCACTAGTGTCTTGTATAGCGGGATTATGACCTCCTTTTCCTGCTGGTGATGCCCTGCCTATACATCCCAACATCCTATTTGCTTTACCTGATGCCTTGTCACATGTTTCCCTCACCTTGGGGTCATCAGAGATGACAACCCCAAGATCCCTTTCCTGCTTGGTGCATGCTATATCCTCACCCCCAACTGATATATTGTGCCAGGGTTTTGTGCCCCATATGCATTATTTTGCACTTCTTTGCATTGAATTTCAACTGCCAAACCCTTGACCATTCTTCAAGTTTCTGCAGGTCCCTTCTCATTCTGTCTACACCCTCTGGTGTGTCTACTCTGTTACAGAGCTTTGTGTCATCAGCGAACAGTGAAATTCTGCCTTCTAGATCCTGTGCAATGTCACTGATGAAGATGTTGAATAGGACCGGTCCCAGCACTGATCCCTGTGGTACCCACTGGTCACTCTTCTCTCTGTGGAGTGACAGCCATTTACCACCACCCCTGTGTCCTGCCACCCAGCCAGTTACCTACCCACCACACTACTGTCCTGCCCACACCCATATTCCCCAGTTTGTGTAATAGTCTTCTATGTGGCACAGTGTCAAAGGCCTTGCTGAAGTCCAGATAGGCCATGTCCACTGCCCTCCCTGATCCACCTCCTAGTCACCCAGTCAAAAATTCAATGAGGTTGGTCTGACATGACCTCCCCTGGTGAAACCATGCTGCCTTGGGTCCTGTAGTCCATTGACAACCAGATGTTCCACCAATCTCCTTCAGTAGTGCTTCCATGATCTTTCCCACTACCGAGGTGAGGCTGACTGGTCTGTAGTTCCCTGCTTCCTCTTTGTTCCCACTTTTGTATAAGGGGACTACATCTGCTGTCCTCCAGTCTTTGGGTACCTCCCCTGTTTCCAGAGATTGGCTGAACAGGATAGCCAGAGGTTCAGCCACCACCTCTCTTAGTTCTTTAAGGACCCTGGGGTGCACCCCATCTGGCCCCATTGCTTTATCAGCTCTTATTACTTCCAGTTCCTTCAGGACCCTTTCTCGTGTAAAGGGACTTGTGTCCATTTCTGCACCATTCTCACCCCTTGTACTCCCTTCAGACCCATTACCCCCCTCTTCCTTAGTAAAGACTGAGCAGAAATACCTGTTCAATATGTCAGCTTTACTGTTGTCATCCTCCACGCGGCTCCCATCCTCCCCCTTCAGTCTCACTATCCCTCCCTTTGTCCTTCTTTTTTCACTTATGTACCTGTAAAAGGTTTTGTCCCCTTTAACCACTGATTTTGCAATGTGTTCTTCTGTCTGAGCTTTGGCTTCCCTTACTGACTTCCCTGCCTCCTTTGTTTCTCCTGGTACTTCTCCTATCCCTTCTGCCTGTGTCTTTTGTATTGCCTGAATGCAATCTTTTTGGCTTTCACTTTCTTTGCTACCTCTTTGGAAACCATAATGGTCTCCTCTTTCTTTTCCTCTTGCTAACCTGCTTAATGCATAATTCTGTTGTTCTTATAATCCCCATTTTAAATACTGCCCACTGTTCCTCAATCCCTGATTCCTGTCCCATTCCCTTAATGCCTCTTTCAAGCATCTCCCCATTTCCCAAAGTCTGCCCCCTAAAATCCAGGATACGTGTTTTTGTGTGGTTTGGTTCTGCTCTTTCTGTGATTTCAAACCACAATGACTGGTGGTCACTGTTACCCAGGTGCTCCCCCACTGTTACCCCCATCACACTGTCCCTGTTTGTGAGCACAAGGTCCAGTATTGCCTTCTGCCGAGTTGGTTCCATGACCAGTTGCTTGAGGAAGGCACCCTGAAGGGAGTCCAGGATAAATCTGCTCCTAGTTGATGCTGCTGCTGGGATGCTCCAGTCCACGTCTGGTATATTGAAGTCTCCAACCAGTACTACCTCACCCTTGTCTGCCATCCTTTGGATGGCTAGCATCAGCTCCCTATCTGTTTCTTCCTCCTGGGCTGGTGGTCTATAGACCACACCTGTGCGGATGGCTGGCCCCATTTTCCTTTCCAGCTTAACCCACAGTATCTCTCCCCCATTTTGTTCCTCCTGGATCTGTGTGGCCCTTATGTCATTTTTCACATACAGTGCCACTCCTCCTCCCTTCCTACCTGCTCTGTCTCTTCTGAATATGTTGTAGCCAGGTATGGCCATCTCCCAGTCATGGTTATCATTACACCAGGTTTCAGTGATGGCCACAATGTCCAGGTCTGACTGTACCATGACAGCCTCCAGATCTTCCATCTTGTTGCTAAGGCTCCTGGCATTTGCACATATGGCTTTCCATGATTTGACCTCCTAGACTGCTTCACTGTTCTACTCCAGCCCCTTCCTTGGTTGTCATTTATCCCTGGTTCTCCTTGCTGTCTGCCCTTCTGCTGAATTTTGCCTCTTTTCTGCTTATCCACCTTTTGGACACTAATCTCCATCTTTTGCACACTGCTTTGCAGAGCTAGCCACTCCTCTGGTTCACTGGTTCCATTACTAGCTGTGGGGGGTGAGCAAGTAGGTATCATCCTTGCTGGGCTGAGCTTCACTTAGCTATTCTCATGCCTGAAGAACATACATGAAACCACACTTATAGTGGTAAGAGTACATTGAGGCAGTTATAATAGAACACCCAAGAACTGAATGGAATCTCAGATGTATTGTTGGTGTACAAAAATCAGGATTTTGGTGCTCACTTAAGAATATCATTTTTGTTCTTATTTCTAGCCCTGAAATAAAACAATGAAAAAAAGCATGCTGGGTTACTTATGTATTCGGTGATGACTTGAGTTTTCTCACAAATCATCGGATCATCCTGCCTGCAACCTCAGTGTTGCAATGGGCTATGAAAAACTGAAATGCTACCATCACTGTCGTTTATATTGTGCACTACTGATGTAAGTAACTTGAAATCTGTAATTTGAAATGAAATAAGAAGATTTCTAGAGAAAATGCCTAAAAAAAACAGACAACAGGACTGTAATTATCCTTTGTGTGGTGCTCACCTGTATCTTTTGGATGCTTTTCTATTCAGTGAGTTCAGTACAATATGTACAGGGCAAGTCATTTAGGGCTGAAGCAAACGTCCGTTAGGCAGAACACTTCTAACATGAACATCGTATTAGTTACACAACATAAGAACAACACAATTATTTAGCAAAGTTCTTCTCTCTTTCTCCTTTGTCCTTACATAGACAAAATCATTCTTGCGCCAGCAAAATAAAAACAAGCATTTGTCAATGCTGAATGTTTGCTTGCTGATATTAGCACTGGATGTTCAGGAGTTAGACAGATGCAGAATAGGAATGGCAGTGAAGTATTGAATTCACGCCAACCCCGGGTGCAGTATAGGAAAATGGGGTGGTGTGGGGCTGAAGAGTCCAAGGCACACCTCGTTGCCTGTCACTGGCTTCAGGGTGGGGGGCAGAGGTGGAATGGCATGAGCATTACAGCTGGTGATCCAAAGGCACACCTCTGATGCCTGTCAGTCTGTACAGGGTGGGACATTATGCGTAGAAACCCTAATGCCCCGTTTGTTTGCTGGTATTTGCATGACAAATTTGCAACATGGCCTTTTTGTGACCCCCACCTCATGAAAGCATTTGGGACCTCTTCTCATGAACAGTGGCACTGTGATTTTGTTAATGTGTCCCGAACTTTGAGTTGCTACAGTGACTATGCCATTCTGCGCCATATGTACGAAAACACAGATCGGGCAGGATGTGAAGAATGACAGCTGTACCACTCATAAGGATGTGTGAAGAGATGGCAATGTTGAAAATCTGTTGTGAAAATATTAAAAATGCTACAACGTCCGAGCGTACATGGAAACTGTGCAATGCATATGTGTAACACAGTCATTTAGTGGAATTATTTCACCAAATTTTCAGCACAGGCATTTTGTGACCTCTGCTCATGAACATGAAGGAGGCAGTATAGCGTAGTGGTCTAAGGCTCTGAGCTGCAAATTTGGTGACATCTAGCAGACCTGACCTGGGTTTGAATCCCACAACTTCCACTTGCATACTGTGACCCTGAGCAAGTCACTTAACCTCTTTGTGCTCCCAGGTCGCTCCTGTAAAAAAGCTTTCAGCTTAGTGTGCTATACCTGGTTAAACAACGAAAAAAAAAAAAACACTGTCACTATGATTTTCTTAATCTGTCCCGAACATTGATTTCCCACAGTGACCGTGCTATTCTGTGCCAGATGTGTAAATGCATATATCAGGAAGAATATGAAAAATTACAGCTGTACTATTCATAAGGAGGAGTGGAAAAATGCCAATGTTGAAAATCTGGAGTGAAGATATTACAACTGCGCGAAATTACGAGGGTGTGTGTAAACTGCTCAATGTATGCTCATAAAACAGTAATCTTATGGAATTTTGTCACTAAATTTTCAACACAGGCATGTTACCACCTCTGCTCATGAACAGCGTCACTGATTTTCTTAATCTGTCCTGAACACTGACTTACCACAGCGACTGCACTGTTGTGTGCCCGAAGTGTGAAAACACATTTCAGCCAGGATGTGAAAAAATGACAGCTGTACTGTTCAGAAGGATGTCTGAAAAAATGCCAATGTTGAAAATCTGGAGTGAAAATACTACACATTTGCGAAGTTACGAGTGTGTGTGGAAACTGCACAACACATGCTTGTAAAATAGTCATTTTTCGGAATTATTTCACCAAATTTGCAACATAGGCTTTTTGAGAGCCCACCTCATGAACAGTGACAATTTGTTAATCAGTCCTGAAAGGTGATTCTGCGCAGTGACCATGAAATCACCTTTCAGGACAGAATTAACACCATGACAGTGACTGAATTCATGAGGATGGGTCCCAATAATGCCATGCTGAAAATCTGATGGCAAAAGTAAAAAAAAAAATGGCTGAGATATCCACATAAGTCGGAAAAACCCTATTTATGTCATTATACAGCTTACTGGCATTTCTTCAGTTTGCGGTTGGCTTTGAAGAATGCAGACATGTTCCCAGTCTACCGAAGATCATCGTGCCATGCTCTGTAGGAAAGTATGGGGTGGGGGGAATGTGGAGATGAGGTGCGCAGAGGGTGGGTGCGGTTGGGGAGGGAGCACGAGAGACTGTGAGGGACTGTTTTGTTAGTTTCAGGGACCAAAACATAAGGAAAAGATGTTGTAGGAAGGTTTTTTGCAAGCTTGTTTTGGGCACACTGGAGTGGGCTCCCAGTGTGCCACCTGCATTTTGGGGAACGGGAACTTAAGCCAATGGGGATTGGGCCCCCCATCAGCAAAGAAAGACTGTTTCGGGGGGCATGATGGTGAGGGGGATTGGGCACCCCCTCGGCACACAACAAATGGGGGGGACATTATGCTGATGGGGGTGAGCTCCCCCGTTGGCAAATGAACTTGGTCGGGGCATGCCAAAAGGGGGATTGGGCACCCCCATTGACTTTCATGGGGCTCTGAGGTGGACAGAAATAGGTGCCACCATTTTCTTGGAAATGTTACACCAGGCAAGGTATTGCCCTGCAATGATGGGTCGCTCCCGCATTGCAGTGACAAATTTGTTTCAACCTGGTGGAATGCTTGTTGAACTAGTGTCAGCAGCAGCATGCCACCGCATTGGGGAAAGTAGGCCAAGCCTCTCAATGCAGTGGGAGCATTGGCCGCCACAGTGCCGCACCTCCAAAATCCCACTTCTCTCCTAAGCTGTCCAGTAATGTTTCTTGAGCATGCACGCATGCAAACATAAACAAGCCACCGAAATGATACAGGGGCAGCAAAGTAGGTCAATTTGAGGAGAAAGGTTAGAGGTGGTACAATGACGAGCCACAGTGATGAGCCACCCCAATGGCATATAAAGGGGCAGGAGGGTAGGTTGTTCAAGGGTCACTTACAGGAGCTCGGATGTACATGCTGGAGGACAGGAGAAAGAAAGAGGCAGCATGATTGACACATTCCAAACATCTCTGTGGAAAAAACAAGGTAGACAGTAGCAAGCAGTTTACAATGAATAGTAACATGAGTACCAGGAGTAACTCCCTGAAAATGATGGGAGATGGCTCAAGAAGGATGTCAGGAAGTATTCTTTTGCAGAAAGAGTGGTGATGCACTGGGACAATCTTCCAAGTAGGTCATTGGGGCTGAAGCACTGGGAGGGTTCAAAATGGGATGGGACAGACACGTGGGGATAGGGTGTCAGAGGGATGATGGGGGCAAGGAGGACTGACAGGGGCACAGTCACAAAATTAGAGAGGCTCAGAAAGATTGGAGAGGTCACTAGGCCTTTCTCTGCTGTCATTTTCTGTGTTTCTACATTTCCAGGTGCCTGCTGTTTATGACAGAATTCCCATGTACATCTGCAGTCCCTGGCTCCCAATAGGGATGTTTTCCCAGGAACTACATTATTGGGATTGTGCCGTATAAGCTACATTGTCTGCTGGGGGGGGCTCTATTTTTTAAACAGAGTTCACCACCTTCCCATTACATTTAAATGTTTTTGCTGCGTGAGCTACAGGGGGTCATTTCAGAGCTATGCATGTGAAACCCAAATGAGCCCTCCTATAATTCCACTGCTGAACAAGTCTCAAAACCTTCCCATGAACATTTGAAAAACCTGAATAACCTTTGATTTGTATAGCACTCTGATAGCTGTGTGATCACTGAAAGAAACATAGTAACAGTAATTTTAGGTGCTTTTACACACAGGTTTATGTAACAGAATAACTGTTACAGAAACAGTATTCCGTTACATCTCTTGTGTGTAAAGTGCACCTGTTTCGTTCCCTTGGTGAACGTTCATCCAAACCACAATCTCTGTTTCTCGCAGTTTGCACCAACGTGTTTCGTTTCATCTGGCTGTGTAAAACAGTCATTCCAGTAGCACTGCAGAAACTGACATTAGAGCAGCAAACTCTGGGGGAGCCGAAACAAATAGAGGCGGGATTGGCCGGAATACTCGCAGGGTGTAAAAGGAAACCAGAAGGCAACAGAATACAACGGCGCCACACAGGTAACGATTATTTAATTTTAAAAACCTGTGTGTAAAAGCGCCTTTATGGTCAGGAGGGAGCAGCTAGGACTTGTCCATCAGTTCTCCCCATCCTCCACCCAGCTTAATAAAAACAGGAAACACCCACCCCTTTTTAAAATTTGGGGAAGTGTGTGTTTCATTGGCACCTTACATTTCACAGTTTTACTGCTCCAGGTATATAGCCCATGGTTTAAACTGCTGTCGGAGTACAGCGTAAAAATCAAGGTGTCAGACCCTCCATCAAGCACCTCGGCTGCCTAAAAGCCGTGTTTACATGGTGGCAGTGCTGTTTTATGTGCGCTGCTCCCTTCTGCTCCATTCGTGATGCACTGGCTCTCCTCATATTCACACAGCCCATCCTTCCAGCACTACAGGTCACTCCAAGGAGGGGCTGTGAAGTCACCAGTTTTTAGAAAAAAATGGTCCTTGTAGCAGAGCGAGCACAGCAAAGTGTTCACATCACCACCTAATGTGCTCACTCTGCTACTGATCCCACAACTGAGTCAGATCAAAAAAATGATCCAATTGGCACATGGGGTGCTCCTAACAGGGTTCACACTGGTGAATTTGCAGTGCATCAACTGGAGCACATGGGTTGATGTGCTGTGAAGTCAGCAGTGTAAACAGGGCTTAATTCTCATTATCTGAATTCAGAAACAAAGGAAATACAAAATCCTTCTAGTAAAATAACAGAAAAAAAATGAGAGTACAATAAATATATGTTGAAGAAACCACATGCCCACACACAGAATGTAATTACAGTAGCCAAAGTCCAGCGGCTCAGCACATTTAGTAGCCAGCCAGAAGAATATGGTAGCCCAACCATGACTGACAGAGTTTTAGTTTGATGAAAATGCAACAAAGGTTAGATTTATAGTATAAAAAACAAGCATTTGTCAACGCCGAATGTTTGCTTACTGGCATTGGCAGTGGTAGTGTAGAAGTTACAGAGCTGCGTAATAGGAATGGCAGTGAAGTATTGAACTGAAGCCAACCCCACCACCACCCTGCAGAGAGTGACAGGCATTGGGGTGTGCATTTGGGTCGTCAGGCATAACGGCCACGCCATTTCACCACACCCCACTCTGCAGAGACTGACAAGTGTGACGTGTTCCTTGGGGTCTTTGGCCCTTATGCGCACCCCATTTCATGGGAATCACAGTGAGATGGGGTGCGATATAGAGAATGGGGTGAAGTTTGGGCAAGAGCCCAAGGCATACCTCGATGCCTCTCAGTGACTGCTGGTGTGGAATGGCACGAGCATCACAGGCAAGAATCCCAAGTCACACCCTGATTCCTGTCATTCTCTATAGGGTTGGGCGATTTAGTTGAAAAGCCTAATACCTCAGGCATTCGTTGGTATTTTAACTCCAAAGTTTCAACATGTTTGGTTTGTGATCCCACCTCATGAACAGGGGGGGATATCAGTTTGGTAGCCGAAAGCTGCTTATGCACAGTGACTACGGCATTTAGCACCACAGGTGCAAAAATATTCTGAACAGGCTGTAAAAAATGACTGCTGTACTCTTTCATGGGGAGGTGTAAAAATGGCTATGTTGCAAATGTGTAGTAAAAATATTTTAAAAAAAGCTGAAGTCACGAGCGTACATAGAAAACGTGCAACCGACACTGTTATATAAGTAGGTTGGGGATATTTTATAGCAGATTGTCAACTCAGGCATTTTGGTGCCTCCGATCATGAACAGTGTCACTGTGATTTTCTTTATCTGTGCCGAACAATGATTTCCCACAGCGACCACGATCTCTGCACTGAAAGTGTGAAAACACACTTCGGCCATGTTGTGAAAATGCCAGCTGTACTGTTCATAAGGAAGTGTTGAAAATGCCACTAGTGAAAATCTGGACTGAAAATATTACAAAGTCATGAAGTAACGAGGATGCGTGGAAACTGCACAATGCTCACTGTGAAACAGTCATTTTATGGACTTTTGTCACCAAATTTTCAACATAGCCATTTTAAGACCTCTGCTCATGAACAGTATAACTGTGAGTTTCTTAATCTGTCCTAAACATTGCTTTTAGCACCAACAGCACCATTATGCGCTACATGTCATTCATACATTTCAGGAGACATATGAAAAATTGCAGCTGGACTGTTCATAAGGAAGTTTAATAAAATGGACATGTTGAAAATCTAGAGTGAAAATATTAAATCTGCAAACTTACGAGCATGCATAGGAACTGTGCAACGACGTCATTAAAGTAATTTTAGGCATTTTTCTCCAAGTTTTCAACATAGCTATTTTAAGACCTCTCTGCTCGTGACCAGTGTCACTGTGGTTTTGTTAATGTGTCCCATACATTGAGTTTGCACACCGACTGCACCATTGTGCGCTACATGGGCAGAAACACGTTTTGGGCAGGATGTGAAAAATGACAGCTGTACTGCTCATAAGGAGGTGTGGAAAAATGGCAATGTTGGAAATCTGGAGTGGAAATATTGAAAATTCGCAAACCTACGAGCGTACGTGGGAACTGTGCAACGCACACTCGTAAAACAGTCATTTTTAGGAATTCTGTCACCAAATTTTCAACATTGCCATTTTAAGATCTCTGCTCATGAACAGCGACACTGTGATTTTCTTAATGTGTTCCATACACTGAGTTCGCTGTGACTGCGCCATTGTCGCTTCATGAAGTGACTCACGTTTTGGGTGAGATGTGAAAAATGACAGCTGTACTACTCATAAGAAGGTGTGGAATAATGGCAATGTTGAAAATCTGGAGTGGAAATATTGAAAATTCGCAAACCTACGAGCGTGCGTGGGAACTGTGCTACGCACACTCGTAAAACAGTCATTTTTAGGAATTTTTTCACCAAATTTTCAACATAGCCATTTCAAGACCTCTGCTCATGAACAGTGTCACTGTGATTTTCTTAATTTGTCCCATACATTGATTTCGCACACTGACTGCACCATTCTGCGCTACAAGGGTGGAAACACATTTTGGGTGAGATGGGAAAAATGACAGCTGTACTACTCTTAAGACAGTGTGGTGAAATGGCAATTTTGAAAATCTGGAGTGAAAATATTGAAATTTCACGAACTTACAAGCCTGCGTAGGAACTGCGCAACGGACGCTCGTTAAACAGTCATTTTTTGGAATTTTGGCACCAAATTTTCAAAATGGGGGTTTTAGGCCCCCTTCTCATGAATGATGTCACTGTCATGGCGGTATTCAGTCCCGAAGGGTGATTTCACAGTCACTGCGCAGTCACCGCGAAATCACCCTTCGAGCCCGAATAACGCCATGACAGTGACATCATTCATGAGAAGGGGCCCCAAAAACCCCATGTTGAAAATTTGGTGCAAAAATTCCCCAAAATTCCTGAGATATGCAATAAAGTTGAAACCCCTATCTAGCCCATTATACAGCTTACGGCATTTCCTCAGTTCGCGGCCGGCTTTGAAGAATGCAGGCGTGTTCCTGGTCCAGCGATGATGCGTCGCGCGGCCTCGGAGGTAAGTATGGGGTGAGGGGTGTGGGAGGCTGGGTGCACAGTGGGTGGGTGCGGTTGTGGGAGGGGGCTTCGGAGACGTGCTTGTGGGACCGTTTTTGTTTTACAGGAAAAAACAAAAAGACATCATGGGACCGCTTGCCACACTGGGGTGGGCTCCAAGCGTGGCACCAGGACTTGGGGGGCGTTCAGCCGATGGGGATTGGTCACCCCGTCGGCAAAAATTAAAAACAAGCAGCAGGGACTGTTTGCCACGCTGGGGTGGGCTCCCAAGCGTGGCACCGCGACTTTGGGGACTTTGCCAGCCGACGGGGATTGGCACCTGCCGCAACAACAAGACAGATTGCCACGCTGGGGTGGGCTCCCAGCATTGCATCAACTACTGGGGGGAGGACCAAAGGCGATGCAGCGAGCCGGCCGGGGATTGGGCACTCCGTCGACTGCTCACGGCCCGCTGCGTGCAGGGGAGGCGCGACGCCTGCGTGGCTGGGGAGCTGCGCTGAGCAGCTTCTTATCGCTGCTCACTCAAGTGTAGCTCCCCCTTTCAACTATATGCCACTGCATTTTGGACCGTGTCATAGACAGCTCCAAAATGCATTGGCTTACAGGGGCCGCGCCTGCCAGCACAGTGCCTGAATTGGAGGAGGAGGTGACACACCTCTGAAATCTCCAATGAAGGCACTATGTTTCTTGCACATGCGTGCAAGCAAACATAAAAATGTGTACAGCAAAAGGTGTGATTCTTAACCAGGACACCAGATTTACATATATTGAAAAGCAAAAAAGGACACTCACACTGTGCAGCTTGGAAGGCAAACTTTATTAAGAAATCTTCTCCAGCACAAGACACCCCATGTATCACCAAACGGCTTCCTCAGGGGGTGGTTCCAGGAGTGGGATCTGCATCTGGAGTGCTGGAGAAGATTTCTTAATGAAGGAAGTTTGCCTTCTAACCTGCATAGTATGTGTGCCCTTTCTGTTTCTCAACAAGCTTAGATTAAGACTGTTGATATGTTTTTGACAGAAGTCCTATATGTGGAAATGGAGTATGGGATAGACAGGCAGGCCATTTTTGAAGAAATGGTCATTTTTCAGTTAGCCTCCTGGACTGACAAGTTATTTTGTATTTCAAGACCCTAAAAAAAGCAAAGAAAAGAAAACAAAAAAGGAAAATGTCTCCATGATCCGAACATGTTCTAAGAATCTGTGTCCTGGCCATTGCTCTAATCATTGCCTGTACCCTTGCATCTCACAAGTTATTAATCAGCATTTACCCTTCTAGTAAAGTTAAAACTTGTACTGCATATATTATAGTGAAACAAACCTAGTGTTGAAAATTCCACCTCTCTGAAATTCAGATTGGGATTTATTATTTTTTTGTTCTGAACCACTAACAAAAGAATGAACACTTACTGGTATGGTAAACAAGAGCATACAGGATTTGTCATCTGACAGCCTGAGTAAAGACATATAAATTCCTGTTTACGATGCAGCTGAAAGATGGATCTGTATATAATAAACTGCAAGAGGAAGTGTTGTCTACATATTTTTGTCCAATTACTACGGTGTCAAGAGCGTTTGTTTTTTTCTTATTTGCAAAATGGGCAACTGAAAGCATTTCTAAGGCTAATGTTTTTATCCTAGATACTGGTCCTGGACTACTGTATTTATAAACAAGCATTTGTCAGTGCTGAATGTTTGCTTGCTGGCATTGGCATTGGTAGTGTAGAAGTTACAGAGCTGCATGATAGGAATGGCAGCGAAGTATTGAACTGAAGCCAACCCAACCACCACCCTGCAGAGAGTGACAGGCATTGGGGTGTGCCTTTGGGTTGTTAGGCATAGTGACCATGCCATTTCACCACACCCTACCCTGCAGACACTGACAAGTGTCATGGTGTGCCTTGGGGTCTTTGGCCCCTTATGCGCACATCATTCCATCAGGAAATACAGTGAGATGGGTGCGGTATAGGAGAATGGGGTAATGTTTGGGCCCGAAGAGTCCGAGACACACCTTGATGCCTCTCACTGGCTGCAGGGTGTGGGTGGGGGTGGAATGGTATGAGCATTACAGGCAAGAATCCCAAGTTACACCCCTAATGCCTGTCATTCTCTACAGGGTGGGACGTTATGGTCAGAAACCTTAACGCCTCAGGCATTCGTTGGTATTTTCACTCCAAATTTTCAACATGTTTTTGTTGTGACCCCCACCTCATGAACAGTGGCAATATCAGTTTGTTAGCTGAAAACTGCTTTTGCACAGTGACTACGGCATTTGGCACCACAGGTGCAAAAAACACATTCCGAACAGGATGTGAAAAATGACAGCGGTACTGTTCATGGGGAGGTTTAAAAAATGGCAATGTTGAAAATCTGGTG
The DNA here is from genome assembly GCA_016271365.2 of Neoceratodus forsteri. Lineage (NCBI taxonomy): Eukaryota > Metazoa > Chordata > Ceratodontiformes > Ceratodontidae > Neoceratodus > Neoceratodus forsteri. Next base: position 508,589,296 of record JADMNL010000023.1, on the reverse strand, counting down.
TGAAAATCTTAAAAATACTGGTGAAGTCATGAGCATGCATAGAAATTGTGCAACGCACACCCATAATGCAACTAGTTTGGGGATTTTTTTACAGCAGATTGTTAACACAGGCATTTTGGGACCTCCGATCATGAACAGTGTCAGTGTGATTTTCTTTATCTGTCATTTATTTTTTATTTTATTTTAGCTTTTGTTGACCAGGTAAATGCACTAGACAAATCCTGCCTTTTTTCAGGCACGACCCGGGGGAGGGGGATACAGATGAATGCCAACTGACCTTGAACCAGATTAAGCTGTTGGTGGTATTTTTAGTGAATGAGTGAATTTTAGTGAATTAGTCTTGAACAATGATTTCCCCACAGAGACCATGCATTTCTGGCTGAAAGTGTGAAAACACATTTTGGCCATGTGGTGGAAAATGACAGCTGTACTGTTCATAAGGAGGTGTGGAAAAATGCCACTGGTGAAAATCTGGACTAAAAATATTACAAATTCATGAGCTTACGAGGGTGCGAGGAAACTGCGTAACGCTCACCCGTAACACAGTCTTTTTATGGAGTTTTGTCACCAAATTTTCAACATAGCCATTTTAAGACTCTGCTCATGACCAGTGTCACTGTGATTTTCTTAATCTGTCCCAAACATTGTTTTCGCACACCGACTGTACCATTGTGCGCTACATGTGCAGAAACAAATTTTGGGCGAGATGTGAAAAATGGTAGCTGTACTGTTCATAAGGAAGTGCGGTAAATTGGCACTGTTGAAAATCTGGTGTGCAAATATTACAAATTTGCAAACTTGCCAGCGTGCATAGGAACTGCGCAACGTGCACTCCTAAAACAGTCATTTTTGGGAATTTTTCACCGAATTTTCAACCTAGCCATTTTAACACCTCTGCTCATGACCAGTGTCACTGTGATTTTCTTAATGTGTCCCATACATTTATTTCGCACACCGACTGCGCCATTGTGCGCTACATGGGCGGAAACACGTTATGGGTGAGATGTGAAAAATGACAGCTGTACTGCTCATAAGGAGGTGTGGCAAAATGGCAATGTTGAAAATCTGGAGGGAAAATATTGAAAATTTGCATACTTACGAGTGTGCGTAGGAACTCTGCAATGCGCTCCCCCCCATGCACATGCAGTATAGCCAATGGGGTGCCCAATGCCCCGTCGGCGCAATGGTGAAAGGCTCTGCACTGCAAATCTGGAGATCTGGGTTTGAATCCCGTAGCCCCACTTCCATACTGTGTGACCCAGAGCAAGTCACTTAACTTCCCTGTGCTCCCAGGTCACACCTGTAAAGAAGCTTTCAGCTTAGTGTATCTCTCCTGGTTAAACAATTGGAAAAAAAATACAATTACCATTTTATTTTAACTGTCAAAAACTATTCTTTGAAGACTGACTTCTAAATGTTGGAAACAGGGAAGTATGTTGACTTCTAAAGCTTGAATAAATTCCAGCTTTGGAGACATAGAAAGTTATAACTCCTTCCCCCATGAATTTATAGAAGACATTGGATTGAATTAGCAAAGAATAATAATAGTAAGAAGACAAACTAGCATTAACATGAAGGTGTCAGTATGGCTCATTTGGTAGCACATCTGTCACTTGGCTAGAAGATCATGGGTTCTAGTCCCACACAGGAATTGGGCTCATAGCATCAATGCTGTCACCCGAATGAAGTGCTGAGGGGTGCTGTACTTTTGGGGTGCATCATCCTTTAGATGAGATGTTAAACCGAGGTCCCATCTGTCCATCTCTGTTGCTGTCCAGGTGGAAGTAAAAGAACTGAAGGCAATACACAAGAGTAGGCAATTTTCCTAGGTGTCCTGCACATAATTTCCCTTCTCATAAAAGTGGTTCATGCTTTTGTCTAAGGCTTTGTGCGGGTGTTGATGCTGCTTGGTGTTGATGTGCAAAATGGCTGCCACTACACATTTAGAATCGTTTCACTACTAGTCTCTTATTGCTTGTAAAGCACTTTGGAATGCAATATGTAGGAAAAGAGACACATAAATGCTCATTCTTTTCCTTCGTCTTCATTTTTATAGTGCTTTTCATCAACTTGTATCCCAAAGCGCTTTACAAGCAATGAGTGACTTGTAGTGCAATGACTGTAGGCATGTAGTGGCAGCCATTTCACACTTGACCCATCACACAGCCTTGTTCAGTTGCATGAACCAGTTTTGTAGGAAGGGGAATGTGGGTTAGGACACTGGAGAAAGTCCACTATTATTTTGAAAAGATCCTCAGATTGTTTTACTTCTGCCTGGACACCACCCGAGATGGAAAGAAGGGACCTTGATTTAATGTCTCAACCCAAGGATGGCACACCGTGACAGTACAGCATCCCCCAGTACTGCACTTGAGTGCCAGCACTGAAGGCATGAGTCCATCACATTGAGGGACTAGAACCTATGACCTTCTGGCCCAGAGGCAGCTGTGCTACCAGCTGAGCCATACTGATAACCAAATAGACTAGACTGACTCACCGAGGTAAATGGACCACTCCTGGACTGGTAAGTAATGTTGTGCTATGGATAACAAAACAGCACTATACCTGACCTATAGATAACCTGGACTTTAGCATATTATCATCAGTTTACTTTTCATATGCACAAGACAAACCATGGCGCACACTTATCTACAATGCCAAATTTAAATCTCAGTTCAAGAGTGAAAGCAGAAAAGCAGAAATTGAAGTACCACTCAAAAGGCATGTACTCCACGCATTCTTGGTGCTGCTCTTCTTGTTAGCATTCTTGATGACTTACAGTATTTAGGAATCTTTGGTCCCATAGATTCCACTGGAATTTCAGTGTACCTTAATAAGCCTGCCTAGCTCCTTAACAAGCAGCTGCTGTCATTGCCTTGATGAACTTTTGGGCACAACCTTTTTGAGTCCATTTAAATGTTGATGGGGCCAAATATTTCTGAAATACATTTTGACTTGTCATCATAAACAATAAATGCATTACTCAAAATACAAATAAATATTAATATTGCTGTCAGAAAACAGATAATTATTTTAAAAAGCATTGAAAGTCTATGTTATGTTATATGTGCCAGAGAGTAATGACTTGAGCAATGTTAAAAATATGGTGCTGGGCGCACCCACACAGTAACTACCATATAGGACTAAACTAGATGGGAACTCCTGGGTACTGTTAAAACAATTCTAGGTGCTCAAACAGTACTATTCTAGTTTTTCTGCACAGATATCAGAGTCACACAGTATGCAAGTGGAGGTTGTGGGAATCAAATCCAGGTCTGCTGGATGTACTGAGCTCATTCGCAGCTCCTTACTCTAACCTCTATACAATAAAACCTCATGACAAAATAACCACAGTAGAAAATAATCTTCATGGCTCAAAACACATCACCTAACCACTGAGTGACAATCAACAGCTGGGTTACCCAATTACATTTCCAGGCTCCTAGTGTCCTCTTAACAAAACATGAAATTAGTAAACTGCTGTTTATCAAATCATGCTGCTCTCTCTCTCTCTCCCTCTCTCTCTTTGCTGCCTACAACCTCGGTAAGAGCAGGGAACTCTAGTGAGGTATTTTGATGGGGGGGGGTGCTGCGCTGTGTTACAACTCATAACAGATATGGAGGTGGGGACACAAGCTAGGAGGGGAAATCAACCTGGGAACAGAAGGACAGTGAAACCAAAGCCTAAACAAGTAAGAACAGAGGATAGTGAAAGCCATCTTTCATTTTCTTAAAAATAAACTTTTTTACTTGTCATTAGTTCAACATGTGCAGTTGTAGTTTAAAAATGAAGATGCTACTAATACAACAGAAACTACGATGTGGATCTACTTAAGTAATTTCTTCAGGTTTTCTGCAGTTTAAACATGATTCTGACATTTTCCTCATTTTATCTCATATTTCCCATTTAATAAGCTATTCCAAGTGAGAATAGAGGAGGCTATTGGACCATGAGTGGCTGCACTGTTTGGGGTGTGTCTAATGTTCTGGAAGTGTGCAATAAGAGTAGATCAAGAATTTGAAACAAACAAGGTTGGGAATAGTTAAGCATTAGCATACATTGCAGGTCTACTAAGCCAGGGGGCAGTTAAAACAACTAGTAACATGAATTAATTTTAGAGAAGGTAAACAATCATAACATGTGGGGTTTCAAATAGATATAAAATGATGCTAAAAAAGGTAGGCAGTTTACTTTTAATTCAGCATACACCTATGCCATATTGTGGCTTATGGCCACCATAAGGTGCCAACAGAAATTCAGAGAAACTAAAATTGGACAGTGCTACTATACATAATTTAGGTCCGAACTGTTAAATTCCCTGACACTGGGTTTTAGATTACTGGGCCAGTAAGACATTTTAAAGAGTCATTGTCAACCTGTTTTTCATCATATATTTCTAGCTGAAACCCTACGTTTTATGATCGTTTACCCTCTCTAAAATGTACTGATGTTGCTGTTTGTTTTGTCTGTCTCCTTGTTTAATAGAACTGAAATGCATGGCAATGTATATTTATAAACAACCTTGTTTTGTTTAAAATCCTGGTTCTGTTCTTACTGCATACACACCCAAGCAGTGCAGTAACTCATGTGAAAGAAGCGTCCTAAACTCCCACTGCATCATGAGGGTAAGACTGTTTTGTGGGTGTTCCCAATTCCAGGAAACACGTGTTTTGAGTTGCTCTGGGGATGTAAACAAGCCTGTTTTGCTGTGATAACACCAGCATGTCGGGAAGTCTGTTTTTCTTTTTTTTAAAGAAAATAAGACTCAGAATCAAACTACCAGCTACATCAGCAATCTTTACTGAATGTTGGCAGTCATAAAATATGTTTTTAAAACTAGGGACTCTTTAAGACCTAAGGGGGTTGACAGTATCCCTTTATGTTCAGACTTTATACTGTACTTACTGTGTCTGCAGTGGTCTGTACTATTGTAACTGCAGTGATGCTTGATCATTCTGTGTTGCATTTAATGCTGTGATCATGGGAATTGTACCAGTTTGTGATTCTATTCACAGATACAGTTGAAAAAGGGACTTTATGACCCAGTCCATGTTACCCCTTTAAACCAATCAAGGAGTCAATTCATCAATCAATCAAACAAATAAATATAGAGAACTGGCTAAATTTAATTTGGAGCTTGCTTCTTGATTGAATGCTGTAAAAACACTGCTAAAAGATGGGTGGAAACTATTTGCTTTAGATTTTATTTACCAGGTAGGAACACTGGGCACAACACTTGCCTATTTTCAGGCACAACCTCAGAGATCACAGCAGTGGAGGTTGACAAAACAATGCACAAAAATGCAGAGGGCCTATACCATTGCCTAGCTAATACAGTGAACAAAAACACAGCATCAAAAATGAAATATAATTGCCTAGAAGGGATCCATGACAGGAGTCCGACAAAAATTTTGTTGAACGCCCCATCAGCGACACTGGCAGGTCAACCACATTCTGCAGTCTGCTGCCGGTTCGCTATTCATATCTTTGTTTTCTGCTGTGCCCCCCATACCCTCCCCACTTAAGGATTTTCAACTCCAGTCGGAGCTGATTGGGGGGTGTGCAGGACCCCAAACAGACAACTCTGGGTTTCAATGGGTCTCCCAACATGGCTAGGTGCTGTAGTCGCTGTGGAGGACTTCGCTGGTGAAATGTCGCTGTGGGGGGTAACCGGCATTGAAGTAATACAGGGAACTAAACTGATGCATGAAATACAAAATGTGCTAAACACGATGCAAGGTACAAGAGATGAGTAAGAAGTACTGGGATAGGTTTAATACATTTGAAGTTGGTAATCAGCAATATACAAAAGAGAGTAATTCAGAGAATTTACCAATTGCCCTATGTAGCTTATGGACATGTACACACTGAGGTCTTGAATAGGATGGAACAGTATCCAGACTTGAAAGCATAGTCGGATCAGTACAGACAGACCACAGGTGTGATGGAGTTCCAGAGAGTAGGGGCACAGTTGGAGAAGGACAATTCCCCCAGTTTGTTCTCATTTTCGGGATAATGAAGGAACCAAGGACATTAGACCTTAGAGGAAAGGACACACTGTCAGGAATAAGGAGAGAGGCTAGGGACAGTGGTGTCTGCTTGATCAGAATATTATGAACAACACTTACCATAGTGCAGTTGCACAGGGCAGATGGTGGAAGCCAGCCAAGTTTGGAATAGAGGGTACAGTGGTGGGTATATCTGTTCATGGCCAGGGTAATCTACAGATATTGATGTAGCCACATCCTATCTCTGTATGACAGCTTTGGAAGCAAAGAAGTTGACAGACAGTCCATAGTTCAACTTGGTGAGCATAATGCCATGGGCAATGGCTATTTGGCCTTTAGAAGTGAGGGTCTTACATATCTTATAGTAGAACCCCAGCCTGATAGTCACTGTCTTATTGATATCTGCTGTATGTGTTGAGAAGTTCAGTGAGGTGTCTAGTATGACCCCTAAGTATTTGAAGGAAGAAACAGGGGTGAGACAGGATCCATTCTCACAAGTCACCATCAAGGAGGAGAGGCACTTTTTATTCTAAAAGCCAAGCTGAACAGCATGTCCTGGGGTTTTGTGAAATTCATGAGTAGCCTGTTACTCTGGAGCCATCCTTGAACTGACTGCAGATCAGAAGACAGCTGATGATTTAGAAGATCTGAGACATTGTGAGAGTTCATAAAAAGGACTAGATCATTAGCATACAAGATGGGGTTGCCATGTGAATGACTGGCATGGAAAGTGTTGATATGGAGGGAAAAAAGGAGGGGGCCCAGTATATATTCTTGAGGGACCCTAACTGAGGTAGAAGTGGGGTCAGACAGAGAGTTGCCAAATATTAACATGTTGGAACCTATTAACCAGATAACTTTTAAACCATAATAGGGCAGTGCAGGAAACACCCAGTGCACTAACCTTTTCAGAGAGGAGCTAATGGCTGACCAGATCAAAGGCTTTGGTAAGGTCAGTCAATAAACGCTGCACCCATAAGCTCACCCCTAGCCACAGCAGAGGCAATGCTGGTGGTGAGTGATAGAAGGGCAGTGGTGGTACTGTGGCATTTTTGGAAGCCGTGTTATGCAAGACACAGGAGACTATAGGTATTAAAGTACTCATTTAATTGAGAGGATACCAGTCTCTCAAGTATTTTACCGAGCTATTGCTGTTTCATAAAAAAGTAAAGATGTGATCTGATTTATTGTAGGTTTACTGAATTCCATTAAAAGCATTTGGTATTGTTGATGAATGTTGCACTATCAGAAAATATTTAATTTTAGCTTCTTCACTCATCAACTATTTATATTTTTGACCTGTCTCAAAATTATTAAGACTTATCATTGTTATTACTTCCTAATATACCTGTTCTGATAATTATTTTACCAAACCATAACAAAAAATTCAAATTGTCAGATGCTTTTTTGATAATGAACTTTGTTAAAACGTCTGTCATAAGAAGAATTTCATTGCTTTATTTTTATGCCAACTTGATATATTTTGAGTCACTTAATGGCAGAAGGCAAATTCTTTTGCATATACATCCATGTGTTTGATTTAGAATAGTTCTTATATAGATTTATTTTCATGGATATTTTGATACAATGACTTGGACAAGAACTTACAATAACCTGGTAATTTCTTTTGGTTCTGTATTGATATGGCCCCATTGTAATTATGTTTCTGATTTTCCACTCCTGCTACAGGCACTGATGGTTTACTTGACTGGGCACATGACAGAATTTAGCAATACTCAGCTCAACAACAACCATTCAGGCTAGATTTTAATAACATCTGCATGTGCACTGTGGTTGTACTGGCAACATTTAAAAAAATGCATTATTGGTAGAAATATGCCTTTATTTTTCACAAATGCAAATTTTCTAGTCTTTTCCACCAACATAAGGAGTGAGCTGATGTTTCTTGGTAGACATCTCTTCTTCTGGGCTACAGTGGTACGAGTTCATTTTAATTGCTGCAGCTTGATAGGCCTTCCCTAAATCTGTATATTATGATCTGTTAATCAAGAATCCTGTTTCAGTACAGGAGCCAGCAGCTTCCCTTTCACAGTTGAAAACATTCTGTCTAGTTTGGAGAACATAATATATGGAGTTTAGTAAGGTCATGTAAGGTGTATCATTTAACTAGATACTATGAATTAGCCTCAAAACATATGAAGCTGGCACAGCATACAATAAACAGTTTTCCCTATAGCCAGACAAAGTGGTGTCTGGCATGAAAGATCAGTACTTGTGTTGCTGGAAAAACAAATGAAAATTCACATTTGCACTTGACAGGGGTTGAACTATCTCTTTCTTTGAACAGTTTGAGGATTTCCACTACCGAGAAGAGTCCCCTCCCAGCAATACATTGTTTTCCTCAGCAGACAAGCTGGCACCCTGGAACTACCCACTTTCCTGGCAGAAATATGACTGCCTAGAATTTCTTCAGGCATCACTACAATTATTGCATAAGTTATTAATTCTGTTGTCATCCCTAGATATTATGGGGAGGGCATTGTTCAGTGCAAAATGTATTTTTAAATGGGATAGAGCAACCAAAGTGCACATGGAAATGTTTTGGAAAATATCACCCTAAGTCAAATCTTTTTCTATTCTACAAGTGGGCTGATAACAGTGAAAATATATTTTTCATATCTCATGTCTGCCAGCTTAGACCATATCTCACTTAATATAAGGAATCAAGAAGACCATCACAAGTGCATGCCATTAATACTTATAGATGACAGAATAATAGAATTTTGAGCATCAAAAGAAACCATTCTGCCCCTGCTGCTAGCCTGATTTTGATCCTGTCTTTAATAATCCAGTTGCTGGGACAGGAACGGGGAGCAGGTGGACAGCATGCAGTGGGAGTTAGCAGGAGGGTCTAATTACCCGGCAGGACCAGGAATGGAGGAAGTGGGGTTGACAGCAGGCAGTGGGAGCAAGCAAGAGGGTCTACTTACATGCCAGAACCACAAACAGAGGGAGTGAGGTGGACAGCATGCAGTAGGAGTGAGCAGAAGGATTTACTTGCTCTCGGTTGCCGGGATGGGGAACAGAGGGAGCAGGGAAGACAGCACACAGTGGAAGGGAGCAGGAGGGTTCACTTGCACTATGCTTGCTGCAGTGAGGAATGGAGGGAGTGCAGAGGACAGCACGCAGTTGGAGGGAGCAGGAGGGTTCACTTGCACTCTCATTGCCGGGACAGGGAACCGAGGGAGCAGGATGGACAGTGCACAGGTGGAGGGAGCAGGATGGTTTACTTACAGTGCTGGATGGGTTCCTGCATGGGGAATGGTGGGAGTCGGGTTGACAGCATGGAGTGGGAGGAAGTGGGAGGGTTTAGTAGCACTCCTGCTCCCTTAATGGACAATGGAGGGAGTGGGGTGAACAGGAATGTATCAGCAGGCAAGGCATGCCGTGCAATGATGGGGCGCTCCCTCATTGCAGTGACCAGTTGCTTTCAGGCATGCCCTGCAATTACGGGGCACTCTCTCATTGCAGCAGCCAATTTCTTTCAAGTCGGTGGCACGCTTGCCGAAGTAGAGTCAGCAGCAGCATGCCAACACATTGGACAAAGAGGGCCAAGTCCACAAATGCAGTGGTGGCATTGGCTGCCACAGTGCCACATCTCCACAACCTGCTTCTCTCCTAAGCTGCTACAACATGTTTCTTGCGCACGTGCGCAAGCAAACATAATGAGCAGAACAGCTTTATTTACAATGTGCGATACTTTCTAGGGGTTACATTGACACTCCAGCACAACTGAGTTTAGCTCCTTCAGATACCTAGCACTTTTAGTGACAATGTTTATGCACAGAATAAAGCCCACTAGTAGCTATAGTCTAGCCACCAAACTAGTTTCAACTGTTAGAGTTGTGGTCCAAGTTTACCCATTCCCCCTTACTGAAATTCTGAGTGGTGGTTTTATAATGGGGACTCATGCTTAGGTCAGAGCAACAGAGCTTACACCACCACACTCATCTCACTTATGTAACTCAAGGTTGATAAAACCTAAAGGGAGACAGTATAGTGCAGTGGTTTAAGGTTCTGAGCTGCAAATCAGGTGACATCCAGCAGGCCAGACCTGGGTTTGAATCCCACAGCTTCCACTTGCAAACTGTGTGACCCTGAGCAAGTCACTTAACTTCCCTGTGCTCCCAAGTCACTCCTGTAAAAAAGCTTTCAGCTTAGTGTGCTACTCCTGGTTAAAAAACAAATAAATAAACCCAGGCCTTTATAACCTAAATGTTGAGAATGGATGCTTTCTGTGAGCTGAACTCCTGTCCACAACTCACTGATGAGACCTGCAAAGTAATCTTATATATTTATTGAACATTTCAGAGAATACATTTGAACACAAATGCTTTTTTATAAATGTTCCACATCAATAACAGAGATTACAAAGCAACATAATAAATACAGTAAGGGAGTTCCAGTGGAATGTAGTCAAACAAGTACAAATAAATAGGCTGGATCAACTGTTTACAATATTATAGTAAGGCAGGTAGATAGAATCACTGTAGAACAGGCATAGTAATGGAACATGGCCCCAGAGCCAGAGCCTGACACAGTTCAAAAGTATACCTTGAGGGACTTTCGTTAGGAGGATTAGCAGTTACAGTTGCATTGAACTGTTAGGGTTGCTCGTAGTGCTCTCTTACAGGAAAACAGTGGAAAAGACACAGCTTTCCTCAGACGTTACATAAACTCTCAATTAGTGCTTTCAGACATTAACAACGTTTTTAATGATTTAAAACAGCTGTTCACAGCTTCCACTTTCTGTTGCTGGCTGCCACCATCTCATGAGCAGCAGTGAGATTCCTGAGCTCACTGTCTGCTAATATGTCTGTTTGACCTCTGCTATTGGTTGGCAGGACATATTAACATAGAGTGAGCTCAGGAAGCTCTCTGCTGCTCATGAGATGGTGGCTGCCAGCAATAGAAAGTGAAAGTTGAAAGCCACTGTTTAAATCACTAAAAAACAGCAATTAGAGGTAATTAAAAAAAATGTTACTGTCTAAAAGGCATTTTTGTAGTGCCTGGGTAAAGTTGTGCCTTTTCCATTGTTTCCCTTTAAACTGGTCAAACCTAGGTAGATTGAGCAAGGTATCAGGCAGCTCATTTAACAGCCAGCGGTCCTAACTGCACACAAATGCGTGGCCAGCTGGCAAAAAGGCCATTTATGGGCATTCCAAGCCATGCTTCTGGTGCTATAGGACTAGTGAAAGTGTGGAAGCAGTGAGTTAGGGATGGGGAGGGGGTAGGGCCAGTAGCACCTTCTTGACTAGCAGACATTTCTGGAACTTAATTCTGCTAGGTAGGGGTAACCGATTTGTTTGGGTTTAGAGGGTGCAGCTATCGGTGCACTTGTCAACCCCAAGCACAAAACAACAAGCCTTATTATAGATCACATTTATCCTGATAAGTATTGAGTTGGAAGCAGTTTTGTAGACACAAGGCCATAGTCATCTAGTGACAGTACTGAGCTTGCCACTGTGAGGCTTCTTGCATCAGCAGTGAGGTTGACCCAGTTACAGTACAAGGTTCTCAATCTTCTGCTTAGCATGGACACAAGGTGGTCAATGTGGGAAGCAAAAGATAAGGTATCCTCCAGGATCACTTTGAGGTATTTAAATGTTTCCACCTGTTCAAGTATATGTCCCAGGTCACTGCAGATGACGGGGGACTTTTTCTTCATTGTGTGCTTGTGAAGAGCATTGTTTTGTTTTTTTTTTTGGTAATTTAGAACCAGTTTTTTGGGAGAATCATTTTTCAAGGGCATCAGGGTTTTTGGACTAGATAACAGCATTGTCTGCTCAGAGAAGTACATTTTCAAACTGACAGGCATCAGAAAGGTAGTCTCTGAATAAGCCAAAAAAGTAGGGGGCCCAGAATGGAGCCCAGTGAACAGCAATGTGAGCCATTTATGAACCAACTAAGATTTTAGCCCAAGCCCCCAGTGCTTGAATTATTTAAAGCATTTTTCTGATCTTTGTTCTGGAGTCTTCGTAGGTAACTGATCTACTGTAAGTGTAACATACATAAAATATCACTTAACTTATGTCCGAGTCCCCAATCAGGCCCATGTTGTGCCAATAATTTACTTTTTATTTTTCTGCAGCTTAAGTGGCTCACTGGCTTGTGAAATGCAGCTCCAGGATACTGCTGGTGATGTCACACCAGGAGGAGGAGCCCAGAGCAGAGCACTTACTACTGCAGTGCTATAGCTACAAATTAATGCAGTTCCCTGTGTGGCCTGTTGCTCTGGCTTACACTTCATTGGTGGGTTCCTCCGTGGCCGAGGTATTGGTTGTCAGAGGTAAAACTATAATCCCTGCTACAGGGACTGTTTTGAGCTAAAAAGTGCTTTTCCCTAATCCCAGCAACTCTCAGCTCTTCCTGTGACAAAGCCTGTGGTCCTGGATAAGGGAGCACTGCCAGCCTGTAGTGTTGCTGCCGCTTGCTTCCACATTCATGTGACAAGGAATTAAACAAAAGTTAAAAAGCTTTTAAAAGGTTTTGTTTACCTGAGGATCTCTTTGTGTCTCCGTGATTAAATATGAGCCAGTTTCTTTAAGGTGGTTTCATAGTGCATGGTGTTAAGCAGGATGGGGCTGATTTCTTAAAGAGACTGAATCCCAGGTTGCCTACAATGCAAAAAGCTAACATCCCCCTCCCACACTGTCACCAGCTCCCTAGTTACTGGAAACCTTAAAACAGTTGTTTTCCTGCCAAGATATTGCTGTCATCTCTGAGACCTCCCTGCAGGCTTGGGTCTCAAGAGGATGCATTTCCTCAATCCATTGTTTATTGAATGATTCATTTGTTACCTTTAGGCTGATTGTTCCTTTCGTGGCTTTGACCGCTGTTTAGCTGGAATGGAATCGCTTCTTACGATAGGCCTACCTTTGTAATGTCTGTAGGGAACTGATAAGGGAAAATACTTTGATAAGTCTGAAATATTGCTAGCACTGGGTAACATGAAATATCTCTCCATATATGTTTTATCAGAGGATTAGGATTTAGATGTGGGCTTCAGTCCAGGATTTTGTAAAGCATTATGAATAGGGCTCTTTGGCACACAGCCAAGATGCAAACACAGTCCAAAATAAGATGCCTTATCTTAGGAATGCTTTATCATCTTTGGTTGCTGAAGCTGATAATTTGCCCATTTTTTAAGCAGTTATATAAACAAAATGAAACCCTTAAAGAGACAGTCTAGCACAGTACATTTTCAAATAAATTCTGATATTTAATGAAAGCTGAATAGACAGATGTATACACAGAGAGGCAAGAAACAGGTAATCAGGTGAGCTATGCATATGTTTAGAACAAATTCACCTTGAAATGTGGTGACCATGTTAAAGGGGAACAGTCAGCACCAAGGACCCCACACCCAAGTGAGGGGCAGGTTTCAGTTTACACTTTGTGTGCAAAAACATTGTATTTTACTTTATGTTTACTGGAGTATAATAGATTGTATCAGACTAATTGTGCTTATTTCCAGGCTGACATCTTCTGTAACTACAAATCCAGGAATCCCTTGCAGGTGGTATCAGAGCAGAGCTGCAGCAGTGGTAGTTACAATGGCCTGTACTGCAGGCTAGAGTTTTTATAAAGCTCCAATAAGATGTTTTCTGGTCCTGCTTTTCTCCTGGGTCTAAGTACGGTCCTCTGTGACTGCACTTAACTCTGGGAGGACAGCAGGACCAACAAGCATAAGATCAGATCTTATATAAACTCTGATATGCACTGCAGGCTATTGAATCTCCCACTGCTGCAGCCCTGCTCTGATGTCAGCTCAGGAGTTTCTGGGATTTTTAGTTACAAAAATGTCAGCACATAAGCAAACAAAATTAGTCTGTTACAATCTACCATTCTGCTGTAAACAGTAAGTAAAAAAAATGTTTTATCACGCGAAGTGTAAATTGGAATATGCCCCACACTTGAATGAGGAGTTCTGATAAGGGAAAATACTTTGATAAGTTTAAGTGTTGCCTGTTCACCTTTTATCTAGCCAAAGATGCACACAAGACAAGAAAAAGAAAGAAAGAAACAAGAAACAGAGATGTTGTTGGTGATATCTCTTATCAGACTTGCAAATATGTTTTAAAGAATAAGATTAGCTTTCAAGAGTTAGACTTTCTTCATTTGTCAGTGGACAAAGAGCTGAATTTCTTCCCAGGTAATGCATACAGTTCAGCTGTCAAATCAGACTGCAGTATAATAACTACATTTTGCAAACAGTTTGTGGCGGTTCCTATGGTGTACCCTAGTTTTGCTGGAGGCTGCACTTTTTCTGCCATAAAAGTTTTAATTTTAATTTCATTTTTTAAACGCAAACACAGTGCACTGAATGATTTGATAACAGCCTAGTAAACAATGGCATTGTGCTTAACAACAGAAACAGTCATAGCATAGGAAGCATGATGCCTTTAATGAGCCAGTCCTTTAAAAGTAATAACAGTGAGATCATTAAGCTAAACTAAACATAATTATACTGTTTATTGTCTCCTCTCAGTCACATGGGGAGTGCATTTGCTGTCATACAATAGCTTTAAAAGAAGTAAACACATTACAGCTGGTATTCTCCATATTTCAAAAACCCTGGAAGTTTGGTCAGAATCATAGGACTGGTTAATCTATTGCTGAGGTGTGAGGCAAAGAGGATATTCTGTATACTATGCTGAACACACCCCATGCTCTGTCATACCCAAGGTTCCGCAGGGTTCTGTGCCAGTAGTCATGTGGTTAGGAAGTGATACCTATAGGTCAAGAACCTATGAAGTAGATGGATCGGGGAAGTGGGATGTTTCTAAGAGGGCCTGTGAACCTTCTCCTTTGAGATAGCTCATACTTTAAAGAAAGACAACTTCTATTGGGAGAGGGTCCAGCAGGAGCCATGGTGGGTGCTGGGCCAAAGATGACCACATATTATACTCACAAGAAACAAAGAAACATAGAAACATAGAATTTGACAGCAGATAAGAACTGCTTGGCCCATCCAGTCTGCCCATTTCTCCCTAGCTACACAGTTACTGCAGATCATGCCCAATCTACAGATCTCTTTATCCTCCACCCTTCCTTTCCATTATGATTCCCTTGTCCTTATCCCATGCATTCGTGAACACCACCACTCTTCTTGCTGCCACCACACCTACTGAAAGGCTGTTCCAGGGATCCACCACTCTTTCTGTGAAAAAGTACTTCCTCACATCTCTCCTAAACCTACACACCTCCAGTTTCATAGCATGTCCTCTTGTTCTTGAGCACATATTCTTCTGAAAAATACTTCCCTCTTGTACCATATTTACACACATGAGGTATTTAAAGCTGTTTATCATATCCCCCCCATTCCAGGGAGTATATATTAAGTTACTTTAGTCTCTCCTCATAGAGTTTTTGATGCAGACCCTGTACCATTTTTGCCCTCCTCTGGACTGCCTCCACTCTGTTTATGCCCTTGTGGAGATGTGGTCTCCAGAATCAGACACAATACTGTAGGTGGGGTCTTACCAGCACTCTATACACAGGCAACACCACCTCCCTCTTTCTGCTGATGACATCCCTCCCTTGTGAAGTATTTAAAGGTCTTTATCATATCCCCCATATCTGTTCCAAGGGGTACATACTGAGTTCCTTTAGTCTCTCCTCATATGGTTTTGATGCAGACCCTGTATCATTTAAGTTGCCCTCCTCTGGACCGCCTGCACTCTGTCTATGTCCTTCTGGAGATGTGGCCTTCAGAACTGGACACAATACTCTAGGTGGGATCTTACCAGCAATCTATACATAGGCAACACCGCCTCCCTCTTTCTGCTGGTGATACCCCTTCCTATGTACTCCAGCATCCCACTGGCCCTCCCAACTACCTTATTGCTCTGTCTGGCCACCTTTAGGTTATCTAATATGATTACCCCCATGTCTCTTTCCTGCTTGGTAGTTTTCAATACCACTTGACCCATTTTGTACTACCCTTTTGAGCTGAAACCCAGCTGCCATACCCTTGACTACTCTTTATTTTCTCAGGTCTCTGCTCTTCCTTTCCACCCCCCCTCCCACCGGAGTGGCCACCCTATTACAGATTATAGTGTCATCCACAAAGAAGCAGACATTCCCTTACTGCTTCTCTGCAATGTCACATAAAGCTATTAAAGAGGACCTGTCCCTGCACTGATCTCTGAGGCACCCTGCTGGTCACTCTCCTTCCTCAGAGTGAACTCTGTTTATCACCACCCTCTGTTGCCTTTCCTCTAACCAATTTCTTATCCATTTTACCACCTTTGGATACATGCTTAAGTTACCCAGTTTGCTTACTAGTCTCCTGTGTGGAATGCTGTTGAATGCCTTACTGAAATACAGGTAGGTCATGTCCACTGCACCACTCTCATTTAAATCCTTTTTCACTCAGTCACAGAAATCTATCAGATTCATTTAACATGATGTCCCCCCTTTGAAACCATGCTGCCTTGGGTCTTGTAACCCACTGGATTCAAGATATTCCACAATCCTGTCCTTCAGCAGTGATTCCACTCAATTTTCCACCACCAGTGTCAGGCTGACTGGTCTATAATTTCCAACCTCCTCCATGCTATCACGTTTATGTAGTGGGACTACATCTGCCCTCCTTCAGCTCTCCAGAACCACTCTTGTTTCCAGTGAGCTGTTAAATACAACTTTGAGAGGTGCAGCCAGTATTTCCTTGAGCTCCCAAATATCCTTGGATGCATCCCATCTGGCCCATTTCTTTTTCCACCTCCAGATCAATCAGTGTCAGTGGCTCAGTAGGTAGCACACTTGCCTCTGAGACTGGGAAATCAGAGGACTGTCAGATGACTGTGGGTTCAATTCCCAATCCTGGCAGAGAGTTGTCAGAGGGCTGTGGGTTCAATTCCCATACCTGGCACTTGGGTTAATATACCAGTACTGACACTGTAGTGCAGCATGAGAGGGGTGCTGCACTTCCTAAGTGCCGTCTTTCGGATGAGATATTAAACTGATGTCCCAGCTTCTTGTTTTGGTGGTATTTCAGGTGAATGTAAAGATCCCTTGGCACTTATCAAAAAGAATAAGGGAATTTTTATTATGACTTCAAAAACAAATATTTACAAATAGTGTTGATGCACACAAATGGTAATACAAAAAACAAAACACATACATAAACACAAGTAAGTATTACTGTCATACATTGAGTAGAATGTTGAAATAAAACTACAAGAAAATGAACAGCAAATAACTGTAAAACTTAAAATATACCCCCAAACTAAAAGAGTTGGGGAATTGTTTTATTATAACTTGAAAGTAAATACAAACATATGGCATTATATCACACAAAATCATATATTAACACAGATGGAAAACCAGAATTAAGTATTGCATTCATACTCCCTTCATATAGTTTAATATTATAAGCACAAACAATAATACAAAAAGAAACCCCCAACAAACATCTCTAACCACCTCCCCCCATAATAAGTTACAGTAGTATGTCTATATACACATGGTTATATCTTAATCCCTGATCTCTCTCTATATTAGAGTTTATGGGGGCATTAGTAAGGGTCCCCACCATTCCTCTATTTTCCTATAAGGGTACAGTTTTATTTCTTTTTCCTTGATGGACTGTAATGTTGATCTGATTTGATATATAATTGTTCTTGTGAAAGTTCAATTTGGTGCAAGGTTAATTTGCATCTGGTATTCCATATCCAGAATTTTATACATGTCAACACTATTCTGACTGTACTTATATTCAGTTTCTTCCATGCAGGGGGTATAACCCCTAGGAACAAGACATCAGGAGGTATATTGTAAACCGGGGATTGACTCCACTGGCATTTCATCAATTGCCAGAAAATGGTTATATAAGGACATTCATAATGCAAATGCTTCATAATCTCTAAAATGTTCCAGGAACTATCTTTAGGACAATATATGTCTTTCTGTTCCTTATGCTTTAATTTTTTTTTAACGTTAAGCTTTCCATGAGCACACAGCCATACCGCATCCCACATGTGTTCTAGGGTTTGAGGGTCTAGCAGTATCTGACTAATCTGTGTGTGGTCTGTCACTGTTTTAGAAATAGAAGTATTTGTTTTGAAGGGAGTTATATAATTCTTTTTGACTTAGCAGAGTAATGGATGATTTTGTAATTTGCCATTGTTTTATTTTTTTAAAACAATACTGTAAATAGAGTGGTAATTGCTGTAGGGATTTCTGTTTGTGGCTCCTTGTGGTTCCCAAGTTGAAACAACAGGAAATATGGTATCATATATCCAGGGGGTCCAACATAAAGTTATGTTCTTAAGAATAGGTGTTAAATTAGTGTGTGTAAAGATACTATGGAAAAAAAACCTGTGGGGTTGATCATACTGATACCTCCTTTTGAGACTGGTAAGTAAGTAATGCTATGCTAGATAGGGTTTAGTCTGCTGCCCCAAATGCATGAGAAGAAGCAGCCTAAGAATTTAGTTTCTAATGTAATCGGTAAAGGGTATATATGACTGAGATGGAGAAACATAGGTAATAAAAAGGTCTTAACCAGGTAAACTCTTTTCTTTTTGCCCATATACCAAGAGTTCCAAGGTTTGACTCTAGTACATGCCTCTGTAAAATCAGCTCCCAATTAATAAGGGACAGGTCTCCAGGGCCAAAGAGCATACCTAATATCTTAATTAGTTGTATTGACAACTGTATTCCTATAATGTCTTCATCCTCTGAGCATTTGGGTCCTATCAGAATTCCTGTACTTTTCTGATAATTCATGGAAGAATCAGACATCTCTTCATAGTTCTGCATTATTATTTTGGCTGTATCAGCTGATGCTTTATCTGCTAAGATGAGTATCACATTGTCAGCATATGCTAATGTTCTGATCTCAGGATCTGAGCAGGAAACTGATAATCCAATGATTCTTTGGTTGTGATGTATGTATATCTGATCAGTTGGTCTGGAGAGAGGATGTATATTAAAGGACTCTTTGGACATCCTTGTCTCACCCCTCATTTTATAGGGCATGGGTTCCCTATCCATCCATTTATATAGGGGATACTGAAGTTTTAGGATAACAAGTCTGTATCCATTTAATGAGTGTATCTGATATGTCATAGGCTTTCGTTACTTCCCATATGTAATGTTGGTGCACAGAGTCAAAGGCTTTATATTGGTCCAGGCACATCATGTATCCAGTGATTTCTTCTTCATTCCCTTTATTTATTATTTCTCTAATCAAAAGTAAAATATCTGTCATTTTCCTGCCAGGTATAGAGCATATTTCAGAGGGGTGAATTATAAAAGGTAATCCTAGAGATAATCTATTGCTTAGAATTTTTGATAGTATCTTAAAATTACAGTTTAATAAGGTAATTGATCTCCAGGTCTGCAGTTTCTGTTTTTCTCCTTTTTTAAATATAAATATCAAAACGATGGGTTGAATTTCTAGGGGAATATTTTTAGATGATGAAATATGGTTAAAACTCTAGCTAACTCAGCAGCTAGTTCAGTACTGACATATTTATAAAATTCTGCCATAAATCCATCCTTACCAGGTGCGGTACCTGTATTTAGTTGTTGTACAGTGGAGATAACTTCCTGTTTTGAAATAGGCTAAGATAATGTTTGTTGTATATCTGTAGGTAACTGGGGGAGAGGGACTTGGTGTAGCCAAGAGACAATATTTTGGCTACATGCTTATTGTTGGCCCAGTGTTTGGTTTAAGCAGGTTTCTATTATTCTAAGAATGCCTGGATTGGTGATTTCTGGTATTCCTTGATCAGAAATTAAACAATATATACATCTGGCTTTCCTCCTATTGCAACAGTTTTCAAATGGGTTAATAGATGGGGCTTTGCCTTGGGTACCAAATTTTTGTTCTTGAATAAGTAAGTTCATTCTGCTGTGTTGATGGTCTGTCATTTTTTGTTTGATTTCTGCAATTTGACTGGAGTAATCAATTTGTGTTGTATTGTTCAGAGAGATTAATTTATACAGTTTATCCCTTAGTATGTTATATTGAAGTTTGTTATGTTTCCCTTGTAGTCATCCAGCTAGTTTTAAGAAATCAGAAAAATCATTTTCTCCTTCTAACCACCATAACACACATATAGAGTAATATAGAAATGCAACTGATTTTCTAGCTAAAATAATGTTCTATAAACCCCCCTGTATCAAAGGGTTCATGAGCAGTGTGTTGTTTAGTTTCCAATATCCTTTACATGATGCTGATTCTTTACAATTTGCAGTTTTAACCCCTAGAATGTCATGATCTGAAGTGGCCATAGGCCATGACTAAAATGACTCTATGGGTAGACATGGGGATAGCATAAAAAAATCTGTCCTGGAAGACAGCTTACCCTATGGTATGTAAGCATGGGCTTTGCTTGGTGTTGAGAAAAACTATCCACTAAACCTGTTTGAAGTAAATGTTTGTTAAGGCAGACCATATCACAAACTATTTTAGTCATTTTGCATCCTGTATCTGTTCTAAGTCTCCCTCAATTAAAATCTCCAGACCATATTGTTTGTTTGGACGTAAAGAGATAAGGTTGGATAAGTTTGAAAAGTTCTACCCTCTCATGCTTAGATTAGGGAGCATATATTTTAATTATTCTGAGATCATTCTCTAAATACATTATATCAAGCATCATGGCATGCCCTGGAAAAAATCTGCAAAATTTAGAATAACAATTTTCTCATTGTTGCTTCCGATACCCAAACCACAACACATATCATCTACCACAGACTATAAACTTCTACTCCAAAACCAGTCTTTGGTTGCTGTTTGAAATTCTGCATCTGAATGCAACCTAGTATCTTGAAACAGCACCAAATCAAAACAGTTTTCCTCAAAATAAAGAAAGGGTAGCACTCCTTTTCCTGTGCGGCTTGATGCTACTGGGATTAAGGGTGGCTACTGTAAGGTAGTGAAGTTCCATCTATGTGGCTGAAGTCAGGTCTTCTTGTTTGCCTTAGATCAGCTGCCTGCCCTTGAATGGGGCTGCTTCAGCTCCGCCATGGACGGCCGGCACCCAGACAGACAACGACCGAGACTAGGACGCCTGCCTGCAGCTCCTTGGAAGCTGTCTGCCCTTGAACGGGGCTGCTTCAGCTCCCCCACAGTTGGCCAGCACCCAGACAGCCACTGACCGAGATTAGAACACCTGCCTGCAGCTCCTTGGAAGCTGCCTGCCCTTGAACGGGGCTGCTTCAGCTCCCCCATGGTTGGCCGGCACCCAGACAGCCACCGACCGAGACTAGGACACCCGCCTGCAGCTCCTTGGAAGCTGCCTGCCCTTGAACAGGGCTGCTTCAACTCCCCCACGGTTGGCCGGCACCCAGACAGCAACCGATTGAGACTAGGACACCCGCCTGCAGCTCCTTGGAAGGTACGGCAACAGCACTTCCAGCAAACCCGCTCTGATTGACCAGGACTTTTCCCCTGCTTTGCCACCTGCTTTGTCACTTTTTACAAATAGCTTTTAGATAGAACTACACACATTTCAGTGTGTAATAGGAGGTTTCCATTAGCAGGTTATACAGACCTGCCACTAGAGGGATTCTCGTTCTTTTATTTAGAAAAAAAAAAAAAAAAGTCTACCCTCTGAAAGACACAGTTTCTTTACTTGCTGTATACCTTCCTTCCTTCCCACCCTCGAGATCCTCTCGAACCGGGTAAGATTTCCCCGAACCTCGAATCATACTTTAATCATGCACCTCCACCGTTCTCTACCCCCTATTCTATTTCTTCTTGCCTGTCTTCCTTCCCTACTGCACTCCCCAAAAGTCTGCTTTCCCTCCCTCTCCCACAGATTCCACATTCCTACATCCTTCCTCCACATAGGCATGCTGCACTCTGGTCACTGCCCCTTGCCCATGGTCCATCCTACCACCATGAAACTGTCCTACACACACACTGGTCCTAGCCCTCCACTCTGGTCCCCCCTGTCTATGCTTACCCTCACCCACTATCGCCAATGCTCGGCAACTTCCCGAGATGCCAGCAGGCAAAACCATTCCCTTAAAGAAACACACTGCAGCTCCTTGGCTCCTTGAGACTAGTACTCCTCCTTCTCCTAATGCTGTCAGGCAATGTGCACCCAAACCCTGACCCATTCTGCTCTAAAGCCACTAATCTGAGCAAGCCTTCGGGTGCCCTCTCATTCATATCAATCAACATCTGCAGCCTCCTTCCTAAAATGGATGCCCTACAGGCCTTCACCAGCCAATACTGCCCTGACATCCTGGCAGTTGTCGAAACCTGGCTCACGCCATCGGTACTGGATCATGCAATCAGCCTTCCTGGCTACAACGTCTTTAGGCTGGATTGTCTCTCCAAAAGAAGCAGGGGCTGTGCTCTCTACCTAAAAGACTCCATACAAGGGCACTACATCATTACCTCAATCCAACCCACAACTGCTCAGATACTGCCAGTGAGAATCCTCCTCAGTGCACAAAACAAAACCTCCACTGTTGCCACCATCCACATCCCTCCCAAAGAACAGAGAACTGGTCTAACAGCTGTTCTTGACTTTGTAAAGTCACTCCCACCAGACACTGAATCCATCCTCCTAGGCGACTTCAACATCAACTGGCCTACGGCTGATGCTGGTGCACACAGGGATACCATTGCTGCTGTGAACCTCACACAAATGGTTGACTCACCAACCAGAAAAAATTACAGGACCGGCACCAGCACACTCTTGGACTGGATCCCTACCAGTCACCCATCATGGATATCTAACACTAATGTCCTCCCTGACTCTCTCAGCGATCACTCCCTTGTTAGCTGCACCTGGTCAAATAAATTCATCAAACAACCACCAAGAACAATCATCAGCAGGGTTCTACCCAGTGGTCACCTTCCTCGACTCAAATCCCACCTTCTCCACCAAGACTGGTCCCCCATCTTCAATGCAACCAACGTAAACACTGCCCTTGACCACTTCATAAACATCCTCACTGTGGCCTGTGACATGTATGCTCCTATTAAGAAACACAAATTCAAATCACTGAGTAACCTTGGCTGTAGGTGACCTCCTCAGGATGCTAAAAACAAGAGAGACCACCTATGGGAGC
Organism: Neoceratodus forsteri; assembly: GCA_016271365.2. Classification (NCBI taxonomy): domain Eukaryota; kingdom Metazoa; phylum Chordata; order Ceratodontiformes; family Ceratodontidae; genus Neoceratodus; species Neoceratodus forsteri. The sequence continues at coordinate 508,566,223 of JADMNL010000023.1, read as the reverse complement.
TGGCCAGAAACTCTGGAAGGCAAAACGACATCCAAAACTACAAACGTGCCAGCAATGACTTCACCAAAACCATCCGGCAAATGAAGTCCGCCTACTATAAGCATGCCCTCACAAACTCCTGGGGCAATGGTCAGGAATTCTGGAAGAACATAAAGGAACTCACTGGGAATCCACCCAAGACCCCCCCATCAATACTCAACATCAACGGAACCACAACCCTCAACCCAAAAACCATTGCGGATACCTTTAACAAAGCCTTTACCGACCTCAGCGCTGTCCTACCTCAGGACTACTTCAAAGATGGTGTAGTCCCCCTGTCTGCAATGAATACTACTCCCACCAGCTCCCCCTGCTTCTACTTCAAAGCAGTCAAGGCTCACCAAGTATGCAAATATGTCACCATAGCCCTTGGCAAATCAAGATTCAGTAATGACTCCCTCGATCTCAAAATCCTGTCTCTCACACTTGATGAAGTGCTTAGTCCTCTGACCAGAATTTTCAACCTCACCCTCAGCCTTAGCCAGTTCCCGGACAGAGGAAATCTGCCACTGTCACCCCAGTCCATAAAAGTGGTGACAAAACTACCCACGATAACTACAGACCTATCTCCCTACTACCCCCACTCTCCAAGGCACTAGAACACATCGTTCTCAGACCAGCTCACAGAATACCTGGATATGTACAACATCCTGTGCAAGCAACAACACAGGTTCCACAAAGGTCACAGCACCTCCACAGCCCTACTTGAATTCACCGGCGCAATCCACAACGCACTTGATTCCGGTGAACTACTAAGCTCAATCTACATTGACTTAACTAAAGCCTTCGACACTGTCAATCACCGCCTCCTACTTGTCCAGCTTCAGAACACTGGGCTGTCAACGACACCATTGGCTGGTTTAAGAGCTACCTTGAAGCGGTCCCAAACAGTAAGAATCTCTGATACACTCTCGGACCCTAGACCGGTCCGCTCGGGAGTCCCCCAGGGCTCCATTCTGGGACCCCTCCTCCTCTTCAGCCTATTCTTAAACCCACTACCAGACAGCTGCCCAGTACAAATAATTCTCTACGCCGACGATGATGTGATCCTCACCTCGGACCCTGAACCAAACCAATTACAAAATAAACTTCAGCTGGCCTTCTCCTCCATCGAATCCTGGTTCCTAAATCATAAACTGCTTCTCAATCAGAAAAAATACAAGTCTATGGTCTTTTGCAGCCCCCACAACAAAAACAAACCACTCCACCTCTCCATTGCAACCGAACAAGGAGCCATCCTAAAGCAAACACAATCGTTCAGGTACCTTGGCATCATCCTTGATCCCCACCTCTCATACGCTGTCCATATTAGCAATGTGGCAAAGTCTACCAATGCGAGGTTAGGCATATTATTCTGGCACAGGAAACACCTAACCCCAGAAGCACTGTCAGTGGCCGTCCAAAGCTCCATTGTCAGCATCATAGACTATGGTCTTATCATATATGGGTCTGCAACTACCACTGCTCTCAAACGTATTGCGACCTCCCTGAATAAGGCCTGTCATCTCATCACTGGCTCACATCACCATACCCATACATGTGACCTTTATTCCCAATCTGGATGGCTTCAACTGGATAAACGCATAAAACACCAAACCTGCATCACGACCAAGAAAATCATAATAAGACTTGCCCCACCAGGTGTCTGTGCCCTTCTTAAGCCTAGACATAGGAATGTCACTACAAGGAGATCCAATTCCCATCTACTACATATCCCACGATGTTGCATGACCCAAGGACAAAGATCATTTGCCTATTGGGCATCCAACTGGCTCAACTCTCTTGGCAGTGACATAGTGACCACTCCAACACTCGGCCTTTTCAAGTCCAAGCTGCGCCTCTCACTGCTTATATCCTGCGATTGCCCATCTTAACATTTCCACTGTTCCAGCTGCACATGCCCCAGCACCCAGCACTTACAATCAGTCTTTGCACCCCTAACACCTTACCTGGCATATTCCCTCGACAAGGCCCCCTGGCTGCACTGTCTCCCACCCTCGTCCACCTCCCCCCATATCTCCACTCCTGCCCCTGCCCCCACCCACCTCCCGTACTCACCCTTACCTCCTGCACCTCCTACCCCCCTCGATCTCCTACCCTCACCGACCCTTCCCCTCCCATTGTCTTGCTCATAGCTCAAGTCTTTGTACTGGTTATTACATGTCTGTAAGTCAGTGACTATGTTTGTAACTAAAAATGATGACTGTTGCACACGCTGACGTGGAACCTTTGTAAAAGAGCCTCAGCTCAAAGGTATTGTAATCCTAGATTGAAATAAATAAATAAATAAAAAATCTAGTTCCCCCATTTCTTTTTTGGTTGTTTTTGTGGTGATTTCTCATTCTGAGCCACTTCTGCATCTGATGGTATTTCTTTTTGAGAAGATGCTCTGGAGGAGACTAAGGCAGAATCAAATTCTTCCTCCATTTCTATGTCTCCTCACTGTAATGCTGTGTAACTGTTCTGAAGAGGTAGTTCATCTGCAGTGGCTACTATGAGTGCAGAGGTTGTTTTTCTTCCTTTCTGTACCTCTTGAAATCACTCTGTCTCCATATCGGGGGCACCTGAGCAGGTGATCTAGTAGAAGCCTCCAGGCTTGTAGCTTTGTGAATAATGTCAGGTTCGCTAGGTTGGGAGGTTTGTTCTGTTGTGTTATCTGCCCTCCTGCTGTTCTCCTGACCAGGTGGAGGTTGGTCAGTAGTAGTGGCATGTGGTCTTGGGGGAGGAGGAGGAGGAGGAGGTTGGTGTTGTGCTCTAGCTGCTCTATTAATATAAAAGCCTTGTGCAGTGTAGTCAGTGCTAGTAGTGTTATGGGTTTCCCAGGGACATGTGGCGAATAAGTGACCCTAAGCATCACAAAAGTTCCATCTGGGAGTTGCCCTACAGTGGTATCCTGAGTGGCACAGCTCCCCACAAACTGAGCATTTAATCTTTTCACAATTAATCCTGATGTGTCTTATTGAACCATATTTGAAGTGTTTTGGTCTGTCCAGGATAAAAAAAGAATACCTTTATCTCTCCCCAAAAATAAACAGTTGGGGAGATGTTGAATACCTGATTCATTGTGCCACAGTTTGACTTGAAATTTCCACCCTCCTGTTCAGAAACCTTCTTGGTCAATTATAGGTTTTGGCATTTCCTGTATTTCACAGTGTTTCACTAGCCAGTAAGAAATGTCGGCAATATTTACTCCTTCATTGCGAAAGAGTATGGTAACAACTGATATTGTGGGTTTAGTAAGCAATATTGCTTGAAAGCTTTGCTATTCAGGATCTTGTTTTTGTTGGCTGTGGAGGGCCCAGAACCTGTTCAGGAGATTTTCAGTTGTAAAGCTAATGTCAAAGGTCTGTTCACTTGTAGTGTGGATAAAGGCATAGACTTCAGATGGGGAGAAGCCCATTTTATTTTTAATAATATCTTTGCCTACAAAAAATATGTCTGCAGGGTGGCCTGGCCCCATATATAACTTAATTGAACGGCATAACAACATTTAGCAGTTTCCACAGGTTTGCATAGTAAACTGGCATAGGTGGTCATTTGCTGTCTATTATCATTGTCAGCATCGCAGGAATTGTTTCTAATTTCCTCAGTAGCGGTTTCTAGAACAACAATGTCAGTGTTAGCACTTTTTTAATCATGCATTATTTCAGGAGGCCTTGTTTCAGTTTGAACAGAAATTTAATTTGCAGCCTCATAGAAAACATCATCAGAGATATCTTGATCATTGGTTTTCATCATACCTGTATTGTTGTGAGTGTTCTGTTGTTGGTCCCACTCTGTCACAGAAGCCGTCTGTTATTCTGACATGCTGGTCACTGCTGATTCTGCATTTGGATATTGCAGTCTCTATTCAAGGGACCCTGGCAGAGGGATGTCAGGGTCGGGGTGTCCAGATACCTTTGGACGTCAACATCCAGCCTGCCCCTTGGAGAGCAGAGGCCGGGTTCCATTCCGACGATGAGGCATTTTCTGTGGGTTGCGTAGGGTGTCCTGTGATGCCATCTGGGGAGTTAGGTGCGATGCCAAAATGAAATATCGTAGAGTGTGTAGACCTTTTCCCAGGATTATTAGGAGAAAAGCTTTGTAAACACTTTCATTTCTTTTCTTCTTCTAGCTGTTTTAGGTTGTTTTAAATTCTAGTTGAGCTGCTTCCATTTTTTTTTTTTTAGTTTATCCACTTTTGATTCTAGATTTATTTCCGTGGTCTCCATATTCTCTATCAGAACATCCATGACTATAGTATTGTCAGAAATAATTGTTGTATTAGTATTAGTATCCATATTGTCTGATTTCTCTAATCCTCCCATGGACCTTTCGAGTCTCGAACATCCTGCTACAGTGGTGATTCCAGCATCACTGAATCCTGCAGGACTCAGCACATTACCCTCATCAGATGAGAATGGGAAATTTCTCCTGGTGTCCTGGCCAAATTTCCTGCATTCACTGGAAATACCACCACCAGCTTTTTGCTTAGCTACTCCTAAACATCATTTACCTATTGTAACTGAGGGGGCAATAGAGTGCAGCCTTTGGGAAGCAGTCCCAGAAGTGCTAGGTAGGGGTCCTGGAAATGAAAAATCAACTCTAGTTCCCTACACAGTGTCCACATGGTTTCCCAGTACTGGTCCAGCACTGGACAAGAAAAAAGGATATGATAAAGTGAGGCTTTTGTGGAAGTGCACTTGCGGTGCTTGCTTGTTGGAGTAATCCCCCCCATATAGCCATTGTGGTACCCTGTATGCCCTGTACAAAATCTTGTACTGCAGGGTTATGGCTTGCAGCACTCAAATAGCAACATATATTTGTGTGCAAACTTTGTCCCAATGTTCTTCAGGAATAGGCATGTACAGTTCATGTGCCTATTTGGTCCTAGGACCAATCTGATCAGTGGATGGGGATTCCATTTTTGAAAGAGGTTCATAATGAGGTGTATCAGGGATCTGAAGGCAAAATGCCCATAAGTAGTCCCCATTCTGAAAACCTTAGCTAGTGCAATCTTCTGTTTCCAACAGTCAGTTGTCCTGCTGATTTTTAAAGATGTTCTTGCTTTTACTAACAATAATAATGATAATAATATTTTTATTTATATAGCACAATTCTTATTTCAAAGCACTGCACATATAAAACATATCATAATAATTTGAAACTTAACACATAATCAGCATTGATTTAAAAACATCCCCAATTATAAACAACATTCATTAAAAGCTTGTTGGAATAGGTGTGTTTTCAGGCAGGTTTTAAAGCTTTCCATGGTCCTGCACTCCTTAGTCTGATAAGGTAGAGAGTTCCACAAGGACGGTGCCACAAACATAAATGCCTGGGCACCAGATGTTTTTAAACTTACCCTGGGAACCTCTAAAAACCCCTCACCAGATGAGTGGAGAGGCTGACGGGGTCTGTAGGGAATCAGAAGCTCTTGCAGGTAACTTGATCCCAGTCCGTGCAGGGCTTTATAGGTCAACAGATTGATCTTAAAGGTGATCCGCCACTGTATAGGCAGCCAGTGCAAAACATGCAGCACGGGGGTAATATGACTAGAGTGCAATGTTCCAGTCAACAACTGAGCCGCAGCATTCTGCATCAGCTGCAAGCAGTGGATATCAACCCCTGGAAGCTCCAGGTAAAGGGAGTTACAGTAATCGAGGTGTGAGGTCACTAAGGCATGGATCAACATGGGCAAGTCATCAAACAGAACAAGGTGTCTGATTCTGGAGATGTTCCTAAGATGGTAAAAGGAAGACTTGATGACTGCCAACACCTGCACATGCAGTGTAAGCCTGTCGTCAAGAACCACTCCCAGATCACGCACCCATTCAGAGGCAGGCAGTTGTACACCATCCAACCAAAACCCAGATGGTAGACCCACCACTGGCATCTCTATCTGGTGCCCCGGATCCACTATCAACACCTCAGTCTTCCTGGAGTTCAATTTCAACCAGCTAGTCTTCATCCAGTCATGGATCTCAGCCAAACAGCTGTTAAACAACAAGACCGCACTATCCTGGTTGGATGCAAAAGACAGCTAGAGCAGGGTATCATCAGTGTAGCAATGAAACCTCAGCCCATATCGTCTTACAATGTCTCTGAGGGGCAGCAAGTACAATGCAAATAGCATGGGGGACAACACCGAGCCCTGAGGGACCCCGCACGGCAGAGAGAATAGTTCAGAGGAAAAAATACCAGACACCACCCTCTGAGACCTGCTGGCAAGGAAAGAATGGAACCATCTGAGAATGGGACCAGCCAGGCCACAGATAATCCTCAGGCATTTAAGTAACACCCCATGGTCCACAGTGTCGAATGCTGAAGAGAGATCCAGAAGTACCAAGATGGAACAGCATTTCTGGTCCCTTGCCATCAGGAGATCATTGAGCATCCGAACCAGAGCTGTCTCAGTGCTATGTCTCTTCCGGAAGCCTGACTGGAGAGGGTCAAAGATATCATGGATGGTAAGGTGGTTCTCCAGTTGCAGTGCCACCACTTTCTCAATCACCTTCCCAACAAAGATAAGGTTAGAGTTAGGTCTGTAGTTGGTACAGTTGTCCGGGTCCAGAGAAGCTTTCTTAAGAAGGGGTGTCATGACCGCCTCCTTCAGGGAGCTGGGGAATTCTCCCGAGTCAAAGGAGCACCAAACAATCTGTGCCAGGATTGGGCCAATAAACTCAATACACCCCAATAATAGGTGTGTAGAGCCTGGATCCAAACTACAGTACGTCGGCCTCAAATTCTGGACAATCTGTATGATATCCTCAGTCTCCGGCTGGTCAATAGAACTCCTGGTTGACCGAGAGAGTGTGACCAAATGCCGACTGCCATCAGCTCTCATGGAAGACCCTAAGTGGATTGCGGCCCTGATGTTGGCCACCTTATCCGCAAAGAATTGAGCAAACTCATCACACTTGATTTGTGAAAACGCTCCTCGAATCTGCAGATAAGATGGGTTGCACTACCTGTCTACGGTTCAAAAGAGCTGAGCTGGTCAGTTTTGAGCAGCAGCCATCTCACTGGACATAAATTCTGCCTTCTTATACGTGATTGCTGATTGATAGCAATGATAATGTCCTATCACTCTAAGGTGGTCGGCATCGAGGGACGATTTCTGCCAGCGACATTCTAACCTTCGTCAACTCATCTCATCTCCCTCAAAACTCCATCAAACCAGTGGAGTCAGGGGTGAAGAGAGAGCGGACGAACATGAACTGGGGCGAAGGACTCCAGAGCCTCAGTAATGGCCTTGTTATAGGCCAAAACTCTCTGGATCCTCACCTGCCTGTGGGACTCCCAATAGGTCCAATACCTCCTGAAGGCCTTCAGAGGTTAATCCCCTCAATGGGTGGTATTTGCCATTTCCTCAGGGGCAGGCCTATGGGGGTGGATGGAAATTGAATCTCACCATGTAGTGATCGGACCATACAGCTGGTTCCACCACCAAGTTGAAGGCTTCTGTCAGTAGCAGGAAGACCAGATCAAGAGAGTGACCTTGCTTATGAGTGGCAGAGGTAACTACCTGTGTGAACCCCAACATATACATTAAGTTGGAGGAAATCTTGACCAAAACTGCAAGAGTTCATCATCGACCCAGGCATTGAAGTCACCCAGGACCATCAGCATGGGCGACTCCAATGTCATGTCAATGCTGAAGTCTGCAATTCCCTGCAGGAACAATTTCTCACCCCTGGGTGGACAGTAGATGAGAATGATCCTGCAGCCCACATCTGCTACTGCTGTAAAATTAAATGATCTGGCCCCTTCCCCTGGTACAACAGCAAGGTCCAATTTCAATCTAAAACAAATAGCCACCCCCCCACCCCTGCGGTCTGATCTCAAGTGGTGTATCACCAAAAAATTGGCCAGGACAGCTGCCTCCAAAAATGGGGCCTGCTTTGTCATCAAGCTGGGTCTCAGTGATGCAAGCCAGGTCTGTCGACTCAACAAGATTAGCAATAATAACCACTCAGGTCAGATGGGGTTCTGGGGCCAGCTGAGTTATCTGAACAGACATGCTGGAGCCCTTGGGTATGGTAACTAGACATGGAGGACCACTTTACAGTGACCCTTTTGCCCCAGGGCATCTCCTGGACCGTACAACCATGATACATCCACCCCACTCCCCCCTATAGTCCTGGACCCCCTCCTCCTCCTCCTACTAATGATACCCAGTGCCTACAGTGGTAATAAACCACTGCAGGTAAAGGAGGGATTGAGAAGGGCTGGAGGCCCCGGAGTTCGGATAAGGAGTAGTACCTGACCGGGAGACCCTCAGCCCAACACATCCTCCAACTTGCAAAACCCGTACTTCTACTCCCTATACAGCTATTTTTCCTCCCCAAAACTTATAAACTAAAACAGTCCCAAATATAAATAAGCAACCCACAAAAAATAAAATATAGAACCAAATAGAATTAATAAAAATATAAAACTAAAACACAACCCCAAATTACACAACTAAAATAAATTAAAACCCCTATTCTCCTCAAACAAACCACCCCAATTAATAAATAACAGTTTTATTTATTTATTTAGTTTTTGTTGACCGGGTAAGTGCACTAGAAAAATCCTGCCTATTTTCAGGCACAACCTGGGGAAGGGGGATACCAATGAATGCCAACTGACCTTGAACCAGATTAAGCTGTTGGTGGTATTTTTAGTGAATGAGGGAAATTTGGCCAGGACACCAGGGAAATTCCCCTACTTCCTGCTTCCTGTGAGCAGGAGGACCCATTTTCTGGTGGGACCAAGATGGCGGAGGAGGAGACTGGAAGAGTGAGGTTGGTGGATGAAGAATCAGTGGAGCTGCTTGGAATGGATATTGCAACTGAAGTATCTGTCTCTGTAGACGTGCGGCTGGGAGCACCTGAGGGGTGGCCAGCTTATCGCCTGCGATACCATTTCTAATATAGAGTCGGGAGACATACTTGATTTACACCAAAAAAAACAGTGTTTAGAAGAGGAATTGGTTTGAATTAAACAGCAGATGGATGATTCGCTAGCACAGCGAGATGACGACCGTAAAAGAAAATGTTCAGCGGTTTCTCCACTATCGGACAACTCTTTGGGGCCTTTGAAGGTGCTGGCGACTGTAGAGCATGGTAATCCACTTCCAGACGAGGAAGACAGGCTCCCACAATGTGACTAGAGTGAGGGTGATGACGCCGGCTGGTTGCCAGAAAAAGCGCTTCTCTCAGCCGGATGGATGTCCCCTGCACAACGAGTCTGGCAGCCAGACCCGGGTTGTTTACCGGTAGGATCAACAAATCTGTTGCCTTTCTCTCCTATGATGGATTCAGGAGGGACGTTTGCTGTTTCAGGTACTGTTGCCTCTGGGGTTTTGGAAAAACAACAGGGGTTGGGGGTAACTTTGGATTCTTCACAATCTGATCAGAGGACTGTTTCACCAGGGGAACCGGAGGTGTCTGTTGCGGGCCGCCACCAACTTATGTAAGCCACTTCCATAAAACTATCAATTTGGCAAAACATAGAAATGCAGTATGGTTGCGATATGTGGGTCAGAAGGAGTCGACACCTGATCATTTTCATGTGGGGAAAATCTTGCTTAAACAGTCCATGGGTTTTCCCCTTCAGAGGTTTATGCCTTAATCCATGCACCAGGAGAAAGTACTTTTGATGTTATTTTTCTACTCCAGCTTTACTGGAGAAATTCTGGAGTAGATTTTCAAATTTAAAAACTAACCCTTTATGGGTAGATTTTCTGGTGATACCCTTGACTAAACAACGTTTTAGGGTAATTACTATTCTTTTCCACAATGAGGGGATTAATATAACTGATGTGGTATACAGGTTAGAAAAATGATATACTATTCAAGGAAATCCTTCCCCAATTTTGGATGATGAAGGTTTTTGCACTGGGGGTTGGAAGTTTAGGATTAAATTACACCAAATGGAGCAGGATGTTATTCATTTGCCTAATTGTTTTTTCCTAGGTCGGGATAAGGGGTTTCTGTTTTATCCTGGGCAGCCTAGGATGTGCTTTAAATGTGGATCCACAAGACACATTAGTACTACATGTGAGGTATTGAAATGTACGTATTGTGGGGAATTAGGCTATGTTAGTGCACATTGTTTTCAAGACCCCAAATGTAACCTTTGTGAGGAGGTAGATCATGTGTTTACTGATTGTCCTTGGGCAGCCAGGAACACAGAAAATACTGATTTTGGAGTTCAGGATTGTTATATTAAAGAGGCTATTACCCCCACTGTGTTTTCTGGGCCTCGACCTCCTGGTAAAAGACATATGCCGCAGATACCTGAATGTGGACCCCCCCCCCATTTTGGTTGTTGGAACAGAGGGTGTTTTAGCATAGTCTGTTGCACAGGAAAAGTTGGGGGGGACCATTATTTCATCGGATCCCTTACCTAGTTCTCAAGATTTTGTTGTGGTTCGTCCAAAGAGGGGGAAGGGTGTTAGGCCAAAGGGTTTGAAAAAAACATCTGAACCTTTGGAAGAGATGAATACTTATGAGATATTGTGAGATGTTTCTTCAGATCAGGAGACAGAACATACTGAAGTGGCCGGAAGTCTGCTCTTGGAAGGGGATTTATTGGATCCAGGTGGACTGCGGGTTGGTACCTCCAGGCCTAAAACTAGTGGTAGGATTACCTGGGCCTCTAGCAAAATAAAGTGAGGTGTCTTCTTTTTCACTTTTTTGACTTATGATTGATCTTCGTAATCAGTTTCACTTCGCATCTTTAAATGTAAATAGTATCCAGTCCGAATTTAAAAGACTGGCAACATATGGGCTTTTTACAATCTGATTTAGATTGTATATTTTTCAAGACGTCCATCTGCATTCTCCAGGTCTTTGGAGGCGGCCTCTGTGGGTTGGTTGTGGGGATAGCTACTGGTCACAGGGTCTGAACAGTGTTCAGGGTAGGGATTTTTTTTTTTCTCCGTTAAAAATAATTCGGCATTTAGAAATTTTGGAAGGGAGGGTTCTCATGTTAGATATTGTTTGGAAAAATGTACCTATGAGGTTAATAAACATACATGCACCCCAATTTAAATATGAAAGGGTAAGGCTTTTTTGCACCATACAACCTTTTTTGTTTACTAGTATGTCGGTTGTTTTTGAAGGGGATTTTAATTGCTCTTTCCCTCAGAATGGAAGTAATATATTTGGGAAAAAACAATATTGTGATGTCTCTTGTTTGTTGAAACTCATTTCTGAAGTAGGTTTCATTGATGTGTTTGGGTCTGGTAATATAGGAGCTTCCCACACGTATGCTTGTGGCCCTCGCACATCGCGGATTGATTATTTCTTTATTTCTGCCGATTTTAGCATTCATAAGGCCATAGTTAGTGATGTGGCAACTTCTGATCATCGTATGTTAGATTTGATAGTAGGAAATCTACCTGAACAAAGGTGGGGTCCAGGGTTCTGGAAGTTAAATATTTCCTTGTTAGATTTACCCATGGTACAGGTAGGGTTTCAATATATCATGAAAGCTAGGAAATCTGTGTTTTTCCTTAATGAGGATGAAAATCAGTGGTGGGAAGATTCGAAACATGATTTTTCGTTCTTATTTCCAGTCAGTGGGAAGGCTTAATGGTTCTTTTAAAAAACATACTTTGTGGCAACTTAGAGCACAGCTTCGGATTTTGGTGGCCCAATACTATGAAGAGGGTAAAGGTGATTTGGGTGCTATTAAGATTCTTAAAAATAAATTATCAGTTTTCCAAAAAGAACTGATGCAGGGGGTGATCAAACAGCAACGGTACTGAGTTTTTGGAAAAAATTCTGATACCGTTCCTTTTGACACCCTGGCTCAGGTTTGGGAACAGAGAATTATGGAGGCCTTGCAGCTCCCTAATGGTATGAAGGTCACAGACAACCCAGCTATATTGAATGAAATTGGGAGGTATTTTTCCAAAATTTTTTCAAGTACTGATTTGTCAAAGGCTGCAATATCAGACTGGTTGAAGGGATGTGACCTCCCTCATATTTCTGAGGAGTGTGGTCAAAATTTAGTTTCTCCTATCTCTGCTGCAGAACTTAAGCAAGTTATTTGGACCCTTTCTAAAGGAACGTCCCCAGGGTCTGATGGCCTATCACATGCCATTTATAAAGTAATATGGGAAGTACTAGGGGATGAACTGGTGGTAGTGTTAAATGATGCTCTTAGTACAGGAGTTTTACCACCCAGTATGTATGAAGGAGTTTTAGTTCTCTTATTCAAGGATAGAAATAAAGAAGATTTAAAAAATTGGAGACCAATCACTTTGTTAAATACCAATAGTAAAATCTTGATGAAGGTATTAGGAATAGGTTGGTGAATATGCTAAATGATATAATTCACCCCACACAGTTTAGTGGGGTACCCTCACGTGAGATACAGGATGCCCTGATGCTTGTTAGAGAAATTCTGCATAAAGGCACTACTCAGGAATTATTAGGACATTTAGTTAGTATAGATCAATGTAACACTTTTGATAGGGTTGAATATACCTATATGTGGGCAGTTTTTTCTAAATATGGGTTCCCAGATAAGTTTATTTTATGGCTGCAAATATGCTATAAACACATTTGTTTATTTCCTAGTTTGAATGGATGGATAGGAGGTAAGATTTTAGTCAATAGAGGGGTGAGGCAGGGTTGTCCTCTAAGTCCTCTCCTTTATTTGTTGTCTCTGGACCCATTATTATACAGATTGAATAAACAGGACGATATAATGGGTCTCTCCATGAGTAGTATAGATTTACAGATTAAAACTATTGCTTATGCAGATGATTTGTGTTTAATATTGGCAGACAAATCATCAACCTTTTTGGCTCAAGATGAGTAGAGAGTGTTTTCAGAAGTAACTGGTTCTGTAATCAACTACCAGAAATGTAGTATTTTATCGATTGGTTGTGAGGGTACAATATGGAGTTTAATATGGCATTTTCCAGTAGTGACCTCCTATATTCGAATTTTGGGTATTTGTTTTGGTAGTCCTAATCCCAGTTCTATAATTGGGAAGAGAAAATTCGTACTGCACAAAGTTTGGTAACAAAATGGAATTCTTGGCGTATGTCTAAACGTAAAAGGATATATATGATAAAGTCACATCTGTTACCATTGTTTCAATTTTTGTCGGCAGTATTTCCTATCCCAAAAATACTGGAAACTTCAGTGTACAGTGTGTTTTTCCAGTGTCTTTGGGGGAGTCGCCTAAACCCTATTAAAAGAGGGATTACCTATTTACCTATCACCCAGGGAGGCTTGGGAATGATTCATCCAATAATTTTTTTTCATGTTACCTTTCTTTTTCACAATATTGTCCCATTGGCTCATAATGAGGTTAGATCATGTTGCCCCTGGGTTATGGATGAGTTTGAATCCTTATTAATACAGTGGGCCTCTTCAGGCTCCCTTTCTAAACAGGTGAAAATTTTCTTTTTAGCTCATTGTTGGAAGGATGTGGTGGGTAAACTCAAACTCTGGGAATTGCCTTATTGCTATCTGACTACTGGCACTCGGAAAATGGTATATGACTGGCTGTTGCTGACCTGGTTCCATGAGGAACCCTGGTTTATGATACTTCCCTCAGCTAATATACAAATTATGACAAGTTTTCTTCGTTGTCCCCAAATTCCAACATTTATGTGGGATTTTTATATGGTTTTGCACCCACCAAAAACTGTGGGTAAAAGGGAACATGAAGCATAAGGGTGTAGTGGAACGAATGTGTCCTAGAATTGATACGTGTAGTGGGGTGGTTGAGACTATGCAGCAATTGTTTATAGATTGTCCCTATGTGGTTGGATTTTGGACCTCTTTTCATAAATATTGGGTCTCTGGGCCTTTTCAGAGGGAGGATCCGGATGCATGGGTTAGGAACATTTTATCAGCTGCATGGGTCCAGTTTGACTCTGGGACATGTTAAGTTTCAATTATGGCAAGCCCGCTGCGCATTAACTTTAAGACAGCAGGTATTGTCTAGTGCTTATGTGTTTTCGATGGTTCAGAAAGAGATTTTTAGATGGAGAGACTATGAGCACAATACAGTCTCCCCTGATCTTTATAAATTATGGTGGAGACATATGTCTTGGCTGGATACTGGGTGAACATGATACTTTCTTTGTATCTGATAGTTAATTATTTTCTTTCTATATTTTTTTTTTAAATAAGAATAGGATATTGGTCTTTTTTTTGTATATAATACTGTTTTCATTTCTGTTTCATAACAATTTATATAATTTTGTCCGATCTCCATTCTGTAGTTTTATGGGTGCATTTGTTTCAGTTAGTATTTTGAATTAGACAGCATTTCTGATGTATGACTGTACTACTTATTTATTTTGTTATGATTTGTAATTTTTTTTCTTCCTTTTTGAGAGGTACTACTGTTTTTGTATTACTTTGCTTTTGTTCCTTGGAAAAACATTTTTTCCCCTACTCTTTTAGTGGGGGGGGGGAGGTTCAGCTTTTCTGTTTTGGGATTTTATAAATGAAAGTTTGTATTGTATGCTTGATGACATGCTTACTTTTTGTTTATTTTAAGTTTGTCTTATGATTTTGTGTGCAGTAACACTATTGAGTATGTATTTTATTTCCTTTATTTTGTGGATAAAAATTTCCCCTACTTTTTTGTGGGGGGGGGTCCCTTTTGTCATGGGATTAGATTTGAGTTTCACTTCTGTATTAGACAAACCCTTTCGATATGTATGATTGTAATACTTATTTGCTTTTGTTATGATTTGTACTTTTTTTTGTGAGGCAACACTGTTTTGTATTGATTTGTTTTGTTATTCAAATAAAAATTTCCCCTACTCTTTTCGATAAGTGCCATGGGATCTTTAACATCCATCTGAACTACCACCAATCCAGGCAGATGGGACCTCGGTTTAACGTCTCATCTGAAAGACGGCACCTCAGAAGTGCAGCACCCCTCTCATGCTGCACTACAGTGTCAGTATTGGGATATTAACCCAAGTGCCAGATGTGGGTACTCAACACATAGCCCTTTTATCTCCTGGCCTCAGAGGTGAGTGTGCTACCTACTGAGCCACTGACACTGACAAAAAAGTTTTAAAAAGGTTTGTAGTGCAGCAAATACAGTCTCCAGTTGCAATCTTGAATTATTCCCCTCACAGTGCTCTCACCACTGCAAGGACAGCTTTCAGTCCTCTTCAGTCTCCTCTCACGGGGCCGAATTTTAGTATTCCCAGCATTAAAAGAAAAGTGATCAAAATATAATGTCTATGCTAGAATACTTAACATCCATCATATAAAAAGGGGAAAATTGTACATCACCAAATTCAGCAGAGGTCCAAGACAGAAGAACCTTTATTCAAGTACAGCCGATTCCAGACTCCACTCAACAAGCTTTTAAATCACCTTCGATCTTTGTATAGGGGTACCTCATTGCAGCCTCCCAAAAAACACTCTTCCATGGGTCAGGTTCCCCCAGACCAGTACCTCGGTGGCCCAAAATCGACCCACCCTTCAGTGAACCCCTTGTTCCACCTAAGGAAAACAAATCCACGCCACCACCCTCCAGTAATGACAAGTACTGTCCCTCTGTCTGGGTTGGGGACCTAACCTCCTTCAGAAATTACAAGGACTCTCCTCTGAAGAACTCACTGCTTGCACCCCTTCCACAGGCTTCTTCCCAGCTAGTCCTGTCCGAAAAAGATGTAGATGTTTCTCCTCTTGCTTAATCCGACTGGGCTCTCACCCCAGCAGAAACCACTCTAAGATGCAATGTTTCTTCATTCATTTCGCCTTCACGATAGTCCCAGCAATTAAGCTTGCACTGCCTGCATCACTATAGCCTCCACACAATCCTCTGGATACTGACTCGCTCCACTCCACATGCGACCTCTGCCTCTGCAAAACTGAGAGATATTTTCTTCTAAAAACGATGATATGTGAGGTAAAATAGCTCTCCTGCTTAGCTGTTATATTATTATATTGTTCATAATGGTATATTGATTCAGCTGTGCGGCATTTACTATATGGGGATCACCACAAACACTCCGGGAATGCTCAGGTTTTCTAACTATCTTACTGTAAATCCCTGACTAACTATTATAGCACTTTCCAACTAATTTTCTGTTAAAATAAATACTAAGAATGCTACATATATACTAAACAACAACTAAAACTGGAGAACCAACTCTGCACTAAATTTCAGGCACACCCAGTGTGGCAGCCAACAAGGAAGTTTAGTTTAGTGAGTATATGTGAAATAGAAGTTGTGTGGAAGTGCCAAAAGCAGCACTTTTGAAATATGTTAACTGGATTCAAAGGGACTTGGCTTGCGTAAGGAGTTTCAGTCCTTCACCACCCTCTGTGTGAAGAAGAACTTCCTGGCATTTGTTCTAAATCTAGAACCATTTAATTGGAGGAGATGAACTTGTTTCCTTAACATCTTGTTTAAATGTAAAACCCATTTCAATAAATAAGTAAGGGTTGTTTATAACATCCCAAACAAACAGGAGGTAACCTCTATGCCTTCTGGCCTCAAGAGACATTAAGTTAAGGGTTCCCAGCCTGTCACTATAATGCTGATTGTTTAAGCCCTTTATGCTTTCGGTGCATCATCTTTGAATTCTCTCGAGCTGTTTGATGTCCTCTTTTCTGTGCGGTGACCAAACCTGTTGGCAGTAATTAATATGAGGCCTGACATATGATCTGTAGAGTGGGAGGAGAACTTTTTTATCCCTAGATTTTGGGTTAGATATGAATTCCCAACATCAATAAGCCTGACACACTATAGCCCGACACCAAGTTCCCGACACACAAACTGCTGACAGGTACAAATCAACATAACTTATAATCCCGATATTTGCCTTGTCAGGTTGTGTCGGGCTAAGTCGGGATCTGCATCTCAGTAATAGTAAATTAGTACACAAACTCCCATGTTCCTCATTTGGTTCTGTTCCTAACAAAGTCGCATGATTAGCATACCTCATTTCAGCAACACCAGCAATTCAGGACAGCAAATAAGCAAACAGCAGCAAACACAAACTCCAACTTTGCCCATTTTGTTCTATTTGCATGGAAAGGATTTTCATATTTCATGCTAGCATCAAAGGATGAACACCGCAGCAGCAAACACAAACTCCTACTTTCCCTATTCAGTTTAGTTTGATAACAAAGTTACACTGAAAAGTATTTTCATACCTCAGCCATTGCAATGCACTGTATTTCAACAGAAAGCAAGCAAGGCCAGTGCTTAATGCTTTTACTTCATAGTAATACTAATTCATTGACAACACCTTGAAGTGCTTGCAATGACATCACTGTACGGAACTAGCTTGGACAAATAACAGTCTACTGTCAGTGACTTGAATGACCGCAATAACACCATTAGATGGTGCAGTGAACCATTCTCTTGGTTTTAAATCAGATTTATGTTTCCTCTTTTTTGTTGCTGTGCAGGTTCCCCCTAAGATACCCCAACCCCTACACCTAACAAATAGAAACTGCACCGATCATGGTGCTAGGAACAGAACCTACAAGCATGGTGCTAGAAACAGAAGGAGTTTGTGTTTGCTGCTGTGTGATTATTTACTGTTCTAAATTGCTGGTGTTGCTAAAATGAGATATACTAATCCTTTTCTGTGTGACTTTGTGAATGGAGAATGTGGTAGTTTTTGTGCTATTTACTCTGTGCTACAAAATAGTAGTGATGCAGCAGGGAGAAACTGTGTCAAAGGTTTTTTTTTTCCATTCATGATGAAATGATCACTAGGGATTTACCATTCAGTCCCATAGTCGGGATTTAGCATTTGGGGAAATTAATTGTCAGGCACTCACTTGCCAGGCAGCAAAAAGTCAGGATTGTAAATGGGTCGGGATTGCGGAGTCAGGCAAATTGTTGTAGGGATTATAATGATTGGGATTTAGTATGGATCCCTCAGATTTTGTTTTTTATCGTCCATATTATCCTATTAGCTTTGCTGATGGTCTCATTTGTCTGTTTTGAAAAATCCAGCTTATCAGTAATATATACCCCCAGGTCTTTATTGAGTATTGTTGTGGACAATTTGCTTTTGCCAAGGTAATAGCTATGTTTAGTATTATTTGGACCAAGATGCATGGCTTTGCATTTTGCCAGATTGAAGTGCATCCCCCACTTGTCTGCCCATGCACTGATCGTATTCAGATCTGCCTGAATACTTATAGACTGTTCTGCAGATTGACATGTCCCACCCATTTTTAGATCGTCGGCGTATTTATTTGACTCATTTATTAATCCCTCTGAGATGTCTACAACAAAGATACAAAAGATATATGGGCCCAGTACCGAACCCTGTGGCACACCACTGGTCACCTGACTCTCCCCCAATAGGCAGCCATTTAGAAGTACCATCTGGGTTCTATCTTCCAAACACTTCGAGATCCATGAAACATAGCTAGGGTCTATATTTCTTTGTACTAATTTTTTAGAGATGCCTTCATGAGGCACAGTGTCGAAGGCCTTACCAAAGTCTGTATATATAACAATGATGGGAATTTTTATATCTAGACTTTTGCTGACTTTCTCATAAAAATAGAGAATGCTTTTGAGGCATGATTTTCCCTTGGTGATTACATGCTAAAGATTATCTAAGTGTCATAGTTGTCTCTCTAATCTTATCTTTATTATTCTCTCCAGGATCTTTCCAACTAGTGAGCTCAAACTAATAGGCCTGTAATTTTCTACCTGTTGTTTGTCTCCTTTCTTGAAAAGGGGGTTATGTATGCAGACCTCCAGTCTTTAGGAACCTGTCCTGAATTCAGGATGGTCTCAAATAGAATTTTAAATGCAGATGTTAAGTGTTGGGCCATGAGTTTTATCATATTACCTGTAATGAGATCAGGTCTAGGTGAGCAGACTGCCATAATGTGATCTATTCTATTTTTAATTTCTTGAGTTGTAATGGTTATGTTTTCAGTGACTGCTGTGTCAGGCACAAGGTCTAGCTTTGACTTACAACTATATACACTAGTAAAATAGCCATTAAATAGTTCTGCCATTTCATTTACTTCCTGCACAACTTGGTCTTTATGAATTGATGGCCCTACCTTGCATACTGTCCTTTTCATGGAGTTTACGTCATTATAAAATGCTTTACTGTTGGCTTTAGTAGCTTGTTTTGCTAGTTTCCTCTTCTACTTTCTTAGATTTTCTAATTTCCTTTTTTCATTCCTTAAGTACACATTGATATTTGTTCCAGTTCAAGATTGTTGGGGACCTACAATATATTTTAAACTTTTTTTGTTTTCTTCTAATGAACTTGTTGATTTTATGATTTAGCCACCTGGGTTTAGACTTATGATTGCCATTTGTTTTTTTTATATTGGGGAATACAGGTATTATATTATTTATTTATTGAATTTTGTTGACCCGATAACCCCACTGGGCCTAGAAGTCCCTTTTTCAGGGGTGACCGGAAGGGGGGGATACAGATGGTAAGCAACTGAAATTGAACCAGATTAAGCTGTTGGTGGTATTTTTAGTGAATGGGAGAAATTTGGACAGGACACCGGGGAAATTCCCCTACTCTTTTTTGATAAGTACCATGGAATCTTTAACATCCATCTGAACTACCACCAATCCAGGCAGATGGGACCTCGGTTTAGCGTCTCATCCGAAATACGGCACTTCAGAAGTGCAGCACCCCTCTCATGCTGCACTACAGTGTCAATATTGGGATATTAACCCAAGTGTCAGATGAGGGAACAGAACCCACAGCCCTCTGATCTCCCAGCCTCAGAGTGTGCTACCTACTGATCCACTGACATATACATTAAAGATTTTTTTTTTATTCATTCCCATTTGGTTTCAGTGTCACAGTTTGAGATCAGGGAGTCCCAGTCAACTGTTGTTAGCATAGTGTGAATTTTATCTGTGTCTACTTTTTTATAATTATAAAAATGTGTTTTATTATGTTGTATTATATAAGATAGACTAAAATCAAACCATATTGAAAAATGATCACCGTTTCCCAGCTGTGGACCTTTAATACAGCTTATAATGTTTAGATCCAGGATTCCCAGTGCTATATGCAGGATACTGATTCCTTTGGTTGGTTCATTCATGTACTAATTTAGCTGAAGTTGCCTGCAGGATGTTAAGAAGATTTTACTTATGTATGAATTTGCAGTAAATGCCTGTCAATTGATGTCACCTAGGTTCATGTTCCCCGTGAATATAGTGTCACAAATTTCATGAGCCATTTCCATTTCCTTGATGATGCATTCAGTGACCTCTAGAGGTGAATCCAGAGGATGGTAATGCAGTCCTACAATAAATGTGTCTATTGTGCCTGGGAAAATGCACACCCAGATTGTTTTTGTGAAAGTATCCTTCTGTTTTTTGATTTTACTGTTTGTTATATCTATAGGTCTGTGATTATTATTTATGAACAATACCACCCCACCTCCGTTTTTGTTTTTTCTGTTAAGGTTGAAAATAGTATAGCTCAGTATATGTTTCTCCCATGTGCAATTATCACTCCACCAGGTTTCTGTCACCCCTATTATATCAGATTCTTCAATATTTACTATTGCCACCAGTTCGTTGAATTTCATTTTTAAAACTTCTGACATTGTACAAGCAACATTTGATTTTCTTGTTTTTAAATCTGTCGCCTGTACTTATGTTCTCAGCGCGTTAGGACTGGGATTTTGCTGATTGAGACTGACTGTTAGTTTCCCCAAAATTTGTTAGTTTAAAGACAATCTTTCAAGTGCAGCCTTGAAACTTTTCCCCAACAAGTTAGCATCATTCTTATTCAAGTGAAGCCTGTCTTTTGAATATAAACTGTCTTTCTTCCAAAATGTTTCCCAGTTGTCAACGAACATTATACTCTCATGCCTGCACCAGTTGTGTAGTCTAGCACTGATTCTAGATATGGTGTTGTTTGTCTCTATATGGGCACTAGGGACAGGGAGTATTCCTGATATTGCCACTCTACAGTTCCTTTCCCTCAATTGTTTGGCATGATTAAGTCTAGACTTATATCTTTCCCATGTGATTTTCCCACATCATTAGTTACAATGTGTAATTTAATAGCTGAATAATTATCTAGCTTTAGTCTGTCTGTGGCAATACATATATCAGCAATTTTTTCCCGAGGGAAATATGATACTGTGGTGTGCAGTTTATCATTTGTACACACTGTGCTATCTGTGTAGCAAATTATGGAGTCACCTATGATCAGTTTATTCATTGATCTTTCTCACCATTTGGTTTGGATTGGTCTGTGTACTCACCCATTTATCATGGATGGATGGGGAAGTCAGGAAGTGGGTGGGGAAACACTTTCACCTTAAGGAAATCTTGGAACTGCAGATATTTCCACAAATGTCTTTGGGGATGTCAAACTTAGATTGCAACTGTGCAAATGCAAAAAGGAGTCCTTCAATAGGGTGATATTGGTCCCTTCTACACTGATCCCCTTTTCCTTCCAGAATGTCCACTGGAAAGGTTTTCCCTCAGTTGTGAGCTGGGGGTCATCCCAGATGGGTAGAGATGTGTGAAATTAGAAAATTTTGTTCTGTGAAATACTTCGTGAAATTCATGTATTTTGTGAAATATTTCACGGGTGCAAAATATGAAATTCCACTTGCGAAATATGAAATTTCACCACGAAAAGTGTAATTTTGCCAGTGAAATGGTGAAATGTGAGTGATATTTGGTGAAATTGCACCATTTTGCACCCGGCAAAATATTCCACCGAATGGCAGAAATTCTCAGAATGTTTCATGTGGTGAAATTGCCAATTTCAAGGCAATTTCACTGGTAAAATTTAATTTTATAACATCTCTACAGATGGGTCTGTCTCAAAGGGTTTTAGAATTCCATCCCAAATGATTCTTATACTTGTCCCCACACTATCTGCTTATGTTTAGTGCAGGGAGACATTGGGGCCTTGTTGCCCACTCGGGAAATAGTAAGGATGCTGAGGTAGGGAACCCACCCTGTGTTTGTTCCATCAAAATTAAGCTGGGGGGGAGAAGATAAACTGGACTTGTAGCATGCTACTGCCTGCTGGAGTACAACAGAGTCGTGTATCTTTTGAAGATTCAGGAGTCTAAAGCTCCCTCCACTCCAGTGCACCTGGAGAGTGGGCAGTTTTATCTTTAGTACCTTCCCTGTCCATATAAAGCCAATACCTTAGGCTTGGGATTTAAACAAAGCAGACAAAATCTGTAGGGGCAAGTTGGACAAGATGTAATGCAATTTTGAGAGAGTGACCATTCAGAGGACATTGACCCATTCCCAGGTAGAGAGGAGAAGGGAATCCCACCATCTTACATCTGAGTGTATGGTATCGAACATGACTTGAGTGTTAGCTACAATGGTGGCTGCTATGATAGGCCTGAGGTGAATGCCCAGACAAGCCAATTCCTCTCACTCCCATTGGTAAGGGTACCCAGGGAAGACCTGCCATGTGCATTAATGTTTATAGAGAATTATTTGGGACTTGGTACCATTTAACTTGTAGCCTGACAAGCAGGAGTAATGCTGAACGATGCTCTGGAGGGTTTTCAGAGAAGATGGGATATCGTGTAGAAATAGGGTGAGTCACTGATGTCATCTGCAAAAAGAAGAAGTTTGCGGGGGTTTCCTGTATGGTTAGGCTGGGACAGAATGAACCCTAGATGCCTGGATCTTAAGGACAAGTTGATCAACTGCAAGTAAGAACAAAAAGGGTGATAGAGGACACCCTTGTCTCATGCCTTTCCCTAAGGGGAAGGGCAGGGAAACAACTGAATTGGTAAGTAATGCCACTGATGGGTTTGTATACACCAGATTTACCAGTTAAATACATTCTGGATTAAATATAGCTATGGTGAGGGCATCTCTGAGGTATACCCACTCCACATAGAAACATTGAAACACAGAATTTGATGGCAAATAAGGACTGCTTCGCCCATCCTTTCTTCCTATCACTCCCTACCTACAGTATTACCTCAGACCATGCCCGATCTACAGCTCTTTCTACCTCCCCCCTTCCTTTCCACTGTGATTCTTGTGCTTATTTCATGCATTCATGAATACCACCAATTTTTAACCCCCACCACCTCTGCTGGAAGGCTGTTACAGGAATCCACCACTCTTTCTGTGAAGTAGTACTTCCTCACTTCTTTCCTGAATTTAAACCCCATCTAGCTTCATAGCATGTCCCCTTCTTCTTGAGCACCTTTCTTCTGAAAAAATAGTTCTCTCCTGTGCAATATTTACTCACATGAGATATTTAAAGGTCTTTATCATATTCCCCCCATTCCATGGAGTATATATTAAGTTCCTTTAGGCTCTCCTCATAGGGCTTTTGATGCAGACCCTGTACCATTTTTGCCCTCCTCTGGACTGCCTCCACTCTGTCTAGGTTCTTGTGGAGTTGTGGTCTCCAGAATCAGACACAATACACTAGGTGGAGTTTTATCAGTGCTCTATACACAGACAATACCACCTACCCCTTTGTCCTAATGATACCCTTCCCTGTGCACCCCAGCATTCAACTAGCCCTCCCAGCTGCCTTGTTGCACTGCCTGGCCACCTTGTGGTCATGCAGTATGATTACCCCCAGGTCTCTTTCCTGCTTGGTGGTTGTCAGTACCACTCCTCCCATTTTGTACTCTGCCCCAGAGTTTCTGTGCCCTAAGTGCATTATTTTTTTACCCTTTCATATTGAAAATCAGCTGCCAGACCTTTGACAACTCCTCTAGTTTTCTCAGGTCTCTGCTTATCCTTCCCACCCCTGATGTGTCCACCCTATTGCAGATTTTGGTGTCATCCACAAAGAGGCAGACATTCCCTTCCAGCCCCCTCTGCAGTGTCACTTATAAAGACATTGGGCCAGATTTTCAAAGGGTGATGGAGGGCTTGCATTAAGCCCTGCATCAAATCGAATTTGTTGTGCAGCTGCGCTAAACACCTTTGCCACAACTGCACCCAGTATTTTATTTTTGGGGCAGTTGTGACAGTTATTTCACTTTACAAATGCTTGTGCTGAATATTTGGCATACGCTGTGTAAAAATGCCCCCCAAATGGCACAAACTAGATCAGAGGGAGCTGGTCTAACTTGCAGCACTTGGTACATAGGAGTGAAAATTCCAATTACCACTGGGAGAATGCTGCAAGCCCTGTGCACTGTTTGATTAGTGCATTCGGGGTCTATGGCATTTTCAGAGGGTTTTAAAATCCAGCCTATTGTTTAAAGTCAGAAATGAGGCTCACTCACCTCACAACTTGTTGTATTCCACAAGTTTTTTACTTAAATGTCAGAACTGTATTTTTGCAATGTTTCATGCTTAATGCACTTTATCAGGGAAATTCTGTGCTATCTACTGTATAATGATAATTTTATGTAGTCTTTAGTTAATTCCCAGTTCAATACAATTAACAACTCAAGGCCACATAAAACAATAGGAGAAAGGTACTTTTTTAAATTTCTATACTCATGCATACAAGGAGATGAAAATATAAAATAACAGTGACCCTTTTATTTGTATTTGCTAACTTGATGTAATATTATAGTGGCACGGTAGTGCCACTATAGTTAGGGTTGAGTACGCCATTTAAGGTTAAACTCTGAAATTTGGCATCTGAATACCTTTGCCACTGTATGACAGATTTGCCTGAAATTTGGTATGCATGGAGCAGTGCCATAGGTCTATGCATCTGCCAAGTTTTATAATGGTCGGATATACAGTTGCGGAGCTACATCGCACCGTAGAACACAGTAATTATGCATTTTTTCGCATTCTTTGCTCTCACCTACAGGTCACATGGTCTGTGTGACTGGTCTAAAACCTTCAGGGATCATGCAGCCAGGATTCTTGATGTGTCTTTTGAAGAGTTCATGAAAAAATATTAAACGGTTCAAAAGTTATTCAAAAAACAAGTTTCCCATTATAGTCAATTGGAAAAGTTAACAAAAAGTTTGACAGTGTCGCAAATGCAGTTTTTAGTGTCACAAATGACCCCTGTAGTGTCACAAATCCACCATCTTATTTTCAGTTGGTGGTCACAGAAATGCTTGGCATTTAAATTTGGGACCCTGTAGGGACACAAGTCTTTTTGTGTTCACCTAGTTGAGTCCTAAGGATGCTAGCCATATCTTTTTGAGGGTTAAACACCCCAGAAATATGTTTTTAAAATTTTTGGAAACAGTAGTGTTGCAAAGTAATGTCATACTTGTGACACTTTTGTAAGTTTTTTTGCAAAAGTGTCACAAATCACGATACTATGCCAAAAACAACAGGAAATCTTTGCCACCCTGCTGCAAAAGGACAGTTTGGTCATTTAGGCTGAAATTTGGAAGGGAGAAAGTCAAAGTGCCACAGATCTGCCTGTTGGTGGTTTAGTGAGAAAATATTGTAGGGCTGCAAAGTTACAGCACTCCAAAGTTGATGATTATTCCCATAGGCTAACATTATGGTATCCGCCACACTTCATGATACAAACTAGCCAGGAAAGTCATAAATAATATGAGATTTTAATTTTTTTTCTACATCATATAGTTCCTGAGATACAAGCAATTTAGTACTCCAAGTCTTGATTTTCTGCTCCAAGGGCCATTATTATGCATACATTCTTTGTATTCACTGTGCTTCTGATTGCACTTTTTGGGGCCAAAAAGTGGGTGCGCTTCCATTACTGTTACAGTTAGTGTTTCAACTTGTGTTTCCGTGACCATTTGCATTAGCATTAGCGTTTCCATTTCTGTCCTCTGTGCGATACCCTTTTCTTTCGCGTTTGTGCTTATGTTTGCATTACTGTTACTATTCGCATTTCCATGACTGGTTTTGTTTGTGTTTGTGTTTCCTTTTCCATCACTGTGTGCATTGCAATTTGTGTTTGTGTATGCACTTCCATTTGCATTTCTGTTTCTTTTGGTGTCATGGTTGCTGTTACCATAAGTGAATGCATTTCCAACTGCGTTACGGTGACCGTGTGCATAACAATTTGCATTTGCTTACGCACTTGTGTTTCCACTTCCATTACTGTTACTGTTCCCTTTGTCATCCTCCTTGCTGTTACCATAACCGTTTCTGTATCCAATTGCATTACCATTGTCGAAGGGCCCCACTCTTGCAGCACCACATTCCATTCACTATTTATACTGCACATTCTTAAAAGGAAGGGAAATTCATGGCAAAAAAATCCATTTAGTGCATCAGTTAGGGTTGTTCCATTGTTTAGAGCAAGGAAATTCAATGTTAAGTTGACACTTTGCACCACGCCACCCCGCCTCATCGCGGCATCAGGGTGTATTGGGTCATCAGTCCAAACCTCACCACATTCTCCTATACTGCACCACCTCAGCTTGTTTACACATGGAATGGGGTGAGAGTTAGGACCGATGACTCCTAATGCACACCCTGATGCCTGATGTTGGGGTAGGTGGCATGGGGCAAGGTGGCAACTCTAACATCGAATTTCCTTGCTTTTGTCACTGTGGAAGAACCCTAACTGATGCATTAAACAGAGTTTTTGCCATGAATAAATAAATAAATATATATATATATATATTTATAAAATAGGTAAGAAAAAGTAATCATCCAGTTGGTTGAAAGACACCAGATGACCATGCGATATATCAGAGCACACCTGCACTTTCACCCTCCAAATCAATTTTACCATTTTATAAGATAGATAATTATCCTTAGGGTGTGTGAGACGTGCCTTGACATGCATGCCTTGGGTGGTTGGACGACCAGCCTGAAGCTCGCATAACAACACACACCAAGGCATGTGATATCAGAGCTCGCGACCGCACACCCTAGAGTGGGTTATCTATTACATATATGTATTTTTTTTCCAAAAAACTTCATTAATGCTCTAGTTAGTGTTAAAGGGACAAAAGTTGTGAAATGTGGTGTTAGGGTTTCTAACCATAACACCCCACTCAACACTGCACACACCAACAGGTATTGGGGGTGTGCCTTGGGCTCGTTAGCCCTAATGCTCACCCCATTCAATGAGTAAATTAGCTAATATGGGTACAATATAGGGGAATGGGGTGAGCGTTAGGGCTGACAACCCCAAGGCACATCAGACACCTATTGGTGTGTGCAGAGTGGCAGTGGGGTGTTAGGGTTGAAACTCTAACACCACAGTTCCCCACTTTTGTCACTTTAACCCTAACCACAGCATTAATGAGGTTTTCTGCAATTTATTTCCTTACTTTTTGAGATAGTGTAATTGTAGCTGTATTTGCCTGTGGCAGTGCAGAGTGCAGGGCCCATCTATAGTTTCTGAGCTAGAGTAATCGTATACTTATTTGCCTGTGGGAGGGGCCTCCATGGATATGTATATGTATGTCACTGTGGAAGGGCCCAGTGCTTCCATTTATAGGACAACAGCAAACAAATAACCATCTTATTACCTCACCTCATATACCCGGTACAGCAAATTTTAAAATCCTCACCAAAACATAATTCTCTGCAACTGCAATGCCATGCCATGCCACAGGTGTGAAAACACACTTTGGCCAGGATTTGAAAAATGACAGCTGTGACATACATGAGGTGGGGAAGGCTATGTTGAAAATCTGGGGTCAAAATATTAAACATTTCCAAAGTTATGAGCATGGGTAACCAAATTGCCATTAATGGTCATAACTTTGCCATTTTTTTTATATTTTGACCCCAGAGTTTCAATATAGCCCTCTTATGACCCCACCTCATGGACAAGGTCAGGAAAAATTTTTAAATCCTGCCCAAAAGGCGATTTCATCAACCAACTGCAAAATCACCTTTCAGGCAGGAGTTGCATAATGGCAGTAATATTGTTCATGAGGTGGGGTCCCCAAAAGGCCATGTTGAAAATTTGGTATCAAAATGTCATGAAATGGCTGAGTTATGCATCAAAGTTTAAAACTCCATTGAAATATATTGAAACACATTTACCTTAGTTTCTCGTATTGCAGTCGCCGGTTCCAGCAGCAAGAAGTGTCTTCAATCAAAGAGTGGATCTCGAACCTGGGACCTGTTCAGGTGAGTAAGGGAGTGTGGCAGTGTACTGGGGATTTGGGTAGTGGGTGCTGACTGGAAGGTAGGGGTGGGGGGGCAGATTGGCAAATAATTTTTTTTCAGGTAAAAAAACATCAAGGGACAGTTTTCTTTATTTCAGGAAAGGACGAAGGGGGAGTGCCACTAGACACAAGGGACATAAGGTGATCAGAGGATGGAGGGACCACTGACACAGTAGTCATATTTTTTATATGAGGACAGTGATCAAGGGAGGGCAGAGAGACCACTGTACTACAAATCCTTTTTTTGTGTGAATGGGGATGAAGATTGGAGAACCAGGGAGGGGAAAGGGATCACTAGACTACCAGGGATTAAGCTATATTTACAATGGGACAGTGGTGGGACAACAGGGGAGGTGAGAGGGACCACTGAACTACCAGGGAATAGACAAACATCAGGGTCAGCAACTGGAAAATGGGGGAGGGACCACTGGACTACCAGGGAATATAAAAAAAAATTAAAAAACATGTGGGACAGCGATCAGAGAACAGGGAAGGGGGAGAGACTGCAAGATTATCATGGAATATATATTATGTTATTCAGGGAATGGAAATTGACAGGTTTTGGATGCAACTAGACACAAGGGACATATGATAGTTTGAACTGTCATGAACCTTTACTGTTCAAAGACTTTACAGTTTGAACAGTGAAGTTCGAACTGTAAAGAACTACAGACATTTATTTTCTGATCAATTGATCCTTAACAAAGCGATCGATGAGCGATATGAATCTTGCCCCAAAAACACACACTTCACCTAAAAAGTTTTAAATAATAATAGAATAATGTTGCTAAGCATGTGACTGAGACCTAAGTACAGGTCATTCCTAACCAAGTAGGATTTCTTTATAAATCAGATTTTAAAAGGAGAAAAAACAAGATGGCAGACGCACAAACAGTATTTCTTTGAGCACAACCAGTAAATCCTCAACAATTAACAGTTTGAACAGTTTTCATTTACCTGCTTGTCTAGCGGCTATCACAAAAACTGTTACAATTCAGAAATGGTGAGATATCTTCTGACCAAACTATCCAAAGGCACACCCTGGGTACAGACCCCATCATCCACAAAAATGTCAAGAAAAATGTCCTTTCCGTCTGGGCTGTAGATTATGGCAAAAATTCCCCTGTTAACCAATGGGAAAAAAAGTTGTGCTTGTTTTCCTTTTTTTACCACTCCATAGCTCAACAACTATACAAGATGCCATCATTAAACTTTCCACATCTTTAGACACTGGCAGAGTGACCACACATGCCAAATGTTGGGCTATTTCATCACAAAATGG
The DNA here is from genome assembly GCA_016271365.2 of Neoceratodus forsteri. Classification (NCBI taxonomy): domain Eukaryota; kingdom Metazoa; phylum Chordata; order Ceratodontiformes; family Ceratodontidae; genus Neoceratodus; species Neoceratodus forsteri. The sequence goes on along the minus strand of JADMNL010000023.1, from coordinate 508,536,916 downwards.
CAACATTATTATGGTACAAAATTTTGATTTTAATACAGAAGTGCTTGTACAACTCTAACTATAGGAGTGCCCCGCCTCTATAATATATATAGATATAGATATTTATTTCTATAATTGAGCACGATAGCTGATTGATAGATCATGGATGCAAATGTTCAAAATAATTTATATGTATATGTATTATAGGGGCGCGGTCAAGTCCCTAGAGTTAGGGTTATATGGGCAGTTGTATGTTACACCCTAATTTCTGCAATCTAATAATTTTGCAACCGTTCAATGGAATTACATGAAATTTTGACTGCACAGTCTCATGGGGAGTAGATCTCTAGATGTGCCAAGTTTCGTTCCAGTAGGATGGGTGGATTCTGAGTTCTGGATAGTGCAAAAAGTGAATTTCTTGCATTTTTCCCCCAGTTGGTTTAAATGAGTTTTTCTCTGAATTTGTCTACTGCCCAGACGGTTTAGAATTTTGGTCCAAAATTTTTAGGGTAGAAAGGGGCTGGCCCACAGATGTGCCTTTTGCTTGTTTGGTGAAAAAATATTAATCCATTCCAAAGTTTTTTCATTTTGATTTTTTTTAAAAACTGGCTCTGAGCATGCTCAGAAAGCACATCAAGATAGCTGCATGAAATGGATAAAGAATTCTTTTTCTTATAGGGCCAATCCTTTTTCATGAGGGCTGGGTAAATTCATTGTTTTGTTCACTGTCATCTTGTTATCTGTTTTTCCATAAAAATTCAAATTTGAAAACCCACAAAAATGACATTCCTGAGAGTGACCAACACATGTAGCTTGCTTATTGGAACCCCCTTAGCTGAATTCTGCATTTAACTGTTACAGAAAGTCCTTGAAATTTGTATTAATTATACATCTTTTTTGTGATTTGTGATGTGAAAATAGATTCTTGTTTGAAATCACGAGTCACAAAAAAAAATCCTTTTTCTTGAGGGGAATCAATGTATTTCAAAGGGGTTTTCAACTTTGGTGCATAACTTTGCCATTTTTTCATATCTTTACACCTAATTTTCAACATGGCCTTTTTGAGATCCCACCTCTTGAACAATGTTGGAGGACTTAGCAAATCTGGCCAGAAAGGTGATTTCACAGTTGCTTAGCAAAATCACCTGTCGGGCCAGATTTGAAAAATTTCACCACCCTTGTTCATCTGGTGGGGTCATAGGAAGGCTATGTTGAAATTTGGAGGTCAAAATATGTAAAAATGCCAGTTATGCCCATATATTGAAATGTTGCTATGCTCCCTCATAACTTTGGCAATCTTTTAAATATTTTGATTCTAAATTTTCAGCATAAATATCTTTTTACACCACCTCATGAACATGACAACTGTCATTTTTCAAGCCCTAGCCAAACTGTATTTTTGCAACTGTGGCATGCAGTGGCATTGTGGTGGTATGGAATTAAGTTTGGGCAGGGATTTCAAATTTTTCATTGCTGGATTCATGAGGTGGGGTAATAAGAAGACTATGCTGACAATTTAATCCCTGTTTTACTACAAATGCAAGCACAACATGTATGTATTCATCTTAGGAGAAACGGGAGGACCCTGCACTCCCAGAGACAAATGAAGATACAATTATGCTATCTCAAAAAGTAAGGAACTTTTTTGCCAACACTTTGTTAATGCACTAGTTAGGGTTGAAGCAACAAAAGTTGTGAAATGTGGTGTTAGCACCTCTAACTCTAACACCCCACCCCCACCCACCAGACAGCAACAGAGAAAAAAACAATAATGTTTCACCTTTCCTACATCTTTGCTAATCAGGCATGGAGTGTGCCTTGGGATTGTCAGCCCCAATGCTCTCTCCATTCTCATATACTCTACACATCACAGCTTCTTTCATGGTCAAATGGGGTGAACGTTAGGGCTGACAACCCCAAGGCACACCCCATGCCTGTTTAACGAAGAGGAAGGAGAGGTGAAACATTAATGTCACATTTTCCTTCATTTGTCACTTTAACCCTAACTAGTGGATTAACAAAGTTTTTGCAGAGCATTATAGAGGTGCAGTAGCACCACTATAGATAGGATTGAGTAGGCATTTTAATGTTACACCCCAATTTTTGCACTTTTAATATCTTAGCAACGGTTCAACAGATTTGCATGGAATTTTGCATGACAGTTTCATGGGGTAGATCCCTTGATGTGCTAAGTTTTGTTCTGGTTAGATGTGAGGACTCTGAGATGCAGATAATGTAAAAAAACATTAGAAAATTGTTGTATTCTGCTGGGGTTTTTTTGCCATCATGTAGCACCCAGAGTTTTGAATTTTGCTCAGAAATTTAGAGTACAATGGGCTTGACGCAGAAAGATTTCCTTTGCTGGTTTGGTATAACAAAATTAATCAATTTCAAAGTTATTAAATTAAAAGAAACTGGGTTCTGAGTATGCTCAGTAAGCACTTCAAAATAGCTGAAAAAGGGTTGTGACTTTGACGACTAGAGTCACTTCGTAGCTCACAAATAATAATGAGCTTATTTGCATACCTGTTTGTTTGTTTTTTTCAAATTGAGGGCATTAGAAAAATCAGAAGAAAACTACAAGCTATCCCTCTTTGGGAAGCTTGGTCTGTTCAAAATCATTGTTTCTGACAGACTGAAGATGTGAATTGTGGCCTACAAATCAGTATGTTAAACAATAGGGCTATAGAAGGAAAGTAGTCATTTTTTAACTTATGTTAAAATAGATATTTAAGTATAGATGTTGTGCTCATGTGAAATGATAACATTTCAGACAATCTAATGGCTTAGCAATATGCAAAGTGTATAAAAAATACTTTTGGTCATATAAAAAAACAGGAATGTATTATTGGCTGTTTCAGTTTGGAACTGGCTTGACTTTGGATAAGATAACTTTGACAGACTGCTATCCAAGGAGGCAATGTAGTGCAGTGGATAAAGCTCTGTGCTATGAATCTCATGGCACCTGCTGAATATGGTGAAAATGTGTTTCTTTTATAGTAACTCATGCATTTAGAGAAACTAATTATAGAAAAATACTCATGCATTTATAAAAACTAATTACATAAAAAGTACTATATCAAAAAGAAAGGAAATTCATTGCAAAGAACTTTATTAATGTACTATTTAGGGTTAAAGTGACAAAAGTAGGGAAATGTGGCATTAGGATTTCCAAACCTAGCACCCCCTCACTGTAGGCAGCAACAGGTGTGGAGTGTGCCTTGGCGTTGTCAGCTCTATTGCTCGCCCCATTCTTATATACTGTACCCATCTCAGCTTACTTACTCATGGACTGGGATGAGCATTAGGGTTGACAACCCCAAGGCACATCCCACACTTCTGCCACATTTCCCTACTTTTGTCACTTTAACTGTAACTAGTGCATTAACACAGTTATTTGTAATGAATTTCTTTACTTTTTGAGATTGTACTGAGGAAGTTCAGGGCCCACCTGAGTGAAACATCAGTCCATGGTGTCGGTCATACTGTGACAACACTGAGGTGTGTCAGCATTTTTTCCACTACTGTTTTTTGGGATGTTAAATGCACATTGGCTTAATAAAAGGTAAACATTTTTTAACCATTTTCTGTGTCAACATTCTCTGTAGTGGGTGCTTTACTCTGTTCCTTGTGTTTTACATTTGTTTGTACAGCACCACTACTCTTTCTTGGTGCTGCATTGCCCCATTTTCATTTTGTAACCCTAAATAGTGTATTACTGAAGTTCTTTGCAATCAATATGGTCTATGGACAGAATTTTCCTGATGAAGTGTATTGAGCATGAACTATTGGAAAAATATTATTACTACAGTAAAAAAAAAAACTTATGGAATATAAAATGTGGGTTAAGTAAGCCTCATTTCCAATTTTAGACACTGTTAGTTAAACGCTGTTGGAACAAGCTGCTCCCAGTTTTTCTTTAATCTTTTCAGAGTGGAGCCACACTGATAATACCTAAAGACATTAAAGATGACTGGTCCCAGCATTGATCCTGGTGGCACCCCCCTAGTAACCCTACTTTCCTCGGAGTGATCTCTGTTTACCATCATCCTTTGTCGCTTATCCCTTAACCACTTTCTTATCCAGTTTACCACCTTTGGACCCACTCCAAAGCTACCCAGCTTGCTTACTTGTCTCCTATATGGAATGATATCAAAGCCTCACTGAAGTCTAGATAGGCCATGCCCACCACTCCACTTTGATCTAAATCCTTTGTCACCCAGTCAAAAACATTTAACAAATTCATTTGACATGACCTCCCTTGTGAAACCATGCTGCCTTGGGTCTTGTAATTCAATGGATACAAGATATCCCACAATCCTTTCCTTCAGCAGTGATTCCATTAACTTTTCCACCACCCATGTCAGGCTGGCTAGCCAGTAATTGCCAGCCTCCTCCCTGCTACCACCTTTGTGTAGTGGGACTACATCTGCCTTCCTCCTCCTCCAGTCCTCTGGAACCACTCTTGTTTCCACTAAACTGTTAAACTGAACTGTTAGAGGTACAGCCAATATTCCCTTGTGCTCTCTCAGTATCCTTGGATGAACCCCATCTGACCCCATTGCTTTGTCCACCTTCAGATTAACAAATCCCTCCAGGACTCTCGCCTCCAGAAATGGAATAGTGTCTATCCCCTCCTTCCAAAGCTTTTGTTACTTTTTTGTGGCCCTTACCTTTCTGCTTCCTCTACGAACACTAAACAAAAGTATTTGTTCAGGATGTCTGCCTTTTCCTGGCCCCCCTCTGCACAGTCCCCCCCTTTCTTTTTTAACCTTACAGTCCAATCCCTCATCTTCCTGTTTTCATTTACATACCTAAAAAATGTCCCCTATCATTACCTCCTGGGCTACTCTCTCTTCAGTTTGGGCCTTTGCGCTCCTTACTGCTTTCCCTGCTTTCCTCTGTTTCTCCTGATATACCTCCCTATCCTCCTCCCTCTGTATCTCCTTATACCTTTTGAATGCTACCCTTTTAGCCTTTGCCCGTTCAGCCACATCTTTCAAGAATTATAGCTATCTCTTTTTCCTCTTGATTTTGCTCACTTGTTTCATGCAGAGGTTTGTTACCTTTACTATGATCCCTTTTGTCTTCATCCACTGTTGCTCCACCCCATCCAGGCCTTCCCCCCACCATGTCATGACTGAGGCATTGACCTATCTTTATAAAATCTTCCCTTCTCAAGTCCAGGACCCTCACCCTTGTGTGGTTCAATTCTGCAATGTCCTTATATCGAACCACACTTTACAGTGATCACTGGTCCCCAGCTGGCCTCCCACCTTGACATCTGCAACACTGTCCCTGTTAGGGAGCACCACATCCAGTATTGCCTCTGCATGAGTAGGTTCACTAGCTAGTTGCCAGAGGAATGCCCCCTACAGCCAGTCCAGGATGTTCCTGTTTCTAGCTGAAGCCACTACTGGAAGGTTCCAATCTACTGCTGGCAGATTGAAGTCCCCCACCAGCAGCCCTCACCCTTTTCTGCCTTCTTATCAATGGCTTCCACCAATACCATATCTAATTCCCAACCCCACCCCCATGATGGAGGACTGTAGGTCACTCCAGTGTGAATAGTCATTTGATCCCCATCTCCAGGGTGACCCACAGTACCTCTGCCTCCCCCCTGTATTCCTAATATCTTCATTACTTTTATGCTTTCCCTCACATAAAGCACCACACCCCCTCCTTTCCTTCCCACCCAGTCCTTCCAGAACAGCATATAACCTGGTATGGCTATGTCCCAGTAGTGGTTTTCAGTGCCCCATGACTTGGTGCACCATTAAAAGCTTTCCCAGCATCGAGAGACAGGGTGGCAGTGGGCTGTGAGTATGTGTGGGCTTCCCACAGTAGGTCCAGGATACAGCAAGTATTATCTCTGCTGAGTCATCCCAGGATGAAGCCCACCTAGTCCTCATGGATAAGCTCAACCATAATTTACTGTAGTTTCCCCTGCCAGGACATTTTTACAAAAATCTTGGGGCCCATGTTGATCAAAGAAATAGAATGATACTGTGAGCAAAGAATGTTGTCCACTCCCTTTTCTGGTATTAGTGTTATGAGGGCTTACATGATGGTGATGGGCATACAGTATCTCCCCTTTCCCAAGCCTCATTAAAGACTGCAGACTGTTTTGGAGTGAAAGTTCCTACGGCCATACTGAGTATTGCATTCTGGACTTCCTGAGGAGAAATTAGTTGGGTTAATTAGGTATTCCTGGAAGGGGGAATCTGCAGAAACAGAAACATAGAAACACAGACTTTGACGGCAGATAAGGACCGCTTGGCCACCTAGTCTTCCCATTTCCCTACCTAGAGGATAAGCTGCAGATCCTATTTAACCAACAGCCTATTTCTTCCTACTCTCCACAAAAATTGCCTTATGTCTGTCACATGCATTCTTGAATTATCCCACAGTTTTAGTTTTAAACCCCACAACCTCCTCAGAAAGGCTGTTCCATGCATCCACCACCCTCTCTGTGAAAAAATACTTCCTCACATTGCCCCTGAGCCATCCCCCCTTTATCTTCAAATTGTGTCCCCTGGTTCTTGGACATCTCTTTTTCTGAAAGTTGCTACCCTCTAGGACTTTGTTGATTCCACTGAGATACTTAAACATTTCTATCATGTCCCCCCCCTTTCCTCAAGGGTATACATATTAAGCTCCTTTAGTCTCTCCTCATATGACTTCTCTTGCAGACCCTGCACCATTTTAGTTGTCCTCCTCTGAACTGCTCCATCCTGTCTATGTCCTTGTGAGATGGGGTCTCCAGAACTGGATGGAGTACTCCAGATGGGGTCTCACCAACTGTCTGTACAGGGGGATAACAACTTTCTGTTTTCTGCTGGTGATGCCTCTCCCTATACATCCCAGTATCCCCCCAGCACTCCCTACCACCTTATGATGCCCTAGATGCTGAGAAGGTTAGAGCCTGATACAAGTAGTAAATTCTGCTTCCAAAGGGGACACCACTGAAAAATATAGGAAGTGATAGAAATTTTTTAATTCTTGGCTGATGAGTTCTGTGGAAGTTACTGCGGCACCTAGCCCAGTCTTAATAAGAGGTATCTTTTTATCCACTTCTCTGGTCTTAAGTCTTTGCACCAGCAGTTTATTGGGTTGCTTATCAGTTACCCAGTATTGTTGGTTCAACCAGAATAGTGTGTTTTCCAAGTTGTGGTGTAAGGATTTGTCCAATGCCACCTGTACCTCAGTAATGCATCGGCTGAGGGTTTGGCACCAACAGTGGTGAGTCTAGTATTCTTGTTCTTACTATTTGAGCTTTTTTCCCCATAAATGGGTAACCTGTCCCATTGCTAACACAGCTGAGAGGAGTGTGCAGTGACTTTCTACCTTATCACAGCTTTCATGGCCTCCCACTGGGTACCCACTGAGATATCAGTAGAATCATTGAGTGAGAAGTACTCTAAAACACTGGCATGCAGCTGTTCTTTAACCACTGGGTCCTGAAGCAAAGACATATTAAACCCTCATTTATTTTTCAGGTCCATTAACATCCCCCAGATGAGTATCAATATCACAGGAGCACAGGCTGAAATGAGGATGTTGCCTATACATACACTCAAGGTTTTAGGAACTAGTTCTTGAGAAACAAAGATGACGTCGATCTTGCTATGAGTCATGGGCTACTGAGCAGCAGATAAACTCTATTTCAGTGGGTTATAGGGCATGCCAGATGTCCAGAAGGCCTGCATTCTGGTATGTAAGGTTTACTTGCTCCTTTTTGGTAAGTAAGGTTAACTTGCTCAGCTACTATTGACTTGTACCGGTAACCAGGCACCAGGGAGGTTGACAGACCTGAGTTGATAGCACCCCCTATTATAATCACTGCTGGGTTAGCAGGGAGTTCTCTCAGCATCTGAGAGAAAAGATCAGTATCTGAGTTGTTTGGGGCATAAATGCTACCAATGACAATCTGTTCCCCCGATATGTGTTTTGAGAAGAATCATATGCCCCTCTGTATATTTCACTTTCCTATTAATTTGTATTTGCAGTCCCTTCCTACAGAGGACAGCCACCTCTCTCTGGTTAGAAGTATATGTGCTGTGGTACACATGTCCCACCCATGAGCAGCAGAGATGAGAGGCCTCTCCCTCCAGCAAATGTGTCTCCTGAACTAATGCAATATCACATTGCATATTTTTCATATGTAGCAGCATTTTCCTTCTTTTGAGAGGCTAATTTAAAACTTTGGCATTCCAAGACATTATTTTTAGAGAATCAATTTCAGACATTTTAGGGAAGTGGTAGTTCAGAACACTCTGCTGAAAAGTCAGTAAGCTCTGGCCTGCTGTCCCCCTAAGCCATCTCCCCACCACCCCAACACAGATCCCACCAGAGCTGCAATAGTCCCCACCAGACTGCAAAGCTGAAATACATATAACAATCTCCACAAAGCTCAAAAGGAGCCACTATTTGAAATTGATAAGTATCTTCCTAAAGGGGGATTTAACATTGTTAACAGAGAACTCTGGAACATGTACTAATATAAGCAAGCAAAAGATACTGTACTGTAGCAGTAGTAATTGTTATTCATACAAATCATGAACAGGGATAAAATAACTCCTTTGAGCAAAGCTAATTTCCAAAGAGTTCCCTTTCCATACATACAGGCCCAGATATTCAAAAGTTTTAAGCGCCTAGCAATAGGTTATGGATCGTAAGTCCTACATTGCGCCATTCTGTGATATTCAGCAGAGGCAGTTGCGCCACCTGAAAACAGGTTGAGCAACAGCGTATGCAAATGAATGCATGCTCATGAGGGGGAGGAACCATGTAGTAACTGCACAACCCGATATTCAGTCAGGGTGCAGAGTTAGGCAGGCGCACCCCCAACCTGTGCCTGCACAACCTTGAGCCCCAAAAGGATCGTTGAGGCCATTCACAGGTGAGCTGCTGGCATTGCAGGCGCAACAGCAGCCGCCACCCGCGGCTGGCCCCCAACGTCCTCTGTGCCCTCACCAGCTCGGATGCGCAGAATGTAGTAAGTCTTCACTCAATGATTTCCACGCCCGTAGCGGCAGAACATATCATCATGATACCTCATGCCCATCGCAGAGCAAGAGCCTCATTCCATTGTGTTTCTGGTGGTTCAGTGGACGGTCGCGCTCGATCGCAGGCATTATCCAGTGAGTTTCAAATATTTCTCGAAACGGTAGCCTTCGCCCACTCACAGCTCCCACCAGCCTGCTTCCGCAGCCGGGGCAGGCAGCAGGAGCCACCCACCCGTCATCCGCCGCCCCGCCGACTGATTGCACCGGTAGGCTGCACGCCCATTGGTGCAGAGCTAAAGCCAATGGGTGCAGCCCATATACATGACAGTCCAGATTTGTGAATGGGTTCATTCACAAATCGGATTGTCATATTGAAGGCACGCCCATTGGCTCTAGCTCTGCACCAATGGGCATGCAGCCCTACCGACAGTCAGACGGCGGTGGAGGGGTGGCAGGTGGTGGATGCCGCCGCCAGCTGCCGGGAGGAGTGGGGTGGTGGGGCCGGGTGGGTGGGGGGGACACTAGACACCAGGGAGATGTTTGGGGGTTGTCACTGGACATTCTGCCCGCGATCGTGATTACGGTCCATTGGACCACCAGGGAGATATTCAGGTTGGGGGGTCTTTATATCTGCCCGCGATCGGCACTGGGGGGTTGTTTTACGTCTCTGCCCGGATCGGGCATTGGGAGATGTTTGGGCAGGGGTGTTGTCATGATACGCTCTGCCTGTGGATCGGGCATTGGGAGATGTTTGGGTTGGGGGGTGTTATTATGATAATGCTCTGCCCGCGATCGAGCATTGGGAGATGTTTGGGCGGGGGTGTTGTTATGATATCGCTGCCCTCAATCGGGCATTGGGAGATGTTTGGGCGGGGGTGGTTGTCAGTATACATTCTGCCCGCGATCGGGCATTGGGAGATGTGTGGGTGGGGGGGTTGTTTTCACGTTGTGCCTGCGATCGGGCTGCAGGGTACGTCGGTCCCCGACGGCTGCTGCCTGGCAGGGCGGCCAGGCGCAAGTCCTCGGGGATCGGTGCACCTACATGCTAATGGCATGCAAATGGGGCCATAATCAGATGCAAATGGCCCCCTGCGCTCTTGCATGAATTATGGCCCCATTTGCATGTCACCTTGAATACTGGAAATTTAAGATGGCGCAATGGTACTTGCGCCACCGCAAGTTTATTGCTCAACTCTGACAACTTGCGGTGGTGCAAGTTCCACTGCGCCATGCACAGTGGCTGTGGCTGGGGGGTGATATTCAAAGGAGCTGCTCAATAGCGCAACTCCTTTGAATATCGCCCCGACCACACCCCTGCGCAACTATTTTGAGCAGCGCAAGGGCTTGTGCCTCAGAATGGCGCAGTTTGAATATCCGGGCCACAATGTTTTATAAAAATAGTTTAAGAAATTCTAATATAGCATTTAATTCAATAACACTTACAGACAGGGAGGGTCTTAAGCACAAACTCACACCCGGACCTCGTTCTGAGAGTTGCTGCCGCTGAAGCGTCTGAGAAGTAGTTGCTCAGCAGCAGCTGCAAAAAGCTTTTTATTTATCTAGAAAAGGTATGCCACCAGTTACCATACCTGTCTAAGTTCGAAGTTCTTTCCAGGCTGTCTTGTATGGCTCATTTTTTGTGGGTCCCTTGCTGCTGTCTCTTTCCTCTCTTCCAGGCCGGAGTGCCGGTGTGGGGGCAGCCTGCACTGAAGCGATTAAAGCAGAGAGCACCGCAGGGTGCAAGAGGTTGTATCAGAGCCACAATTACTGGATGAATTAAGACAATGTATAGATCTATAGGCTATAGAAGACTATAGAAGACAACAGAAGATCAGTCAAATTCATCTTAATTTGCCCCATCCAATGAAAGAGGATCTCGGGAGAAAATTATACAATACATATATACATACATATATATATATATATATATATATATATATATATATATTATATATATATATATATTTACATATATATATATATATATATATATATATATATATAGGCCTGCTATTAGTTAGATTCAATCTGATTTAGTTTATTATGGTAGAGTCCTAGTATTTTGTGTTCTGTGCTTTAGTGCTTTGGGTTTTTTTTTGTTTATATGAAATGAACTTATTTCGGAGTGTATCATAATACTTTCCCTGATATTTTGCTTTTTTACTATTTTAACTGTTTTATCACTTAGTAATTTGCTGGTACTTTTGCGAGCTTTTGTGTTTTTTATCACATGGTTGGATCTATATAGTGCATGTGCTGGTGTTTCCCCACAGATCCAAACTGGTTGTTTGTCTTACTAGATGGGTGTTGGCCACTCTGCACTGATTTTTTTACTTATCTTTTATTCACAGTTGCTTCTCTGATATGGTGCTTCCTGTGATTCTGAACCTCCTAAAAACCCTTGGAATAGAGACTGCAATATGTTTTAATGGCAGTTAGCTATTAACGGTTTAAGAACTTAAAGATAGAAGCTTGAAGAAGCAGGTTTTGATATAGAAACATCACGACAGGCGTGGAGAGCTGCTTTGCCATTCTGTTTGTGTTTTGAACAAAGCTGAAGATGAAGTAAGTTATCTATAACCCGTTGTAAATTTGGAAGTGTGACAGCCTGGAGCAGGTTAATATTTGGACCAGCATTTTAATGCATTTAGTGTATTTAGTATTTTAGTGATTTAATGATAATTTTTGTAGATTTTAGCGGATCTAGCAGGTTATGCTATGTGCTGTATTTGAATTGGTGAATTCTCATGGTATGTGTTTATTTCTTTATAAAGCTCCATTTGGGCTGCCTGCAACTTTTGTGATGACATCTATTATGGACAGCTGACTCTTTTGATTCCCCTATTACAGCTGCTCCTCGAGGAACATTACAGAAAACATTACAGAAAACTTTTTAAGAAATACCAACACAAATTTGGGGGTCAAATTTACACTACTCAAGAGCCTAAGAATTTCCATATTTTTTTTTTCTGAGATCTTAGGAGTTGGAGCAATAAATAAGATACGTATGCTGGCATGAGAAATTTATTTTACACAAATAACCTGAGGCCTGAACACATTCTGGTTTAGGAACTGAAACAAGTTGACTTGAATTCAAACTAGAAATCATAAGATCCTGGGGTCTCGGCAGATTGCTTTTGAAGGCTTTTTGAAGGCCTTTCCATCAGCCTTTTCATCTCTTTTTTATTGAATCATATGAACAGTTGGAGTTGTTTGAATTGTTAGAAACAGATCTTGAAATTTTGGAAACAAATTTCCCAACCTATATTGCCTATATATTGTTTCCTATTTTTATACTCTTAGTCCTGTTCCTTTTTTCTCTTTACTGTTACAAAATAATCTGCTGTTAGTAAATTGTTAGTGAATAGAGTTAACAATCTGTGTTTATCTGTGTATAATTGGTATATCCAATTGGGTTGGTGATTGAATAATTGAGTGCTTATGCGATTGAACAACTGAGTGTTTAAATGATTAGACGATCATATTAATTGCTTGTTCAAACTGATTGCCTAAACTGATTAGGACACCCAATTATAAAAACTTCCCTTATTAGTGGCTTGATTAAATAATTGACCAGTCTTTGTCCTAAAGGGTGAATATGGTTAATACAAAGAGTGGGATCTTACATAAGAATAAACAACAAGTTAAAACTAAGAAGAAAACAATGAATAGGAGGACTATAGGGAGAGAAAATCCTGAAACCAAACAGACCAAACAGAATAATGATCCACAATTTAAGAACCTGTCACAATGCTCAGTAATAATAGTTGATGAACCAAATAAGAATAGTAGAAGGAAACAGTCGAAGATAACTTCATTTTTTCAAGCTGAGAAAGTGGAAAAGGATATAAGGACAGTTAGGGAAGGAGCTGGGCAATTAATCTCCATTCTATTAAGGGATAGCCAATTAATTTATACTCATGAGGAACCAATGATGGAGGAATTTTCCCAGATATATAGGGCTAAATCCAGAGAAGGTATGGCTGATATAACTGAAAGTTTAACTTTGGCAGACAGTTATAATATTAGTAGCTGGTCAGAGAAATCAGTCAACAAAGATGTAACACCAGGAGATGGTATTGATTTGCCATCATATGACTCATTTTGTGATTCAAACCCTTATGAGACATTTAATCCAGTATGGTCTGGGGAAAATCCTAATTTGAGTACTCAGAGGGAAAATATGAATCTAGATGGTACTATTAAGGGGAAACATGATATAATAAAGACCGATATAATCAGTACAAGCTCAGGAATTCCTAGGATTTCTTGAAGTCCTAGAGTCAATAAAGAAAATGAAAGCAATTTATCCCATATTTTGAAAAATTTAGATCAGATCTGCAAGGATTGAGACACCTAATCCTGAGTGAGGAGGAAATAGATCCATTTGAGCAAACAAGGAGAACTTCAGAAATAGGATTTTCACTAGAATCCCTTATACAAGAACCAGATAAGACAGACAAGGTTCAAAAATGAAAATAGAAACAGAAACAGAAAGTAAACTATGACGAAGAATGTTTTGCAGATAAAGGCAAATTTATTTTAAGTTCCACTTTATCACCCCAACTACCCGAGATTATTAAAAATCAGTATTATGCAGATGTGGTAATTTTAGAAAATATGTGGGCTCTTAAACAAGAATTAAAAAATCTCAGGTGGGTTGTAGCTTATAATAAAACAATTTTGGATTCCTTTAATAGTAGGAAGGACATGCAACCAGAAATACCCCCAGGAAATGAATGCAGGAATTATGACCTGAAAGAAAATAAAGCAATCCAAGTAAATCTACTCCCTTCTTTCCAAAAAGGGTCAGACGTGATACCGGAGCTATGTTTAACAAAAAATAGTGATAGTAAAGAGGAAAAAAAAAGTAAAAAGTAAAAACAAAAATAAGGTGAAATCAAGTAAGGATACAGCACAACCGAGAAAATAGACTGGTACAAAAGAAGGGAAAATTGTAAATAAAAATTTCACAAAATCTCTGGCCCCACAGAAACCCCGAGAAGCTGATAGGATGATAGAAACTACCCCACCCACTCTAGTTAGAAGAACTTATGCAGAAGTGGTTACAAATATCAATGGGAAGAATAGGATAGAAAAAGAGATAGAAGACAGACAGTTTGATAAAAATAAAGTTACTCAGGCTTCTACGAGAGCTGGACATCAACCTAGAGGGGGGACCAAGGAGGATTATCAGAGACCCCAAATCCCATAGCCTGAGAAATTTGAGAAGGAAAATCCAAATAAGGAAACTTTTAACCCCTATATACAATTCAAAGGAAAATATAGAACCTATGAAAAATGAATTCTTAGTAAAAATTAATGAATTGCATAGATCCAATGAAGAATCATCTCCCAAGTTAGATAATTGGATAAGGAAACTATTTTCTCTCTCAGATTCACCCACAGAAATTTATATGATAAGACTCCAAAATTTGGAAGTCAGAGACTGTGTGCTCATTTACAACACCAACCTAGAAAGGGCTTGGAGGATTTGGGACCTTGGGAAAGAATTAGATACTAAAGGAATATACGTCTTGCCCCAGCAACAGGTCCCAATATTAAGTAGTAGATACAATGTAAATTAAGCTGATATTGAGCGACCTTTCAGAATGTAAATTTTGAAGGTAGAAAATGAGCATACTGCCACAAAACAGAAAGAATGGGAAAATAGAACATTGTCAATGTTTGGTTGGGAACTTTCAAAGGAATTTTCTATGGGGAAACTGAAACAGGAAATAGCTACCTTCCTTTCATGTGTGTTAGGAATGAGTAGTACTAAGAATGTTATTGGTTATATATATGGCCATAATTCTGTTTCTAGATTCCCTCAGATTGACATAACTTTCCAATCTAGCAAAACTGCAGATTTAGTGTTTGGAAAATCTCAAGCATTGGACCCTTATTTGATATATATAGGGAATGGAGAAATTTTAGATGAGAATAAGAATAATTATACAGACAAGGAAACAGAAGTTGAAGCCTATAATACTAGATCATCTTCAGGGTTACATGACTGACTACAGGTAGAAGGAGTTCAAACACACAGGTCAGAAATTCCAGAATTAAATATAATCACATGGAACATAGAAGGATTACTTGGGAAATTAGCGGATGAGGACTTCTGTATATTTATAAAAGAACAAGATATTATCTGTTTCCAAGAAACCTGGATAATGGATGAAAGACTATCACTTTTTCCAGGTTTCTCAAGTTATACATTACCAACAGTAAAACAGAAAAAGAATGCCAGAGCAAAGGCAGGACTAGCGATATTTGTTAAAACATCTCTAAATTTTAAGATTACTCCATTAAACTTGGAGATGAGTAACTGGCAAATCCTGCAACTGGAAAAAGATAAAACAAATATTATTTTAATTAACATTTAGCACTTTTAAATAAAACACTTAAAAAGAATATTGGAATCATTTCAGTAATTTGTTGGATTACTTGACTAATAAATATATTTCATCAATCATAATCATCTTGTCATTGTCATCATTGTCAGTGTCAGTGGCTGAGTAGGTAGCACACTCGCCTCTGAGGCCGGGAGATCAGAGGGTTATGGGTTCAGTTCCCACATCTGGCACTTGGGTTAATATCCCAGTACTGACACTGTAATGCAGCATGAGAGGGGTGCTGCATTTCTGAGGTGCCGTCTTCCGGACGAGATGTTAAACCGAGGTCCTATCTGCCTGGATTGGTGGTAGTTCAGGTGGATGTTAAAGATCCCATGGCACTTATCGAAAAGAGTAGGGGAATTTCCCCGGTGTCCTGGCCAAATTTCCCTCATTCACTAAAAATACCACCAACAGTTTAATCTGCTTCAAAGTCAGTTGCCATTCATCTGTATCCCCCTCCCCCGGGTCGTGCCTGAAAATAGGCAGGATTTGTCTAGTGCACTTACCTGGTCAACAAAAGCTAAATAAAATAAAATAAATAAATCTTGGATGATTTCAACACTAGAATTTTTGACCCAAAAGATATGGAGGATGATTTGACTACTGGAATTACCATTATAAATAGAAAATTAATCTGTGCCCATAACTCTAAAGATAATAGAAATAATACAAATGGGAAAAAACTGAATGGAATAATGAAAAAATAAAGGATATTGTCTTGTCAATGGTTGTATAGTAGGAGATAAGGAAGGACATTTTACTTATATGGGCCCATTAGGTTCGTCAGTTATAGATTTGGTCTGGGGGAATATAGAAGCATTAACCAGAATACACTCTCTTGAGGTGTTGTTGAGGCCCAATTCTTCCCACCTACCTGTTTTTACCAGATGGCATCTGGATGAATTGGAGCTGGGAAGTGAACCTGAACAACAATAAAACATAGAGATTGTTAACTCTAAAAGAATTAGATGGAACAACACCATGATAACACAAATCACTGAAATTTTAACATATGTATATATAGAGGGACTGAGGGAGGACATTCTACAGTCAAACAGAGATACTGACCCTATAAAAGCATGGGAAAAGATCTGCTTTTATATAAAACCATTTCTAATGAAATATTCAGTAAAAAGGCCAATAGTACATACATGGTTTAATAGTAAATGTAGAAAAGCAAAAGGGGATCTTAACACATTGATTCATAAGCATAAAGAAAACAGAGTATTAACAACTATTTCGATTCTGAGAAATAGGGAATAATTGGGTTTAATTTTAATTTTTGGTTATGTTATCTGGCAAATTTGGTTTTAATTTTAGGGGGTTTGCTTCCTGCATTGATTTGTGAGAGTAGGACTTTACTGTTTTTTTATGTTGAAGGAAGTAGATATGGGTTACTATCCCTCCCCTCCGTCATGCACTACTCATCCTCCACTCTTCGGGCCCTCTGCCCTTTTCTACCCCTCATTTATTGTTCTCCATCTATCAACATTGTAGGGCTTTGGGAATTGCCTGAAGGAGGAGGAGGGGATGGGGCGGGGAGCCTGAACAGTGGAGGATGGACGAGGGAGTGCTCAAATCAGGATTGTTAGGTCCAGAGGATGCCCTAGGGTGAAATGGAGGTCAGAACGTGGGTTTCCTTGTCTGATCCCCATACCCAAGGGTACCACCGCTAATAATTGCGAGCAGGTGGCTGGGGGATCCCCGGAATTCTGTCCAACTTGGGCAATTTTGTGCAATGCCAGATCCATTGTAAACAAGACTGCCATTGTGGCGGACTTGGTGGGAACAGCGGATCTGGCTTGCATCACCAAAACCTGGCTGGATGGAAATGCCGGCCCCGCTCTTGAGGTAGCCGTTCCGGCTGGGTATTTGGTGATATACCGCCCGAGATTGGATCGCAGGGGTGGGGGGGTCACGGTCTGCTTTAAGACAGAATTGGGTCTCACTAGTGTTCCAGTTGAGGAGACCAGATCTTTCGAATGTGTTGTAGTGGCAGGTGGGGGCTATAGACTGGCTGTCGTCTACCATCAACCCAGGGACGAGAAGCCATTCCTTAAGAAAGTGGCGGACTTCGTCATTGACCTGTTATTGGAGTCTCCCAGGTTGATGGTGCTGGGCGACTTCAATGCTTGGATCGACGATGAACTCTCACAATTTGGACAGCACTTCTTCCAATTGATGAATTCATTGGGCCTCTCACAGGTTGTTACCTCTGCCACTCATAAATGCGGCCATTCCCTTGATCTGGTTTTCCTCCTGGAGATGGAAGCCTCCGGTGTGGGGATGGAACCTGTCAGATCATCTGATCATCACACTGTGAGATTCAATTTTAGCACCCCCTTGCATAGACCTACCCCTGTGGAGATGGTCAAGTATCACCCTTTACAGGATGTGACTCCCGATGGTCTAACTGCGGTACTTGACCTATCAGAATTTCTGGTGATGAGCTCGGATCCAGAGGCCTTGGTTCTGGCCTATAATAAGGCCATTACCAATGCCCTGGATTCTATTGCTCCCATCCATGTGTGTCCTCTCTCCCTTCAACCGCGGTTCCCATGGTTCGATGGGGACTTGAGGGAGATGTGTCTACTTGGACGCAGGTTAGAGAGGTGTTGGCAGAAACCCAGCTTAGATGCCAACCACCTTAGACTGCTAGAGCATTATCAACTCTACCAGTCAGCAATTGCCTGTAAGAATGCAGTATTCCTGTCCGGGGAAATTTCTGCTGCTCAGAACCAACCAGCACAGCTCTTTTGAACCCTACACAGATTGTGTAACCCAGCCTGTCTGCAGGTTCGTAGAGCTTTTTCGCAATCTCAGTATGAGGAGCTCACTCGGTTCTTTGCAGATAAGGTGGAAGACATCAGGGTGGAGACCTGCACGACACTCTCTATGGGAACGGCCGTGGACCAGGCCCCAGTCGCATTCCCTCTTTTTTCCTGGAGTTTCTTCAAAAAGCCGGAAAATTGAAGATGTTATGAGGATTGTCCGGGGTATGAGCACTACGTGCTGTAGTTTAGATCTGGGCCCCACTGCCTTGGTTATGGGCTGTGGGGAGATTATCAACCTGGTTCTGGTGAGGATAGTCTGGTGCTCCTTAGACTCTGGTGAATATCCTTGCTCCCTGAAGGAGGCAGTGGTGACACCAGTGTTGAAGAAGGCTTCTTTGGACCCCAACTTCCTCGGTAACTACCGGCCTATCTCAAACCTTCCCTTTGTTGGGAAGGTAATTGAGAAAGTAGTGGCTACTCAGTTAGACAACCACTTGACCATCCATAGCATCTACGATCCCCTTCAATAGGGTTTTCGAAAGAGGCACAGCACCGAGACTGCACTGGTTCGGGTGCTCAATGATCTCCTGATGGCGAGAGACCAGATAAAATGGTCCATTTTGGTCCTTTTGGACCTGTCATCAGCATTTGACACTGTAGACCATGGGGTTCTGCTTGAGTGCCTGAGAATCATCTGTGGGCTTTCAGGTCTAGTCCTCAGATGGTTTACATCTTTCCTCACTGGTAGAACTCAGAGGGTGGTATCGGGGGTGTTTTCCTCGGATCCTGTCTCTCTGTCCTGTGTGGTGCCTCAGGGCTCTGTGCTGTCCCCCATGTTGTTTGCGGTGTACATGCTTCCCCTCAGAGACATTGTAAGACAGTATGGGCTGGAGTTTCATTGTTATGCTGATGATACTCAGCTCTACCTGTCTTTCGCACCTGACCAGAATAGAGCACTCTTGGTGTTCAATAACTGCCTCAGTGAAATCCAAGGTTGGATGAGGTCCAGATGGCCGAAGTTAAATTCCGGGAAGATGGAGGTGTTGGTTGTGGATCCTGGTCGCCGGATAGGGGAGTGGGGGACAAACCATCCCTCAGGTTTATTCCTGGGGGGTGTTGGGCTCCCCACCTCTGAACAGATGTGGAACCTAGGGGTGATTCTTGATGATCGGCTGATGCTACATGCTCAAGTGTTGGCCATCGTTAAAGTCTCCTTTTACCATCTTAGAAACATCGCTAGGATCAAGCACCTTGTTCTGTCTGGGGACCTACCTATGCTGATCCATGCCTTTGTGACCTCGCATCTGGACTACTGCAGTTCCCTCTACTTTGGGCTTCCTGGGGTTGATATCCACCGCTTGCAGCTGGTGCAGAACTCTGCAGCCCGGTTGTTAACTGGGACTTCTCATTCTTCCCATATTACACCGGTGCTGTGGAGACTGTACTGGCTGCTGGTTCAGTGGCAGATCACCTTTAAAGTCGGTCTGCTGACCTACAAAGCCCTGCACGGTTTGGGCCATGACTACTTGAAAGAGCTTCTGGTTCCCTATCTCCCAGAGCGACCACTCCGCTCGGACAGTGAGGGGTTGCTAGAGATTTCGAGGGTTATTTTGAAATCATCAGGTGCCCTGGCTTTTGTGTTTGTGGCTCTGACCCTCTGGAATTCTCTACCACATTGGATTAGAGAGTGTGCGACAGTGGGGGTTTTAAACAAGAATTAAAATCCTTCTTATGGACTAAGGCTTATGGGGAAGAGGTTGATCTGGTTTGATTTTACTATGTTATCATGTTGTCTGATGTGATGTGTTATTGATTTGTATTGTAATGTTTGATTATGGTGTGATTTTATAATTTGTTCTGTGCCTTGATTCTTGAAAGGCACATTAAAAATAAAGAATATTATTATTATTATTATTAACTACTAAAATACTAAATCAAGCTAGGAAAAACTATAGAAGGATTCTAGAAAAGGAAAAATTACAATATCAAAGCCAGGGGTAATGGTCAGATGTCTCCCAGGTACATCAGCATGGAGAGACACTGACCGCATTGCTAAAATTGTTCACAAAGCAGGAGAAAACATTGATGTCCTAGTACACATAGGGACTAATGATCTTGCCAGCTGGTCAGTTGTGGAGATCAAGGAACACCTGACCAGGCTGGGTGACAAACTATCATCTATTTCATCCAGCATCTCCTTCTCTGAGATCCTGCCAGTCTGAGAGACGGGAGCAGATGGACGGAAGGTCAGAGAAGGGGAGATAGGGGAGCTAAACATGTGGCTCAAGGGCTGGTGCTAGGAAAAAGGACACAGATTTGTAGGGAACTGGCAACAGTTCTGGGAGCGAAAGTTCTTTAAATTTGATGGACTGCATCTGACTAAGGAGGGAGTCAGTGCATTGGGACAGAAGTTTGATGTCTTTGCAGAATATTTAAGCTAGCAAATGGGGAGAGGGTGCAGCACCCATACTTAATGGGAAGAACACCCTCCCCTCAGCTAGTGGTCAAACAGGGATTCAGCATGTTTGCAGTTCATTTGCATCACCAGGTAGAAAAAGGTTTGTCTCCCATACGATGCAAGGAGTAATGCCAAACCTCACCCAACAACTAACACACCAAAATCTGGCCAATGGAAAATCATGTACACAAATGCTCACAGCCTGGGAAATAAGATCCCAGACCCCCGCAGGCAATAATGTCAGAGGCTAAACTGACATAGTAGCAATTAGTGAGACGTGGTTTACCAGTAACCACACTTGGGAGACTTCAGTACCTGACATGTATTGTTCAGAAGAGACCGAGGTGCAAAAGGGGGGTGGAGGGCCCTGTATGTCAATGAAAATATCAAAGCTACAGAAATTCAGAATGCACATAAGGAGCCAGAAGAACTGTGGGTCACCCTGGAAACAGGAAATGGGACAGCCATAAGAACTGGGGTTGTCTACAGGCCCCAGATCGGGGGGAGACAGACACATTACTGTTAGAAGATATACAAAACATGACAGCTAAAGGGAGGTTCTGATAATGGGAGACTTCAACATGCTGGATACAGATTGGTCAATACCAGCAAGAACATCTGCCAGAACTAGACACATTGTGGATTCCTGCAGGGAGGGCCTCAAACAATTGGTACAGCAACCCACAAGAGACAGGGCTATCCTAGATCTAGTACTGATCTAACAAGGAAGAGATCACAGATCTCCAGGTAGAAGGTCACCTGGGGGCCAGTGACCATCACATGGTATGGTTCAATTTGGCTACTACATCTAAATCATCCCATTCCAAGGCAAAAATATGGGACTTCAGAGGAGCTGACTTTGATAAGATGGCCAACAGAGTTAAGCTAGCCCTGGCAAGAAGAAACACAGATGAGGGGGTACAGACAAAGTCGGCAAGCATTAAGGATGCAATACTTGAAGCAACATCCCATTGTGTTAGACAGAAAAGGAAGTGCAAAAGAAGAAGGAAACCACTTTGGTCCTCAAATACAGTAGCAGAAAAGGTCAGAGCCAAAAGGCTGGCCTTCAGGAAATATAAGGGAACACAGTGGGATGAAGATAGGGAGGCATACCAAACTGCCCTAAGGGAAGCAGGGAAGGAAGTAAGGCAGGCAAAGTCCAAAAACTGAGGAAACACTAGCACGAACAGTAAAAGAAGGTGACAAGACTTTCTATAGATACATTAGTGAAAGGAGAAATTTCAGAGGGGGTATTGCTAAGCTTAATGGAGAAAAGGGAGCATGTGAGGAGGAGGACCCTGTAAAGGCATCTATCGGATGAGATGTTAAACCGAGGTCCCATCTGCCTGGATTGGTGGTAGTTCAGGTGGATGTTAAAGATCCCATGGCACTTATCAAAAAGAGCAGGGGAATTTCCCCGGTGTCCTGGCCAAATTTCCCTTATTCACTAAAAATACCACCAACAGCTTAATCTGGTTCAAGGTCAGTTGGCATTCATCTGTATCCCTTCCCCCAGGTTGTGCCTGAAAATAGGCAAGATTTGTCTAGTGCACTTACCCGGTCAACAAAAACTAAATAAAACTAAATAAATAAAAGGCATCTATCCTAAATAGATACTTTTGCTCAGTATTTACTGAAGAGAAGGTAGGGCAGGGCCCACAGCTCAGTGTCATGGACATGGGGGGAGGGAGGTGAGCACTATTCCCTTCACAAAAGAAAGGGTCCTACAAGAGCTTGCTAAGCTCAGGGTGGATAAGGCAATGGGACCTGATGGCATACAACCCAGGGTACTTAAGGAGCTAAAGGTGGAACTAGCAGAGCCATTAGCAGAACTGTTTAGTGAGTCTCTGAGCACAGGAGAGGTCCCAGAAGACTGGAGAAGGGCTCATGTGATCCTGCTCCACAAGAGTGGTAGCAGGGAGGAGGCGGGAACTACAGACCAGTCAGTCTTACCTCAGTAGTGGGCAAGATTATGGGGGACTCTTAAGGAAAGGATAGTGCAACACCTGGAATCCATAGGGCACAGGATCCAAGACAGCATGGGTTTACAAAAGGAAGGTCCTGTCAAACTAATCTCATAGATTTCTTTGACTGGGTAACCAGAGTGGTGGACCAAGGGGGAGCAGTTGATGTCGCCTACCTTGACTTCAGCAAAGCTTTTGACACTGTTCCACATAGAAGATTGATAAATAAGCTGGGTAGGCTCAGGGTGGGTCAGAAGTTGGTCAACTGGGTGGCAAACTGGTTGACGGGCAGAAAACAGAGAGTGGTGGTAAATGGTATACAGTCAGAAGAGATGCAAGTCACAAGTGGGGTACCTCAGGGATCAGTTCTGGGGCCAGTCCTCTTCAACATCTTCATTAGTGACCTTGCAGATGGACTAGAGGGTAAGGCTTGTCTGTTTGCAGATGACACCAAGATCTGCAACAGAGTAGATGATCCAGATGGGGTGGGCAGAATGAGAAGAGATCTGGATAAACTTGACAAAATGGTTAGAAGAGTGGCAACTGGGATTTAATGCAAAGAAGTGCAAAATCATGCACATAGGGAAGAGAAACCCTGAAGCCACCTATAGGCTGGGAGGGGAGTTGCTAGCAGTCACAAAGGAAGAAAGAGACTTGGCTTTCATCATCACTGATGACATGAAATCATCCAAGCAGACCTCTAAAGCAGTAGGTAAGGCTAGGGGGTGTTAGGGTGTATTAGTAGGGGTATCACAAGTCATAAGAGGGAGGTAATAATCCCTCTTTACAAGACACTGGTTAGGCCCCATCTGGAGTACTGTGTGCAGTATTGGAGGCCACACCTTCACAAGGACATTAACCAAATTGAGGTAGTCCAGAGAAGGGCAACCAAAATGGTGTAGGGACTGCATCAGAAGACATATGAGGACAGATTAACAGAGCTCAATATGTATACCCTTGAGCAAAGGAGGGAGAGAGGTGATATGATCAAGTCATTCAAGCACCTTAAGGGCATTAACAAGGTGAAAGAGTCTAACATGTTTAAATATAAGAAAAATAGCAGGACAAGAGGACACAGCATGAGATTAGAGGGGGGTGATTAAGGGGGAATGTGAGGAAATTCTTTTTCACAGAAAGGGTGGTGGATGCATGGAATGGTTTACCACAAGAAGTGGTGGCTATGAATACAGTGCAGGGCTTCAAACAGGCATGGGATAGGCATAAGGGAGCAATACAAATGACTATGAATAGATAAGCCACTGACAGAGCAAAGGCCGATGGCACATTTATAAGGTAGAAAAACAAATGGGCAGACTGGATGGGCCTTGCGGTCCTTATCTGCTGTCAACTTCTATGTTTCTATGTTTCAAAATATGTGGGATAACTTAAGAGTGTTAATACTAGAGAAAGACATTACACAATTTTGAACAGTTATCAGCAAAGGTTATGATAAATTTTCAAATAATATTGAATCAGCCATCACACCGATACAATGGGAACAATATTTTGAAGTCTTATACTTCTCACAGTTAGAAGATGAGTGTAAAAGCATTTCAGAATCAACTCAGATAAAAGTATACCCTAGACCATTTACTATTGCTAAAGACAAATTGTATCTGCTATGGAAGGGATATCAAGTAATAAAGCCCCTGACCCTGACGCAATTCTGGCAGATATTTGTAAAGCATTTTGTGATTGGTGGGCAATGTTATTCTACAAATATTTTAATTATTGCAATCAGTGGAAGAAGTATCCTGACACCTGGAAGGGAAGCCTGGTCTGTCCAATTTTTAAAAAGGGTAATACACTAGATTCTTCTATGTATCACTTTATAAGTTTGTTAGACTCCTCACAGAAGATGTTTTGTAAAATCTTACTTGAAAAACTACAAACATGGTTAGAACAAGATTATATATTACATGAAAGTCAAAATGGGTTCAGAAGAAGCCGATCAACAATACAACATTGTTTTGTTCTACAACATATTATTTGGAAATACATTACAATTAAAAAAATCAAAGCTTTATTACTGCTTCGTTGACTTAAAAACAGCTTTTGACTCCATTAGCAGGAAAATCTTACGGAAAAATTAAATAAATATAAATTTGATCACTCTATATTGGAGATATTAATGGATTTACTTTAAGGGACTTGGCTTAAAATAAAATATGGCCAATATAGTAATCTAACAAAAGATATACAAAGTAACCTGGGAGTGCACCAAGGTTGTTTATTAGCACCTCTGTTATTTAACTTATATATAAATCCAATTCTAACAGAACTGGATGGGCCAGACTTCCACTCACCAGTTGTTATGTCACAAAAGATTCCCTGCTTAGCTTATGCAGATGGCATTGTGCTTTCCACCTCTTTTTTGGGCTTACAGAGGAAGTTAAATCATTTTGGGGAATTCTGTAAAAGAGATCATCTTAAAATAAATAAAAAAAAATCAGGTTATCTTCATTAAGACAAAGAAAAATTCTGTTAAATTGTTTTTGGACAAGGAAAAGATTGAAAACACAATATATCATGATTACCTAGGATTAAAGTTCTCTGAGGGAATCAAATGGACTAACCATATAAAAATGCTGCACAAAAAATTACTTGGAGCATTTAACACATTCAAAAGATTTCATAGAAAGATGGGACCATCTACAATAACAGGATTGATCGAGGTAGTAAATGCCAAAATAAATTCTAGTATTTTATATGGGGCAGAAATATAGTCCCCTACTAATAAAAAGAGTTTAGAAATGGAAATTAATAAGATTTATAGATACATACTAAGAGTGCAACAATCAGTCCCAGCAGAGATTCTGAGAAAAGAGCCTGGACAGCTATCTCTTTCAACTTTGGTCCTGGAAAGAAGGATTGTTTTTGTTTTGAATCTTTTCCTTTTACCAGATAACAGATATCCGACAATGTTCTTGGAAGAACACAGTTTGTATCATCAAAGAGATTTTACATCAAGCTCTATAAAGCTAGTTAAAGAGAAGGTATTCCCATTGGTGTTAGGGAATCTTGTATACAAAATTGATATCTTTCCTATTAAAGATATTGCTGAAAAAGTTAAAGATAGAGTGAGATCAGCAGCAATTGTAGTACAAGAAGAAAGAATAAGGAGCTTGTGCCACTACAGGTGGTTCAAAATAATCAAACAAAATCATAAATCAGAACCCTACCTAAAATTACTCCCAAGCCCAGAACAGAGAAGGAAAATAACGAGGTTTAGATTAGAAGTTCATAAGGCAGATTATATTTTGTATGATCAGAAAAGAGTTTCTGATCCAACATGTACATGCAAACATGGAATCGAAGATGACTTGAAACATGTTCTTCACTGTCCTTAGTATGAGAGTAGCAGAAGGAAATGTCTTGCGCCAATTTTAGCCCTCCTTGGTCTCCCCCCTGAAAAACTAATGTATCTTTTCAACTCAATGCAAACCAATGTGTTATATCCATTGTACAGATTTTTAAAAGATACAAACCTGCAAAATGTTCATAACATTTAATACAACTGTGAAATATGCAATAATGAGTAACAAAGCAACTCCTGGAGTGTGGTTTGTCTGTATTTTAAAACTATGTTAATATTTATGTTATTATAATTTTATTTATTATTTTTTGTAATGACTTTAAGTCGATCAATAAAATCTGCCTACCTACAGACAGGGAGACAAATGAACTTAAATTAAGTACATCACGCTTACACAATAGGTTGAGGCTGATCAGTTACACAGTTGACAAAACATACCAATAAACAATTTACGCAATAAACGTATAGTACAGATCTACACTGACAGGCTGAATACTCTTCACAAGTTACAGTTTTATCAGTACCAGTGACTCACCAATGACAGATACATACTGAAGCAGTTAAAGGGATAGCCAGCTAGTTTCAATCAACAAATGACTGCCCCAACACTCAATTTCCCAAATCATGTAATCTCTCCTGAGTAGTAGGGTAATGGAGCAGTCAATCACTCCACCATCCAACTTTTTAAGTGGTATGGTTTAATCAGGGAATCTTGCTTCCTCAAAACTGCAGGAATACAGTTCCAAAGTACTGCCCCTCTGTACAGAAGGGAAGCCGTACTTATCTCCAGATTACAGGTTTGAACACAATATTCCAGTTGCAGTGCAGATCTAAGACCTTGCCTAGGAACCCTAATCTGAAACAGGTCCAAGTTACAGCCTGGAGATTTTACCTTCGAAACTTTGATCATAAACTGCAGAAGGTTTAGATTCCTTCTGTCCGGGGGTCAAAGCCAATTCAATTTACTATACAACTCACATTGGTGAGTTCTTCTTGGTGCATCAAGGATGTAGTGAGCCAGTCTGCTGTACACAGTATCCAGCCAATCACGCTGCATTCCTGAGGCCCTTGCATACAATAAATCACCGTATTTCAATGCTGGGGCAATCGTCAAGTTAACAATCCTTAAACACACTTCAGTTGACAAGCTACTGTATGTTTCAGATTATAAAGCACTCCTATCTTTTTATTAGTATTATTTATTATCATGTCAATGGGTACATCCCATTTTAACAAGCTATCTAATCAGATTTCCAGGTATTTATACCTGGTGACCTGTGTTATTTTGATTCCATCCATTGTCTGGATATCTAATAAAGCACATTGTCTGGATATCTAATAAAGCATTGTTTTCAGATTTTTTTGATGGTTCACCAAAAAGTAATGGTTGTGTCTTTTTGTCATTAAGTATTACCGTATGACTTTAAAAGAACTCCTGAATTTGTGTGAATGCAAGCTGTAATTTTTTGTTTGTGTACTCTAAGTATGCCCTTCCACATATAACACAGTATCATCTTCATATAGATAGTATTTAATATCTGGGTTAGCAAATCAAAATTTATTGACATAATTATTAAACAAAAGTGGTCCCTATATTGAGCCCTGATGGACCCCAGATTTTATGAGAGCTGGTGATGACCTATAAGGTCTCATTTCCACCAGTTGTTTACATTCCAATAAATACGTTTTAAACCAGTTGAGCTCAGGGCCACTTAGATCAATTTCATTGAGCCTGGCCAGGAGAACCTTGTGGTCTGGTACTAATGAACAATTCTAATCGGTGGTTGTGCCCAGTTGAAATGATTATGAACTGTTCATGAATGCTCATGAATTATTTATGGAAAGTTCATGAATTCAACACACGATTGTTCATCAAGCATGCATCAAATTGTGCATGAATGCTCATGAATTGTGCATGAACATTAAATGACACTCCTATGTTCACAAATGTTCTTCCATTAGGGGAAAATCCATCAATATTTTTGGTTACTAGAAACACCTTGCTTTTGTACTGTTTTTTAGATCATCAGTCAACCATAGTTTAGTCCTATAGTCTCAAAAGATGTTTGCCCTATGAACAAGTCAGAGGCAGGCCTGTTTAGCACTTCAGTTGTTTTATCAAGCAATTAACCGTATGTTAACACATTTAAGACATTCCAATTAAAGGGTTTTCTTAGCATACATTTCAGAATTAGTAACTTACTTTATACTTTAACTTTTTCCTGATGTTCTTCTAAATGGAATCACTGATCACCTTTCTGTTATAAATTGAATGCCTGATTGCTAATTATATCAGAAGAATCTCTCCCACTTTTAAAATGTGATGAGTTTAAATGGTAATCCTTTGGGTGCTCATATAGTTAATTACCTTGTAGAGCATATATTTTCCATTCCTAAACTGAAAACATTCTGATTTTGTGAGGTTTCATAATCCTTGCAGTTGGGAACAGTGCAATTCTGATATGCAAATTAGTTATGCAAATAGATTTTTGTCTTGGCTCTTCATGGTCCCTTAAAGGTTTAGCAACTTTATGAACTCTGTTGATGAACAGTTCATTAACTTTGTTCATGAACTGAGTTGAAGAGGTTCCACCAAGCTGCATCGACAGGAATTCTGGCATTACAACAATGGCACAATGCCAACAGCTGGCATTGTGCTGTTAGTGGCCCCCCGCAATATAGATTATTAGCTCTGAGTCAGAGTTGTTTTCGGGAGGGGGTGAACTCCTCAGAGACAGCAGTGTCAGAAAATCCATGGACCATCACAGCGAACTGCCGATTCTGTTGCTGTGATGGTCTCCACTGCTTTTCCATCACTGTAGCAATGGAATACAAGTTGAAGAACAGTTGGAGAACTTTGATGGATGTTCATGAATCATTCATGAATGTTCATCAAAGTTCATGAGTTGATGAACTTCATTTCACCTGGGCAACCAGTAACATATCATTAGTTGATAGTTCAGATGGCTAATAAGCCTTCACTCACATGGAACCTGAAGGCATTCTCAGGGGAACTTCTTCTGGGACCGGAATCGCCTCCCAGTTCACTTGTAACATCCATGAAAAGCACACATTGAGATGCGCAGTGTAGGGGGGAATCAGGGTATGCTAAACTACACTCCAAGACTGAAAGTACCAGCTAGATCAGGTGATTGTCACCAGTGAAGATCACCCTAGTTTCTAGCTGGAATAACTGATTGCCTTTCTTTCATAAATTGAATATCCGATTCCTATTTAGATCAGCAGAATCTCTCTCAAATGTGGTGAGTTTAAATGATAATCTTTTTGGGTGCACTGAAAGTCAGTTGCCTTGTAGAACATATATTTTCCACACCTACAGTATGCTGAAAAACATTTGCTTTTCTGAGGCTTCATAACTCTTACAGTGGGGAAACAGTGCATTCTGTTATGCAACTTAGTTATGCAAATTTATTTTTGTCTTGGTTCATCATGGTCCTTTAAAAGTTCAGCAACTTCATGAACTTTGTGTTGACGAAGAGTTTTTCTTGAACTGAGTTGAAGAACTGTTGGTGAACTTTGATGGATGTTCATGAATCATTCATTAACGTTCATCAAAGTTCATGAGTTAATGAACTTCATTTCACCTGGGCAACCAGTAACTATCAATAGTTAATAGTTCAGATAACAATTAAGCCTTTGCTCACATCAAACCTGACGGCACTCTCAGAGTAACTCCTGCCAGCTTCTGAATCCCCTCCCAGTTTACCTGCAACATCAACTCAAAGTACACAGTGAGATGCACAGTGGGGGGCAGAATCAAAGTGCTAAATCACCCTCCAAGACTGAAAGTACCAGCTATGACAGTTGACTGCCACCAATGGAGATCATCTCATTTTCTAGCTATTAGTATGAGGAAAATATCAGATGGCTCTGATAATAGAGGATGGCCTCCAAGCATTGTTTAACCAATATTGTGCTTACCACCATGGAGGAGTCTTGCATGGGGGGGTAGGAATAGTTAATTGCTACAGGGCCGACAAGTCACATTAAACACATATCAGGAATACACTTCATTGGAAGCTGTATATATCAGGGGACCCAGTAATAGTAATATGTTGTACCCACAGAAACCATTATGGGTAAAGCAAGAGTCTGTTTTTATTTACATAGGCAGAACAGCTTTGGACATCATATTAATATCTAATAATCTTAATTGCCCAGCTTCTGTATCCTCAGCACATCACAGCCTCCAGTTTTGCCTGAATTTGGCACCATGGAAGGTAGTCTCAAAATTAAGTTTATGGAGAGTTCAAAGGGGGGGCAATTTTTAACCATTTGCAAGTTATGCAATACATCTTCAAACTACTGCAGATCTGATAGGTAATTGACTGGTGTACAATTTACAAACTAGCTTAGACAGCCACAGGTTTCTTAATCAAAAGATCCTAGAACAATGGCCTGTACTAGTAGGCAATGGCAACAGACATGGGTCCATGTGGTAGTTTGGAAAAGACTGCAGTATTAGTTAGGATTGTCCTGGTCCTGCCCCCAGACACAACTGACAAAAGTACTTGCAGTTAGTTCATGTTGTAAGCACCTCATCTTGTGAAGAGGAGTCCATGGGGCTGCTAGAGATTCCATGCTGGAGGTAACTGACCTTGGGGATCTGGCTGGGACCAGGGCAGTTTGAAAATAGACATCAGCATCTTCCAACAAGTGGAATTTAAGATTTTTGTTCCCTAGAAAATGACCACCAGGATATCTGGATAAAGTAAGGCATAGGCAATCCCTTTATTTTGGAGCCTGTCTTCACTTTATCAAAAGCTGGGCACCTCTCTAGTACACTTCGAGGGTAATCTGGATAAAAAGAGATTTTTGCACCTGCCACCATAATTTCTTCTAATTCCCAAGCGGTTTTCAATATCAGCTCCTTATCTTGAAACCTCAGGAGTTTGAAGATTAGCAGCTGTGGTCTGGCATTGTTAACCGATGCCTTCACTGTCTGGATCCTGTGGGCTTCATCTAATTTAAAATTATAAACTGCAGAATCAAGCCCAAGCCATATCAATAGATTGTTTCTGAGGTATAGCTCAGGGTCCTTCCTTTCAAACCCCTACAGAAGGCCAGTTATTCATGAGTTCTTTTGGTGGCCCCTTCCTTCAATGTCTTCAAGTTTGTTTGTTAGACATTCTGTCTGTACTTCTACAGCCTGGAGATGCTACTCCTGTACAATCTGGGTTTCTTACAACACCTCAGTCCAGTTTTCCATTGCTGTAACTCATCCAGTCAAAGCCTTCAGTGTGGCTTGGGTAGTGTTAACCATCTGCCTAATGTACTGCATACTCTGGGCTATCTGTTGGAAGAAGCTGCTCAAGGTTAAAGGTTCTTTTGGCAGGGAAGCACAAGAATCATGCAGAGCTGCCACATTTGCAGCTGACTGCTGTAGAGTGGGAGGAGAGGTACAGTAAGTAAGCCATTTTTTTTCTTTTGATCAGTGATCCTGGCTAGTTAAACCCCCTTGAGCCCACCAGCATCACTCTTCCCTCAACAAACATCAAGTTACACTGGTGCCCACTGCAGCTAAATTCCAGATGGAGGGAGCATTCACCGGGCTAGCAGAGAGTAGAGGATTTAGGTGGCTATTTGGTACATTGCTCACGTGACCTCAAAACTTTTATTTGTATTTATTTCATTTTTGTTGACCGGGTAAGTGCACTAGACAAATTCTGCCTATTTTCAGGCATGACCCAGGGGAGAGGGATATAGATGAATGCCAAATGACCTTGAACCAGATTAAGCTGTGGGTGGTATTTGTAAGCAATAATACCTGACAGGGTGGGCAGTATTGGGCTATACCGGACCACCCAGGGGAGTAATGAGGCCCGACATCACAGACTGAGGGCCTTATAGCCCCTGAAGGTCTGGTATAGCCCATACTGCTCACCCTGGAGGGTGTTATTGCGCTTAGAAAATGGGTTATAGGTGACTTGTTTGTATTATGGTAAAAAAAATCAAAAAGAATTACAAAAAAAACAGTAAACTACTATTGAAAATTACTTTACTTGCAAAGTAGTCCCTCTACTGGTATACTTGCCAGTAAGAGTACTGATGAGTTTGACAGCATTTATTTATTTTGTCTTATTGATTTCTTTAGCAATCTCCCCCCCCCCAAAGTTCTGAGTAGTGAGCAAACATCAGCACCATTACTTTTATCATACTTGAATTTATGGCAAAAGTTTAATTTTTGGTCAGTTCAGATCAGTAATGGACAGTCAGGAAGAAAATCAGTGATTGAAGATCCGGAAGTAACAAAGTAAGGAACGGAGAAAAAAATCAGAAACAATTGTAGAGTGCAAAGGTTACTTTATTTTTTGGAACTAACAAAGAAATAAAACAAATATTGTACTTGGTTTGTTGTTACTGATGGTATTGCTATTACGATCGAGGCCAGGAGAATGTTGTAGCGTGACTGAGTGAGCATGGTTGCACTGTATTGAGAGGGCTGACAGCGCGGTTCACTTTTGTGTTTAAATAGTAAAACACAATGGTCGGGAGACAGGGACAGCTGCCAGACTTGCTGGGTTGCTGCCCAATAAGGAGGATGTATTTCAGTGGCATGATTGCCATGTTAAGCAGGTTAGCTGGTTTTCCAGAACACTTCTTCCAAATGTAAGGTCTTAGGCAAGATCTAGCGCCATCTCCTGCTGCAGTGCAGGAGAGGAAAGGTATTTTCTTGGTTTTGTATACCACAGATGGACTTCTATTGGCGGTATAGAAAACTAAGAAAGCCCTGGTGCTCTGGTGCTTAGAAGCAGTGTCAGAGATACCGCTCTTTGTTATTTATTACAGTGTCCGTTTTGGGAACTGGAATGTTTTTTTCAGCTATGATGCTGTTTTCTTTTATTTAATTTGTTTTTCTGTGGTTGTGTTGGGTGGAAGAGGGAGATTGGCTTAGCTTCTGTTTTCCTCAGGCATCTAGCGAGTGCATACAAATGGCGGCTGGTGAGTGTGAACATTCGGGGTGCCCAAGAATTGACTGAGTAATGGGCCACCCTGAATAGGCTCTTACTTTTTTTGCGGGCTCTATTGAAAAATACCCGCCTGCTTAGGTTGGCTTCTTATCCAATCAGTGTGCTAGGACTGCCTCACCCATTTTCTAATTAGTGAATAGCAGCAGATGCAGCACATAAACTATAGTAATTGCAATGACAAAAAAAGGAGTGCTACATCAGCATGTGAGCTGTAAGTAAAAGGGTTAAAAGCAAATTAAAAATAGAAAATTAAGTTAAATTCAGTGTTTCAGTCAACAGAGATTTAAACTAGAGGATAGGTGAAAAATGGCTTTTGCAGGGTATCACTACTGGCAGATAGAAGGGATCACTGAGGGAAGTGGCATCAAGGTAACTGTCAGGAGCATTTCTGAAATGAGGCAATTAGTATTTACCAGGGATTACTTATGTATGTCTGACATTCAGTCTCCCAAACTCCACAGCACAAGTTTGAAAGACCGAATGCCGGGAGACCAACAGGGTCTCAAATGGAATGCAGGGGTCTTTGCCCCCACACCCCCATAACAAAAATAACAAACTCTGACGGGCAGCAGACCTCAGAGTAAGTTAAAAAAGTTATAGGGGCAGAAGAGTGCCTGGAAAAAGTTTCCACACTGGGAACAGAACCCGGATCTGGAATGCCATGTTGACCAGATTGCCAGGGGCTTAGCCCTCCATGCCACAGGAGCAGCTTAGCCAGCTTCCACATCCTCCCCTCTCTTATGGTGCCTGACTAGGGGTAGGGTAGTAGTTCATCGTATCCACTACCTTACCCCTGTGGGCACCAGCTTCCATTCTGCCGTGTGGGTGTTTGTCAGGCTGCTGGCCTTGGGATCCTGAATGTCACAATTCTGAGTGTTGGCATAAAGAAGGGATATCAATTACAAGAGGAACAGTCTGGAAGGGGCTTGAAGCCCTAAAGGTAGATAATGTCCCAGAACAAGATGGGGTGCACCCACGGTTGCTCAACAAATTGTCTGTGGAACTGACTGAATCCATAGTATGGCTGTCAGCCTTACCTCTGTAGTGGGTAAACTTATGGAGCCACTAATCAAAGATGATCTTGTGAACTATCTAGAGTGAGATGGTATATAGGATATTAGACAGCATGGGTTTGTGGCAGGGAGGTCTTGTCAGATCTTTGAGTAGGTAACAAAGGTAGTAAATAGTGACCATGCAGCTGTTTTACTCTACTTCAGTGTCAGTAAGGCTTTTCATTTAGTGCCACACACAAGACTGCTGAAGAAATTGGAGGAACTGGGCATGGCTGGGGACACAGATGGGTAGAAAACTGGTTACATGAGAGGCAGCAGAGGGTTGTGGGGAAATGGGGTTAAATTGGAAGACAGGGAGGTCATGAGTGGGGTGTCACAGGGATCTCATCTGGGCAAGTTGTGTCTCTTTATAGATGACATGAAGCTCTGCAGTAAGGTAGATAATGGGAACGGTTCAAAGAGTTGCAAAGGGACCTACAAAGACTATAAAGTTGCTCTAAAGTTTGGCAGTTAAAATTCAGCACCAAGAAATGCAAGGTTACATGCCTAGAGGGAAAACAACAAGACAAAGTACAGGATAGAAGGGGTTAAACTGAGCACTATGCCAGAGGAAAGGGACATGGAAGTCATCATTAGTGACTCCCTCAAACATCATTAGGGACTCCCTCAAATAAACAATCAATGCAAGGCCTATAGTATGGCTACTAGGATGCTGGGTTGTAATGGAAGGGGTATTAACAGCAGGAAAAAGAAGGTACTAGTTCCTTTATATAGGTCACTGGTGAGTCAGCACCTGGAATACTATGCTTATTTCTGGAGTCATCACCTAAGGAATGACAGGGACAGGCTGGTTACGGTGCAATATAGGGTGACTAAAATCATTCAAAGTCAACAGGGCAGATCTTTTGAAGATCTTCCCAAGGTACTGACCATGAACTTGCTGAAGAAGACCAGGAGAGAGTAGTGGATATGACAGAATCCTTCATGTTCATGAAGGGAATAAACAAGGTGAACTGCAGTAAACTATTTATTGAGTGTACACAGTCAAGAACCTGAGATCATGAGTAGAAACTGGCAGTGGGACTTTTTAAGTGGGATGTGAGGAAGTTCTATTTTAAGGAAAGGTTGGGAAAGCCATGGAATGGTCTGCCAGTGGAGGTGGTGGGCACCAAGATCATAAATTGTTTCAAGCATGGCTGGGACAGAGAGAAGGGTTTCATGGTTGATCAGGGCAGTATCAATAGGGAGGGGGGCAGGGAGTGGACTGGGAGACATAAAACCCCATATGGACAATAGTTCCTGGGGTAGATAAGGATCTCTTGGCAGACTAGATGGAGCTTTCATCTTTTTTTGCTGACATTGTCTTTGTTTCTATGACAGTAGGGCAGCTGAGCACAAGGAAAAGGTCCCTAAACAACTCATCTAGTTGTGAAAAATAGAGAGCATTCAAATCAAATGCAGTGGTGGTGCTGGGGGATTTCAATCTCCCAAACATATATTGGAGTCTTGAAAGGGCAAGTGACACGACTGAGATCAAATTCCTGTCCATCTTTAAGTATTATGTCCTAAAGTAACATGTCCAATGTGATATGGTGCAAGGTTTGAGCCACCCTTTACCTTGTTTTCAGCAATAGGGATGAGAACATCTCCATTGTAGAAGTCAATGAACTGGTGAGAAGCAGTAATCACTACTGGGTAACCATCTCCCTGGTGACAGGGAAAACTTGTCAGGAAACCATCACCACCAAAGACTTTTAGAAAGATAGAAATTACCTTAATGAAAGACCTGGGGGGATCACAAAACATTTTGAAAGTGCAAAACCTTCTCTAAGTCCCCAAAAGTTCCAAAGCTGGGGAAAAAATTTAGAAAATGTTCTGAGTGCTATACACAAAACTTCCACAACTGGAGAAAAAAAAAATACACTACAGACTGTGGAAAAAAGTGCAGCTGCAGAAGTTTCTGAAGACAAAAAGTAATTGATAAGTATGGCACATCCCCTGAAAGGTTATTCTCAGACAGTTTTTTTTATGCAGTTGCAGAAAAAATGTTGCACACATGAGAGTGAGGTGTAACACTCCCTGAGCAAAATGGAGTGCCCCAACAATTGAAACACAATTGTAGTGGAGGTCAGGCACAAGTAGTAGCAAACCAGTGGGTGTAGATCAGTGACAGTTGTTACAGCAACACTAGCACACATTGTCATTGAAAGACAACAAACAACTACCACCAGACCAAGTGCAGCCAGTGAAGGAGCCCCACAGGCAGTAGGGGTTGAACAGCCTGCAGTGAGCGCTACTGCAGCAGGCAAGAGAAATACTCCATGGAGAGACACAACCATCAGTTATAGACAGCCACTGTGGTGCATGGGTTTGCTGGTACCAGTGGTGCTGCAGTGGTCCCAGTTGAGGAAATAGTTGCTGGTCTCTATGTGGGTACTTTCAGCTATATCTGTGGCAAGACTGTCAAAGTCTGCTGCTCCAGCTAATTTGGATCACTGTTGTTATGCCTCCTAAACCTTTTCCACAGCTGCAGATCTGCAGTTGTGGATTTTCAGCACTTGCAGAATTTCTGCAGCTGCTGAATTTCTGCAACTGCTGTTTATTTTAGGGGATTTCTGCAAGTGCGCAATTTTTCTTTCATAATATCCCACACCAGCGTTTCCACAGTGCTGCAGTCCTTTTTCCCACAGCTGCGGGATTTTCGGCTGTCTTTGTGAATCCTGACCCTGGTGTGCAAAGGTCTGGAGTGGTTGCATGATAATGGAAATGCAGAGCACATGCGGTGTTTTCTGAAGAAGGGTGTCAAAGCAGCTAGAGAAGTCTGCATTTTGTTTTATTTAAAGAGCTACTGATGCCTCAAAAAAAACTTTAAAATGTATAATAATTAGGTACAATTCTGCCTGAATTCCATTTATAGTTTATACATTCCTCCTCGTCATTTTTTATTAGTAAGGAAATTTGCATGAATATATGTTCTTTATAGCTTAGCGATACTTTAGAGTCCATCTGCCTCTATAGCTTACTCCCTACTTCAAGTCATAATCCTCCGTTGTGACATCACAATCTGTTGTCATGGGAGTAACTGTGATATCACAAGCAGTGCTCTGTGACTTTAGGTATGGAGAAAGCAAAAGGACTAGACAAACTCTTCAGGAGCACAGATCCTGTTTTCATAGGGATGACCTTAGTAATAAATAATGGGAAGGAGGAATACAGCACTAATGGGAAATAAAAGCCGGACTGTGTCTAAATATTAGGTTTTGTTAAAGTTCTCCTGAACATGTCAACAGGTCTTTAAAGGGAGAGTGTAAACCACATTGGCATCCTATTACTTCTAGTTAACAACCTACATTTTATGATTGTTTACCTTCTCAAAAATTCATCGATGTTGCTGTTTGTTTTATCTGCCTCCATGCTTAACGAGATCTGGAGGAGCTCTGGGTTAAGACTGATGCATATGAGCAGGCCCATAATGCTTAATAGAATTGAAATGCATGCTAATGTATAGTTATAAGCAACCTTGTTTTGTTTCAAATCCTTGATCTACTCTAACTGCATACTTACTGAACATTAGATGCACCCCTAAACGGTGCATCCACTCATGATGCGATGGTCTCCTACTCCTCCACTGCATAATTAGTGG
This sequence comes from Neoceratodus forsteri, assembly GCA_016271365.2. Lineage (NCBI taxonomy): Eukaryota > Metazoa > Chordata > Ceratodontiformes > Ceratodontidae > Neoceratodus > Neoceratodus forsteri. The sequence continues at coordinate 508,499,368 of JADMNL010000023.1, read as the reverse complement.
CTAGACTGTTCTGGGGTTGTTCATAAGTCCAGAAAAGATGTAGCTGGAGTTGGTCAAGGAATGCAAAAAGAACATGTTTTTACGCATTAACACCACTATGGTGGGCAGTCTGTGTTTCACTTTTTAAAAGAAAAAGAATCAGAATAAAACTACGGCAACATCAGTGGTCTCTACTGAATGTGAACAATCATATTGTGTATTTATACTAGAGACATTTTGAGGCTTAAGGAGTAGACAATGTCCCTTTAAGTTTTATTTAGTTTTCCAAACATTGTGCAAACATGAATACAGAGTCAACCATTATGCATATAAACCAAGAGTATTTGTCTAGTTGTTACCTCATTGTTACAATATAAACTAGAAAAGAATGCTTTTGTTTTTAGAACAACTAATATCTTCTGACAATTTCCAAAATAATCTTATGTGATATTTTTATAATGCTTGACACTATCTTTTGAAAGCTATCACATTTGGACTGTTAATCATAAGAATAATTTTATTGGGGGGCCATGGCCTGAGGTTGTTCATGGTGGATGCAGCTTAGATCAGCTCCTACAAGCACTCTGCCTTTTTAAAGTTAAATAGGAGCTTCCCCTAAATATTACACCTCAAACTGTGGATGAATGCTGGGAGAATCAATAGCTTCTGGAAAAAGTAAAAATAGGCAATCAAAACTGCAATTTAACTTGGCAGAACAGCCCAAGGAACAGCATTGCGGCCCGGAGAAAGGCACGAAGCAGCGCGAGGTGGTCACGATGGCAGATGGCCTTACTGAGTTTGTGCGCTCCCTGTCATCAGTCCCAGCTGCACTTACTTTGATACAGCATGACATGAAGGCGGGATTCGCAAATATCACCTCCCAAATATTGCATCTACAATTGTTGGTCACTGGGCTGTCTGAAACCTCGGTGACTCTTACCTCACAGATAACTGAGCTAGAGACCCAAGTTGGGCAGCTTGAAGACTCCCTGTCAGAAGCCATGAGGGACAAGCAGGCTCTGAGGAAACTGGTGTAAGAGCTGGCCGAGAAGGTGGATGACCAGAAAAATAGGTTACTTCAATCCAATCTATGGATCGTTGGTCTCCCAGAGGTCACCGAGGGGAGGGAACCAGAGAAAGAACTGCATGCCTGGCTGGTGGAGCACCTGGACTTGCCCCCGAACCTTGCTCACTGTGAGGTGGAATGCACTTACTTGGTGGGTCCGAAGTCACCAGCTGACTCTAGGCCCAGGCACTGCCTCATTAAATATTTAAGGTTTACCGACAAGAAGGTGATCCTGAAGCGAGCTAAGGACAAAGGCCCTATTATGGTAGGCAACAAGAAGGTTTTCATGTTTCAAGACTATAGCCAGGAGCTACAACTGAAATGACAGAAATTCAGAGACATTAAGGCAAAATTACATCATATGGGATGTGCCTTTGCTTTCCTTTACCCAGTTAAGTTAAAAATTGACAGACCTGGTTACCTGCAGCGTTATTTTTCTTGCCCTGTGCAGCTGCCAGATGGGTGGAAGAGGAATCCAGGAGAGATAATGGCTTGCCAAGGGACCACGAACTAGAAGAACATTGAGGTGGGTCTGCTCCCAATTCTCAATAGACATGTACACTCCGATGATCCCTGTGTGAGGAACTTAAGGTGGTGAAGTTTGGGTTCCTTTTATTTTCTCCTTATCATTATTAAGCTTTAGGAGCTCTGCAGCACTTTATGGGGGCTATGTAAGGCTTTCATACACTGCAATTTGCATTGATGTCATTATATTCTGAGGGCTACCTGCATATAACCGTGCAACTGCGCTTCTTTGCATTGCAATGCTCAGCAGACAGCTCCGGAGCCTGGATCCTCAGTATGCAGTGCTGAAGTCAGGGACTGGTCTTATGGGGATTCATGTTAGTCTAGGGACCTGCACAGTGGCTTGCCCTTGACCTGGTCTGGGGATCAGGGTATTGGTGGGGGGGACTGATATGTAAGCTGCTGTGGATGTGATTAACAGTGGTGCTGGGGGCTCCAGGAAATGCAGGGTGTAGATGCCCTCACCTGGGAAAGAATCATTTGGAGCCTCAGCGAACTAGCTGGCCTCTGGATTTTGATAGTTTCTTTTTCTGCATGGCCATGTGGTGGGAGGCATGTCAATTGGTTTATCGCTCACTAATGATGCAGGGCTCCGGGGCATCACCCACTTCTGCATTGTTCTGATGTTTTCGTGGAGGTCTACTCCCAATCTGGTCTGGGAACCAGCGTAACGATGGGGGTGGCCACTAGGGATCTCATCAGACAAGGTGCCCTTTCACTTTAGGTGCATTGATACCAGTCAGATGGTCATTTTGAGATGCGTCACCTCATGTACCCCAAATGATTGTGGGTGCCAAAATCTGTGGAGGGTACTCTTGGAGATCAAGGGGGCTACCCAGCCTCATGACAGCCCTGTTGTTCTTTGTCCACTAGCAGATACCCTGCAGGGTGGTTGATGATGGACTAAGCGGTGACTTTGTTGGCCCTCTTTAAGCCTATTTAACCCTTTCGTAAGGGTCCTCACATTGACTGGGTTACTCTTCTTTACCTTACTCTGAACTTTCTATTTGATATTTCTCACACTATGCTAATATCATACTGTTTAAATGTTACTATGTTTTGGTGGTTTGGGGTACTCCTATTAGTTCTTAGCCTGTTACAGAAAGTGCCATATAATATGAACCGAACCTCAGTTACAAGTGTTCGCTATTGGTTTGCAAGAGAACTCAAGTTGGACCCTAGCTGGTCCTTCGGGGGGGGGCTGTTTTTGTTTCTGTCCCTTTTTTGAGGACTGTGCCTGGTTTTTCAAGAAGGAGGAACAGGGGCATCTTCGGGGGGAAAGGGGGGCTTTGCTGAGTATCAAAGGAAGGCGGTGTGGGGAGTTGCCTATCGGGAAGCCTAGGCATTTTAGTTCTGTGTTTGCCAGGTGCTCTGGGGGCAACATCTCTGCATACTGTTGGGATGGGTTTGTTTTACTTGGGGGGGAGGGGGATTAGTACGTTTGAAAATAGCAGGAGATGTAGAGATGTTACGGGACTTACAGCTCACACTACTGTCAGAATTGGATGCCTTGGGGGGTTAGCTGAGTGGTTGGTGTGGGATTCATGTTGGCTGGATAAATTTTAATTATGGCAAGTACCTTGAGAATTGCCACTTGGAATATTAACTAGCTGAAATCTGTGATTAAATGGAAAAAGTTCCTTACCGAGGTGAAAAGAGCCAAATGGCACATTGTGATGCTGCAGGAAACACATATGTTGAGGGAGGAGGCGTTAAGAACAGAGGCGGCTTTGTGGGGGATGTGGATTTCTGCCACATTTTCCTCCAAGGCGAGGGGGGCTGCTGTGTGGCTGCCTCGGGGTGTTCAGGCGGTGGTACTTGATAGAAGGGTGGATTAGGCAGGCTGGTATGATCTTGCCAGGGTAGAATTTCCAGGCCCCAGAGTATTTAACTTGGGTTCAATATATGCACCAAATATTGATGAACCCCAGTTCTTTCAAAAACTTACCCTAGACATAGTTTCCTGGTCTGGCCCCTGGATCCTAGGTGGTGACTATAATTGTGTGCTGGATGGGGTCCTGGATAGATCTAATAGAAATCCAATCCCCCTTTCCAGGAATGCTCGTGCCCTGGGTGGTAATGGAGGCTGAGGTAGGGGTAGTGGATGTGTGGCTGCACTTATTTCAGTCTGGAAGGGATTACAATTTTTACTCGCATGTCCACAATTCTGACGCATGATTGGACAGATACTAATCAGTCAGGTGCTCCTCCCAGCCTTGCAAGGTGCATCATACTCCCCCCTTCTTCTCTTGGATCATGCCTCACTGACAGTGGAATTCTTGGTGGGGAAGGGGGCCATGCAGCAGACAGGCTGTGGAGGCTGGACCCCATCCTGCTTAAGGAGCAGACATACATTGAGGAGATGGAAAGGAACATTCAGGATTTCTTGGCCTTCAATGGAAAGGGGATACACGTCCCGTAGGATTAGTGGGAAGCCTTGAAGGCATACATCAGGGGTCAATCCATCTCATACATGGCTCATAAAGCTTGAACCTCTGAATGAGATCTGGAGGAGCTCTTGGTTAAGATTGATGCATATGAGCAGGCCCATAAGGCAATCCCTACTCCAGCTCTCTACCATATAGTACAAAAATCAAAGTGGAAATTCAGTACCATTAGTAGTGTTAAGATGGAAAGGGCTATCCTGCTGGCTCAAGCTGAAACATACTTTGAGGGGGAGAGAGTGGGAAAATTCCTGGCCTGGAAGCTCCTCAGGAAGGAGGGGGAGAGGGTGGTAATGAAAGTTCATGACTCAGCTGGCCATCTAGTAGGGGATCTGGAGGAAACTGGTACTGCCTTTGGGGATTTCTATAAAAAGCAATACACCTCAGAGGTTTCCCCCAGCTTGGAAAGAATTGAATCCTTTCTTGTTGGTGTCCCTATGAAGGCCCTGAGTCAGGAACAGGTTGACATCCTGGCGTCCCTTTATCAAGAGGGAAAGTTGGTGGGGCTATTAGAGCCCTAAAGGGAGGTAAGGCCCCGGGGTCTGATGGCCTACCGCTGGACTTCTTCAAGCGGTTCCATGAGTCGTTGATTGGCCCTTTCACAGACATGATCCAGGAGAGTCTCAAGGTTGGTTTGTTCCTCCTCTCCACCTAATCTGCAATTATAAGCATTCTTCCAAAACCAGGTAAGGACCCATCCTGGTTTGCCTCATATAGGCCTATCTCCCTTTTGACAGCAGACTATAAAATCTTGGCTAAGGCCCTAGCTGCTAGATTGGACCCTCTGCTTCCTGGTATTACACACCCAGACCAGACTGGCTTTGTTAAGGGTAGGCAAGGTAAACATAATATTCAGAGAATCCTTAACGTTGTTCATAATTAGGGGAAATCTGCTAAAAAGCATGGAGCAGCCATCCTCGGACTTGATGGGGAGAAGGCATTTGACTGGGTGGAGTGGGGGTACCTTTTCACTAACTTGGAAAGACTTGGATTTGGCCTCTCTTTCATCTCCTAGATTAGAGCATTATACACACAGCCATACTCACAGGTGACAGTCAATGACCACCTTTCCCCCCATTTTACTTTGGAGCGGGGTACTAGACAGGGGTGCCCTTTGTCCCCTCTACTATATGTAATGTTGCTGAAACCTTTGGTGGTGGTGATTAGGGGCTTCAGAGGAGGTGGTAAAGAACACAAAATAGCAATGTATGCTGCTGACCTCCTGTTGTACTTACAGCACCCGGTTGAGGATTTGCCTAGGGTAAATAAGGTCTTGACCGAGTATGGGGCCCTCTTGGGCCATAAGGTTAACTGGACCAGGAGTGAGGTATTACTGGTTGGAGCTCGAGATAGACAAGCCCTAATATCACATCTGAATGGGTTACAGTTGGTACCTAAAATAAAATACCTGGGAATTTATATCTCCGGGAAAGTGGGGGCCCTGTACATCCAAAACTTTAAACCGTTAGTCCAATGGATAGCGGAGGACAGCGGCAGATGGACGGCCCTCCTCCTATCATTGAACGGCAGGGTGGGTGTTGTTAAGATGATGGTGTTACCCAGATGTCTATATTTGTATCAGTCCCTCCCTATCAAGGTCCCCCGGGCCCAATTTAAACATATCAATGCCATAATCCACAGGTTTTTATGGCATGGCAAGTCAGCCTCTGTCAGCAGGGCAATCCTCCAGCTCCCACAGAGATGGGAAGGCTGGGACTCCCAAACTTTCAATGGTACTATTTAATATCTCAGTTAACTCTGCTGCCTTCAGGAGTTGAGGGGGAGGCAGCGGGGTGGCTCTATATGGAAGAAGGAGAAGGTGGGAAATGTGTAATGGGGGACCTACTAGCTGAAATTCTGTGGATGGGTAACTGCTCTCTCAAACCCTTCTTGGCCACTACGCTCCAAGCCTGGCAGACTTTCCATTCCCTCATTGTTTGGCCTCCTGCTCCCACTAGGTATACCCTTCTTTTGGAGGCCATGAAGCTCAAGGGATGGACCACTATGGTCCTGACTCAGAGGCTATTGGATTGGAAGCATACGGATCTGAAATGGGTGGATCAGTTATATGAGGGAGATGTCCTGGCAAGTTTTCAGCACTTATGAGTGAATTGGAATATCCCCAAAAGTGACTTCTTCATTTATCTAAGAGTTCAGAACTGCCTTGGGCACATGTTGGGAGTGGAGGATGGATGGGCTCAGCCTTCCCCATTTGAAGAGGGACTTTTTCACCCCCAACCAGGAAGGAAGTTGCTGTCCATGTTCTACCAATCTCCCCGGGGGGAGGGGAATGGGATGAGTTGCAAAAAATGAGGCTTAGGTGGGAAAAGAATTTAGGCTGTGTGATTGATTGCCACCTCTGGACAGCTGCCTGCAAGCATCTAACAACATGCTCTAGCAGTAATAAATTAAGACAGGTACAGTTTAATTTTCTTCATCAGACCTTCTTCTCACCTGTCAAGTTACAGCAATTGAACCCTTCTAAAACCAATGAGTGCCTTACGTGCTTATATGCCTCTGGGGATTTCATGCATCTTGCCCTCCTCTGCAAAAAGGTTGCCCCATTTTGGGGTGCAGTTCACTCGATCATGTCAGAGGTGTTAGGCTTCACCCCTCCCAGTAGTCCTGAGGAGCTATTGCTGGGTGTGGACCCAGACCATCTGGGGGTTGGGGGTATGGGGCATTTGTGGTCCTTGGCTCTTATCAATGCCAGGAGGACAGTGGCGCAATCCTGGATGTCCACAACTTCTCCTCAGGTACAACAATGGGTTAACAACATGAAGGCTTGTATGGCTATTGAACGGGCACAGCTGACTGCCCTGGGAAGACAGTATACCTTTGTTGAGCTCTGTAGCCCTCTGATAGCAGCCATAGAGAAAAACAAGTTTCCAATTTAGGAACAATACTAGCATTAAGTTATAAGTGTTACAGCTTTGTTTTTACTTGTACCACTCTGTTATAATGCTTATTGTAATCCAATCTGATCATTCTTGTCAACATCACTGTTGCTACTGTATATGCTTGAGAAACCTGTACTGCCCTTCATTTCTTATCTCAATAAAATATGTTGAAAAAAATACTAAATGAACGTTTGGAGACCAATCAACATGCATGGAGCCTAACAATACAGTTCTTCTGTGTCGCTACATGCATGTACGTGTTGATATACTATGTTGTTAAAAAATGCAGGACTCTAAACATTTAGTGAACCACTTTATGTTTTTTAATGTTGATATGAAATATTTTGTATTTCTTAATATTGGTAGATTTACCCTTATTCCTAAAAAAGGTAAGAACCCACAATACCCAGAAAGCTCTCAGCCTATCTCGTTGATCAATATGGATGTTAAGCTCCTTGCCAAAATACTAACCAATAGGTTGGGACCTATGCTGCCCACAATAATTGGCAAAGAACAGATTGGTTTTATGATGGGAAGATCCTCGGGAGACCACATGTGTAAATTAATGCATTTCCTCTTGGTGTCCAGGGACTCAGTGCTTCCAATGGCTCTGGTGTCCCTGGATGCTGAGAAAGCTTTTGACAGAGTCTCATGGGATTCTCTTCACTACTTTGTCCCATTTTGGCCTCCCTGATGATTTTCTTAAATGGATTAGGTTATTATACTCATCTCTCTCAGCCCAAATTCGATGTAATAGTATTCTTTCTGAGCCCTTTCTGCTTTACCAGGGTACCAGACAAGGTTGCCCCTTATCTCCCCCTTTTATGTAACCTCTATCTTGAGCCTCTGATTAGGAAGCTGGTGGCTTCCCTGAATCTTTGTGGAATCCAGGTAGGGGATCAGCATTATACCCTCTCAGTGTATGCTGACGACTTGCTCTAACACTTGGAGGACCCCCAGGAATGCATTCCAGCCCTTTTAGAGGAAATCAAAGCTTTCTCCACAATATCCCACTATAAGCTTAATCCTTTCAAAACCAAGGTTTTTACCCCTGAATAATAAAGTCTTCCGGGAAAATGTGGCAGAGTTTGCTCTTTCATGGGAATCAAATTCTTTTGTATATTTAGGAATCCGTGTGACTAGGGATGTTACCTCCATGATTAAAACAAATCTCTTAGAGATATTGACTACACTCAAGACTGATCTTGAAAGATGGGGATCCCTGCTGCTGTCACTTTGGGGAAGGGTTAGCACTGTGAAAATGAATGTGCTGCCTCGTCTCCTGTAGCCAATGGGTATGTTAGGGTGTTTTCTACCTAAAAAATGGTTTACCAAGTTTCACTCCATACTTAATACATTTATCTGGCAAGGTAAGGGGGTCAGAAGGTCATACCTTAAACATACTGCACCAAAAGAGCAGGGTGGACTTGCTGTCCCTTCCTTTTTTTCATATTACTGTGTCCACCACATTAGTAGACTAGCACACGGGATACAGGAGATGCAGGCTGTCCGTTCACAAGGATACACACCAATGTGGTTGGAAATTGAGAAATATTTGGCAGCAAAATACAAATGTACCCTTTCCTCTTTATTATACACTACCCCTCATGCAATCTCTAAACCCCTAAAGAATACCCCTTTAGGTTGGTCTATCAGATCTCTATACCAACTGTAGTTGTACCTCTCCCTTAACTGTCCCACTTCTTTAGATCAACCAATATTGGGCAATCCCCATTTTAAAACTGGACACAAACCTATTCCATCCTCTTACTGGCACATCCTGATGGGGAGAAACCTCTCTGATTTGCATTCTGAAGGGGAAATAATTTATTTTCCCAAATTCCAAACAAGATTCAATGTGCATGAAAGAACCAGTTTCAAATTCAGACAACTCAGAGAAGCTGTTGTCTCCCATATGGGAAGAGTCCAGAATCCTCTGCCCTCTACAGTTGCGCTAGATCTACAATTTTACAATTGGCCAAGCAACCTCATGTGATTTCCATAGTCTACAAAAAACTACAATCCCTAAATCCCAATATTCCTCTGGGTGTCTGCTATTACTGGACCCAGGAATTATCCTTAAGTACTGATGTAAACCTCTGGAGGAAGATCTGGCTTTATTCTTATAGATTTATTAAGCAAGATAGATTGTGCCTCATGCAGTTTAACATCATGCACAACCTGTATTTTACACCAGTGAAACTCCATAAATTGGGGAGAGTGCCCACCTCTGTTTGTTCACATTGTGGAGACAATAAGGGTACCCTGTATCACATGCTGTGGTTTTGCCCAAAAGTGCAGGTACTTTGGCAAGCGATTAGACAATCCCTAGACCCCATACTGGGCACTGACCTTCTATTTACTCCAGAAGTATGTTTATTTAATTATTTTCTCCATAACACCCTCAAGGCTAGGAAAGCTTATATGGCTATGATCTCTGCCACAGCGAAATTAATAATTATGAGACATTGGATAGACACTATATCTCCACCTGTTCTGGAATGGCATAGGGAGATATTATTGGCACCCCATTTGGAGAAACATATCTGCTCAATGCGTAACAGGCCCCAGACATATCAGAGTAGATGGGGGTCACTAGATGCCTTGCTTTCCAAATAGAAGCCCTGATCACTTAATACTATAGTTCTTTTTTTTTCTTAAATGTCTCAATGGAATGGTTCATGAACAACACTTGGCTCTAGGTGGGGGGAGGGGAAACATTAGTGAGGGGAGGGTCAGGGTGGAGGGGAAGTTAGGAGAGGGAGTACACCCCTCCTGTCTTAAAACTATCAGGATTTTACACTTTATGGTTACCATTGAGAGTATTTCCATTGTATTAGACTGTATTATGTTGTAATATGGGATGGCCCTTCAGGTTACCCAATTGTTACCCACCTTTTGGGATGTTTATGTTAAGGTAAACATTTTAATAAAGTTTATTGAATTAAAAAAATATTGATAGATGTTGCTGTATCAGTGATTTAACAATATGTGTACTTAGCTGACTCCAATCTTTCATTAAACAAATAAATAAATACATATCTGGCTCTATCGGCTCCAAAGTTATCACATTTTAAAGAAAATATATTTTCAATGGTCTAACTCTGGAACTGTTGGAGCTAGAAACTTAATGTATTTTTTTTAAAACAAAAGCTTGGAGTCCAGCCTATTAGAAATGTTGTCAATGTGTATATTGTTATCATGTAACAGTAATATTTATGTTATCGATATAAAAACAGCCAGTTTTTTCATGCTATATTGATATATATACTGTATTTACATCACAGCAGAGAGCTTTTTTAAATAAATGTTATCGATATTTCCATGATGGCAAACTAAATCAATATGCTTTTTTAATATTAACATAGAAAGTTTCATGACACATTTAAAAAAAAAAGAAAAAAAGTTAGCACTTTTTCTAAATTTTGGTATTAGTCCCCATAATTTAATTAGTATTTATATAACTATATGACCATAAACATTTACCTTACAGCTTCAATCTCATGGTAAACATTCCAGTCACCCCCAGCAGTACACATTCTTCCTCACTTTTGAAGGCTTTGCAATCCTTTGAAGGCTGTATCTTCATGAAAGAGTATTGTGAATGCCACTCCTAGGGTATGAGAGCATTTAAAATAACCTGACTTCTGTTTTAGAACAAGAACAAAGCAAGTATGATGTGAAAATCTCATTCAGACATGGTGCTATCAGGAAGCAGATCTTAAAGGAGTAATTGTAAAGGGCATTGTAGCCAACATTGCCTTCAAAAAGAACTGAGAACCCCATATACCTATCAATAAGTTACTGGTGTAATAGATTAAAGTAAAACTAATTATTGTTAATAATTACATGCTTCTCTCAAGCTGTAAAGCTAGGCATTCCCAGTTAAGACATGCATGTGCATTACTCCAAGTGAGAGTGAGCATTTTGAATTTTAGAGTGTTAAAATCCATAATGTGGTGAGTGACCGCTTTTATATCCCAGGGGTGAGCTAGTGTAGGTGTGTCAAAGGAGAAGGTAAGATAAAACAGTGCAGTTTATTATATGCAACTTTATCTCCAATTGACTTGGGTCACAGCCCCTTTAACAAACACAAACAAACTCATACTCCTGTCCAGAGTTCTAACTAAACAACATAAACCACCATTACCTCTGGTTGTCAGCTACTCTGGTTCCCAGCCTCCAATTAATTTAATAAAGTCCACTTACAAGCTCCACAGTCCTTTTGAAAATCTCTGTAGCTTTAACTTGCTATTTGCAACGCAGCTTCCTTCCTTTCCCAGGTCACTGTCTCCCTCCTGTGTTGCCTAGGCAGATTTATAACATGGGTATAGTAAGATCACTAAGACGATTGGTTGTCTCCTGCCACCTGAACATGCATTAATGCATGATATACTCACAGTTGATGTGACAGTACAAATCAGTGGGCATACCTACTCTTGTTATTTTCTGGAGTGACAGAAATGTAAACAGCAGCCATTTCTCTTGTGGCACGTTAGCGAGTGTTAGAGTGCAGCCCAGTTACCCACCCTGGGAATCTCATAGTCTAACTGAGAGGATAATCAATCTGCAAAGGAACCACTCAGTTGTGATACCTTCTATGGCTGTCTGTTGCAACCAGACAGAAAAATTACTCACCTTAGTAATGTTGTTTCTTCTAATGGATTCTTGCTGTTTTATTTTTATTTTATTTTTATTTATTTGTTCTAGGATTACAAACACCTTTGAGCCGAGGTTCTTTTACAAAAGTTCTACGTCATTGGTACAATTGAGACAATCATAAGCAAAGATAACAGTTTATAAAATTAAAAAAAATAAACACATAGTCTTGTAGATGAAAAAAGAACAATAAGGTGAAACTTTGGGAAGGGGAAGAGAAAGGAGGAGGGTGAAATCAGGGAGACTAAGTGGATGGGAGAAAAGGGGAGGTAGGTTGGGGGGGACAGAGAGAGGAGAGGAGAGGTGGAAGGCGGGTAAGAATAGAGGTAGTGCAGCCGGGTGGCATTTGTCATGGGCCAGCAGGGGAGGTAAAGATAAGAGGGGGCAGAAATAATAGCTACCAGGAATGTATTCTGACTATATGCAGTTAGCCCCAGCACTTGAACTGCCCCGGAGAGTAAAGAGTTAACTCTATGCAGAAGCATAGAACTTTGAGCTCGAGCTCGGTTTTCAAACTTCTGTCTCTAGCACTCTGAAGTGTAACCGTCAGATTATTATGAGCACTAACTAATCAAATTAACAGGTTGAAATTGTTTCAACTTTTTTAAGTCAAATGGCCACCACAAATAGTTTTTAAGGTCAAAAAGACTTAAGTCAAGAACACCAAAAAGAAAGCTAAAGATAAGACACAGACAAAGTCCAAGTAGGCAGTGAATTAAAACATTAATAAACCCATAAAATAGGGCAAGCCAAGTACACCTCTGGGGTGCAGCACTGTGCCTACCCACCCACATCCCAAAACTACTAGGTTCCAGGAGGGGAGGCAGGGAAGGAGGTCAGAATACAGCAAGACTCCATTAGAAGAAACAACATTACTAAGGTGAGTAATTTTTTCCTCAAACAACATGATGTCTTGCTGTATTCTGACTATATGCAGACTACCAAGCAGTACCCCCCCCAGGAGGAGAGAGTCACAGAACCTATTTTGGGAACAAGGTCTGCAGCACAGCTGTGCCAAACCTAGAATTACTTCTAGACTGAATGTCCAGAGAGTAATGCTTGGTAAATGTGTGAACAGTTTTCCAGGTGGCTGCTTTACAAATTTCCTCTAAAGGTATATCTCTAGCTGTTGCGAGTGAAGCAGCTGTACCTCTGGTAGAATGGGCCCTTAAGACTGAGGGAGGTTTTTCCCAAGCTTTGAATAGCATAATTGGATACAGGAGACAATCCACCTGGCAATAGTTCTCTTGGTGGCTGACCTGCCCTTTCCTACATCACCATAGGTGAGAAATAACTTAGAACAGCCATTCCTATAGGCCTTAGTATGCTCTACATAGTAACTAAGGGCCTTCTTCATATCAAGATGGTGCAATCTTCTCTCCCCAGAGGAAGAATGGTCAGTGAAAAACACAGGCAATGACATAGATTGGTTCAGATGAAAATCCGACACTACTTTGGAAAGAAATATTCTATTAGTTCAAAGGACCACCTTATCCCTGTGAAATTAAATGAAATCAGGTTCCACAGATAAAGCCTGTAACTCACTGGTTCTCCTGGTAGAAGTAATAGCTACCAGGAACAGTTTTCCATGTCAAGTATTTCAGCTCTGCTGTAGATAGAGGCTCAAAGGGAGGCTGCATAAGCTGTGCTATACAGATGTCCAGATCCCAAAAAGGAGTAAGGTCTCGAAAGGGAGGATTAACATGCATCAGACCTTTGAAAAACTTCTTGAAGACTGGATTAGAGGATAGAGAAGAGCCCTTACCAGCAGAAAGGAAGGCAGACACAGCTGCCAAATGTACTTTGAGAGTAGTAGGCCAGAGGCCTAAACTATTAAGATGCACCAGATAGTCCAATACAGTAGCAATGTCAGCTAACTCTGGCTGAACAGGTTTCTGGGAACACCAAAAACCAAATCTTTTCCACTTGGAATTATAAGTCTTTCTGGTAGCAGGTTTCCTGCTAACCTTTAGAATATCCAAGACTGATTTTGAAAGGTTTAGATTTGCATATTCTAACTCTTCAAGATCCAGGCTTTGAGCCTGACAGCCTGAAGATTGGGATAGAGGATCCTTCCCTGGGAGAATGTCAGAAGATTGAACTGTCTGGGAAGACACAGAGGCATTGCCACTGACAATGACAGTAGTAGAGGGTACCTAGGCTGTCTGGTCCAGTCTGATGCCACTAGAATCACCCTGCAAGGTTGAGATCTGATTTTGATCAGGACCCTTATTATCAAAGGGAAAGGAGGAAATGCATACAGGAACCTGCTTGTCCAATCCAATAGTAGAGCCTCCTGGTGTACAGATCCTAGGAGAGGAGGCCTGCAACAAAAGATAGGGAGTTGATTGTCCGGGACTGCAAAGAGATTTATCTCTGGAGTACCCCACCTCTTGAAGATAACCTGAAGGACCAGGGGATTCAGAGTCCATTCATGATGACCCTGAGAAATTCTGCTGAGAGCATCAGCTAAAATGTTGTCCTTCCCTGGGAGATGCACAGCCACCAGGGAAGCCTGAAGGGAATAATCCAGAGACCATATCTTCATGGCCTCTGTGCACAAGGATGAGGACTGAGTGCCTCCCTGCTTGTTGATGTACCAAATGGTTGTGGTATTGTTTGTCCTGATTTGTACTACTTTCCCCTGAACCACAGCTGAGAATGTCTGCAGAGCTAGAAAGACAGCCCCCAACTCCAGAAGATTTATGTGAAGGAGTTGCTCCTGGCGAGATGAGGTTTCCTGAGCTGTAAGCTGATCCAGGTTAGCCCCCCAGCCTAGGAGAAAGGCGTCTATGGTGAGAATCACTGAAGGAGCCTGACTGATGAATCAATCAATCAATCAATCAATCAATCAAAATCTTTATTTAGTCAGGCGAACATCATTGAGCGTAGCTCATTTACAAGATGGACCTGAGTGGTCATACAAATAAGAGTACAAGTATTTTTACATAGACAAGAATAACATAAACAGTAGTACAATGACATAAAGTGATAATATACAACAATTTACATATATACAAGGCACAGTAAAACCATTTAACCTGTAAGAAAAAGAGACAATGGTATAGCAGGCATAATATATAAATTATAGGGCCTAATTGGCTTTTATGAGAGTATATCAGGTGACTGGAAAATAGAAGTAGAACTAACATAATGGAACACGGAAAAGGGGTGGGAGGGTAGGTAGGGTAGGGATTAGCCTTATAAAAGCAATTGCAGAGCTCTGGAAATAGGGTGGAGAATAATCTTTGAAGGATGTTAAAGGTAAGAGGCTATTTAGCTTCATGGATTTTGGAGTGAGTTCCATGCAACTGCTAGTGAGTAGCTGATAGCGGCCCTCCCAAACCCGGTGCAGGCATTGGGGACCTTTAGTATGATGAGTTTACTGATCCTTAAGGTGTATGGCCTAGAAGTAATTCTGGTAAAACAGTTCTGATATATAGGTGGGTAGTTTGCCTGATAAAGCTTTGAATATCCAGATTGCAGCATTCCTATTTCTTCTGTGTTGTAGTGATGTCCAGTTGACTGCCATATAAAGAGAGCAATGATGGGTGCTGGAGGGAAGGTCAGTAATAAATCTGATGGATCTATGATACAGGGTGTCCAGCTTATTTAAGAGGGGGAGTGAACAATGGCCATAGAGAAAGTCAGCATAATCAATGAGGGATAGGAATGATGCCTGGATTAATCTTTTTTTGGAGTCTCTGTTAAGGTAGTGTTTATTCTAAAAAATAGACCAAGCCTTTGTCTCAGTTTTTTTAGTAGCTCTTCAATATGGACAGAATAGTCAAGCCTATTATCAATCCAGACTCCAAGGTATTTGAAGTTATCAACAAATTCCAGCTTCTCTCCAAGTAGGGTGGATAATTGTAGGGTGATGGGGTAGTGGCAGAGCAACTCTTTGTGGCAAAGAACATAGCTTTTGTTTTTTTGGCATTTAGAAGTAGTTTTTTTTCCAGTAGATTGTGTTGCAGGATGGAGAATTCAGATTGTAACAGCTCACAGGCTTTAGGTAATGAGGGATTGCTGACATATAATACAGTATCATCAGCAAACAGATGAATGTTAGATTGAGTGAGGTTGGCATCAATATTATTAATATAAATGGCAAAGAGGATGGGGCCAAGAATAGAGCCTTGCGGTACACCTCTTAGCAGTGGTTTTAAGGTGGATAGGTAATTTCCATTTTTCACCAGTTGTGACCTATCTGATAGGTAGCACTTAAACCAGATGAATGGAACACCTTGCCAAAGGTTGTCCTCCTCCAGCAACCACTGGAGTGCCTGAACTAGAGTTTGAGATACTGGAACCAATTTGGAGAGAAGGTCCTTTTTCTAAGACCTGTAAGATCTGAGATGAAATTGAATATCTCTCATCTGAAACCTTGCTCCCTGAACCACAGCTGCTGAGGCTGCCATGTGATCCAGTAAATGTAGAAAATGTCTAGCTGGATGAGAAACTAGATGATGAAAAGAGGAAGCCAGAGTGACTAGAGACTGGACTCTTGAAAGAGGAAGGAATGATCTTGCCTGGGTAGTGTCTATGTCCACCCCTATGAAAGTGAGCAGCTGAGTTGGTTCCAGAACTGACTTTTCTAGGTTTAGAATGAAACCCAAGGACTCCAGGAGCCTTTGGGTGACCTCTAAGGCTGACTTGACTTGGTCTGAGGACTGACCTACTAGGAGCCAGTCATCCAGATATAGGAACAGAAGGATACCCTGTCTCCTGAAGAATGCCACCACTACTGCCAGACACTTGGTGGACACCTTTGGAGCAGATGTTAGGCCAAAAGGCATGGATCTGAACTGATAATGGCCTGAGAGCACCTAGAACCTGAGGTACTTTCTGTGGGAATGTCTGATGGGCATGTGGAAATAGGCATCCTTGAGATCCAGGGAGGCTAGCCAGTCTCCTGGTCTCAGAGAGGGAAGAATTATTCCCAGAGTCACCATTTTGAACTTTGGATTTGTTAAGTGTTTGTTGAGGTACCTTAAATCTAGGATGGGTTGCCACTCCCCTGTCTTTTTTGGGGTAAGGAAGTATCTGGAATAAAGTCCTTTTCCCCTGTGACAAAGAGGTACCTTCCCTACTGCTCACATGAGCAGAAGAGAGGAGACTTCTGCCTCTAAGGCCTTTGTTTCTAAGGGGGACGGGGCTGAAAGATCTTGCTCTCATTTTTGGGAACCTTTAGAAACTGAAAACAAGTCCCTGGCTCACTACTTCCAGGACCCATTTGTCTGAAGTAATGGACTCCCAGGCCTGGGAGTAGTGAGCCAGCTTGCCCCTTACAGGAATTGGGGAGGCAACCCTGACTGACACCTCAGGGTGTCTGTTTGGCAGGGGGCTTGGACTGAATGGATGCTGGGGTCCTGGTCATCCCTCATCTGCCTCGTCCCCTGAAGAACCCTCTCTGCATGAATGAAGAGGAAGCCTGGGCTTGGTAAAAAGGCCTGTCCCTGCCACCCCTAAACTGCTGCTTCTGAGGAGTGGCCTGCTTCTCTTTTGCTGCAGCATTCCTGTAGGTGGTCCTGTACTCGTCCATCTTCTTCATGTAAGCCTCTGTCTGTTCACCAAACAGAGAGTTACCAACAACAGGAAAATCCATTACCTTAGTCTGGGTATCCTGTGACAAATTGGTACATCTTAGCCAAGCTAATTTCCTCATGGAGACAGAGGTAGCCATGACCCTGGAATGTACATCAATTGAGTCAACAGCAGCGTGAAATTGGACCTTGGATGCCTCAATACCATCTGCAGCCACCTTCTCCAGCTCCTTGGTTAGCTTGGGAGGGGCACTCTTAGCCAGTTCCAGAGCCATATTCCACCTCGATTTCTGGTACCTGGCTGTATATGCCATATACTTAGCTTGTCTGAGTCCCAAAGAGGATGCCAAGTACTGCTTCTTGGCCATGGAATCCACTTTCCTAGAATCCTTATCTGGGGGGTGGGATGCCAAGGGAATATTAGCCTTGTCACAGGCTGCAGCCTGCACTACCCTCAACATGGCTGCAATGAGTAGTAAGAAATTCTGCTCCAGAACCTGACAACATATATCTCCTGTCCATCTTTTTATCCACAGGAGGTATAGAAGCTGAAAACTGCAACATTTCTTGTGTCTGTTTCCCCAGGGATTTATGCAGAGGGATACACACTCTTTTCGATTCTGGGACATCCATCATTTCCATGAAGTCAGGTTCCTCCTGATCCTGTTCAGCTTCCTCAACTGGGAGCTGAAGAGTATCAGCCACTTCCTTGTAAAATAAGAAATGGGAGGGGTACTCAGAAAGTCTCGGAGGAGACACACTGGAAGGCCTGTCTGGGGAGATGTCAGGCTGTACTGGCTCATCTAGGCCTTCATCCTTCTCTTCATCATAACCTTCTTCTTCATCCCAATCACCCTCATAGAAAGCCTCTGGATCAATGTCAGAAGCGACTATGTCTGACCGAACCGAACCTCTGTGAACCGTTGCCGGTTCGGTTGGAACCAGGCAAAGCGACTGTACTATAATTATCAATTTTGCAATCTCCTCAGCGGTTGGACCATGGGAAGTCGGATCCAAACCAGCTGATTTATATTTTCTTTTACTAGGAACCAATTCCACAGAATCTGCCCCTCCTTTTGCCCGAGGAGGTATTGCCCAGGTCAGTGGGCACCTCCTCAGGTTCGGTTGCAACCTAACCGAGCTCGCCATCCGGGTCAGCGGACTTCTCAGCCTCCCTATCCCTCAGCCTACTCAAACATTTTTCCAGAGTGGCTTTGGGAAAGATTTTACAAATCTGGCAGTCTTCTTTGAGGTAGTCAAACCCAAGACAGTAAACACAGACGAGGTGAGGGTTGGCCTTAGCAAAGGCCTCCTTACACTCAGTACAGTGCTGAAACCCAGTGGGACTGGTTTTCTTTTTGGGTTTGTCTGACATGCCGAAAACTGAAACAGTTACCCTTACCAGCTTTTATGCCAGGCAGCTAAAAACTGATCGGTTCCAACCGTGTCACAGGTCTGTTAAAAAAATCCAGAAAATCAGATTTTTTTAGGAACCGATGAGTACCGGAACCACAACAATATTTTTGAATAAAACTCAAATAGAATGGGATTCGGTTCTAAACTGGACCGACCGGAGAAGAATCGAAGGCAAAAATAATTTCCACAATAATACTAGAATCACAACCAACTACCTACTGCTACCACTTACTGTTACCAAGACAGAGGTAAGAAGACAGAAAATAAAGAAGCGGTTAGACAAAACCGATCGATTTAAACTATACCGAACCGAAGTGCAGAAGGGATCTCCGGAGCAACTTCACAGTTAGGCGGAGTAAAAAATCTGATGGTTACACTTCAGAGTGCTAGAGACAGAGGTTTGAAAACCGAGCTAGACCTCAACATTCTATGCTTCAGCATAGAGTTAACTCTTTACTCTACAGGGCAGTTCAAGTGTTGGGGCTAACTTCATATAGTCAGAATACAGCAAGACTTCATGTTGTTTGAAATATCTTCACCTCCCACACTGTGTCACCCACCCATCCACTCACCCCATTGATCTCGGACAACCGGGCAGACAGTGATTGAAGTGAAAAAGTGCTTGGTTGTCCATGTGTGTGTGTATCTGACTCTGTTCCACAGTGAGTGGCAGCCAGCAGTACTGCTCAATGTGGTGGGCATCCCTTACTGTTAGGATACTGTGCAGTAAGAAGCCGTGATGTCCACTTACCCGCAAGGTACTGCATACTGTGACATCTCCTTTGCACCTCCATATCCTGTAGTGACAGAGATGTACTGTCCCATTGCAGTTCCTCCTGCAGCAGTTGTACCCACACAGCAAGATGGAGCAGAGTGATGTTCCAGTCTGACCGAGAGAGAGAGAGAGACACACACACACAGAAACTAGCTACACTGTTCTCTCTGCATTACTTTGTGTTTCTTTGTATCTCTGTCTCCCAACCACGTAACACCAGTAACAGGGCGCCATGCTGCAGGGCAAGTTCTCTCTCTATCTCTCTGACTTGAGCACCATAGTGTAAACCACCCACCCACCCTGTGGATCTTGGACGACCAGGTGCTCAGTAAGAGTACACAATGTGAGCCGCTGAAGACCTGCAGTGAGTCACTGTCTTTCTCTCTCTCTCTCTCTCACTCTCTCTCTCTCTCTCTCTCTTTTGACAGTAGTGACAGTGTGACAGAGCATCCACATTGGGAAAGAGAGCAGTCAGTTGCATGATCAGGAAGAGGGAGAGACATACATGGAGACAGAGAGGGAGAGAGAAATAACAGCACAGGATCACGGTGCTCACATGGACAGACAGCAGCAGCCCCCACCCCACACACACACACACACACACACTCTGCTTCTGCAGAAGTCATTGATTGTGCAGTCAGATCATTGTGCAGTATCCCTAGCCTCTCACAGTTGAACAGGAGTTTAGCCGGACAGTAGGTGACAGTGAGAGAATGAGAACAATATGTTGCACAGCATATGAGAGACAACAGCGCACATCTGAAAGAGAATTCCTGTTCTGTGGTGTTTGTCATAGCTGTCCACATTAGAGTGCACAATTCAGTGACTTGTTCTCTGTGTCTCTTTTTCTCTCTCTCTCTCCCTCTGCAGGCCTGTGTCAGCATCTCCCCCACCATGTGTACCCCCATCCTCCTACTGATCCTGGTAGTCTGCTGGTTGGAGACACAGGCACACAGATAGCGGGAATGCAGTGCAAACAGCAGTCACCATTCCTCCTGTTCTGTGTGTCTCTCTGTCTTTCTATTCTTTTCAGTCCCACAATCTTTGTCACGCTATTACCACATGGCAGTAACAGATACTTGCTGGTGAACACACCATGTGCCCAAGTACCCCTGCAATGCACCATCCATTGAATCTGTGTCATCCTACTGGTGCACCATGAGAGCTGCATGTTCAGGCTTTTCCAAAGCACTGTGAGCACCCCAGAAGTTCTCCTGGTGGTGGAACACATTATAAAGGCCCTGTGTTTTCCTAACTTAATAATGCATTCCTTCTAATTTTTTATTCTCTGCTAATAACCCATGTTATAACACAATAACCCACTCCAGGGTGTGCAGTTATTGGGGATTATCGCACACCTGGGTGCTGTGAGGGCAATAGGACTGTGGCCTCACGCCTCACAATGCACCTGGGTGTGCATTAATCCCCAACAACCACACATCCTGTTGTGGGTTATTGCTTACTTTATACATGGTCCCTAATCAACACTGACTGCAGCTGTGTGTGATGCTTCCAAAACATTCTGTATTTGATTAGTTCCCTACCTGGATGCTTCCAGAGCTTTCTGTGTTTAACCCTTTCAGCATTTCTAAAAAGGGAATGGAGATTTATCCATTCTTTTGCTGACATAAATTCTATCTATCACTCTGTCACAATAGGCAAAAAAAAGAGATAAAAAAGCTTATTATACATGTAAATCATATGAATTTCATAGTATATTAACTATTGATTGAGCACATTGTGTAGTAACATACTCAGATATATTGAATGATTAGATAATGCTCTATGACCAAACATCTGTACATTTATTTGTATATGTACTGTATGCAGTGTAACTGTTACAGACTTTGGGCCTGGTTCTCAAAACTCCCAGAAAGGCACAAGGGACTTGCATCACAAGGAATGGTGCAAAGTGCTGCTTGCACCAAAAGATGCACTGGGAGAGATTCTCACATGCATCCTGCATCAATCATACTCTCACTGCACCAAAGGGGGCTTGTGCCATCCTTGTGGCACATAATGGGCTGTGACATACTGCTAGGGGGCATGCGGCAAAAGCAAGCTGCCATATGCCCTAATTTGGGATTCTGTAAACCCTCCCAGAGTGCAAAATTCTAAGTACCTTTAGACAAGCCAGAACTGATCTAAGGGAATTTCATGGCTGGTCTAAGGGTACTTAGAATTCTGCCCTTTGGAAGGGTTAGTGCACTTGTGCCACTCACAGAGCCCTCCCTGGGTGGGAAATACATGTGCCGTGGTCCCCCTCATCCCTGATCCCTTTTATGAATATTAATCCTGTCTCTGGTGGTCTAGCAAACCCCACCAGCCCTGATGCCGTTTTGTTAAACTTAAACACATTCCTTGCTGTCTAGCAGACCCCCCAGCCCCTATCTGCCCATATAAGCATAGATATAATTCTGTGATTGTCTAATGGACCCCCACACTGGCTACCACCTACTCACTCCCCCATCCTGAACTCAAGCCAGCTACTGGCACAGCCCTCTGCTCACCACCATGTCCAACCACTGACTGAGCTGTCACTGAGCACATACTGTATACAGTATGTGCTCACTGATTGAAAGCTCAGTGGGGTCTCAATCACTGCAGTATTTACTGTACAAAGTATGCATTCAGTGACAGCTTAGGAGGTGACTGGCCTTGGCAATGAGCAGAAGGCTGTGGCTGTGCCAATCACTGGCTTAGGTTTGGGAAGAAGGGAGTGGGGTGGTGGGGTACTGCCTGCTGGGATGGGGTCCACTAGACCACCACAGAATTATATCAATGCTTATGTAGGTGGGGGGGGGGGTCTGCTAGACCACCAGGGTCATGTTTAGCTTTGATAAAATCGGATCAGGCTGGGGGGTTCCACTAGACCACCACAGATGTTTTTATATTTATTATAAGAGGATCAGGGCTGGGGGGTGCTAGACGACCAGGGCGGTGTTTAGGATTAATAAAGGGGAACAGGGCAGGGGGGACTGCTAGCCACCAGGGATGTCCTAGAGTGGCTCATGGCCACCCTGCAGCTTGTGGCAACCCATCCAGATGTGCTGCCTGTTTGGTGCATGGACACAGTTGCTGCAAGCTACGGGACTTTGCAGCCGTAATCCTACTCAATAGATAATGGGATGCAGGGTCCCTGGCATACCTGCAATCGGTGCAAGTCACCTTTGGTGCAGCTTCTACCGAGTTTTGAGAATTTGGCCCATTATGTGTAAATGACCTACTGATCTTGCAGCCTTGCATAGTGAGAATCATACAGTGGTAGATAAAAGGTGTAAAGGTTTTATACACAAATGTGAATACAGTACACTGGTGAGGCAGTGGGTTTACACACATGGTAAGATCAGACAGTAACTGACTGAATAATTAATTAATTTAGGTAAATAACTGAATTTATATTATGAACTCAACAAAAGTTAAATGTAAATGAGTACTGGTGTAATGTATTTTTGATGTACTGGGAAGCTTGAATTAATAATTATTTTAATTTGCAACTATCTCAATAAAAATATTTTATTTATATTTAGAATGTCCCCAGAAGAAACCATACAGGCAAAACTTTGGGATATTGTGAGTAAACATGCATGTTCTCAAGCTATTGGTATTGAGGACCATTTTTTTGGCTCAGAGCAGCACTGCAATCTTGTTGTCACAACATTCTCTTGACTTCAGCTTTGTTCCACTGAAAACGTTTGCACCTGACATTGATTGGTGATTACCCACAGAAATTAGGGACTGATTCTAAGAAACTCTTATAACCATAAGAGATGTAGTAAATGGGGGCCAGCTCAATGGCATGGAAAGCTGAGGCACTGTCTCCTTACTTTCTGCCATGCAGGTGAGCCAGGATTAGGAATGGACTTGGGTCGATGGGTGTCATCTAAGGCTAGAGAGAATTGAACCTCTGAAAGGCTACTATCCCTCTAGGGGTGGGAGGGAGGGAGGGATGTTGGCACAGCCTTTGTCTGCCAAAAGGGGGAGCCCTGGTGGCAGTGCAGCATGGGTAGCATGAAAGCAGGGGGCTGTGGGAAAGTCCAGTGTGTGCACCTCCATGCACATGTTTGATGTCCCGTGGCTGTGGTGGGGAAAAAAAGCAGGAAAAAAAAGAAGGTAGAGTTGGGGGCTTAGGAAACCATGCCCACTTGACCCCAGTTCAGCACCATCACACAGGAGCTTGCCTTGGTCTACTCTGGATTACAGTAATTGGGGAGGGAGAACTATCCCTTCTCTGGCCCCACCACGAGGGGGAATTTGTGAGGGAACTGCATAACTGAGGCGAGTCCCAGAAGGTGGTAGCCATCTCAGGGAGGTGGGGACAAGACTGATTACCTTCCTCTAAGATTGCAGGAGCATAAAAACCTTTGGAGAAAAAGTCATGTGATGCCTCTGGAGGAGAGAGCAGCACGTGGGAGCAGCTCCACCGTAATTGGGAAAATAAAAGCTAATTTTGACCCACCTCGAATAAAAAGCAATATCCAAGTTCACAGAATTATCTTACTTCTTCAGTGGACTGGAAAATTGGAAATGGGCACTCAGGATAACTCCCCAGAATTGGGTTTCCAGCAGTGTGAAGACTCTGAAGAAAAACAAGATGTCATGGCTGGGCTCGAAGCAAAAAGACCCTACAGAAGCACGTCACCATCAGAACCTGCACCAGCTTTACTCTCTGGCTCTATTCAAAATCACATACATGAAGACATATAAACGATAAAGACTGTGCTATTTTCTCTAATATCGGAGTTCAGGGACTGGAAAGTGACACTGTCAGACCTAGTAGTGTGGGTTACTGAATCCAAGGCATTGATCTCTTCAGCAGAGGACCAAATAAATAAACTGAAGCCAGACATTTCCATGAAAAAAGCAATCAAAAAGCTGGAAGACAAGATGGATGGTCTCGAGGGTCAATCCAGGAGAAACAACCTTGTTTTCCTGGCTTTCCCCAAGAGCGAGGAAGGGGCTAACACCATTAAGTTTATGCAGAAGTTCTATGTGCGCATAGATGGCCCATCACCTAATGGACTGAATATGTAATCAAGAGGGCTCATCGAGCAATTAGACCAAAATCTGCACCGGATCTGCCCCCTCACCCCATTATATTCAAGGTCTTAAACTACCTGGACATGGACTACATTCTTAAAGCTGCATGAAATAAAGAAAAAATCAAATGGGAGGAGAAAAGCTATGTCTGGTCCCGGGCCTCACATTAAAGGTTTGCCAGGAAACAGCCACCTATAGGCCGATACAATCAAAGCTCTGGGCAACTAAAATAAAGCACAGAACGCTCTACCCCTCTCATCTGGAAGTCTTCTTATCTTCAGGTACTCAAAGATATGACACCACCACACAGGCAGCTATGAACTTAGTGAGGGAACTTCTGGATTTATTTGAAAGGGCGGTTGATACTATTGAAGGTTTTTATTGACTCATCATTAGTTCCAGGTCGGATTACCCATCAATTCAAGGGGCATTGTGGAGTTAAAAAAGGAAAGGTCTTGTTTCAGTAGGGGGGCTAAAACATGCTTTGAAGGTGTGGGTCCACTTTGTTTTGAGTTCATATATAGCTTATGAGCCCTTAGTTCAGAAGTGCTTTTACTTTCATATTTTTCCTCGTAGTGAAAAGTGTAGCGTGAGCGCCCCCTTGTGGACTAATCGATCTGCAGCAGCTTGAAAGATCTCAGTTACAATTGATCTGTTCTTTCTTCCTTCAATCTGTGCAAGGGTGGACTGGAGTTTTTTTCAAAGACAATTTGGGACGTTATTAATGATTGGCTAACATTTTAAGACAGAGAGGATCCTTTCAGTTCAGCTTTAAATGTACACAAGCTGTGAGGTATCAGAGTAAGCTAAGGTGTGAGGTATCAGAGTAAGCTTCACAGAAAGCAGTGGGTCTCTAGAGAAGAAGTATAATAACTGATCATTCCAATAAAGATGCCTAAATACAGGATAAATTCCTAAAATATAGTCAATCAATCAATCTTTATCACTGGAAACAGGGGAGGTACCCAAAGACTGGAGGACAGCAGATGTAGTCACCTTATACAAAAGTGGGAACAAAGAGGAAGCAGGGAACTACAGACCAGTCAGCCTCACTTCGGTAGTGGGGAAGATCATGGAAGCACTACTGAAGGAGAGATTGGTGGAACATCTGGTTGTCAATGGACTACAGGACCCAAGGCAGCATGGTTTCACCAGGGGGAGGTCATGTCAGACCAACCTCATTGAATTTTTTGACTGGGTGACTAGGGAGGTGGATCAGGGAGGGCAGTGGACATGGCCTATCTGGACTTCAGCAAGGCCTTTGACACTGTGCCACATAGAAGACTATTACACAAACTGGGGAATATGGGTGTGGGCAGGACAGTAGTGTGGTGGGTAGGTAACTGGCTGGGTGGCAGGACACAAAGGGTGGTGGTAAATGGCTATCACTCCACAGAGGGAAGAGTGACCAGTGGGGTACCACAGGGATCAGTGCTGGGACCGGTCCTATTCAACATCTTCATCAGTGACATTGTGCAGGACCTAGAAGGCAGAATTTCACTGTTCGCTGATAACACAAAGCTCTGTAACAGAGTAGACACACCAGAGGGTGTAGACAGAATGAGAAGGAACCTGCAGAAGCTTGAAGAATGGTCAGGGGTTTGGCAGTTGAAATTCAATGCAATGAAGTGGAAGATAATGCATATGGGGCTCAAAAACCCTGGCACAATATATCAGTTGGGGGGGTGAGGATATAGCATGCACCAAGCAGGAAAGGGATCTTGGGGTTATCATCTCTGATGACCTCAAGGTAGGGAAACGGTGTGACAAGGCAGCAGGTAAAGCAAATAGGATGCTGGGATGTATAGGCAGGGCATCACCAGCAGGAAAAGGGAGGTCATAATTCCTGCCTATACAAGACACTAGTGAGGCCCCACCTGGAGTACAGTGTACAGTTCTGGAGACCATACCTACGTAAGGACATAGACAGGGTAGAGAAGGTTCAGAGGAGGGCAACAAAGATGGTGCATGGATTGCATCACAAGTCCTATGAAGACAGGTTGAAGGAAATGAACATGTACTCCCTGGAGGAGAGGAGGAGAGGATATGATAGAGACATACAAGTATCTCACAGGGAGGAACAGGTGCAGGAATACACTATTTTTAAGCTGAAAAGATGTTCCAGGACTAGAGAGCATGGGATGAAGTTGGAGGGAGGACAATTCAGAGGAAACATGAGGAAGAATTTCTTCACAGAACGGGTGGTGGACAAGTGGAACACCCTGCCAGAGGAGGGGGGGGGCTGAAACAATCACGGGATTTAAGAATGCATGGGATAGATATAAAGGAATTCTGGAGGTCAGGGGTAAGGGGCAACAGACTTCTAGGAAAACATAAACTGAACTTACACGCTCAAATGGGCAGACTGGGTGGGCCACAGGCCCTTATCTGCCGACACTGTCTATGTATCTATGTATCTATGTATCTATGTATCACATAGGACAATTCATAACATGGCTGGGATGTTTCTTCAGTACTAGAATACTTCCCTTTAGAATGCTCCCCAGTTTCTTTCAGGCCTCCTGATGGAGGATTCATATTCAAACCATAAGGGTTTGGTTTCAAGGACTTGGCTATTTCATTAGAAGTAAAAAAAAAAGTAATATATAAAACAAAAAGGGGGGTCTAGCATATAATCTCCTTCCTGATTGAGGAAAATATGTTATGGTATTTTACAGTTGTCTTTGTTACAATCTGCAAGGGAGATGCTCTTCTATTAGAGCCAGGGTGGTATCATTGCTAAGAGAAAATAACACTCCAATTTTTGAATTCGCTTTAGTCTCCAATTCAGATGAACAGTATTAGCCATACTGTCTTTGACTTGGTTTATGCTCACTGTTCCAAATTAAACAGACCCTCATCACTCCTTTTTTTTCTTTTTTTTTCTTTACTCTGTATATGCTCAAAAGTCAATGAGTACATAGTAGTTTTAGTTTTCAAGAAAACCGAGTTTAATGGAGGTTGACTAGCTGATATTGCACTTTATAAAAGACACTTTTGACATTACTTTTCATATCAGTGATTAGAGGGGTATGTGCTATATAGCATTGTGTTCAGGCAGTATCTCCCCACATACTGTTCAACAATGTTAATTCTTTTTTATTAAGGACTGGTCACGGAACTTGGGAATAAAAGTATCTGAATAAGGGAGTGGGCATGGAAGGTAGAGGGCCCATGGGGCCTTCTCTCTGTTTGGCAGAGGAGATTGGAATTTAGTATATTTGAACGACTTGGACAGATCATTTTGTAGGCAGGTGGGACTATCCCCGGCACAGTGGGCTTTAAGGGAATTCATGTCTGACCTAGGCCTAGCAGATCCGTGGAGAGCTCTCCACCCCAATGAGAAAGACTATACATTCTACACCCTACCCGATGGAATTTATTCAAGAATCGACTACTTTCTTCTTAGTTCATCCTCCCGCTCTGGGGTAGATGATACTGGATACTGGTATCCACCCCAGGGTATTTCCGGGCCATTCTCCCATCTGGCTTCAAATGAGAGTATCTCCCCACCCTCGAGGACCTGGCTTATGGTCCCTTAACACACAGTTACTCATGGAGGAATACAAAGTGGAACATATGAGAAAGTTTATTAGGGAGACCTGGGAGGTTAATTACCAATCTATTGAAGCTTTAGATGTAACATGGGGTTCCCTAAAGGCTACGTGGATGAGGGAATTCATCAGGTTAGCCTCTAAACTAAAACGTAAGGTGACAAAACAGACTGAAGAATGGTTGGCCTTTATTAGAACATTAGAATCACAACTATCTAAACTACCTGAAGAACATCTATGGTTAGATTTGCATTCCTTGAGGGCAAAATATTCGGCACCTATCCTAGACCTCTCTCTTCATTCTGCCTCCAAGTGGAAGGTGACTTATATTGGCCAGGGTGATAAGGCTGGAAAATTACTGGCCAATAGACTAAGACAACAGAAGGAGGCCAGATGGGTCACTGCTTTAATTGATCCAGTGTCTGGTGCTGTAGCCTCAGATCCTTCAGCTATCATAATTATTTTTAAAATCTATTATCAGTCTCTATACACTGCCCCCCCATCAAATAAAGTGTATGCTGCCAGTCTAGAGAAGTTCCTACAGGTGGTGGTGCTTCCTCAGCTTTCAGCAATACAGCAGGAGACATTAATTGGTAAAATTACTGCCCAGGAAGTAATAGAGGTGACAAACCGACTCCCCACTGACAAAGCATCAGGACCTGATGGATTCCCCCCCTTCCTTCTATAAAATGTTCAAAGAAGAACTGGCCCCTATTTTAAGTAAAGTAATTATCTTCATCATGCTCCCATAAAGGAACTAGCCTTGTTCGAGGCCCGTATTGTGGTCCTACCCAACCAGGGAGGGATAGTACACTCCCCGACAATTACAGGCCCATATCATTATTAAATTCAGAGGTCAAGCTACTAGCTAATATTAGCAAATTGTCTTAAGAAGTTATGGGAGCCCTTAATAGGGCCTGAACAGGTGGGCTTTGTATCTGGAAGGCATTCAAGTGATCATTTTAGAAAGATATTCTATCTCCTGTCAGCATAAGGGGAGGGGGCCACTGATAAGGTGCGCATCTCCTTAGATGCAGAAAAGGCATTTGACAGGGTTGACTGGACCTTTTTATTTGACATATTACCATGATATGGTTTGCCTGCAGAATTTATTCAATGGATCTCTATATTATACAGTGATCCTTCTGCGAGGGTACTATGTAATGGGGCCCTATCTTCAGCATTCCCCTTGACAAGGGGAACACACCAGGGTTGCCCCTTATCTCCTATATTATTTAATCTTTATATTGAACCACTGGCCAGGAAAATTAACAGTTTGTTTGAGGTAGGGGGATTGGGATATGACCATATGAGTTCAAGCTTTCAGCGTTTGCAGATGACATTTTGCTTCATAGCTCTCAGTGGAAACAATTGCTAAAAGCAAGTCTTAAGACAATTAGTGATTTCAGTGAGTTATCAGGTTACAAACTGAATCAACACCAAATGACTGTTTTATCACTATCCCCCACCTGCACAAGAGCAGATATAGAAGATCTGGGCCTAAAGCGGACTCCGCATACAATCACTTTCCTAGGGATAGAGATCGCACATGATGTTAAAAAGTTAAAAAAGCTAAATTTGGACCCTGTAGTTTCTCAAATGCAGATGGCTCTAAAGAGGTGGCAATCTCTACCTCTCTCACTCTGGGGGAGAGTGAATATTTTGAAAATGGTTATTTTCCCTAGACTAATGTACCCGTTTTCAATGTTGAACCTTTCCCTTCCGAAACTCTGGTTTAAGAAAATAAATTCCATTTAGTCCTCATTTTTATGGTTAGGGAAATGCGCTAGGAAGGCCTTAGATAAGGTCTTTATAAAAAGAGAGCTAGGAGGTCTTAACATTCCTCATTTGCTAGTGCATTATTTTGCCTTCCATGGATGCAAATATTGGTACTGGATGACTGGCCAGGGAAGAGAATCTCCTGTCGTACCATTGTTGAATATTGAGCGGTATTTGGCAGGCAGTTGGAATGTCTCTTTACTGTCTTTACTTTATGCCTCCATCAACAGGCTGCTGACCCCGCTCAGATATTCCCCAATTGTCTGGGCAGTGATGGCCTACATGCAACTATGTCTTTCTACAATTTTAGTATAAAGCAAGACCTGGGTCAACCTTTCTTAAATAATCTAAATGTGTTACTAGGTAACAAGGTGTTAATGTCAGAATCCTGGAAAAATCTTAAGATCTCTGCCTTGTCAGATCTGGTCAAGGGGGATACATTTTTTACTTTTGCTGATTTTAAGCAATCCTTTCACCTCCCAGCTTTCTCGGTCTTTTAAGTATATGCAGATTAAATACTGCATGTCCTCAGTTCTTGGGGCCTCCCCTTGGTCTTCTGAAGCATCCCACTTCTTCATGGACTTAACAGTCTGTGTCACTCAGCCCAGACCAATTCCTAACTTATACCAGAGGTTGGTTGCAAGAGTTGGACGAGACCTACCCCCGACAGCTTTCTATTGGAGAAACACAGCCAACCTCTCGTATGACCCTGACAAATAACAGACAATATGGTCTGATATTTATAAACATATCAAACAAGATAGACTGAGGCTGATACAGTTCAGTGTTCTCCATATTCTGTATTACACCTCACTCAGGCTCTGGGTAAATAAGATTGTAAATGTCATTGATGCCAATTGGAGGATGGCTCAATGACTCATATGGTCTGGTCCTGTCCCAAGGTACAGCAATTCTGGCATCAAAACAAGCATTTTTAAGCCCCATTTTTGGAGGTAATAATTATTTTACCTTAGAAATTTGTGTGATTGGCAATTTTTCAGCCATCAAATTGACAATTCATATAAAATATAAGACCATAGTTTCAGCCATTTCCTTGCTTATTATCATGAGACACTGGCTTTCAGACTCTCTCCCAGAGTTGAGAGAATGGTGTCAAGAAATGCACATAGCTCTCAACTTGGAAAGAGCTGTTGCAATACTATACCATACCTTATTATCATTCCAAGACAGATGGGAGCCATTCTTACAGTTTCTATCTGAGAAGTGAAAGGATTTCATGTTCTTTCCTTTTCTTTTATTACATTGCAATGATTTAACCCTTACTGTGCCATGAACTGACATATTCAGTCCAGAATTCTTCAGTGCTTAAATTCGATTGGCAGCCCAAGAGTTAACTGTCCTTCTCTCCACAATGCCATAATACACTTAAGTTTGACCCAATCAGATGGTAGAACTTTGTTATTTAACTAAACAAGTCCTGATTCATCTTTAACGAATAAAGTTATTGTAAGACCCTTAAAGTATTGGTGGGGTGGAGTATGGAGGGTTGGGGGGCTGGGATGGATGGAGACTAGTGGGGATTGGTATAAAAGGTTATTTCATGAGATGTTTTAGAAAGTTATCTATATGGGGAGGGGGCAGGGTAATCATTAATTTTCATGCTGACATTCTCATTGTGACCTGTCATGTTATGTTTATGTATTAAATGTCTCTAATAAATTTTATTAAATTGCAAAACAAAAAAAAAAACCTTTGGGGAAAAGAGGTGCAGTAACTGCACATATAAGCTTATTATAAATCAATGACTGTACGTACTGTATAAGCATATTATAAATCATATTGGATACGGCAATTTAAAAAAATGGAACTTAAGTTCAAAATTAAAATGTTTGTTTTTGTAAAAAACTATTGAAACTACTGTGAGTGGAAATGAATTTTGCTGACTGAACTTAGAACTTCCAAATTTTATAACTCTGTGCATGAGACATCCTTAACGTTCTGAGAGTAGCTGCAATGTTCAGAAATAAGCAGTACTGGGGCTGGCCCAATGGCACGGAGGGCTGAAGCATTGGTGCCTTACCTCCTACCACACCTGCTACCCATGTTCATTGGTGGGCATGGGTTGCTGGGAGTAGGCCAGGGAGGTAGAGGATCAAATGTCTGGAGGACTGCTCTCCTTCCTGGGGAGGGTGGATTGGCATTCCTGCTGAATGACTTCCACTGGGTGGAGGCCTGAGGGTATTGCAGGTCTGAGGGTGCCACAGATGGGAGGGTGCTGTGGACTTCACAGCATGTGCATGCATCCATGTACGCTCTCAACTCATAGTTCCACCTGTGAATCTGGATTGTTCACCAGGGGGCAGAGGATGGCCTCCCCTCCTTGGCCCTGCCACGGGGGGGGGAATCCATGGGGTACTTGCCTGGATCATAGTAGGAGTTGAAGGAGTTGCAGTCATATATGGAAACAAGACCCTAACAAAGACAGCTGTAGCTGTGCCTGACAGCTTCCCCATGGGAGAAAAAGGAATGTGAAAAAAACAGAAATAAACAGTACTGATTTGCTTATAATGATGTCATGATTTATAATATAATTTAGTAATTACATACTAACAGTTCTTCACTTTCTTCACTTCGATCTATGACAAGGCAGCTGAACCATGGGCAAAGGGCTTCAGGCAGAAGAGCACAGCATACACATGGAGCAGGGAGGAGGACAACCTCAAGAATAGCTGGAATATGTTTTTGGGACAACATTTAAATTTCAGCCATTATGTAAAGCATTCAACTGTTTCATCTGTTATAATAAAATAAATATTGTCTCAAATTAATTCTAAGAGTTGTAACTGGGTAATAAAATTACCTTTGTCAGGTTTTTGTTGGACTGCACAAAAGTAAAGAAATGACAGACAAGTGGTGTCCAGCATATAAACTGTTTTATTTCTGGTATATAAAGGCAAGCTTACCACCAAAATAGTGTAATCACTGGGAGAATACTTCCAATCTCTCTCTCTCTCTCTCTCTCTCTCTTACCTATAGGCAGCAAAAAGTCTCGTCTTCTCAGAGAAAAAGGTGTGATGCAAAAGGTCTTATATTCCTGATAATCGTCATGACAACAGGTATAAAGATATATAAAAACTCTGCAATTGATCAGTGGCAAATAGCCTGACTGCTTACTAGCCTAGGAAAGCATGCTGAGTTAGCAAAAATAACAGATAGCTAAAACAATGGTGTTATATATCCTGAAGGACACTTGCGGTTACATACATAATTGCAGTTCTGAGCTAGCACTAAAGAGGGCAGTAATGCCTAACTAATCATTATACAATAGTATAAATAGATGCATCTCTCAAGTGTTACAATTAGTGTAATACCAAAAGCACTGTGAGTCTTAATAAAGATGCAGTAGTACTCAAATCCTGACACTTATTCTTATATGATAAGTGCCTGTGCCCTAAAATGGTACATATACCTATAAGTATTGCTGTCTGTTAGGTAGGGGGCCAATCAGGGGGTGCTGGTCCATGGATAACATTCACCCCCTTTTTGCCTCAGAAGTGGTAACAATCCCAAGTTAGTTGATAGGGATGGAGCTAAAAGTCATTTACAGGCCCAACGCACAAGCCTTGTAAAAGGAATCTGAGTTATTCTCAATGTTGTTTTAGTATGTCACAGGCAGAAGAGAGTGAATATCAAAGATAATCAAAAATGCTTGAATCACAACAAAAACTTTAAAAGTGAGCATTACCCACATGTTGCCTATGGCAAGGCTTAAATCATCATGATGCATAAGATTACTGAGTGCCTTAGAAGCTTTAGATATATTATTACTAATATAAATCAAATAAGCATATTTTCTAGCTAAAAGAGATTGCAGACAGAGTGTCAAGGGATCAATGTGCACATTAAAAAAAGACAAATATTGAGACTGGGCAAGCAAGTATTGGGGATCAGTATCAATAATGTCTGGTTCAGGGAGAGGAACAGGTGTGATTGCAGTGTGACCAATAACAGTGTTCTGCTGTTGAGTAAAACAAAAGTTAGGTTTAGTAACTTGACAGGTCTTGTCCCATATGAAAATGTGGGATAATTAGTGACTATGCAACACTGGCCGTCAGATGTTTAAGTGACTCTGACAGAGGGTATCTTCCAGCGATGTAGACATACTGGACAAGAGAATGTTTGATTGGTGAGCCGTTTAGTGAAGCGATGTACCTCTTCAAGGTAGCTTCGAGATGGTGCGGTTTCCGCTTCTTGCATTGAAGATGCAGCAAGAGGGATGTCATCATCTGGATCAACATCAGTAAGATTGAACAACAGATCTTCACTCAATATCAGTGCCCAGTCAAGGTGTTCAGGCACGTAGCCGCATACTGGTTTCACAATGTCAAAAACGTCACATCAGCAAAAGAAGTAATATCCTTTCTTGGCACAGCAGTTTGTATGCGGGGCAACTCAAGCATGGAGGACTGAATGATAAACCAGTACTGAAGGTAACTCAGTTCTTTCATGAAAGATGCCATTTTCAAGATGACCTGTTGAATGATTTCTAGCTAGTTTGTCAAAAACAGATGTAGCTAGATCAAAATGTGGTAAAGACATAGTAAAGGTAATGAACATGTTCTCCTTAATGGAGCAGGATTTAGTAAAATAACACAGTGCTTGGTTAGGGAATCTAGAAACATAACCAATATTTCTAACAGTGGCCATGGAAATATTTAAAATAGTCTTTAAACACATAGTAATGCAACCTGTATGGTTGCAATGTGGGCAATACCATTTATCCAGTCTGAGATCACGTATCAGATCTGGAATTTTGCCCAATTCCAAGTCCCTGAAGTGAGTATTAACAGTGGATATAACATAAGAACCATAAGCAGAGCATAAAATTTCATGCTCAATATATTGCTTGTCCATCTCATGGTTATTCTTAAAAATAAGATCATTAAGTTTACATTTGGTATCATTGAACCCTTGAACAATCTCCTGTATGTTGTACACAGTATAACGTTCTTCATTACTAAGATAATTTACACCTTGTAAAATAGGAGGCACTACATCATTGTTAATAGTTTTTTGAAATTTAAGGGTTTTTGCCTTAATAGAAGCAATGTCTGCTCTATTCCAAATGGACATTCCTGAGCCAAAGAGGCCAGTAATGGTGCCAGCTGCTCCAGTTATGCCAGAAACAGAACCGACCTCACCAATTATATCAGTTGCATCCTGCTTGGTGCGTGCACATGATTTTGGTTTACCATAGTCTTTAAGGGCTGTTCTAAAGACTACAACATGTTCATTGGTGTGAGGTCCACCTATAGGGTCATTTGTGCATGTTTAATAAGCAGCAAAAAGGTCAGTAAGCATCATACTGTCATATTTGGAGGTATTGGTTGTGAAACAAAGATCAAATTCAGCCATATTCCAATGTATAAGATTGAAAATAACAGGGACAAGTATAAATTATACATTATTAATTAGGGTTCTGGGTAATGATGTGGCTGTCAAACTACTAGGAGGGCCATTCTCTTGAGGAGGGCAGGCAGTTAGGTCTTCTTGACTGAGTGGAACTACACAAAGATAAAGAGATTCAGAGGCGTGATAGTTTTGAAGACAGAAATCATGTGCTTTTTCTAGAGAGAGACAGTCACAATAGGCAGTATCTATAATAGCAGTTAGATTGTATTGACCAGTATGTCTAGAACTGGTCTGTCTGATAGAAAGTGTATCATTCTTAGAAATGTCAGTATTAGGCCAGCCATGGAATGTACCTTTGGACAGGTGAGCTACAGGGATTGTGTAGCCCATAGCATCAGTTTTCCATTGTATGGAGAGTGAATAATTATCTGGGGCAACCACTACAGCATCAAGAAAGGCATTTGAGCCCTGTGTTACTTTAATCATTTTGTTAGGAACATTAATCCATACACCAGTAGGAACTGAATGTTCAAGTTTATCAAGGAAGTGTCACAAGCATTCCTTGTTTGTCTGTGGGGCTGGATATGGGGGTGCAGTTGTAGTGATAGTCAGTAGTCCCACCAATAGGAGAAAGGGGTGCAAGATAGCCATCTTACCGATACCTGTAAGAAAGCAAAAAGGACTGGTTACGTATGGGTACTATTCCGCCCAAAGGGGTTAGGAAAGGTAAATTTAGTCACCTTTATACAATTTAAGTTGGTTAGCATGGAACCACTTGTCAGCTATCTTTTTCTGCTGTTGTACTCTGACCTGATACACAGCAGGGCTAAGCTTGTTGACAATAGGATAGGGACCTTCCCATTTGCTGGTAAAAGAATGAGTTGGTTATCTGTAATGGAGCATAACTTGGTCTCCAACTTGCCGGTTGACTTTTCATAGACTTCTTTGACATACTTGTCAAAATTAGTTTTAGCTTGTTGCTGTGCTTTGCCCATTTGCTTGGCAGTGAACAGGTGTGTTTTCAAGATGTCATCATGAAGCTTTCCTACATACTTGTCTACAGATTCTCTATCTGCAGTGGGGGTGTGGATATCAATCAACAGGTGTTGAGGTAGTCTCATAGCTCTACCAGTCATGACCTCATAGGGTGTGCACTGAGTAGTAGCTGCAGGGGTACCCCCAAATTGCCATTAGTAGTAGGGGCAAGAGGGAATCCAATCCTTGGGATTGTCATCAATGATTTGCATAACATCTGTTTTATGCATCTGTTAGCTCTTTCCACCTGGCCTGAAGATTGAAGGTGGTAAGGAACGTGAAATCTTTGATCAACTCCAAGAAGTTGGAGTGTATGTTGCATTAGCTCAGCTGTAAAGCTAGCACCTTGGTCTGAGTCTACTTTTAAAGGCAGACCCCACCTGGAAAAGAATTGATCTACCAGGATCTTGGCAGTTGTCTTTGCCATGTTGTTTTTAGTGGGAAATGCTTCTATCCACTCAGAGAACAAATCTGTAACAACAAGTGCATACTTATTGTTTCTATTGGAGCTTGTGAGATGACCAATGAAATCGATATGTATCACATTCCAAGGTCTAGAATGCCTTTGGGGCTGCAACTTGGCATTTCTTTTTACTGAAATGGGGTTATTCTGAGTGCACACTATGCAGTTGTCTACATAGTGTTCTACATCTTTGGCTATACTGGGCCACAAGATGACTGTTTTAAGACTCTGGAGGGTGTTTTCTGTCCCCTGGTGTCCACCAGTGGGAGTGTCATGAACCATATAAATAAATTCGGTTCACAGAGGTTGTGGTGCAACCCACAATTTGTCACCTCTATCTCGTTTGTGATACCAGATGAGCTTCTGATCACTAGACAAATGTATATTGTTTGAGTGCCTCTTGTATGGACTGCCAACCAGCAGTGGCTGTTCAGTTCCTTTGTCTAGGAATTTGAACACATCTCTGATCTCTGGATCTGCTTTTTGTGCAGCAGAGAGGTCTAGCAGAGGTTCTGGTACTGGTTTCTTGCTGGCAGCAATGATAGATGTCACAACAGCTGCTACACATTGCAGGTGAGTCATTGTCCATGTCTCTCCCCTCGAGTGCCTGCTTTGGCAAGTGAGTCTGCTCATTCACTGAATTTGTGGTAAGAGTCAGATTTGCAGTGATCCTTTACCTTGTGAATGTACAACTTGTGGGTGAACATTTGTGTCAGGGTATGTATATACACAAATGGTTCTCTATATTTGACAGAAGTGCCATCACATGAGGTAAAGTTCTTTTGCCAGAATGGGAAGAACTCAGTGAGTGATGAACACTCCCAATTAGAGTCAACAAAAATGATGGCATCCTTGTCACCATGTGGCATGATCTCCAATGCACAGACCACAGCTGCCAGTTCAGCGTACTGTGAAGAGATAACAGTGCATTTCCTAGCAATGCACCTGAAATCACCCTCATGATCCCTAATGAGCAATCCAAGCCCTGCTACCTTCTCTCCATCTACATAGGAGGCAGAGCCATCTGTAAAGATGCAGAACATGGTGTTATCTTCCAGGACCTCAGAGGTGGCTGGTAAGAATGGCCCTGGGTCAAGTAGGTCAGGTGGTTGGAGGGCACAATCATGAGGTGTGCCTGTGTAGAGTAGGCCATGATCCAAGATTGAAGGCATTTTAACAGGTAATACTTTGATGTCTTTATCCTGCAAAAGCAGAGACAAATGGGTCAGTCTGGTGTTAGAAACCGATCCATCCTTCACTTTGTCTGAAAGCAAAACGTTAGTTTGGATCCGGCAGGTATGGAAAATGATGGGAGCATACCCAATGATGCACAGAAAGTGTTTTTTCCTCTCTGCTCAGGATAGTGTCTGAGATGCATAAGCAATGGGCCTGTAATACCCATTGTACTTTTGTGCCAGCTCTGCAGACATGGCCACATCAGAGGTGGCAGTTTCCATATGGAAAGGTAATCTTGAATTAGGGTTTACCAGTGCTGGAGCTGAGGCTAAGGCTTGTTTAAGCTGTGCAACAGCTTCACTGTGTGTGGGGCCCCATGTCCATGGGACATCCTTTTTCAAAAGTTCATACAGGGGAGTGGCCTTCAAGGCAAGGTCAGGAATAAAATCCCTGCAGTAGTTTACCATTCTGAAGAAGCATCTAAGTGTTGCCACTCTAGTGGGGAGTGGCAGCATTTTCAAGCCCTGGATCTTTTTGACAGCTGTGCTTCTTCCTTGGTCTGTGATGTGTAGGCCCAAGAAAATTACCTCTTTCTCATAATTGTGCTTTAGAGGGACTGCACTTCTGAGAAGAGTCAGTAGTTCATCTAGCAGGGTCATATGTTCTTCTTTGGTGGTGGTTGCTAGTAGCAAGTCATCCACGTACTGCAGAAGACACTGGGGAGTGGAAAATCCCTGCTGGGCATCCATCATGTGTAGATGGAAGAGGGAAGAGTTGTTATGGAAGCCCTAGGGCAGACAGATCCAGGTGTGCAGGCCCCCATCTAAGGTAAAGACAAATTTGTATTGGCTTTCCTGTGTTAATGGAAGTGACCAAAACCATTAGAGATGTCAAGAGCTGAGAACCACTTTTTGTCAGGTGTCAGCAGCTTGAACACATCAGGGGCTGATGCCACAGTTGGGGCACAGCTGGGGGTAACTTGGTTAAGTTTTCTGTAGTCTATTGTAATTCTCCACACTACATTCAGCTTTTTCACAGGCCAAATGGGTGAATTCACAGTGGAAATACAAGCCCTAATTACTCCTTGTTGTAGCAGTGATTGGATGGTCTCCCTCAATGAGGGTAAGGCTTCAGCAGGAAATGGATACTGCTTCTGCCTCACAGGATTAGGTTCTGGGATCTCAAAAGTGGTGTGCATCCTACCACAGTCATGCTTGTTGTTAGCAAATACATCAATATGTTCCTGTAGCAAAGGTGCCAGTTCAGGATACAAATCATGACATGCAAACAGAGCCATGACGTCACACTCCTTGTTATTATGGGAGATGGCTGCCACCACATGGGAGCCTGGTATGGTGACAGCATGGCATTGTCTCTTGATCTGTAGCAATAACCTGTTAGCTAAATCCACCACACAGCCCTGCTGTGCAAGGAAATCAATTCCCAGTATGCTGGGGTGATGCTGTAATCCATGAGGTCAAAGACAAAATCAATCTTAAGGTGGCCTACCTGCACAGAGACGGACACAGATCAATAAGTTTGTAGTTGGGTACCATCTACTCCTTGTGCACTGGTCTTCCAGCAGGTAGACCAGGCAAATAAGGCTGGGTTCTCAACATGGAGAACAGACATAGCTGCTCCTGTATCCAGAAGCATGTCCAGTTTGTGGCCCCCGACAGTGGCCCTTACACAGGGCTGACCATTTGTGTCGACAAGCAGATCACTCACAATCTGGACTGGGGCATGTAATTGTCAATCAGTGCTGCTTCCGGCTTCTTCTTCTTCTTCTTCTTGTCTCTGCGGCCTGAGGGCCAGGGTAGCTGGTTGGGCATCCCTATTGCTTTTTACAGGACATGAATACTGTGCCTCTGACATCAGGGCCACAATCTCAAACTGTTCAATTGGTGGTTTCTGAATCACCACATCGGCCTGGCCAGTTGTTGATGCTGCAAAAGGGCTTTTTCCTCAGCTGCTCAATTGTTCAGTAGCCAAAAGCCAGAAAGGATTGGTGCTGTTACTAGTCGGTGCCAGGGCTGCCACGGAATGTGTGGATGTGGCCTCCTTTGTAGCATGGGCCTCATCCAGTTGTTTCTGGAGGGTCTTGTTCTCATCCTTTAGGCCCCGATAGCTAGGCCCATTACAGTACTTGCTATTGTAATTTGAGTATTTCCCATTTCTGTTATAGTTGTTATTGTTCCGGTTATTCTTGTAATTCTGGTACAACCCCCTTGTGCCACTGTCAGTCATCAGAAGGGGCTTCCTGTTAATAGTTGTTGCCTTCCACGATATAGTGGATTGGGGCAGGGCCCACCACAGTGACTTGGGCCAGGATGGCCTGGACTGTTGGAGTCTGAATGGCAGCAGCAGCCTTGTTGGTGTTTTTACCAGAAGCTGGGATGGAGGTAGATCTGGAAGGCACACTCCATCTTGGTGAGGATGTCGTCGAAGGTATCGGTCTGCGGGTAGACATTGAGTTCAACTTTCTCCTGGAGAGCTGGAGTAGTGTTCTGGATGTACAAATCCTTGTACTCAATTTTGTTTTTGTTGGCAGTCTCACTCGCTAGGCCTTTGCCAACCTCGTAGGCGAGCCACAACCATTGATGGTAAGCCACTGGGCTTTCCTTCACATTTTGCTTGACCTCATAGGACAAACAGGCTCCAACGATACCTGTGGAGTTGACAGCAAGGTGTGCCTGTACGATAGCAATTTAGTCGAGCGACTCGCAGTTGTGGATGGCCTCTGGGAGTTTGGCCCAGAGAGTAAGCTCGATGGTTTGTCTCAGGACTTGGACCTGGTACTCAAGTTGGAGAGAAAGCTTCTCGCAAAGGGAGTGCACCTTCTCCAGATGACAGCTGAGGTTGTCAGTTGGGCCCATCTGTCCAATGCCTTGGGTGATTACCTGAACAGAATGAGTGACCTGTAAGGTATTGGAGGTGGGCGAGAGTGGAGCTGTGTTTAGTTCCCCACAACCCAAAGCACCATGAAGGGCAGCTTCCACCACCACATCAGTGACTGCTTTGAATGCATTTTTATGGGTTACAGCATTTTTGAACATGTGTCCGATCTGCTTCTGCATGGAGAAGTGTCCCTCAGGGGTTGTTAGTCTAGTCAAGACATCCTGTACAATGCCTCACACTTCCACACTGTCTTCCCAGGAAAGGGGAGCCAGTGGAAGCTCCTACTTGAAGGTTGTTGGCCTCCCATATCATGGGGGCTGCCATGTTTGTTTTGATGTGGCAGTGTAGAAGGCATGCCAACATGACAAGGGGGCAGGCTATAATGGCCACCATCTTTGGAATGGCTAGTAAAGGCCACCGCCCTGTTGTGCATGGTCTTAGATGTGATGAGACATCCTATGTCCTCATAATCAAAGTAGTCATCACCTGGGTGTGTACTGAATACCATTCATGGCTTTTACATGACCAGTGAGAATATCTCACTGATGGTGCATTTTTGCCATCTTGTCTCTACATTTCTTGTGACAAACTTTAGCAGTGCCCTGCTCAATACCCTTCTCAACCTCATGCTGCAATACTCTCTACGCAGAGCCCAATTTGACATTTTCCCTAAACTCTTTGTCTAGCTCATGCATCAACCATACATTCTCTTTCTTCAATTCAACATTATTCTGTCTCAATCTCTCATACGTGTCACTCAAAATTTCATTCAAATAAGATAGCTGTTTCTTATCATATTTAATCCTCTCATTGTCGTCTCTTAACATACACAATTCATGGTCAGAGTCTTCAGCCATACAGTGTAACCATCTGTTATTATGATCATGGAGTGACTGTGTCTCCTCCGTGAGTTTCTGTTCCTTTTTCAGTAACTCCGATGCATGCAAGCCCATCTCTTTTTTTAGAGAAGCGTTTTGCAGCTCAAGGGAGGCACATTGTGCTAGTAAACTTTCAATGGCTGTATGTAAAGCCACGACCAAGAGACCTTTGGTGTGGTATTTCTTGGCTTTTTGCTTCGACTCTAAATATTGATCAGAGATTGTAAGCAGAGAGTCTTCTGATGACTTTGTGTCCAGTGCGAAATCAGTCCAACCTCCATAGTTTGAGATGTTGAGTCTTAATTCTGTGCACAATTCAGGCATAACAAACAAAGGGTTAAAAAGACACACGAAGAAAGCAGTCAAAAGAGTGGAGTTAAATCCTTGGCACCATCACCCAATGGCTTTCCAGTCCCCTGTGTGCAAACGGTGGTGCCAAGGCGGTACACTGCTACTTACAAAGGAAGTATATCAGTGGCCCAGTGTGAGTCTGCCACTCCTGAAACCAAGACAGAACAAGTTCGTAAAAGAACAACCACTGTAAGTTCGAGAAGGTCCAAGTGGGCAAAAATGCACCACACTACTCGACATTCAGTTCAGAGAACTCAAATGGAATCTTCACTTTCTACATTCCAACCTGTACACAGTCACCAAATGTAACTGGGTAATAAAATTACCTTTGTCAGGTTTTTGTTGGAACTGCACAAAAGTGAAGAAATGACAGACAAGTGGTATTCGGCACATAAACTGATTTATTTCAGGTATATAAAGGCAGACTTACAACCAAAACAGTCTGATCACTGGGAGAATACTTCCAATCACTTTCTCTTACCTACAGGAAGCAAAAAGGCTCAGAGAAAAAGGTGCAATACAAAAGGTCTTATACTCCTGATAATTGTCATGACAACAGGTATAAAGATATATAAAAACCCTGCAATTGGTCAGTGGCAAATACTGTCGCTTGACTACTTGCTAGCCTGGGAAAGCATCCTGAGCTAGCAAAAATA
Source organism: Neoceratodus forsteri (assembly GCA_016271365.2). NCBI lineage: Eukaryota > Metazoa > Chordata > Ceratodontiformes > Ceratodontidae > Neoceratodus > Neoceratodus forsteri. The sequence goes on along the minus strand of JADMNL010000023.1, from coordinate 508,456,858 downwards.
ACAGATAGCTAAAACAATGGTCTTGCATGTCCTGAAGGACACTTGTGGTTACATACATAACAGCAGTTCTGTGCTAGCACTAAAGATGGCAGTAATGTCTAACTAATCATTATACAATAGTATAAATAGAAGCATCTCCCAAGTGTTATAATTAGAGTAATAGCAAAAGCACTATGAGTCTTAGTAAAGATACAGTAGAACTCAAATCCTGACACTTATGCTTATATGATAAGTGCCTGTGCCCTAAGATGGTACATATACCTCTAAGTATTGCTGACTGTGAGGTAGGGCAGTCAGGGGTGCTGGTCCATGGATAACAGAGTGATGTGTCCCATTTTATATATAGCAGTTTTATATAAGTTATGCCAGTCCTGTACTATAGGCTGCTGCATATAGAGCCAGAGTTTTGTGATAACTTTATTTGCCTTTAAGAGTAATATTCTTAATAAACATCTGCTATGCTTATCTTTGATAGTGCCTGGTATGGCAAAAAGCAGCCGATTTTCTTTGTCACTTCAAGTGAGATGGCACTAATGTCTTTAATAGCCTGACTGACCAGGATACAGAATTGTTATAGATTTGAGCACTTCCAAAGATGTATGTTTGTGTCTAAGGCCAGAAGATTTCCACACTGTGTCCAACATGCACTGGTTAATTGTTTTGGGTACAGTATTTGGCTTGAATTTGTGGGGTCCTGAAGAATCGAATGTCAATCATCCAAGCTAATTTTTTTTATTTATATTGAATTTGATCCAGAGACCTATTGTATTTTCTAAAATGAGATCTGCCAGTCATTTTGTCAGTAGCTATTTGAAATTCCATTTCCTATTTATTTTTAATGTGTGGGGTATTATGTAGCATTGTTGGTGAAATAGCCTGATATAGAATTGAGATCAAATAGGATTGAAAAGAGCTGGGAAATGTTTGCTGGATGATGTAGTGGCTACATACAAGGACTTTAAGTGTTTTGGTGAATTTATTTACAATATTTATAGTCTAACGTTAATAAACTTTCAGGTAGTTCTTGTCTGAAAAATATCCAATAATTAAAATTACTTCTGGGAACTAATCTTGAGGGAGAATTCAGAGGAAATGTATAAATTCCCATCATACTGGATATTCTTCCCAGAGAAGCCTAGCATCCCTGCAACCATCCCAGAATGTTTCCAGTTGGAACATCCAACACAATGGTAGTAGAAACTGGCACAGAGCTCTGCCCTCTACAGAGCACTAAACTAGACTGATTTCACATCACAAACATTCACTTTTTATGTAGTAGTAGTAAAAACATTTATTTTTATACAGGATTATACGTGGTAAATTTCGCATCATTAAGACAAATGTCCTATTTACAAGATGGTCCTGTTGTTTAAAAGTTTCAGGACTCAAGACTCACAGATAATATCAAACTACAACAAGTCAAACAGACATACAATATAAATATAATCATTTAAATGTCAAAAGACATTTTATACCCCAACAAACAAATAATACATTTTTAAATTTGATCCTACAGTCCAATGCATAAAAAACATATTTAAATAAACAGAGAAATTTATCCATAGCACTCACATCTGGTCTTTAATTCAACTTTCAAACTGGTTAAAAAAAGCCTTAATACTTTCATACTGTTTTGCTGTAACTGATTTTAAAGAATTCCATAATCTATTCATGATTATGGGAAACCGCATATTACTATATTTATTCTTAATTTTTGGGAACTCAAAACTTCTAGTTTCTATACCTCTCATATTGTGGGCATATGTTTTCTTTTCTAATTTTTCATAAAGATAAATAGGCTGTTTTGTATTTACTACCTTGTATATTTGATTTGCCCAGACTAATTTTCTTTTTTTTCTTTGGTCAACCAACCAAGTTCCTCCTGTAATTTATAATGGTGTTCACAATACTCCTTTCTCAATACAAATCACGCCAGACGGTAATACATTACATCAATTTTGGACAACATTCCCTTTGTGGCAAGGCCGTACATGTGGCTACTGTACTTGAGCACAGGGAGAAGGAGTTGTTTTATTGTGGTCTCCCTCATTAACTTGTTTATACAAAAACTGGACCACCTAAATGCCCCCAACCTTTTATTAATCTTTGATATTGTATCAGTTATATGGAAATCAAATTTTAAAGTGTTATCAATCCATACCCCAAGTTTTTTATATCAGCGACCTAGGCTAATATTTCATTCTGTGGTGTTATAATTTGTACTTGCTTCTTACTTTTACCCAGAGCATTCCCCTTTTTCTGAAATACCATACATTTTGTTTTCTTACTATTTACTATCAATCCCGAGTCCAATAGCAATGTGCAAAGCCTTGTGAAATCTCCTTACAGATGCACACCCATGAGCTCTGACGTTTTTCCACCTGAGATCAGGATAGAATCATCTGCATATAAACAAATGTCTGAATATTTTACACTGTCAACTAGTTGGTTTATGTATATTATGTATATGTTTATAGCCCTCTTTGGATCTTGATTGGCTCTCTGGGATGTCTACCTGCTAACATCATCCCACAAAAATATAACTTTTTATATACAAGACAACAAATGATCTCAACAGATGAAAAAAATATATGAAACAGAAAAATATACCATTTTATATAAATGGCAGTCAGTAAGTTTATTTCTGAGGGAATCTTACTGTACTTTGGTAAGACCACCTCCAACTAACCACATAATAAGGTGGGAGTAATGGCCAGCCTCTCACTGTGAAGTCCCAGTGGTGCAGAAGCCAGAGAAAGCCACCAGCAGCAGACAAAAGATAAGGAGAGTGTTCAACTTTAAGTAGATTAAAACCATGCACTGGTGTCCCAGTGCTCAGGTCACTTAACTACACATACATTTTTATGGATGCAGTGGGTGTAGCCCTGCAGACATTTTGCTTTGAGAAAAGGCATACCTGCACAATTACCTTCCAAACAACATGGTAGTGTTAAAATGCTATCCTCTGCTGAAGCCTCATTACTACGCTGCCTGAATGCATATGTCAGCAGGGGAGCACTATTTTTCATCTGGCTTGAGAAGTTAATTGAGCCCTCCCCAGTACTGTCTTTTTTTGCAAGTCAAAACCGCCTTCACAATTTTTTTATGGGCCTTTTCTTGGTTTAAGTTTCAGTGCTTAAGTTGAGCCCTCCCATGTACTGCTTTTTTTTGCAAGTTGAAACCTCCTCCATAGTGTTTTATGGGGCTTTTCTCTGGCTTGAGAGAAGTTAAAGGAACACTCCACCCAAAGACCAAGTCTGGTCTTCTACAATTTCTCTGAATTTGCTAAAAAAACTATCCTGCACATTTTGAGTCCCTCTGTAGGAGATATCAATAAATTAATCAAATACTAAGGACTGGATCACATAAACACAAACAATCACAAAGCCTACTTAGCCAGTGGATGACCACAGCTGCAAAATGATTAGATTTGTCTACAAGCACTGTCTTCTACTTAAGACACAAGCAATTGAAACAAAAGTCCATAACATGTTGATCATAACGGAGAGCAAGATTTTAGGCAAAGTGACACAGTTTATGTACAGAATCCAGGCAGCAATAACTGCTGCTGAGGTAAACTGATGTGTCCCTTGCTATGCAATGTGGGGGTGGGGGAGTAAAAAGTAGCATTGTTAAGGAGCAATCACAGATTTGTTTAATAAATAACTATGCTCCATTATGTTTCCAGACTAGTTTATATAAACAATTCCAATTCTGCATATAATATTTCATTCATGGTCTCCTCTAACAAACTAGAAAGTGCTGTTCCATTTCTGTTACTTGCTGCTATTGACATGTTTACACACACACACACACACACACACACACACACACACACACACACACACGCACACACAGAAAAAATTCCTCTCACAGCCAGAACTGAAAAAAAAAACACAGAAAGGAAGTAAGAACACAAAAAGTTAATAATACATATCTTTTCCTGATTTTAAAATGTGGTTTTCCTTTAACTGAGCAAACCCCAGTACTGCCTCTTTTTTTTGAAAATTGAAACCTCTTCTATAGTGTTTTATGGGCATTTTCTTTCTGTGTTATGTTTCAGTGTTTAATTTATGACCATTTGTAAACTGAGAAACTTGTTTTGCTGGTATCCTTTCTCCCATTCATCCAGAGGTGTCAATTCATTTATTTGCTAACCATGCTGATTGATCGTACTTGCTTCCCTCATAGTAAGAATGTGAAACTAAATTGTTGTTATTTTAAATGATTGATAAAGTGACATGTCCAGTTTGCATCTCTTGGGGATGAAGCTGTATCCCTTTAGATTTGAGGAGTAATTCACTTGGCACCAGCTCTTAAGACCACAGCTGTAAGATACATCATGCATGTAAGCACAGGTGTAGCTAGGAATTTTAAACTTGTACTCAAGATGAGAGATGATGTAACTGTTGCCTATTGGGAAAGACTCAGGGAGTTAAATATGTATTCGCTAGAGAAAAGGAGGCAAAGTGGAGACATGACAGAAGCATTCAAATACATGAAAGGTATCAATAAGGTACAGGAAGGTTCAATTCTGCTAAGAATGAGGTGTTCAAGGACAAGGGAGCATGCTATGTAGCTAGAAGGGGGAAACTTAGAGGGGATACGATGAAATACTTGTTTACAGATAGGGCAGTGGACATCTGGAACAGCCTGCCAGCACAGGTATTGGGTACCAAAATGGTGACAGGTTTCAAACATGCATGGAATACACATAAGGGGACCTTGGTAACAGGCTGGAGAGCAGGGAGGGAGGGGTTAAGGCTGTAGATCAGTTATGGTCCATGGTAGCACAGTAGGTAGGGTCCTTAAGGCAGACTAGGTGGGTCAGGAGGTACTTTTCTGCCAACAGAGTCTACATTTCTATGTTAGTAAAATGCTGGTACATAGAGAATAAAGTATGGGTCTGGGTATGTAATGAGAATTTACACACACCCGAGGGGTTTATGCGTAGCATCTAACCTCAAGGGTGTTTGTAAATTCGAGTTTACACACACCCAGACGCATACTTTATTTTATATAATTGCCTGGACATCCTTTTTCCCCAGAGCAACTATATAAAATAAAAAAAGACGTTCTTATGAGACTGCGGTGGTCTGCTTGGGTCTCAGCATGCGCTCTACGGTCTGTCGGTTGCTTGCTTTTTACTTTTTTTTTATTTAATTTTGTGTGGAGCCAACATGTTGAGGGTATTTCCTTCATTTTGATTCCTTTTTGCCTGCCAGGCAGCACTTACCATAGTTAGAATGGCATCTCACAGTGGGAAAGACGAGATGGACAGTGGCTAGGAGGAAGACCTTTAGAGGTAGGGGCGCCTGCACAGTGCCAGGGAAACCGGGCATGTGTTCACCATTATGAACGCTCCTTTATAATGGCGAATTACGCCACAGTTTCCCTATGAGAAAAAGGACATCCCAGTTATTATATAAGCATTATACATTCATGTTGACATCAATATTAAGATAATGTTACATATAAAGCCTATGGTACCAGTAACACAAAACCATAAACAAGTACTGCTCCTTGGTGGATTATAAAGGGCAACATATTATCATTTGCAATAGTTTACATTAAAAGGATCAAGGAATATAACAACAAATGATGACAAGCAAGATGGCTAAATGAGGATGTGAAGAAAGTGACTCAACAACAACAACAACAAAGCTAAACATGCAATAACATATCTGAAAACAAAAGTCAAGACATAACCACATGGTAAGAATAGTAAACATTTTAAAAGAAACATAAATGCAAAAGTAACCATTTCAAAAAGAAAATGGAACTCAAATGCAACAGATGCAGACAAAATCAACAGTAAGCAATTGTGCAGTTACATCAATATCCTAAACAAACTATATATATATATATATGCATAGTTTCATGCCACGAACATCGTGGAGGAAACAACGTGGGCAGAACAACGCGGAAGTAATGCTGTGAATAAGAACATTGTGGTGGACCCAACAACGCTGAGCACAAATGCTGCTGACCCACAAGTAGAGTGGCACAACACAGCAGCAGTAATGGAGGCTTGCACAAGGAACCGCACGGAGAGAGACACCCAGCACTGGCAAAACCATGAGGCAGCCAGCAGGGCATCACAACCAGATGCACAACAGGACCGGCAAGATGGACAACAACAGAGGCACCATGGATCAAGATGCACCCGGAGCACAGAGGGAGGCAGAAGGAGCACAGCATGGCAGATGGACCCGAGAAGGGGGGGTAAGCAAGCCACAGGGCTGACCGGTAAAGAGCCAGACCACACATGGGGTACGATAATCCAAACACCACCACAGGGCTACAAGGGAGACACAGCCACACAAGGGGCATACAGCATGTGGAGAGAGAGGCAAAGGGGCAGGAGGTGACTCCCATGACAGGACACCTGCACCCAGCAATGCACCACACACAACAGCAAGGGTTGAGGGCCACACAGGGGGAACACCACGGCATGTGAAATGCTCCCGCACCAACCCAGGCAAGTGAAGCACACAATGCTGACAGACAGCAGGACACAAAGAGGGTGGGGCGTGGCACCACAGCATGGATATAGGGCTAACAGGACACACCTGTGAGCTGGGCGTGTGCCGCTAGGGCAGGTGCTGTCACTCCCACACTCAGCGGCACTCCCATAAAGCATCACAGCACACAGACCATGCTAAGGTGCAGGGGAGTGTCATGCAGAGGGCAAACACTGTGTGGGAGACGTGTGAGTGGTCTGCAGAACCATGCCACTGCACTATGTGACCAGCCAAAAGGGGAATGCCTACTACAACATGAGGGCTACCTGTACTACAAGGAGTGGAACCTGGTGGAAAAAACATATTGAAAATGCTCAGAGTATTACAGGATGAAATGTCCAGAGTGCGTCACACTGCAGGGGAGGAGGTCATCAGGGTGGTGAACAGCCACAACCATGTACCCGACCGTGGGGCCATAGGTTTCCGGGAGGCCATTACAGACATAAAGCAGAGGGACCTACAAATGATGGAGACACCCCACCAGGTGGTGGCAGCATGCAGTAGCAACATAACCACTGCTGTATCCGGTAGACTTCCCAGCATACACCTCCTGAAAAGGAGTGTCCACCGTGCACGAACAGCCACTAGCCAGCCACAACCCCTGCCAACCTTACTAGAGGACCTCACCATCTCAGACATGTACACAGTGACACATGATGGAGCCCAGTTCCACTCCATGACAATGGTGGTGCATCAAGAATACTTATATACACCATGGACGGGAACCTGCAGCTGCTGTCACAGTGCCATACATGGTATGCAGATGGCACATTCAAGACATCACCACCACACTTTGCACAGCTATACACCATATATGGGGAGGAATACTGCACCGTAACTGTGTACCTCCTGCTGTCAAACAAGACAGGGGTGATGTACACCAGTGCATTCACCACAGTGAGGGAGCTCCGAGAGGACCGCAAGCCATCTGTGATAATCACAGACTTCGAGTAGGCTGCAATAAAGTGCTCTGCCACAGTATTCCCGGATGCCAGTCAGCATGGCTGCTTCTTCCACCTGTGCCAGGCCCTGTGGAGGAAGGTTCAGGAGGTTCCTGAGGCCATGCACTGCTACACAGAGGACAAAGACTTTGCATTCCATCTGCGCCTTCTGCCTGCACTTGCCTTCGTCCACCCAGGGGAGGTGTCCACCGTCTCTGAATTTCTCAGGTTGTTCGAATTCTACATCACACATGATGAGCTGCTGGCACCAATAGTAGACAACTTCGAGGACACATCATGAGTGGGGTGCCCCATCCATGGTGGTGTCCACAGGCACCCCCTGTTCCCTGTCAACCTGTGGAGCTGTTATGATGCAGCCAGGACTGGCAGTGCCCGCACCAACAACTCTGTGGAAGGGTGGCACCATGCCTTCAGCACACTAATAGGTGCATGCCACCCCAGCCTGTGGAAGTTCATTGATGCCCTAAAGTCAGAGCAGTGACTCAATGAGCTGAAGATCGAGCAATGCATCATTGGGTGCTATGCACCACCATCAAGGAAGTGGTTCAGGGACTCATTGGACCACATACAGCACATTGTTGGGGAGTACAGCACCAGGCCCATGTATAACTATCAATGTGGCATTGCCCATAACTTCCAGCTGCAGGTCTGACCAGGACTATGCCAGTGGCTGCGGCCAGTGGCCATGGACTGACCACCACCGTGCCATATGAAGGTGCCAGTGACTGCTGACCACCTGTACAGTGTGCTATCACACACACCTGGGAGGGTACTGTGCTGATATGGAGTGATGCACTGTCAAGGTGGGGGTACTGTTCTGTCTTCAGGGTATTGCCCTGCAGAAGGGAGGGGTACTGTGCCAATATGGGTTGATGCACTGTCAAGGTAGTGGTACTGTGCTGTCTTCAGGGTATTGCCCTGCAGAAGAGGGGACACTGTGCCAATATGAGGTGATGCACTGTCAGGGTGGGGCCCTGTCTTGTACTACGGTTGATGCCCTGTCATGGAGGAGGACTGTGCTGCTGTGGGGTGTTGCTCTGTCATGGGGGGATTGCTGTGCAGGTGTTGGGCTCCTGTGCTGTCTGTGCTGGGGGCGGTGTCTCTGTTACCATGGGGGTTGTGCACCATGGGGGGGGATATGCACCAGGTGGTGTGGATGTCTGCATGCAGCCTGTGGTGCAGTGTGAGGTGGTCACTGCCACTGCAGGTGCATGTGGTGTCTGCAGTGGTGCCATGACAATGCTATGTGCAGGACCGGTATGCCAACCTGGGGGTGTGTGCCCCGTGCAGTGCATGTCTGCATCTGTGCCATGCTGGGGCTGCATGTTACGCAAGTCAATGTCTTGTGCACCACTTGGCTGTGCATTGGTGGTGTGTGTGTGCCATTGCCATGGGTGTTGTGTTGATCATGCCAGATGTCTGCTGGCGGGGGCACTGTGTGTCTTGTGTTGGCATGGACCCCTGGCACTGTCATTGGACACTGTGTGCATCGTGATCCCCACAGACGGTGGTACATCAGTTGTGGCTCAGCCACTGGGGTTTACACCGGCCACATGTTGTCCCTGGGCTCCAGCAGGCTGGCATGTGTTAGGGCCCCAGCAGCCCATGTTCATACGGAAGTGCCGGCACTGTACATGGTCCCTACTCATCCTGTGGCCGTGTTTGTCTGTGGGATTCCTATATGTGCATGCCTATGTGGGTGGCAGTGTCCACCTTCACTGCCTGATGCCTCTTGTCCATCTGTGGCTCATCCGAGCTGTGCTGTCCCCCATGGGTGTGCCCATGTGCATCATGGCCAGACATGATCACCTGGGGGCACATGCCCACCACAGTGTTTTGGCTGTATCCCCCTCCTGCCAGTGTTCTGTGGGGTGTGCATATTGTACTGGGTTGCAGCTGCATCTGGCCGACACACCATTGTATGGTGGTCCTGCAGCAGCTGGTGGTCCACCAGTCAGTACTCCTGGCTTCAGTGCCCCGTGGACATTGTAGGGGTTGCTATCTTCTCCCTATGTGCATCCATGCATGGTGGCATTCGGGGGGCATGCTGGCCTCCCACTGGGGTGCCCAACCCCTTTGCCGTACCTAGTTCATCCACCCTGTGCTGTCCGTGGGCACTGGTGCCCCCTACTGTGCGGGTGACCTTGTATGTGCTGAGGTCATTGCTGCCCCCTGCGGTGTTCTGTCTGACACTGTTGTTCCCTGCCTCGTGTTGTGCAATGACATGTCTGGCATATGTTGATTTGTTCGCCTTTGTTTGAGCATTCACCGATTGCTCCTGCGGTCTGCATTCCCTGCACTGTTCCAGGCCCCGTTGGTTGTACTGGTGGCATTTGGGTGTGTGTTGTGTTTTACTCCCTTGTTTTGGCAGTCACTGTTTGCCCATGCAGTCTGCATCCCTCTGATATTTCTGACTGCTTTCTGTAGTTCCTGTGCTATTGCTGTTGGCGATGTTCTTACTGCCATGTTCCTGTTCGCGATGTTGTGTCCCGCACTGTTCATGGCCCGAACCAGATTTATATATATATGTATTTGTATATTAATATTAAAGAGGAAACAGTAAAAAATCCAGTGGAGATAGCAAAGCAATGTAATGAATATTTGTGTTCCTTGCTCAAACCCAATCACAAACTCAGTCCCCTGCCCCTGCACATTACCAGGAATGGCAACAGAATTACTATGAATACATACAACATATTGCAAAAAATTCAGAATAAGAAAATCAGAGTGCAAAGTTTCACTAAAATGCTGAAATTAAATATTGGGATAATCTGTAATCAGGCACCCCCTCAACATTTTTTTTAAATTAATAAATACAGGTTCCGGATAAAATTCTAGAATCACTACTTAAAGATTTAAGTTAGCCACATGTCTAACAGTGATTTGAGTACAGAGAGCAGCAGTGATTCACCAAGGGATAATCATGTACCCTAAATGTAATCTGTCTCTATGAAAACGTGATCCAATTCTTGGACAACAATACCTCATAGACATAATTTCTGTTATACCTTAGCAAAACATCTGCCACTGTACCACATTTGGCAGTCATTGAAACATGTCTTCCCTAGCTATTCATCCATGTATTATAAACAGTGGAACCCAAACCAGCCAAACCATAAGAAAATTCATCACTGTAGGTCTTCTATATTATGCAGACTGTGATACTTAACAGCTGTAGGGTAAGTTTGTGCATCTGGACTTATTTGCTGCTTATGCTTCTCAATTGCTAAAGGGTCCTGACCATGTTAACACTTCTTCAAGCCAAGCTAGCTACAGTATGTCTAGCACTAACATTGATGGGAAGATTATGCCATACTTTCAACAAGAAGATAACATTTTAAAAAGACAGTGATGTGGACTGAGAAGCAACTTGTGCAGGTGAATCATCATGTTAGCCAAGATATTTACAGGGTGCGTTCAGTAAGCCTAACCAGTGGGAGCAGAAGGGGAGAGGGATACAAATCTAAAATAGAACTGTTTAACCCATTTGTAATTTTAAGTTACATTATAGAAATGTGGCCTCAAGAATTGGACACCATATTCCAAATGAGGACTCTCCAGTGATCTGCACAGTGGCATCACCACCTCCTTCCTTCTACTGGTAATACCTCTCCTTATGCTCCCCAGCATCCCACTTGCTTTCCCCCACAGCCTAGGTACATTGTTTAGCCACCTTTAGGTCATCCAATATGATTACCCCCAAATCCTTTTCCTGTTTGGTGACAATCGGTCCCCCCCCCCCTTCCGTAATCCTCCCCTGGGTTCCTGCAACCCAAATACATGATTTTTCACTTGTTTGCAGCAAATCTCAGCTGTGACACTTTGGACCATTCCACCAGTTTTCCTAGGTCCCTCCTCACTTTTTCTGCCCTTCCCAGAGTGTTCACCCTGTTGCAGATCTTAGTGTCATTCACAAACAGGCACAAGTTCCCCCTCCAGCCCCTCTGCAATTTCATTTGTGAAGACATAAAATAGGCCTGGGCCCCAGACTGATCCCTGTGGTACCCTGCTGGTCACACTCATTTCCTTAGATTGAGCACCATTTGCCATGACTATCCATTTTCTATCATTCAACCAGTTCCTAATCCAGTTTACCACCTTGTGACCCACTCCCAGGCTGACAAGCTTGTTCACAAGTCATATGTGAAATGGTGTCATAGGTCTTACTAAATGTAATTCATGTTTATGTTTAAGCCCATGAAATACCCTTATCAAGTTAATGGCATTTGTAACCGTAGTGGCTTTGCCAGAACTTGTCTCAATTGTCATGTCTTTATTTGAATGTTTAAGTAAACCCCTTTGTAGCTCAAAAAGAGGGTATGAGGTCTGAAACAGAAACAAAGCAGCAGCTAATGAAAGAGAGCAGGAGAGACAGGGTTAAACAGACAGAAATAAATCTCCAGCTTACAGCACACAGCTGAGTCAGTGTTCACTTATTACTATCAGAACAACTGATCTCATGAACTATCAGTTCCGCACAGCAATGGAAGAGGTAAGGAGACTGAACAGGAGGTAAGATATTTTTAACAGCATTCATGCCCAAAAGCAATAAGAGCTGTGAGACTTGCTAAAAGTGTAAACCAGAATATTGACATGCTCTCCAAAATCCATTCCACAGTAGTCACATAACAAGAGCTCTGCTTCTGATCCTTGCCTTTCACCTTGTAGGGATCAAACAGTTTTAAAAGTCAGGGAGAGCTGTGAGTTACTGAAGCACTCCAAGGCACAACACCATTCATTTAAAATATCCATAACTCCACAGGCCAAACAAGCTAAAGAAAGAAAAGGAGAAACAAAAATGGAAAGAAAAAAAAAGAAAGGACAGGCTAGCAGAACAGAATAGCTGAAGCAAAGAGAGAGCAAATATCAGAAGTAGAAGAAAGGGAGACATCATAACTTACACAGCTTTTGGAGTGAACCAAATTATTTTTTCTTCCTTTTAATTTATGTTTCAGCACCTGGTAGGCATAAACCTAAAATGCAGGATTTTAGTATTTATTTATTTTCTGTTTACTACTAGTCCGTGCAAACACTGTATCAAATGGTACCATATTTCTTAAAGGGGCAGCTGCCATTTTCATACCTTCAAAGAAAACAATACTATCCTACAAACTTAGGGGATGAGGATCACCTCATCACAGATAAGAGATAAGAATCATTTTTTTTTTTTACTTTGTTCTATTTTATTTCCCAAATGCACATGTTTCCATCGAATGTACCATGATTATGATGTATTATATTCTTGAAATTGTAATAAAGATTTAATTAAAAAAAAAGAGATAAGAATCATAGGCATTGAGTGTACTAGGTAGAATTTTATTCGGTTGCAGGTAGCTCCTAACTTGTAAAATGTGGAAAAACTCCCCTTGCTGATTTTGAGACAATAGGTACAACTACTATAAATGCTGAAATATTACTAATGCCTTCCTGCAAGAAACAAAATATGTGCTGCCGCCCCTTCATTGCCATAGTTTATAAGTATGATTTTTTTTTTCAGGCAAGGGTAATATCCTTATTGTCTGCCAATGTTAAGAAAATGGTACTATCATTTATTTTTTGGCATGGGTAAAATTCTCATTGTCTGCCAATGTTGTAACTAGAAAATGGTATTGTTTTACCTGTTCATCTTCAAGAATCTGTTGCCAGCAGTCTACTGAAGGGTGTGTTCATTTCATTTTATTTTATTTGTGGCAAAACCATTGAGCTGAGGCTCTTTTACAATGGTGTCCAGTGGACAATAACAACAAACATAGTTCCAACAATTTCAAAATATGTACAATTAACAGTAAAATAAACATTGGGTGGGATATTCAAAGCAGTTGCTCATACGCAACTGGGTTGCACATGTGCAACTGCAGAAATGCGCCAGACAGTGATATTCGGTGGTAGCAACTGCACAGCACAAGTAGCAGTACGCCAATGCACAATGGAAATGTATGCATGTGCAAGGGCAGGGGGTGTACCCATGAATATGCAGCACAGTGCGATATTCAACCCCAATCAATGGCACAAACAAGGAGCAAATGGCAGTTGTGTGGGGCAGACTTGAGGTCATAAAAACAGGGAGCAAGTAGGAGGAGGGCACTTGCACCAGAGGGCAGCAGGACAGAGTGAGACAGACAGACCATCTGCCCAAAAATAAGGGGACAGGGAAAGAGACAGAGACAGGGACAGAGAGGGAGAGAGAGTGTGTGAGTGAGAGTGTGACAGACAGGGAGGCGATGGCAGGTGTGAGAGAGTGTAGGTGTGACAGTGCCACCAGGCCCAAGTGGAGTGACACAGACACCCACAGGGGTGGGAGATAGAGGCCACAGGCAACAGCCAGCCAGCCGGGGGCAGGGTACACAGGAGTGGGCCCTGCAGAGCAGCACGCACAGCCACACACAGTCGGTGGGCCAGTGAAGCCGGACGGCCGGGGGTACAGGACAAGGGCCATGGTCAGTGTGATATTCCAGATGGAGGCTGTAATGAGGGGTGTGGAGAGGCAGGAGACAGGGCACCACGGCCGTGGAAGGGCCCGTCAGTGGTGGTCCTGGAACAGGCGGTAGTGGCCCCATATAAGCTATGAGACCTACACTGACACTGAGATCGTGGGCCAGTACTGACTGAACCGGGCAGTTATGAGGCAGCTCTGTGAGCTGTGCAGTGAGGAGATGCAGGCACCCAGTAGACGGAGCCATGCCCTGACAGTGGAGACACAGGTAACAGCTGTCACATGCCTGCTCACCATGGGTATCTTCCAGAGACCAACAGGGGACACCACAGGCATAACCCAGTTGGCTGCATCACAGCTCCTCACACAATTCCTCAACGCCCAGCTGCCACATGCTGCAGAATGCATCCACTTCCTCAGCATGTGGGCAGAGTGTACAGCAAACATGCAGGAGTTCCATAGGGTAGCACGCATGCCTGGCATGCTAGGGGCCATCGACTGCACCCATGTGGTCATCCGCATGCCACCTGGCCCAGAGGGGGTAGCCTACATCAACAGAAAGGGCTACCCCAGTATCAACTGCCAGGTAGTGTGCAATGCCAGGGGGCGCATAACCAATGTCTGTGCCAGACACCTTGGGGGAGCACATGATGACCCTTCATCTGGCACAGCTCAGCACTGTGCCACAGGGTCAAGAGTGGGGACATCCACACCAGTCATCTAGTGGGTGAGTATGCTGAGATCATGGGCAGCTGGGTACACCAGGGCATGGGAGGGGTTGGCCAGGGCAGGGGCACAACAGAGTGTGGCTGGGAAGGACAAGGGGCACAGCAACAGAGGACACCAGTCTAACCATATCTCCATCCACACAGGTGACAGTGGCTACGCACTCCGGCCCTGAATTCTCACCCCCTACTGGCACCCATCGTTCCCTGCGGAGGAGCAGTACAATGAGGCACACTCCAGCAGGTGGAACATCATTGGATGTATCTTCGGTCTGCTGAAGGCATGTTTCTGTTGCCTGCACAGGTCTGGTGGTGCCCTACAGTACAGCCCCTCAAAGGCCTGTGGCCTATTCCTGGCCTGCTGCATGCTGCACAACATGGCCACTGACCATGGGATAGCTGTCAAGGTCGAAGAGGGGAACAGCAGTGTGGACGACATGGCCAACAGTCCATGTGGTGGCGGGCAGCCCCCCCGGGTGAAGGGATCACTAGCTGATGAAGATGACATGCCAGCACTGAGACACAATAGCAGAGGAGCACTACAGCACATGCAGGTAGGTGGACAAACACCCATGCATGGGACGGCCAACAGTGGCACGGCACACAGGCATGGGGGTCAGGGGCTGGTGTGGGGCTGTGCCACATGGCCACACACAACAACACGCAGCACAGCAGACCACACACACATACACACACTGGCATCTGCAGGCATGCGCCCTGATGCTGGCACCTGGCATGGATCAGATGCAGGGTACCGGTGCACATGTGCATCCATTGCTGAGGAGGCATCATCACTCACATGCCACATGGGCCAGTGGCTGGGCAGGTGTGCACACGGCCAGTGTGTGGTGATTTCCATGGATGTCACGTCCGTGGCATGCACACATAATGCCCATGTGCACACAGGGCAGTGGCAGCGGTCACACGGCCACTACGGACACGTGGATGGCTGCGCCACTGCCACCCGGTGGATCCAGACTGCGCGATGGCCACAGGGGGCATCTGTGACTGTTCCCCAGGGGTGGAACTGCAAGAATACAACTGTATCCTCACAGGGGTCTGCAGGCTCCCAAACAGGCATGCTCCAGGTGTGCCCGGGATGCCAACAGCGGAGCCCAGCGTTGACACCAAGGGGGTCACCTGACACCAGGTCCATGGGGTGGACTATGCACTCCGTGGGTTCTTTGGCACCCGGCCATGCCCCATGGCAGCCAGTGGGGCAAGGCCAACAATTATTGCAGTGGCTATGCAATCCATGCCCACGGTCGTGTCCTCCCACAGGTGATGTATGGCCTCCTGAACCTGGGTGATGCCACTTTCACACTGCTTGACAGCCTGGTGCACCTCTGTGTGGAGTGCATGCACCCCAGCCATGAGTAGCACCTGTTGGTCCACAGAGGCCCGCAGCAATTGGGTGTGATCGTGCAAGGGGTGGCAACCCGGGGGCACATGGGTATTATGCTGACCCAACAGTGGCGTATGACTGCGCTGCACTGCTCCCCAGTCATGTGGGCACTGCACAGCAGGGTCCCCTTGGGGCTGCTCACTGACAGGTGCACCGGCAGCGTACACTGTGCCTGGCCTCCCAATGTCCTCAGCTATATGCCGCTGCCACCCCTCTGGCCCCTGTGCACTGGCCAGCACCTGTGTGGCTGTACCACCATCACCATCATCCCCCAGTGCTATGCCACCATCGCACACAGTGATATCAGGGGCAGTGGCAGGCAACTGTCCCACCACCAACAGGCCACTGGTTGTGCTGCTAGGGATGGTGGATGGTATGGGTGTCTCCCCATGACAAGTCCCCCGCTGTCCAGGAAAATGGTCACATCATCATCGGTGTCATACCCTGCCCCAATCTGTGTCTCCACACACTGAACGCTGTGGCTGGCATCCTGGTGGAACACAGCCAGGGCCTCATCTGCCACCACACCTAGGTCATCCGGCCAGACTGCTGTGGTGTGTTGTAGCCATTTGGGCCCCCAGACGCCAGTGGAGGTGGATGGCTGGTCCTCCAGGGCTGGGTATGCCCCCATGGCAGATGCAGCCACCCCTGCCACTGCATGCTGGCATTCCTGTGCTGAAAGGGAACACAGATGTGTTAGTGCCATCGATGCAATGACCCCCACCCTCCCAATCTCATCCCCCAACCCCAATGCCACTGCACCTACCATGCAGTGATGGACTCTTCCAGTCTGGAAGCCACTGCCCGACACACCTCGATGGTGCTGTGCTGCATGATGGCCACCACCAGGTCCTCCTGCGGCATGAGATGTGGCATGTTGGCCTGGCCCCCACCTGTGGCCAGCCTTGTAGCCCATATGGCTGCCACCTTCTCCTTGATCCAATAATTGTCAGTGCCCACCTTCTTCTTGCAGTCCTGTGCAGATCGCTGGTGGCTGCCCTGCTGGTTCACAGCCTCCGCCACCTCCTCCCAGGCTGTGGCCCTGGCCCAGGGTGTGCCAGTTGTGTCACTCAGCAGACACTCCCTGTCAAGGTATGCCTTGAACAGGGCATCTGCCTCCACCTTCGAAAAGTTGGGCCTGCGCTTTCGGGAAGGCCCACGCTCATCACCCTTCTCATGTTCAAACATGTTGCTACCTGTGGGCAGTGACATGTGATTAGTGGTTGCTGTAGCCCACACCAGCTGACCATCCCACTGTGCTGTCCATCCCCTCAACTGGCGCAACTTACCTCAGACGGTTGCAATAGCGGTCCATGGCCTGTGCAGTCCTGCAGCACCTTTATAGTGCATTGCGTGCAAATGGGCTGATGTGCAACAGTAATGAGATGCTAATTCCCCCAGTGCACCGTGGATAGGCTGATGAGCTAATCTGCATATGCCAGCTGAACATCACACTGTTGCATCTTGTGCAATGGACTTGCACTGGCACAAGTCATGGCGCAATGCTATGACGTGCGCAGTGTGCCCATCAACACGCCTGTGCCATGGCATGTACCACCGCCTATTGCACAGCATGCACTAGGAGTGCTATTGGTGGCTATTGTGCCCTATGCGCTATAGGACCTAAGGTGCTTGGGCGCCATCGAGCCTATGGTGCGTGGGTGCTATAGGGCCTATGGCGCTCAGGCGCTATAGGGCCTATGGTGCTCAGGCACCATTGGTACTATGGCGCTTGGGTGCTAGAGGGATGGTGCTCAGGCACCATTGGGCCTATGGTGCAGGGGCACTATAGGGCCTGTAGCACTCAGGTGCTATTGGGCCCATGCTACTGGGGCACCATTGGGCCTGTGGTGCTCAGGCACCATTGGGCCCATGGCATTGGGGCACTATCAGGCCTATGGGGCATGGTGACCTCAGGCCCCTACTGCACAACATGCATCATGGCCCCAATATTGCACACACGCTCATTGCGCATGCTGACCCCTGGCCCTTGCCCTGCCCTATGCTCCTCAGGGACCTCTGTCCCACATGCCAGTGTGGCCATGCCCATGCCGCACATCACAGGCAGTGCATCTCCAGGTGAGGTGCACATCCTGAGCACGTGGAGCTTGTGCGCTACAGGGCGTCATTTTGGAATGCTTCATTGTGGAGCAAGCATGCCACGGGGTGCAGTGCCCCGTTCACAAAACTGGAGCCAGGTAGAGCTAGTGATCCTGGTAGCCCAGGTGGAGCCCCATGCTGCCAGCCTATTTGGACAGCAGCCCCTCGATAGGCTCAGGACTGAGGTGTGGCAGGATGTTGCTGATGACCTTGAACAGGCAACCGTTGTGCGGCGCACAAGGAAACAGTGTCACCACCGTTATGGGGACCTGTTGAGGAGGGACCTGGAGAGGCTCATTTCACTGCAGGTGTGCGTCTGGAGGGGGGGCAGTGCCACTGCCAGGTAAGTGTGCTCCACCTGTGTCTGTGCATGTTCAGTGTTCCATGGGGCTGGCAGGTCTGCATGCCATGCCGGGGGGGTGGCCCTGTCACTGCGTGCCCTGTGGCTAGACATCGCAAGTCACTGGGTGTGCTGCACCACTGCCCTGCAGCCTTGCCAGGCCCGGGTGCACTCTGTGCTTGGGGGGTGAGGACAGTGGGCTCATGGTGTTGCTGTGTACTGATGTGTGCTTGTTTGTGTTCCCATCCAAGGCCCTGAAGAACAGAGGAGAGCCAGGGCAGCAGGGGCACCTGGCAGGCCACGGCTGGCTGCTGCGGGCCCTTCAGCAGGTGCTGTGGGATCGAGGGGAGGAGCTGCTGGACCAGCATTCACAGTGCCATGGCAGGCAGGTAGGCGTGGTGCATTCATACATTGTTGTGCAGGGTGGTCAGCGGGGTTGGGGGTATGGCCTTGGCCCCCTGTGTGCTGAGCCGTGGCAGCTGTGTTCAGCCCACAGTATGCAAGGCACCATGGGGCAGCCATTGCACTTGTGTGGCAGCTGTTGGTGGGCTGTGGGTGTGTCCAGCTGCCACCAGTGCCACTGCAGTTCCACTGCTGCACCATGCCACCTGCCTGCCACTGTGCTGGTGGTTGGCCCTTGTTCATCAGTGTCCAGTGTTTTGAACAGCCGCGGCATGCCAGGTTGGTGGTAATCAATGGCCCACCCACTGCAGGTGGCCAGGGTGCCACCCCAGGGGCATGTGTCCCCACTGTCCACTGTGCACGGTGGGAGGGCTAGGGTGCCATGGACATGCACTGATTACCTGCTCCTTTCTTTGCCATAGGTGTCCAATGGGGAGGTTGACAGCCACTTTATGGATGCCTCCTGCGGTGCATCATCTCAATCACCACCGCTACCCTGGAGATTGCGAGGCTGACAAGATGGCTCCTACTGTGGGGGCAGCGTTGAGGTCAGTGCCAGGCAGCGGGATATGGCTGCCCATAGGGGCCATTGTTACCATTCCTGCACCTGACCACTCTTCCCCTGCCTTCCTCTGTCCCATTTTATAGCCCTGTGCCCTGTCCCCATCCCTCCCTCACCTATCCTGTTCCTGCTTTGTATATAGTTTCCCCTGCTTTGTTCCCTGTTTTATATTGTAAATAGTTATTTTATACAGTTTGCTTTGTGAACTCATCTGTGTCCGTGACTGCTTTGCAGCTGGCGAGTGGAGCCATGCTGCAGTGGTGTGGTGGGTGGCTGTGTGGTGCACCTGTGTTGTTCTGTGGGCCATGCATGGTGATGTTTGCCCATCGGTCAGTGGCTGTGCCCTGGGGTGGCCATGGGCTGGCCGTTTGGGTGGTGTGGTGTGTGTGCTGGGTGCCATGTGCCAGGGTATGGCTGGCTGTGGACCGGGTGGGTTGGAGCATGCCATCCAGTGGGGGGTGACCTGTGGTGGCCCACCCTTGGCCGTTGGTGCCTCCTTTTCATATGTCCATCTCTCTGATGCTCATGGATAGGGGCTGGCTATATGCCCGCGCTCCTTGGGCAGTGTTCCTTTGTGGGCCAGCTGTGCCTCTTAGCCTAGCTCCACCACCTCCCCAGCGGCCATCCCCCCCTTCCCCGGTGCCTCTCTTCCTGCTGTGCCTGAGGCTGGTCCATTTGTGCCTTGGCACATCTTCCTCAGCCCCTTGTGCATCCTTGGTTGCACTATTGCACATGTTGGGTTGCTCCCTGGCGCACCTCTGACTGTGCTCTTGCGCATCCATGCGATATTCAGTTATGTTGTGCTGGTGCATGCCACCATGCACAACCTTTGAATATCACACTCTGCTTTGTGCTAGTGTCTGGCAAATTTCTGAATATCCCATCCACTTTAAATATAAATAGAGAAAAAAAGAAATTAAACCAAAATATAAATAAAACAACGCTATAATAAGAACAACCAAAAATAAGCATTCTGGTTCAAATTATGCTTTCACAGCAAGATTTGTTAAGATGAAGAAAACTGTGGAACTACTTCTGTAGTCTAGACGGTAATACAGGAGCGGCTGTCAAAGATTCTGATAGAGGATGAAAGAGCATTCCAGATAACTAAGGTTTTTCGGTTTTATGCAGGAGACAGCTAGTTCAGTGTAGCAAGCAGAACACAAGGTGGAGACAGGAATTTGTATGTCAATTGTGAACAGTTGGTAAGAGTTTACTGAGCAAGTGCTTGTCCTCCAGGAAAGGGCAACCCAGGCACCTGAACATTTCACAATGATGAGAAGAGTAAGGGGCTCTGTAGCTGAACTGTAAGATGCCTTGAAAGAACAGCCAGCCTATGAAGGTAGCCTTTCAGTGCAGAATCAGAACAGATGTCCATATGATCAAAAAGTGAAAAAATTAATGACCAGACCAGTCTCAGAAGCAGGGGTACAGTGATAAGGAACTTTTTTCTATAGTAACAAACAAGAAATAATGTTCTTTGTGATAGAGTTGGAAAGGTGATAAATATGAGCACACCCTGAGGGGGCAGCATTTAGCCAACAGGCAGATATTTACAAAGTCTACTGCATCTAGGACAATGCCATCCACAGTAAAAATTGACAACCTGGGTTGTACAGCCAGATGAAATAACTGAACAGAAGAACCAAACTATATGGCCCTTGTTTGTATTTTTACATTTGGAAGCAGTTTGAAGTTAAGAGAAAAGTCTGAAGGTTAGGAAAGATGTTATGTAAGCAGCTTTTCACCAAATCCAAAGAAGGGGAGGAATAATAGATGATTGCATCTTCAGAGTACAGGTGATAATTCACCCCAGCCAGTGCCTCCCCTATTTATTTAAAAAGATGAAAAAAGAACTGATTCAAGGGCTAGCCCCTGTAGAACACCCTAGCTAACAGACAGTAATGATTATGAAGGCCCAGAGAGAGATAAACAAGCTTCACATGACCACTAAGATAATGCCTAACCAGGATAATGTATCAAAGGCAAAACAAGGTGGGCCAGATATTCAGACAGAAGTGCAAGTGCAGTGTAAATGTTTGCACAGTGCTTGCAGTTGTAGTCACTGTCAGATAGTGAGCATCACCATCTGACTTATTATCGGACCATGTTAGTGAAGTATTAAGTGCAACTGCACTGCCCTGACATAGACCTGGGTTGTGTATAGTTCACAGGGAATAACGCTGCCTGACATAGGATAGCTCCAAGACCCCTGTGAGCTACTGTATATTCTGTTAAGACATGCAAATGAGTCCATTGGGCCTGTAAGGTGTTAAGGGGCCATTTGCATGCCCATTATGAGGTCAGTTGCAAGAGACGCAGCAGCCCCTTAGCACAATTGAAACAAAGACAATGTGAGCCCTAGTCATTTAGTGTATCCCCCACTCTCTGATCTCTCCTTTGAGCATATTGTAAGCATCCCTGGTGGTCTAGTGTGACCCCTGCCCCCAATCACTCCTCAGAGGTGTCATTAAATCACACTACTAGTCCAGTTGTCCCCCACTACCCCAATCATTCCTTAGAGCTGTCATTAAAGTACTGTGGTAGTCCAGTGGGTCCCCCACCCCGTAACTGCTCCTCTGAACATTGTTCTGCATGTAAATGCTGTTTGTAATCCTCCTTGGTGACCAGTGGTTCCCTCACCTCCCAATCACTCCTCTGAATGTTGTTCTGGATGTAAATGCTGTTTGTAATCCTCCTTGGTGACCAGTGGTTCCCTCACCTTCCAATCACTCCTCTGAATGTTGTTCTGGATGTAAAGGCTGTTTGTAATCCTCCCTGGTATCCAGAGGTTCTCTCTACCCCCAGTCATCTGTTTACACATATTGCAATAAGTCCCTGGTGGTCCGGTGACCACCAACAGCCCCCCATCCAATCCTCCTGCTGACATTCAACCTCTCTGCACCCCCACCTCAGCAGCTGGTGCTGATGCTCCTTTCAGCTTGATATAGTGAACAGTATAGCCCTCCTATCACCTTGGTGGCTGGCCACAATATGAGCTGTCAGTGAGTGTGTGTACAGTAAAATTATGTTTCTACTGTATGCACCCTCACTGACAACTCACATGGTGGCCATGGGGATAGGAGGGGGCAGTGAAGGTTGCTGTATCATGCTGAGAGGAATACTGGCCACTGGGATGAGGGTTGTTGCAGGTAGGTGGGATATCAGAGGGCAGGTCAGGTGTAGAGATATGGGAGGGCACTGGATCACCAGAAACTCATTGTAATACATGTGAGCAGGTGATTAGTGGGTGGGAGGGCACCAAAGAGGATTTCAAACAGCATTTATATGAAGAACAGCATTCAGAGGAGGCAATGGGGGTGGTGCACCACTGGACAACAAGGAGGATTACAAGCAAAATTTACATGCAGAACAATGCTCAAAGGAGCAATCGGGGTTGGGGGAACCACTGGATACCAGAGAGAATTGCAAACAGCATTTACACGAAGAACAATGTTCAAAGGAACAATTTGGGGGAACCACTAGACACCAGGGAGGACTACAAACAGTATTTACATTCGGAACAATGCTTGGAGAAGCAATCAGGGTGGTGAGAAACTGTTGGACCAGCAAGGTGATTTAATAATAGCTCTGAGAAGTGATTGGGAATTGGGGGGGTCACACTAGACCACCAAGGATACTTATAATATGCTTGAAAGAGTGATCAAGGGGTCAGGGCACACACTGAACAACCACGGACTGTGTATCACAGCTAGAACAGTAGTGGGTGGCTGCAGTACAGCCACCCTACATTAGCATGGGTGGTGCTGCAGGCCAAACACCCAGTTAAGAGGTTGCTTGCTACAGGGGTAAATTGTGTCAGTTGGAGGTCTGTTTACTGCCACCACAAATTTTTGAACATACAGACCTTCCTCTCTATAATGAATAAAGTTGGGTACAGCCTGACTGTTTGTTACAGTGGCTTGTATGATTAATAGAAGTACTTATAGAGGACACAGCAATAGACACCACACGTTAGCTAGAACCAGTTAATACATTAAAAATAAATAATTAAAACCAGAGACACTGTGCGTCTATTTCATAAATCTTTCTTTTTTTTTCAAAAATGGCTGTTAATTTTGTCTGCTGCCTGGTCGTTTTCATTACATAATTGCGCGTGTAGGATATTAGTTGACCTACTTAAAGAAGTTTGAAGGGATCAGTCGTTGACATTCCTGCCATTCTAAAGCTTTCTCAAGCCCCGTAAAAGCCTCTTGTTTGTGGCTCTGTCATGGGCAACACTTGCAATTCTTTTCAGATTCATACTCCATAGCACTGAAGCCATTCAATGATCACACTATGTCCACATCGGACAGCTATTTGTATGTGGATGCAGTGTCATCAACTGATGTCTAATGATTGACTGAGCTATTGTTTACAGCTGCCAGGTCAAGTACTGTTGTTATAACAGTGATCTCCACAATGTCGTCAAGCTCATTTTCCAGATCCTGTAGTTGCATCCCTTTGAATGTTGTGCCCCTGTGTAAGGACCCAACAATGCAGAACTGTAGCAGTTGTAACTTTTGCCCTTGTCTCCCCCTATATCCTTCAGTGTAAGTTTTTCAAAAAAATCTGTTACACTACCCTCAATGGACTTAGTGACTAGATCAGACATAAGATTTTTGCGATGATGTTTTTTTTAAGTGGCAGTAATGCCACTATTAAGGGGTTGTATACATGAGGTAGTGTTTTTGATAAGAACATTGATCTGATCTGACCAACATTGGATTTAGGTTCAATGTAAGGTGAATGGGCAGGACACTGATCTAACAGTAACAGTGCTTTCCTGGGTAGTCTGTTAAAAAGTAGGTGAACTGAAACAGAATGAACAAAACTGTAATCAAACCAGCACTTAAACACTTTAGCAGTTATCCAGGCATTTCTGCTGCTGTTCTGTAAGTGACCAGTAGAGACTCCATGTTCACATGAGGAAAACATATTGGCTTTTGAAAGCATATAATACACATTGGGGTGACTTTATGTGTACTTGTGTGTGTCTCAGCGTGTGGGAACAAACTTCAGACAAGGCAAATTTACAGGTTTAAAACATACCTTGGTGTGATATTTATTTTTCCAAAGTTCTAAAAATAAATGAAAACAAAAAAATTGCAAAGAAAATCACTACTTAACATCAGTAGTTTCTCACACAATACAGTCCTGGATTCTAGAGCTCCTAAGACCCTTCTCATCTGCATTCAACAGCTTGTCTGCCTCTCTTCTCCCTCTCCTAGGGCTGAGTCCCATTGGACTGAACTGAAGTGAACTTAGTGAAGAGTTATTTATATATTTTGGTGGGGTCACCTGACTAAGCCCTTTCTATTTACAAGTCTGGACATGTTTCAAAACCAAGGGGGGAGGGGATTGTGTCAGGTGATTTCCTGGTTCAGTTAAAGGTACAGTGTATATATCCACAGATAGTGACTTTCTATATCTCTGATCCACAGTGACTAAGCTCTTTTATACATAGAATCTTATACGGTAACAGGTTTATAGTGTGAATTTGTGAATATACCTTAAGGATTTCTTATAACTGTATTAATCAGAAATTATTATTGTTTTATATGGCTTCTGAGTACTTTTTTCTTTAAAAAGGTTTTATTAACTGTATTAATTCCTGCTATCTCAAATAGCCTTCATGCTTTTTTGTTTGGCATCATTCCAGGAACTGGATGGATGGAAATGGAAAAAGAATGACAAGAGCAGACTTGATAGACCAAATTGCCTTCTTCTGCTGGCTTGTTCGTATGAGAGAACTAGTAGGAAGTTTAGTAGGGAAAGTAAAGAGCTACGCTAGGTGGCCAACCTAGGGTAGACGGGAAAAAGAAGAAAAGCAAAGAGAAGAGCAGTAGCTGTTGCTAGGAAATAAGGAGATAGAAAAGTGGTTCATCAGTCACAGCCGAGGGTGTAGCCTAACTCCACCACAGTGTGGCATTGGTACAGAACAGAAACATTTCCTTGTGTCTTGCCACCTTAAACCCCTTGCTTGCATTCACTTCGTATTTGGCAGCAAGTGTGACATTAGGGAAGACACCTCCAGAACAGACCAGTCTCATCTGCTTTATACGCCTGTTCTGGAAGATATCCTCCCTTTTCCAAAATGTCTCACAACTTAGGAATGAATTCAGTGGTTGCCACATCATGCCAGCTCTGCTATTCCCCTGTGATGGTCACTTTCTGTACAGTATGCATAATGGCACTTGAAAACACCACAACCACCCAGACAAGAATTTGATGTGGTTGCCCTCACCATGGATTTCCTTTGTGAAATGTTCAACTTTCTCACGGAGTAGGTTACCAGACATTGGTATACTACTGACACGTTGAAAGCTGAACCATAACTGAGTGGCTCTGTATACTGTATCCTCATCTGTCTTCTGGAGTTCTTGCAGTATAGCCTTTTCACATCTGTACATTCAGCTACGAATTCACACAAGGCACTTTTTTGCTTCCACCATGTGGAGATGGTAGACTTTGAATACCTAGTCTCACTGGACACGTTTGTCAAAGTTTCTCCAGCTTTTATCCAGTCCAATATAACGAGCTTTGTCGCAATTGAGAAATTGGATCTCTTCATTTTCAGCACAGCAGACAGACAGTAGACAAAATGTGAGCAGGCAGACTTCACTTAACTATAACAGGTATAAACCAGCTGAGCATCACCTGAGTTTTCTATAATGTGAAGAAAACAGGTGACTGCAGAGCTCACATTGACCAGCTGAGTGGAAAAACAGCTGACAGCGTGACCTGACATTTTTCAGTTTGTAGGTTGGGTGCCAAGATGAACTTTCATTATAACTGAGATTTAGTTATAACAGAGTTTGTTTTAGCAAGGGAGCACTGTACTGCAGCATGAGTAGACCTCCTCAGTTGCATAGATGCAGCAGTATTTTACCACTTTGGTGCTGCCAGGTTTGTGGGGTGCTGCTAGGGCTTCTGAGTATGGGCCAGCTGAAAATGTGTGTGCAAATCCAGGTTAGTGCACACACTTACCATGTTAGTGCATGTGCTAACCGTTGACTATTGGGCCCAGTCAGCTAACCTCTCCAGAAGCAGATAACATCAGTGGTGTCAAAGGCTTTGGGAAAATCAACAAAAATGGCTCCTGTTAAATGGCACTTGTCAATTGCTACATGAATATCATCCAAGACCTTTGATGTCATCCTTGCTGTGGAGAATGTTTGCCAGAAACCAGGCTGTTCTTAGTCTAGTAAAGAATGAGACTCAAGAAAAACTGATAACTGTCTGTTAATGAGGTGTTCCAGAAGCTTAGCAGGCTCCGATAATAGGGAATTTGGTTGAAAGTTACTAAAATCATCCACAGACCCATTTTTGTGGATAAGAATAACCTTGCTAATTTTCCATGCCCTGGGACAAATACCAGATGAAACAAAAAGATTGAATAAGTACATTAAGGAAGTAGAAATTTTTTTACAGTGGCAAATTTTGGCAGTTGTGGTTCCAAGTCATCCAACCCACTGTTAGATTTAATGGTTACACTTTATTTTAAGCATCCATTTCAATGCAGCTAAACAATAATTGCATGCAACAGGGTAATTGCACTGCAGTTGCATGTTTGCTGTATACAGCTACATAGCAATTGCAATGCAGTTACAGGGTAGCTACACCGTAACTACAGTGTAGTTAAGTGACACTTAAGATAAATTGACTAAAATGTATTTCCAACAAATCAGTCTCACTGGTTTCAAGGTAAACCTTTTAGGAACTAAAGGAATTTTTAGAACCAAAGGAAGGAGGAGGAGGAGAAGCTGACACTGCATTTGAATGTGATGAGGAGGGAACAGTATAGTCAAAAATATTTCCTGAAGAAAAGATGTTGATTAAAACATTGTGTGAGAGAGCACTGCTTGTGAGAAGAAACCACAGAATAGAAAAAAAATGTAGAAGTATTAATTCTGGATAACTTAATTCACTGTGGACTAGAAAGTTTTGATATTAGAATTAGAATCTAGATCAATTTTCAGAAGTCAAACTTCTTAACCTCACAAATCATTCGGACTTATGCATTCCATAGAGAATGATAATGTTGCCATGCATTAATAGTATTAGAGGCACAAGCAGCTAATCAAGCTTTGTCCTTTTCTTTTATGGCCTTAAGGATCACAGGAGAATACCAATGGGCCGCAGTTGCTTTAACTTGACACCTTCTTATGGGAAGGTGACAACTGCAAGTTGACAGGAACTCAGAAGCAAAGAAATGCCATGTGTTGTCTAAATTAGGGATAAGGCTGAGACGGGACCAATTAACATCAGATAAATCACTGATAAAAGAAAAATAATCAAACTTACGAAAAGACCTGAAGATGATTAATCTTGGTGGGGCAGGTGACATCCCTGCAAGTCTGATGCAAAAAATAACAGAACGATCACTAAACAAACCTGGAAGAAGGCCAGCATTCTGAATCACATTGCTAGCATTAGTGAAATTCAGGTCAAGCAGGGAGAAAGCAGAGGGATTTTACAAATTCAAACAAGTTGGAGAGGTAATGAGCTGTGTGAGCCCGAAGTCTAAAGCTAGAGAATTAAGATATTTTGCTTTGTGGTAACCAACTAGTAAAAGCTGAAATCCCCTGCAAGCAAAGATTCATGAGTCTCATTATAAATAATTCCCTAGGAAAGGAGTCAACAAAAAGATACCACTGAGGGAAAACTTAGGCAGTCAATAGCTAGCCACTAACAAAATTGTTTCAGAGCTGGGAAAATTACTTCAGTAGCAGATGCTTCACAATAATCAAGAAGTACTGTAGGTAATGGTACCTGGCAAATTTAGACTGATGGTAAATAATTACCCCCCCCCCACAGAGTTCCTGTCATTGCAAAGTGTAATCAAGGATGTCAGAGATTCTAGCATAAAGTCAAAAATCATTGTCAGAGATTCTAGCTTGAAGCCAAAATTCCTTTAAAATCCCTAAAGCTGGGTTGAGAGGCATTAACTCAGGAGTCAAGTCAGATCACATATATGCAATAAAATCATAATATTTGTATGAATAAAAGAAACCCCTTTAAAACTGGCAAAGTCAGAACTGTGCAAATAAAAAAAATGTACTATTAATGATGGGCCAGGACTAGAACCAATATCACAGCATTGAAGAAGCCACAAAATGGCAAATAATTTCAGAAGCCATTTGTAACACTACCAGAATTTGGGATAAATGTATGAATAACAAAATCCGGTAACACTTTAAATGTCCTTAACTACACTGTAATTACTATATACCTATAATGTAACTGCTATGTAAGTACTGTGTAGTTACATGTTACTACAATGTAGTAGGCAATTAGTTTCACATTTGCGTATTATGTAGTTAGACACACATTTCTGTGAAGTAACTACACTGTTATTGCACTGTAAATGCTATGTAGTTGCTAATTGCCTTCACATTTGACTGGTTCGTAGTTATACAGTTTACATGAAGTGGTAGTTACACATGCAACCACAACCCTTTCTTTTTTGGCAGAGATTGATTTATGCTGGAAGTGTAACTACACATGTTGTAAAGTGTACCAGAAAAATGGATTTATGCTGGAAGTGTAACTACACATGTAACATCTTTTGCAAAGTGCGACATACATAGTCACATTTGCCAGAAAGAATTTGAGGCAGAAGGGAGGCAACAGTAATTGCAGTATCTACCACTTCATGCGAATTGTGTAACTACAGCACAGTACTGCCAATCTTCCCTGTGTCAGTCTTCACCATTTATCACTGTCTGGGTGACAGCCAAAGGCACAGCACCCAGCGTGAATTTTTTATTTTTTGTATGGGGAGGAGCCAGTGCTGGAGGTGGTGCTGCCCTTGAGACTGATGTATTTTATGGTGTTCAGGGATCATACAGCAATGGTCACCAACTCCTCCTATGCCCCAGTTCTGCTTCTCCCACCATCGAGAGTGCAGCACCTCGCACCTGCTGAAGAAATGTCATCTGTGACTTTGCAGCCTAGTTAGTTGTTTTGACATCCTTACCAATTTTGCTCCATTCCAGTTTCGCTGCCTGCTAGTAACTTGCCATCATTTTCTGCGGGAATCTGGTAAGACCTTTCCTTTTTCTTTCTTGAAGTAGTGCCGAGTCTGTTTCATCTTAATATTTTACTTACCGTGAGTCATGCTGGGTTTGTCTGGGGAGAAAAAGCACTCTTCCAAGGCAGGCTGGCCTCCTATTAGCTGGTGTCCCTGCACTGGCAGATGTCCATCAAGGACCAGCATGATGAATATCTCACCTGCCTGGGTCCATCTCATGATATTGAGAGTTGTGACGCTTGCTTCTCCATGGACCATGGAACACTGGAGCACTGTGCTTGGAAAGTCAGCTGCGATCCACTGACATTCGGAGGGCAATGTTGTATGAGGACCTCCAAGCTCAGGTCTCTCTATCCTTCCTTTGGATTCCCTCCTGATTCTATTCAGACCTGTGAGGAGGGGACCTCCTCTTCTTCTAGCCTTGCCAGGGAGGAGGTCTCTTCTGCAGTGCTAGAGGATTGGTTCAGGCATCTCAGGGGCCAGGCTGGGAGCAACGCACAAGCAGTCAACTCCTCAGAGATGCAGGCTCCCCAGGTGTCAAGGCCCATGCCTGCTGGCCCAGTATGGATGGCTCCTCAGTGCTGCCCACTGGTGCCATTCTGTATCCAGAGGTCATTTGCGGCTCTGGTGATAGGCACCATGAGTGATACTGGGCCCTCCTGCTTCACTGCAAGTAGCACCCTGGGTGGGAAAACCTCTGGGGCAGCTTATCTGGTGGTCTTCTGGATCTCCTTTTCACCAGGGCCAGATGCATGGGAGACTGATCTGGACTGGCTGTCAAACTCCTCAGAGTCAGAGGATTCTCCAGTGCCAAGTAACTCTGTGCCCTCCCAGGCATCCCTTCCTTGAAACCAGCAATTATGATGGGTGCTGGATCTCACACCAATGGTGATGTCAGGAGCATGCCTGCCAATAGTGACCCTCCATCTGAGGGGATGGTTTTTTGAGTCTCGGGGTCCCAGAGAGCTGTCTGTCCCAGTGCTGCCCCCCTGGACCAGAACAGGGACTCACTGTTCTGCGACCTCTGTCAGGAGGCCTGTGGGATTGCAGCAGTCCCTAGCTTTGGGAGTAAGGAAGAGGTCAACCTTGGAATCAACGGGGTTAAGGGGGCAGGACATGGGACAGCGACCTTCCTCTGGAACTCTTGGGGTTCAGGAATGTGTCACGGTGCTGAGCCCTTGTTCTCTCCCTTGTCCCCTCCAAGGTAGGCCTTATTGGGTGGGGTTGGGTTCTGCCCTTCTGGTGCTATGCAGCCTCAGTCTCTTCAAAGGGGAGTTTCCTGTTCAGGGCTCAGTCCTAACCACTTTGAGCTGGTTGAGCGGCCAGTAACTGCACAGACCAGTGGATCCCCAGGAGGTCCAAGATCACCAGCATGGTTCCCTAGCCGTGGCAGAGGTTGCTCAGATAAGGTGAAGTGTGTCTCCCCATTGCATCTGCAGCCCCCCCATTTCCTAGGGCATGTGGGTCCTTCAGGGACCTTGACCTGGGAGCAGTTCAAAGCCACTGCTGCCATCTTCCTCAGGTATGTAAAGGCTATGTATGAGCAGATCTTTTGCATGTCTCCCACGCAGCAGTCAGACTTGGAATCTTCAGATTCATCAACCTCCTCATCTTCCTCCTTCAAGGAAGAGGATACCTCTGTCCATCTGTCCTCGGGCGCTGACCAGATAAAGTATCAGCGCTTCCTATCGAGGCTGGTTGGTGATCTGCACTTATCCCAAATCACAAGTTGCAATACTGAGTGGACGTGTGTCTTCCTTAATGAAATCAGTGCAGACCACCTGGTCATCCTTTCATGGTTGATTCCCTTCCAGGAAGCATCATCCCACACCTGGCAGTTTTCATCTGTTAAAAACTCCAGCCCCTATGGAATGCCAGCACAAGTAATTGAGCACACCAGAGGTCTCCAGGGACCTTGCCTCATCCCACTTCAGGAGTGAGGGTAGTGGATACCCCTTCTGGGCATAGAAACCTGGTGTGCAACCAGCCCCTGGATGTGGACTCTGTGGAGTTGGACCACTGAAGACAAACAGTGTTCTCTTCGGTTTATATCATGTTCAGCTTTGCCACTCATCAGGCACATCACGCTGCCTACAACAGGCATCTGTGGTCAATGCTAGGTCAGGTGGTGGTGACATTGCTGCCTGATATGAAGGCAACCAAACAGGCCATTGCCCTCTCTGCACAGGGCCTGGAGCTCACGAGGTACCAGGCAAGGGCATCTTATGATGCCAGTGAGGTAGCTTCAAGGCTAGCGGTGACAGCGATCTGCATTAGGCGGACAGTGTGGGTTCATCTATCAAGTTTGTCACACTTGGCATGGTGTAGGGTGCTGCCTCTGCTCTCCAGCGGACCCACCTTTTATCCAACATGGCAAGGTGGGAACTACAGGGGCAACTTCCATCTTCCAAGCAACGGGAACCCCACCTTGCCCTGACCAGTTGCAGGCCTAACTGGCCTATAATCGGTCTCCTCTTTTTGTGGTCCTCCCCCACAAGAGACTGAGAGACTCATGTCCCTTAGGGAAGTGCTGAGCCTCCTTTGGAGGCTTGGTACTCACCAAGACAGTGATGAATTGTGAAGATGGACACAGGGAAGATATGAAAATTATGCACCTATCGTAATTCTTGATCTTCCTGTATATCTTTACCATTCATCACTGGCTCCTTCCCTTCTGAGCCTCAGTCCCCAAATGATGCTCCCTCCCTGCTTGCCCTCCACCTCCTTGAGGCCAATTGTGGACCGGGTCCTACTGTTACCTACGGCTACTCTGTTACCTTCCTAAGTGACAGAGGACCCACCCTGGGAAGGAGGGCAAGTAGGGCTTCTTGCTTTGGCCATAGGGACTCCCTGTAGGTCCTTCCTTTCTCAGCTGGGGGGGTTTCTCCTGGATGTGGTGTGGTCCTGTGGTGGGGGATCTCCCCTAGGTGGGGTAAAGAGGAAAGTGACCATGGACACTCTCTTTTTCAGTCCTTATATCATTTTTCCTCCTTCCCCAACACTTTTTTTGGGGTGGTATGACTTGTCCTGAAGAGGATTGCACCCTGAACCCTGTGGGATCTCCCTCTCAGGACAGCAGTAACTGGAGGGGCTCTTCGTTACTTATGAATAAACTGTCCTGTTGTACAATGCTGAACAGTCATAAGGCTGACTGATTGTACATCATCTATATTGCACCCACACTTTAGCTGCTACTCTATTGTATTTCAACTGTATTCTTGCACTTAGTTGTACCTAGCTGTGCTCAATATATTCAGTGTATTCTATTTCCTATACCTTTCTTTGTTATTGTAAGTGTATTGTCTGTATTACCTATGTATCATCTTTATGGCCCAGGTCGTGACTGAAGACAGTCCACTGGATCAGTGCACCTAGGAATATATGAACATAGGAAATTTGCCAGCAGAAACAAGCCACATGGTCTATCAAGTCTGCTTGAATGTGCAGCTAGCACACCTACCTTGCAGCTGCCCCATCCCTTCCCCTTCACAACAACCTCCCATCTCATCCTGTCCCATCCCCTTTTGAAATCCCCACTATCTTGAGGATACCAGCTCCTCTGGCAGAGAGTTCCTTTCCACCACAACCCTCTCTGTGAAAAAGTGTCTCCTCATTTCCCTCCTATATCTACCCCCTCCTATATCTACCCCCTCCAATCTAAAAACCGTGTCCCTTCCCCTGCTTAACTTAAATATCCCTTCTGTTACTGTCTTGTTAATCTCCTTTAAGTACTTGAAGGTCTCAATCATATCCCCCCAATCTCTACCCTCTTACAGGGAACAGGAGTGTAGCCAGAAATTCCTGTAATCTCTAAAGAGGTTATACATGTATCTGTCTCCTAAACAACAGAAGTTTGAACAGAGACACTCCTCAGTTGTCTACACTAACCCAAATACTACAGATTAGAAATAAAATGTTAACAGAAAGGCATATGGTTTGGGACAGGCACTCAACAAAACTGTACACAAATGTGTACAGTGAGCATGCCTGCCTACATCCTTTAGTACATATTCAAGTCACGCAGCCTCTCCTCATATTACCTCAGTACCTGCATCATCTTAGTTGCTCTGTGCTGTACCCCTTCCAGTAATACAATATCCTTCTTTAGATATGGGCACCAGTACTGCATGCAGTTCTCCAGGTGTGGTCTGACCAGTGAGCTGTAGAAAGGCAGGATCACCTCCCTGTTCCTAGAGAAGATTCTTCTCCAAATACACCCCAGCATCCTGTTGGCCTCTGCTGCCACATTCCTGCACTGTTCTGAGTTGTTCATTTTCACATTTACAACCATACCTCGATCCCTTTCCTCCTTGGTGATACCTAGCTGTACTCAAACCAGCTGATAGCTCCTCCCTGGGTTCTTTGCTCCAAAGTGCATCACCTTGTACTTTGTAGCATTGGACCCCAGCTCCCACTCTTCTGATCACTCCTCCAGCTTAATCAGGTAATTCTGCAGTTCTGCCATTTCTCTATGTCATTCACCACCGCACCCATCATTGGTGGTTGCCCAGCTTGCAAGAGGCTGATCTTATTCCTGATGCCATGTGAGATGTCCTCTATGGATATCTCAAACAACATCAGCCCCAGTACCGATCCTGCGGCACCATGCTTGTAACTGCCTTTGGAGATGAGAGCTCCCCCCAACCAGTACCTTCTGCTGTCTTATCCCGAAGCCAGTTTTCAATCCAGTTAACCATCTTAGTCCCAACCCCCACATACCTCAATTTCCTCCCAACCTCTCATGCGGCACTGAATAAAAGGCCTTGCTGAAGTCCAAAACTATGACATCCACCACATGACCTTTGTCCAGTTCCCTCAGTACCCAGTCATAGTACTGAACTAGGTTAGTCTGACAGGACTTTTCTGAGACAAATCCATGCTGATGACTGTCCTGGAGTACTTTATCCTCCAGAAATGTCACAAGCTTCTCCTTCAGGATTGTCTCCATCAGCTTCCCCACAATGAATGTCAAGCTTCAGGTCTGTAATTGCCTGGTTCATTCTTAGGGTCACTTTTATGGAGTGGCACCACATTGGCTATCCTCCAGTCCTGTGGCATGCACCTTGTTTTCAGGGAGGCATTGATCAGGTCCACCAGTGGCCAAGCCAGTACCTTTGCCAGTTCCCTCAGCACCCTGGAATGTATGCTGCCTGGTCCTGGTGCCTTACCCACCTTCAGAGCCCTCAGACCCTCTTATCCCTGCCCTCAGTGATTACCCCATCTGTCACCCCTCTCCCCTGCCTATCCTCCCCACCCCCTGCAGAAGCTGCCTACCCTTCTCCCTCATGAATATGAACAGAAGTACTCATTTAGTGCTTCTGCCTGTTCTGCTCCTTTCTCTGCCCATCCCTGTCCTTCTCTTTTTTTTTTTTTTGTACTCCCCTCTCCTCGCAGCTCTCCCCTCTTCGGGAGACACCTACAGCCTTTTCAGCCCTCACTCACCTACCTGGTGACTGGTGCAGTCAATCCCCCATGGAGCCATGGTTGTACCCCCCAGGCGTGTATGGGGTGGGGGTCCTTACACCACAATACATCTATGTTTCATTGGAATGCTGTCTCCGGACCGGTAGAGGCATCGAAGGTTGGGGCCTGGTGCTCCATCTACTGGGAGGCTGCACATTTTTTTTCTGATGATCTCTTGGCATGCCATGTCCCCGGATGTCAAGGTGCTGACTTGCCGACATCTGGCACGTCACCCTACTGTTAAGCATCGGGCTTGCTGTACCTCGGGTCTCTACCTGGGGCCAGAGAAGAGCTGAGCTCTGATTCCCCCCTCCCTCCAGAGAGGACAAGCAGTCCCTAGGACACTCAAGTCCTCTCCCCCAGCCAGCCCTCCAGCTCCCGGGCTTGTTCCCAAACCTGGGTCACTGGCGTCGCAAGCAGAAATCCAATCGCTATGCCTGTGGGCTGGCAGTCCTGTCCTTCTTGATCCACACTATCTGATCCTTGCAGCTCCTTCTTTCCATAATGTGTCAGAAGAAGGTCTTTTTCCCATTTTTGATTCCCTTAGCCAGCCTCAGTTCCTTGGAGGCATTGACTGCTCTAACACTCTTGGTAACTTGTCTGGACTTCCTCACGTACTCATCCCTATCTTTCCCTCTCCCGGAATTGTTGTATGTACAGAATGCTGCTTTTTTTTTGCCCTCACCTTATTTAAAACTCCCCTACTCACCTAGCTTGACTTCTTAGATCTTTGCTTCCTGCTCTGCAGTTTGGTACAGGTCCCATCAGCTTCCATTAGCCCCAGT
Organism: Neoceratodus forsteri; assembly: GCA_016271365.2. NCBI lineage: Eukaryota > Metazoa > Chordata > Ceratodontiformes > Ceratodontidae > Neoceratodus > Neoceratodus forsteri. The sequence goes on along the minus strand of JADMNL010000023.1, from coordinate 508,421,121 downwards.
GCAGTTTTTTTTCCCATTTCTGGTTTGCATCCCAGTGAGACTGAATTCCTGCCAAGTACTCTCCTAATATTTCACCCATTCTACAGAAGTTATCCTTTCTGAAGTCAACCACCCTCATCCCTGTACCAACCGCCCATGTTGAGCATCAACCAGACAGATTATTGATCACTCCCTCCCTGTGGGTCCACCACCCCACTCCTCTTACAACCTCCCTGGTAAACAAATATCTGCTGTGTGGAGCAATGGTAGGTGGTACCAGATACACATGCATGAACTCTTCCTTATTCATTACATGTACATCTTCACCACCAAGTCCCAACCCTCACGGCATAGTCAGGGGCTGTGGTAGCTTGGTGTGAATGATGGTGCCATGGCTGCCACCTCATTCAGCTAGTGGGAAGGGCATGTAATGGCTAAGAAGGCATCCCAGCATGTGTATCTGGCATCACCCACCATAACTCTACACAGCAGATCAGTGATATTTATTTATTGTTTGTCTTTTTCTTTGTTTCTTTACCAGGTAGGTGCACTGATTCAGCAGACCATTTTCAGGCATGACCCAGGTCATAAAGATGGTACATAGGTAATACAGACAATACACTTACATTAATAGAGAAAGGTACAGGACATAGAATACATTGAATATATTGAGTACAGCTAGGTACAATTCAGTTCAAGAATACAGTTGAGACATAATAGTGTAGCAACTAAAGTGTGGGTGCAATATACATGATGTACAATCAGACTTATGATGACTGTTCAGCAATGTACTATGGGACAGTTCAGTCTTTGGTACAGAAGAATTAGGACTGTCATGAAAGGGTAGCCCATGCCCCATCCCCAGCCACCCACCTGGGCAGCTGCTGGATAGGGGTGTGGGTGCAGTAGAGGTGTGGGTCAATCTTACAGGAGCAGCACATTTAAAGTTAAGTAAGTGTACAATATACATTATGTAACTAGTTAACAACTACATAGTGCATTTACAGTGTAGTTATACAGTAGTTTCAGTGTAGTTATACAGTAGTTACAGTGTAGTGACACTTAAAATTATCCTTCAGAAATCACTCCCTCATGAAGCGACTGCAGTATAGCGTAATTGTTAAAAGCACTTCCCTCAAACCTGGAGAACTGGGTTTGAATCCCAGAGCCACCACTTGCATAATGTGTGACTCCCCCAAAAAAGAACTAAAAATAAACATGCACTCTAACATTATAAATTGCTATACAATAAAAATCATTAATCTACATGATTACTTATTGACTTTTAACAGTGCTGTATTTTCTAAGGAATGTGCTGCTTCTGTGGCATTGTTTCCATAGTTAATGCCTAACTAACATATACTTAGAAAGTAAGTACACAGAAACAGCCACTTAAAATGAAGTGTAAGAAGATGGATGTAACAGTGCAGTAGTTACTAAGGAATGTGCTGCTTCTGTGGCATTGTTTCCACAGTTAATGACTAACTAGCATATACTTACAAAGTAATTACACATAAACAGACACTTAAAATAAAGTGTAAGAAAAAGGGTGCATCAGTGCTGTACGATAGTTACTATGGGATGTGCTGCTTCTGTGGAATTGTTTCCACAGTAAATGACTAACTAACATGCACTTACAAAGTAAGTATGCAGAAACAGACACTTAAAGTATAAGAAGGGTGTAACAGTGCTGTAGTTAATAAGGAATGTGATGCTTCTGTGGCATTGTTTCCACTGTTAATGACTAACTAACATGTATTTGCAAAGTAAGTATGCAGAAACTGACACAAAATAAAGTGTAAGATGAAGGGTGTAACTACTATACACTTACACTGAATGTCAATGCAGTAGTTCTGATGTATGCTGTCCTTCAGAACTCAGACCCTCATGCACTTACTGTTTAATAGACATGCAATCTAATATTCTTAATTACTATACAACTACATTGGTTACTTATACAATAAAAATAATTTACATAGTTACTTATTGGCTTGTAACAATGCTGTAGTTACTAAAAAATATGCTGCTTCTGTGGCATTGACCCACACCTCTTCTGTACGCACACTCCTGGCCTGCTACAGCCTAGGTGGGTGCCTGGGGGTGGGGCATGGTTACATACCATGTACTTTACCACTGATCTGCTGTGTGGAGTGGTGGAGGTGGATGGTGAAGGCTACACAGGTAGAGACCCTTCCTTGTGTGTAGTTATACAAATTGCATGATGTGGTAGTTACACATGCAACCACAACTGTTTCTCTTGTGGCACAAATTGATTTATGCTGGAAGTGTAACTACACATGTGACAGCTGTTGCAAAGTGCAACAGAAACATTGATTTATGCTGGAAGTGTAACTACACATGTAACAACTGTTGCAACAGTAATTGCGGTAACTACCAGTTCATGCAAACTGTGTAACTACAGTAGACCACAAATGTGAAACTAGTTAAGTACTGCATTGGAAACAGAAGAGGAGGGTGCGCATGAGGATGCGGTGCTCACAAGCAAATAACAAAAACAGAACAGCTCGGGTGCTCACCACCACATACATCTGCTGTCACTGTGTTGATGTACAAAATGTTTATTTAAGTTAGAAACATAGATATATTTCTAACTTTAAACATTTTGTACATCAACATGGTGTCAGCAGATATATTTGGTGGTGAGTGCCTGAGCTGTACCATTTTTGTTAAGTACTACATTGTAGTTACATGCAACTACACAGAAGATATGTAGTAGTTACATTGTAGTTATGCAGTAGTTTCAGTGTAGTTAACGGCACTTAAAATAAAGTGCAACCCCAAATCCTTTAGACCTAATAACACAATGCACAAATAATGATTTAACTAGGGATTTAGAAAATTTGGCAAACAGAACTTTATAAAATCAGGCTAAATTGGAATGGCATAAAAATAATTCTACAGAAATAAAAAAAAAACTTTTAGCAAAGAAGAAACAGCCATTATTCACTAATATTTGTAGCCCCTGGAGAAGACAACACTGGTATGGCTCCTAGATCACCGTGATGAAAGAACCCAGGAACATAGGTACCAGAATCCAGGCCCCAAAAAACAGCACATATAAACAAAGAAAAACATTCTTTAAAGTGAACAAGCCTAGTACTTACTAAAACTGTGGATACCATAACCATAGACAGAGTAATGTGTCTCCTTAGTGGCCTCTACAGTGAACTCCCCAAGGTGAATCCCACCACTCCTGCTGGAGCCACTCACATGGACAGTCACTTCATGGAGTCTACTTTTCAGTTGGAGCAAGCCCCACCCCCTCTGAGATCACTGGGTAGCTAGGCAACAGGAGCAGCTGTCAGGGATGGCTGAAGTGTGGGTGCTTCCAAGTTCAAGCACTCCAGCAGCAGTAGAAGGTAAAGATCCGAGTGCCAATGCAGGAGCAGATCATTTCTGTAGGAGAGGTCTGAAGCAGCAGCAGGCAGGAGCGGAGTGACTGAACAGATTCACTTGCTAGTTGAATAAGCCCCACCCCCTCTGAAGTCACTGGGTAGCTAGACATTAGGAGCAGCCATCATGTATGGCTGAATGGGGGGTTATGAAGTTTGACCACTCCAGCAGCAACAGAAGGTAAGTGCTGAGTGCCAGTACAGGAGCAGATTATTTTTGCAGCAAAGGTCTGAAGCAGTAGCTGACTGGTGAAGAGTGACTGAGTGGCTCTACTTTTCAGTCAGAGCAAGCCCCACCCCCTCTGATGTCATCGGGTAGTTAGTCAACAGGATCATCAGGTATGGCTCAAGGTGGGGGGGTTACTAAGTTTGAATACTCAAGCAGCAGCAGCAGCAGATGGAAAAGTGTTGAGTGCCAGTACATGAGCAGTTGATGCAGGAGAGGTCTGAAGCAGCAGCAGTGGTTAGTCATCATTTTGTATTGGCATTTTTTAGAGGCAGAGAAAAAAGGGTTCTACCTTTTGGATCAAGGTCCTCCTTCCAGTGTGCATCATATTCTCTTGGGAGCCAGTACAGAGCTGTACTGAGCTGCATAGCCTGGAATTAGTATTTTAGATTCAGTAGTGCCAATCCTCCTTGTTCTTTCTGTAAATGTAAAGTTTTGTAGGCCACCCTGGGATTTTTTCATCGCACTCCTCAGCCTACTGCTACTGCTAGTGCAGTGCCAATTGTCTGCCAATCATGCTTGTTATTTTTGTATCTTATTTTTGAAATGTCTGTTGCTGACTTGAACTGTTGTTGTACTGTAATGTTGTTATAATCCTTAGCCTCGTCTGTGCACTATCTATTGTCATTTAACTCTGTGTTCAATTGTTCATTCCTTTTATTTTTCCACTGATGCAACTTTTTATAATGTGCTCGTTGTGTAACCTTCCAGGTTGTACCTGAAAATAGGCATGACGTTGTCTAGTGTGCATACCTGGTCAATAAAACCAGTGAAATAAAAGTACTTTAATACTGACAGGTCCCATCTGAGCTGACATTTCTTTGGTTTATAAGGAGGGGCTGCAATTGAAACATTAGATCTCAGTTTTATTAATATTCAGATTGTAATCCAATACTTTAGAAAAGTAATCTAACATACTGTAAAGAGCCAGTAGTGAAATTATGAGATTCAACACACTTTATTTATTTATTGCAAAATTGTTTCACCAGGAAAGGCACACTGAACAACAAGATGCTCATCTCCCAGTGCAACCTGGGGGTTACACATGATAGAGAATAAAGTATGGGTCGGGGTGTGTAACAGTTTACCACACACGGTTGTGGGATGCTACATAAACCCCGAGGGCGAAGCCCGAGGGGTTTGTGACAAGCATCCCACAAGGAGGGTGTGTGTAAAATCAAGTTTTACACACACCCAACCCATATTTTATTTTATATAATTGTTGGCTTTCTCTTTTTTCCATCAGCAATTATATAAAATAAAAAAGGCTAGCGGGTTTGCGGTTCCGGAAGTAAAAGCGCTCTCTGTTTCCCCGTCCCATCCCCTTCAAATACCTGAGGAGACAGTCCCGCAGCTGTTTCTTCACTTAACATTGCTCTCTTCTCTGCCATAACAACCGCGTTCACTTCCGCTGTAGCCGGCGCTGCCCAATGACGAGTCCCTCACTGTCACCATCCTAAAAAGCGAGCAGAGTTTGAGCTTAGGCGCATGAGTAGAGGGGAAACTGCAAGTGCCAGTATTTGCCGTTATAAACGCTCCTCATAATGGCAATTATGCCAATGCTCTTATGGAAAAAAGAGGAAGCCATTAATTATAATATGATAACACACAGGTTATCAAGTTAACAGTTAACAGAAGCAAATAATAAGCAGCATAAGGATACACGATTGCATGAATATACAAGCAGCGCACATTGAATGCTTAGGATATTATAGTATCAAATAACAATTTTTGTGCCAAGAAGCAGCAGACAAGGTAAATTAGCACAGTAGTAACAGCTGTAACAACAGAGGACGTATATCACAGTTATACAGTTATACACAGTACATAGGGCAAAATAGGCCCAGGACATAAGTGCAAGGTTGGGGTTATTTGCCAGCTTCTGTAGCAAGGCTAAAGCAGCTGGTCAGGCATTGGGGAGGGGATAGTGGGGCATGGCAGGTTCAGGGATGGGAGCATTTGTAGTAAGGAAGTTTGCTAGGGCAGTAGACAGAGAGTAGGAAGAGGAGGAGTGCTAAATTTGTGGTGGGAGGGTGTTCCAGAGCTTGGGTAGCCAGTGTGGGAAGGCAGTTTGACCGGCAGAGGTCTTCTGCCTAGGGACTGAAAGTTGGCGGGAGTCACTGGCTCTAAGATGATGGGAGGGGGGTGGGGCATCTGTCAGCATGGTTTCAAGGTAGGAGGGGATGGACCCGAGCCATAGGTTAGAGACAAATTTAGCACAGTGAGAGATGCGGTGGTTTTCGAGGGACAGTAGTGCCAAGGCTCAGTAGAGGTCGCAGTGGTGGGTGAGGGAAGATTCATCAAGATCAAAGTGGCAGAAAGCATTATAAAGTGTGTCCAGTTTAGCTAGGGTGGACTTAGGGGTTGCACTATATACAATGTCGCAGTAGTCAATGGAGGGCAGTATCATCTTCAGGACCAGTTCACGTCAGACTCGGGAAGGGAGGCTGCTGAGGTTCCTATTTAGTGCACTGAGCATGGGGCATAGTTTTTTTGAGATAGCATCAATGCGGTCAGAGAAGGAGAGATGGCTGTTGAGCCAGACCCCCAAGTAATGGAACGAGGAGACATCTTCAAATGTTTTTGGCCTCCAGGGTGGCAAAGTAGGGAAGAGAGGGGAGTCTGGTCAGGCGTTGTGTGCCGAAGGTCATAGTGACAGTTTTTTTTTTTGCATTTAGGGAGAGCTGGTGTGTGCTATACCATTGCTGTACCTTGTTGAAGTCAGCTTGGAGATTTGATTGTACCACATCAGGGGAAGAGCCCGAGTAGTAGAGTACAGTATCATCTGCATACATGTGGATTGAGGAAGTAGAGCAGATGAGTGGCAGGTCATTTAGAAATATAGAGAACAGAATGGGACCAAGAACCGACCCCTGTCGGACACCGGTAGTTAAGGGAAGGAGGATGAATATCACATTTGAGACTCTAACGGACTGAGTTCTATCAGAGAGGTATGATCTGAACCAGTTTGTGGCTGTGACACAAAGGCCTTATTCAGCAAAACTCGAGAGCAATATGGGGTGGGAGACGGTGTTGAAGGCTTTTGCAAGGTCGACAGAAATGGCTGAGGTGATCAGTCCACTGTCCATGCCTGTCAGGATAGTGTCTGTAAGCCTCATCACGGAGGAGATGATGGAGTGTCCCTTCCTGAAGCCAGACTGGAATGGAGTTAAGAATTTGGAGTCAGTGAGGAAGGATGTAAGTTGGGTGAGCACAAGGTGCTCTTGTAGTTTTTCTAGTGCTGGGAGGAGGGAGATAGAGTGGTAGTTAGAGGGGGAGGTAGGGGCACCTCCTTGTGGCAGAGGGATGACTATGGCATGCTTCCATGCATGGGGGACAGCAGTGGCAGTAAAGGATTGGTTTAGGAGTTTGGCAAGTGGAGTTGCCATAGCGGGGGCAAAGGGGTATAGAAGTTTGGAGTCTAATCCATCCGGGGATTTGCCTTTTGAAGGGTTGAGAGAAAGTAATGCATCTAGGGCCTCAGTTGCAGAGATGTCTTTGAAGAAAAAAGAGCGAGGCCTAGTCTGGGTCTTTATGTCTGTAGGCGGTGCGAGAGGAGTAGTGTTGGGCAGGGAAGAGAGGAGGGTAGCAGCACAAGTGGAGAAGTACACATTGAACTCAGTGGCAACTGCTGTGGGCTCTGATAGGAGAGAGTTATTAACATTTAGCATTGGAGTGGGATTGGCAGCCGGTGAGGTGAAAAGAAAGTGAATGACCTTCCAGAATTTTGAGGGTTTATTTAGGTTTGACTGGAGGGAGCTGCTGAAGTACTCTGCTTTTGCAAGATGAGTGGCTCTGGTGCACTTGTTATGGAGCATGCGGTATGTGGAGAGGTGTTGTGGGAGGCGTAAGTATTTATGCATTTTCTATACTTTGTCCCATGCGATTTAATATGCAATCAGTTCTTGGGTGATCCAAGGTAGGTGGTTTCCTCATACTCTTGTATGATGCAGTGGGGTGTGTGTGTTCCAGATGCTAAGGAATGTGTTTTTTAAAGTGTAGGAAGGCATCATCAATAGAGATCGTAGGAGGGGCAGGGGCCCAGTTTGCTAGCGCAAAGTCATCTAATACAGGAGCTAGATTGAGGGATTTATAGGAGCTTTGGACTACAAATTTAATGGGGGATTTTGGGAGTTGGATTTTACGCACTAAGAAGGTTACGTGGTGGTCGCTGAGGGAGTCGAAGAATACTGGCTTGTTTGAGCTGGTGGAGGTGTGTGGTAAGGACCCAGTCGATGAGAGAGTGGTTACCAGATTTTAGGTTAAGACTGGTGGGCTCAGTAATGATTTGTGAGAGGTTTAGGGTGGAAATTTTAATCCTGGTTTTGTTGAGGGCAGGAGCTAGCCAATTGTGGTTAAGATCACCCATAATGTGGAGTTCCCCTGTCATGGTAAGGCAGGAGATTTGCTTGAGGAGGTCGGTGACAGCAGAAGCTGGTGTACCTGGTCGGCAGTATATCCCAGCAATGTACTGTCGATTGGTAGTGAGAAGGAAAGGACAAGATGAATTAGTATTACTTCAAGGACTTTTGGTTCGGACTTGGTCAGGACCACTGAATAGTGCAAGTCCCAGTTTACATAGATGGCTATTCCACCGCCTTTAGAGGCTGTATCCTGGTGGGCGATAGTGTAGCCTGAGATAGTGACAGAGGAGTCTTTGCTGTTTTTGTTGAGCCAGGTTTCGGACAGGGTGAGGATATCTGTAGCATAGTGGACAGCAAGAACCTGAAGGGAGTCAAGCTTTTTTTTTTTTATGTAGTTGTTTAACCAGGTATAGCACACTAAGCTGAAAGCTTTTTAACAGGAGTGACCTGGGAGAACAAGGAGGTTAAGTGACTTGTTCAGGGTCACACAGTATGCAAGTGGAAGCTGTGAGATTCAAACCCAGGTCTGGTCTGCTGGATGTCACCAGATTGGACAAGGACAAGGACAATGGACAAGGCTTCTTATATTTAGGTGCAGGAGGTGCAAGCCACATGGGAGAAGGTCCCCAGAGTGAGGTGAAGAAGAGGCTGATGTTGGAAAGGGGCATGGGGGTACCATTGCTGCCAGGGTTAGGGTGGATATCACCTGCTGCAAGGAGCAGGAGAGCGAGAATTAGGCAGTGAGTGAATAGCTGTATATGACTGACTGCGAGTGGCCATCTCTTAGATTGATGGTGTGTATGAGCTGGAAATAAGGGAATAATCTGAAAAAATTACCCAGGGGAGCAATGGGTTGAAAAGAAATGGGCTGGGATGTGTGGCAGAGTGTGTCCATGCTTGGGTGAAAGGGGAGGTGGACTTTGGGCTGGAAGGGTGGGAGAGCTCAATGAGGTTTGGTAGGATTTGTGAGGGGAACATGGGAGAGGTGGGTGGCATGTTGGAAAGGAAGGGAGGGAGGGAGGGAGAAGAGAATAAGGATGAGCAGGGTCAGGTGGCCTGGTACAAGGATCATGGTGCAGATCAGGTGCTAGGAGGACCCTACTGCTGTGGTTACTTAGTGGGGAAGGTAGGTGCTGTAGTTACTTAGTGGAGAAGGTGGAGGGCTGGGATGTGGAAGCAGGGAAATGATAGTGACCTGTAAGGATTAGGAACCAGTGGGGGAGCAGAGGGAATGAGGGTTTTAGGTAGTCAATGAGGGAGTGAGCAGTGCTGCTAGGCTTATTAGCCAAGGAGGGAGTGAGTGCTTCTAGGCTTACTAACCAATGATGGAGTGAGAGGGAATGTGGGTGGGCAATATTTGTATTTAATCAGCGCAGGGGGTGGGGGTGGGTGAGAGGGCTGAAAATCCTTCTATGAGACACTTGAATTTTGCTTAGTTGCAGCTAAATCTATTTGTAAAAAGTGCCAGGCAGCAAAAGCAGGGGAAAAAGTCCTGGCAAATTGGAGCGGGATTGTTGGAAGCGCCCGTGTTCCAATTGGCTGCGCTGCCGCCATACCTTCCAAGGAGCTGCAGGAGGACATCCTGTTCTCAGTCGGCTGGGTGCCGTCCGACCATGGGGGAGCTGAAGCAGCCCTGTTCAAGAGCAGGCAGCTTCCAAGGAGCTGCAGGTGGGCATCCTGGTCTCGGTCGGCTGGGTGCCGTCTGACTGTGGGGGAGCTGAAGCAGCCTTGTTCAAGGGCAGGCAGCAATGATTGTTTGCATATACTGTAGAGCTAACTGATGCAATGCATGCTCAATAGTATTCCTTGTATAAGGATTCTGCCTGATCAAGTGTGCTAAAGGTTCTTATATACATGACAAATAATAAGGGTTGAAGGGGGTACCACTGACAGGTTCCTCTACCTAAGTAGAATGTATTTTAATGGGGACGGTTTACTTACATCATTGCAATAGTATGAACATATGAAATAGCCAGCAGAAGGCCTTATGGTCTATAGAGTTTTCTCAATCATGGTGCCCCGTTAATAGAATGATATATTTAAATAGTGGAGGCATAAATGGTTTGTACTAGTTTTACAAAGGTTGCATGCAAGCTAAATTGAGACAGTGTATTGAATGGGTGAGGACAATTTACCCTAACAAATGTGTGTTTGTCTCCCTGTCACAAATCTTGTATGATTATTATCAGTTGGGTTAGGGAGAATCTTTTCCAGTATTTTCTCTAATATCTATGTAAAGATTTTATAATTGCAGTTTAGCACTGAGACTGGATAAGAGGAGTAGCATTGTTCTTTAGCTTTCCCTGTGTTTAAGATCACCAAAATTGTAGCATTTGCCATGAATGGGGCACATGCCCCCTTAGTTGTATTTCTGTAAAAGTCCCTCAGAGATATGGCAACAAGATTGTTTTAGGTAAGTTTTTTTTAGAATTTAGATATGTAGCCATCTGACCAGGGCATTTTTTTAATTTTTAGTGCTTGTATGTTGTGTAAAATCCTATCTGTCATGATTGGAGTAGTTAGCAAGCCATCATCATCTTCTGAAACCTGTGGTATATTTAAATTAAGCAATAAGGTATGACAGAGGTGTGTTATGATGGGAAAATGGCCTGCCTTGTGTGCATTGAAGCACAAGGCTTTTTCTTGTGCCTCCACTACCTGAGTGGGGCTATTAGCCCACCACAACGTGTACCCTGGAGTGCATTATTGTGATTATGAAATGATTCCTTTTTAGTAAATTGGAATGTATTTTTAAAACATGTTTTTGTTGAGCTATTTTCAGCCGGGCTATTGTGCTGGGACAATGGCCCAGCTGAAAGTACCTCCTGGTCAATCAGGGACCAGCATTTTTTCTACCCATTTTATAATCATCTAACAATCTATTCATCATATCACGTACTAGTTCTTCCTGAGATGTGTGTAAGTTGGAGAAGTATTCACAGAAAGCAGTTAGGATTTCATTAAATTTTATGACAAATGTTCAGTTTAGTTCATACTTTATTGACAGAATTATAGTCATTGCAAAGGATTTAAATAAACAATATAAAACATGTTTTAAGACAGATGGTACAAAAAACACTCATGTAGCAATAATGAACATTTATACATAGACGTCCAAAGTTTTAAATGATTATATATATATAACAAAAAGGAATAAGGGGAATAAAGAACAAGATACATTAATTTCATATCCAGACACATACTTTTCCAGATTATTTGTAGTCTTGCACTTCTTGCTCATGTTAGTTAAACTAGTATTATAACAACAACTTAAAAACGTTGCTGTATTAATGTATGTAATCTCGCCTTCAGTACATAGTAATAGTAACACTAAGTCAGCTGGGCCTAATAGTCAAAACACTGCGTTGTGTGCAAAGTGATTGCACCTGCTTTGTGTGGGGTTTGTCCTGGAATCCCATATTCAAAGGATGAAATGGTGGGGGATTGCTCTGGCACATTGGCAACCCAAGCCTGAGATGATAGTAGAGGCCGGCAGAGAGGATGCAAGAGTGTCTCATGGATGCTCTCCTACTTTGGGTGGGGAGGGTGGCTGTCACATCGCTCTTTCATGGCTCTTGGTGGTGGCTGGTGGCAGTGTCGATGATGACAAGGGTGACCACACATCATCAGGCACTCCCCTTCATGCTAGTGATGAGCGTGCAGCCAATAGGGAGGTGGGTGGGACCAGAAAATGGAAAAATGCCTCTCTGGCATCCCTGATGATAGCCTCTTGACCTCTCCCAATGCCAGACCCTCTGCATAATGAAATCTACGGTTGCACCCTCCCAGCACTAGGTCATGGCATAGCCCCCAGCATGATAAGATGGCCATTTTGAGAGGGATATCAGGATCTGTTAGGAGTCATTCTGTGACAACAGCCAGGTGAGGACCCTGGCAGGGATAGGCCAGCCACTAGATGCTTAGGTGACCATGAGCATGGATGCATGAAGGGGTGAGTTGGGGGGGTATAAAGAGGCCTGAAGGAGCTGGACAACTGGGAGGCACAGTGGGTGCAGAAAATAAACAACCAAAAAAAGAAACAAAGGACGGAGTAGCATGTGCTAAAGTCGATACCATGAATATGCAAAGCAAAGGTATGCAGTGCATAAAGTGGGGACAGAGCCATGCACACTGGCGTAGTGTGATATTCAGCACAGTAGCATCACACTATGAGGTTAACACAGAACACTTAGCTCTGTGCTATTACCACCTATAAAAAGGCTGACTTAAACCCAGGCAAACCCCAGAGGTGGGTGGAAACACTGCAGCCAACAAGTCAAGAGGGTATTCAAGGTAGCACACCTACTGTACATGCTACAGAAGGCTGTACAGCAGCAGGAGAGGGCAGACACCCACCCTGGGCCTATATATAGGTCACAGAGGTGCTATGCTGTACACAGTACTATCTACGAGTCATATTCAAGGTCTTTAGTGATGACCACTTCTGGGACAGTGCAGGCTCAATAGGCCCATGCTCAGGAAACTCTGTGAGCTCCTGCATGACCAGTTTAGGAGTGACACCCAGCACAGCCATGCTTTGTCTGTGGAGCTGAAGGTGACAGCTGCAATGCATTTCCTGGCCACAGGAACATTCCAGACACCAGTGGGGGATATCACTGGCATCTCGCAGTTGGCCATTTTGCTCCTGTTGGGACACTTTCTAGTTGTACTGGTGGAACATGCTGATGAGTTCATCATATTCCTCAGCACCCTGATGTAGTGCACAGCAACCATGCAGCAGTTCCATTGAGTTGCTCACCTACCAACTGTACTTGGTGCTATTAACTGCACTCATGTTGCAAGCTGGGCATCCACCAATGATGGGGTGGATGCCTACCTGAATAGGAAAGGGTATCAATTCATCAGTTGCCTGGTGGTGTGGAATACAACAGGTCACATTGCCACTGTCCTGGCATGGTACTTGGCAGTGCCCACACACCTTTATATTGCACAATTCTATCCTGCACCTGAGATGTGAAGGCAGGGATATCTCCAGTGGACACCTCATTGGTGAGAATATGCTGCAGGCCCCCCATAAATGCCCCATATGGAGTGTGAAGGTGTAGAACCACATATGGACACCAGGACCTGGGTATGCTAGGGTCGAGAGACACTCAGGATGGACCAATGGGTGGTGGGTGTCAGCACTGTGCAAGTGGCTAAGCTGTCATATAACACTAACATATGCCCTTACCTTCACAGTGGACAGAGCCTATCTTCTGCACCATTGCCTTCTCATACCTGTCCTCTCCCTGCATCATTAGCAGAGGACAGGTACAATGTGGCACATACCGCCACATGCAGCATCATAGAATGTGTCTTTGGTATACTCAAGATGCACTTCTGATGCATGGATTGGGCTGTTGGTGCCCTGCAGTATACCCCTCACAAGGTCTGTGCTTTATTCCTAGCCAGTTGTATAGTACACAACATGGTGCTCACCCATGGAATATGTCTGCCAGTCATAGAGGTACAGAGTGCATCAGATATGGAGCTAGAGGAGCAGGGTATACTGAAGAAGCTTGACAGGTGAGACCACAGAATGGCTAGGACTGCCCAAGTGTACAAAGCCCACATCATACATGACATCTAGGACCTGATAGGTGAATACAAATAAACACAGAACACTGTTGCTTGGTTCAGTGATGTATTTTCTTTTTTTTTTTAATTGAACAAACGTTATTGTGTCAAGGAAAGAACAAGAAAAAAGACAAAGTATATATATAACAATACATACAGAAATAATGAGTTCCTGGAAATACATATAAGGAAAAGGTAAACATAATCAGGTCCAGGAACATAACATGACTAAGATGACTACCCTGCCCAACCCTCCATCTCCACCCCACAAGCCCTCCCCAAAAAAAACTTACCCATCCCGCCACTGGCGGTATGGTTAAATATATCAAGGGGAACATGGGCCAGAATAACCTGATTTTATTTAAGCCAGTCAACAAGAGAATATCAATAAGTGTGAATCAGTCCTTATACTGTTAACAAAACATATAGTGGTTCCCAAATAATTTTATACCTGTTACTCTTACCAGACAAACTAGCTATAAGGCACTTGAGCTGCAAGGCAAACAGAACCTCCCTGTACCACTCAAGGAGTTGGGGTGAGCATTGATCCGGCCAGTGATGGAGAATGACCTTTTTTGCACAGGCCGAGATTAGGGCTATGTAAGGCCTCTGGTTGCCGATGAGGGAATCATTATACTCGCCCAAGATGCATGTTTCAGGAATAAACGCATCAGACAAACCCAACAGAGGATTTAGGTGGGTTTGAATTGTGTTCCAAAAGGGGGCATCCATCTCACAAGACCATAAGTTGTGGAGCAAAGTGTCAGGTTCTTTAATGCATCTGGAGCAAAAGACTGGGTAGTCTACCTATCTTATGCAACTTGACTGGAGTGTAGTAAAGGTTGTGGATGACCTGAAATTGCATAAAGCTGTATCTGTCCCATTTAATATGTTTATATAAATGCATCCAGATAGTGGCCCAATTTCTTGTGGGGTTGTGGGCTGGAAGAGCTTGATCCCAGTCGTAAAATCTGGGGCCCTCAATGGCAACCAGATGTTTCTGCACGGTATGGTAATAATACGAGATAGGATGGGAGATAGGAGCATTGCAAAGAATAGGGAGAACAAAGGTGTTTAGGGAGTTAGACCATAATCTGTTACAAAAAAGTTGTAAAAGCATATGGGATAATTGAAAGTATCGAAAACAGCAAGAAGTAGGCCAGTGGTAGAGAGAACAGGCCTGTTGGAAGGATTTGAGTTTCTGGTTGTGAGTAAGATCCTCCACTATGTCCACACCCATATCTGGACAGAACCTTCTAGGAAGAATCTGCCTAGCAATTCAAAGATTAGCATTCCCAAATAAAGGTTGAGCTATGTCCTTATACGGACAAACTTTAATTAAGGAGCATAATTGTAGATATACAATGATGGCTGCTTCCAAGTGGGTGCCCTTAAATGGACCAGGAATTTTCTTCCTGGGGAGGTAGAGGAGTGACCAGATATCCAATCCTTGAGTGGAACACAGGGAATGTTCTATATCCAACCAGTGTGGGGTATAGGGCTTCAAGGGGAATTTTTTTTATTTCAATGTTTATTAAGTTTCTATATAAAATACCTAATACATTTATGTACATAAATGATTACATACAGGAAAATGAAAAATAACAACAACAAACAACAAGAAATCCTCCCCCCCAAACAACAATGCAGAGACGATCTACATCAATTATAGCAACTTAATTAGATTGAATTAAACTAAATAGAGCAAAACAAAAACATAAAAGAGAGACAGAATAACATAAAATACTATAACAAAATAAAATAATATAAAATAACATGATCCTAATCTATACCCTCTCCCCTTGACGTGCCTTATCAGATATATTACTCTTTCCTTTCTTTTCCTAAAGAAAGGAGAGTGCGTTGATTAGACTTGTGCTAGTAAATTGAAACAAGTTAGCTGGTTCTCAACATATCACATTGCAACAGACTACCATCTGATATAGCGTATACAAGACATGCATAGTTTCCCATCTTTTTTTGTAAAGGCCCATTTTCTCCATTGTAAGTTATTAAGGAGTTCTTGCAACCATTCAGAATATGAGGGGTGAACTGAATCCTTACAATGCTTTAAAACCACTTTTTTAACAGACATAGCAATCGATCTGATGTGATAATTCCTGGTCGTGATTGGGAAACCTGTAAAATCACATAGTAGGCAAACTTCCTGCATAGAGTAATTTTGTATGCCCAATAGAGGGTCTATCTTTGCCTTGATTAGGTTCCATAGGGGCATTATATTTGGGCATTCCCAGAACAGGTGGAATAGGGTACCTGTGTCCCCATTACATCTGTTACAAGTAGGGGTCTCTGCTCTTCCCATTGTATACATTTTTAGTGGGGTTAAATACATGTCGTTCAGGAATTGCACTTGCATTAGCCGAAGCCTATCTTGCGTGATCAATTTATGAGAGGATTCCCAAATTTTAGACCAATTGGAGCTAATATTCAGGTATAGGTTATTCCAATATGTAGAAATGCTGTCTGTTTTTGGGTAAACCAGCGAGTAGAGAAGAACATATAGTGAGGAGACAGCATGTGGGGCTGAGGCCATGCTCCTGCCAGTTGAAAGCCAATCCTTGGAGTCGGTGAAAGGAGGTTTTGCCCCAAAGAATTTTATAAGCATGTGATGAATCTGAAATATCTGATATGCCCATTTATTGGGAAGGTCGAGCTTAGTTAAAAGGTCTGTAGTATTTAGCCATTCTTGGTTAGGACTGCAAACATCCCGTACTATGCAGTTTTTAATGGAAGGAATCCACTTATTTGAGATTATTTTCCCTCCTAACTTAAAGTTAAGATTTTGAAAGAGTAGTTGGGAGAGATCCTGTGTATTATTATATCGTAAAGTAGCACAGAGTTGGTTATGTATGCGCACTGAGTGGTCTAGTGGGCCATAATGTAATGCAACAGGAAGATTTTTGTATTTTATAAAAAGTAGGGCTGTTGGATATATACCTGCTATGGTTGCTAGTTCTTTCTCTATTATCAACCAGAGAGAGGTATAGTTCAAGAGGTAATGAGGGGTGGAAGGCACTGACCATCGAAGGGATTTACTTTAATGACTAGCCCAGTAGTATAAGGTAAAATGGGGAAGTTTTAGTCCACCTAAATTTTTGAGGGTCACTAGTTTGTGGAATGCATGTCTTGGGGTTTTCCCTTTCCATAGAAATTCAGATCTACTGCTGTGAATACCTTTAAACCATGATTTGGGTAGCCACAGGTTCAAGAGGTTAAGCGGAAAAAAAAATGCGCGGAAGAATGTTCATCTTAATGATGTTCACGCTGCCCCATAAAGTTAATGGAAGATCTTGCCAGCGCTTTAAGTCTTGTTGGATAGTCTTGTGTAGATCCTCTAAATTTAGTTTCCTCATTTGTGTGCCGTTAGTTGATAGGTGTATACTTAAATATTTTATTGATTTTGGAGCCCATTCCATACCTAGTTCGGTTACCTCTTGTTTAAGTACTCTCATGTTTAGTGGGAAGACCATGGATTTATCTGCATTGAGCTTATAGTTGGAAAGAGTTCTATATTCCTGCACTATTCCCAATAGTGTTTGAATTGAGGGTTTAATTTGTGTGATATGCAGTAGGATGTCATCTGTATAAACTGCTGTCTTAGGGTTAAATGATCCTACTTGTATCCCTTGTATATTCGGTGATGTCTGAATGGCAACTATGAGGGGTTCTAGATATAAGTTAAATAATAACAGGGATAAAGGGCAACCCTGTTGTGTTCCTGCCTCTAAGGGAAAACCAGGGAGAAAGGGTACCATTACAGTAGACCTTTGCCGTGGGGGTAGAATATAGTACTTCTAACTATGAGAGGAATAGAGTGGAAAAGCAGAATCTATACAAGGTTCTAAATAAGAACTGCCAGTCCACTCTATCAAAAGCTTTTTCCACGTCCAGGGAAACCAACGCTGCAGTGTGGGGGGAATCCCTGGTCACGGAAAAGATATGAGCAATCCGACGTAAGTGGTCTACAGAAGATCTGCCTTTCATAAATCCCACCTGGTCGGGAGAAATAAGGAATGGGAGTACCTACTTTACCCTGTGTGAAGTAGTTTAGCCAGAATTTTGAGGTCAGTATTAAGAAGGGATATGGGTCGGTAGTTGGGTATCTTGGATGGATCTTTTCCTGGTATTGGAAGGACGACTATTATTGCTTCTAAAATCCTGGGGTCTAAATCTATATCATTTAACATAGAGGAAAAGACTGCAAGTAGCCAGGGTGCTAGTTGGGGTGCAAATTTTTTATAGAAATTCAAGGTGTAGCCATCAGGTCCTGGGGCCTTATCCAGAGGGAGAGCCTTAATAGTTTGAATTATATCATCTTCTGTGAAGGGTATTAGTAAACCTTCTGCTTGGAGTGAGGTTAAAGTAGGGAGGGGGAGTTCTGCTAGATAATCATCCACAGCATGCTTGGATGAGCGGTTGGGCATACGAGTGTATAGTTATCTATAATAATTTTCAAATTCTTTGTTTATGTCTTTTGCCTGAGTGATTGGTGGTCCATGAAGATTATTTTGAAGTGCCGTGATACATTTTGAGGCTTCCATCTTTATAAGCCTATGGGCTAGGAGTTTTCCTGCCTTCTCCCCTTGTTCTGTATAAGAGGCATTTGTTTTCAGGATGGCCCATTCTGATTTCTCCCTAAGTAAGTCGGAGTATTTATCTTGTAATTTAATGAGGGTCTCTTTTTCGGAAATTGTTGTATTTTTGGATAGATATTTTTCTTTGTCCCTAATTTCCTCTAACAGAGTTTTGGCCTCCTGTCTCTCTTTCCATTTTTTATTGGCTGCCAATTTAATGAATTCTCCTCTGATGTAACATTTTGATGCACCGCATTCATTAGATGGAAAAAAGATAGTCCCCCAATTCTCCTTTTTAAAAAATTCTAAAGCAGCAGAAATACACTCTGTGATTATTTTATTTTTTAACAATTGATTGTTAAGCCTCCATTGTCTATCTGAACCTCAATTTGAAGACAGTGATAAGGTACAGGTCACCATAGAATTGTCTTAACCCATTCCCTGTTCTGATCTACACTCCATTAACCCCTGGAGCAGTGATTTACTCATCCAGAAATAGTCCAGACGGGAGGCAGAGCCGTGAACTGCAGACCGAAATGTGTACTCTTTTAATGTAAGTTGCAAGGTCCTCCATGGGTCATAAAAAGCTAAATGATCTACTAGATCTCTCCAAGCTCTTTGTGCAGGAGAGAGTTCGTGGGATTTGGGGCCTGTTGTTTTGTCCAGATTGGGATCAAAAGGAGCATTCCAATCTCCACCCAGGAGCATCGGAATGTGCAAAAATTGTGTTAACACTGAGAGAAGCCCCATAAACAATGAGGGGGGAATCTGAATTGGGTCCATAGATACTACCTAATAGGATCTTAAATTAGTGGATTTTACCAATGGCCAGAACGTATCTGCCATTCTTGTCTCTAAGGCACTGTTCGCAGATGAAGGGGAAAGTTCTAGTAGTCAAGATAGCTACCTTTTTACTATTCTGAGAATCACCTGCTGTAAAGACCTGTCCCACCTGCTTTCTCCTCAAGAGGATCTCCTCAGATTGTAGAAGATGCATTTCTCGTAAAAAAAATAATTTCATTCCTTATAAAATTTAGGTGTTTAAGCAATTTCATACATTTAAGTGGATGTCTTGTACCTTTAACATTCCACGTACAAAACTTAAATGATTGAATCATATTCCTATAGTATCAGATGCCTAGTCCGCCCCAATTTCCACATAATCAACCTTAACCAGCCAACGTGCACTAAATCAATTCTAAATAGGAGCTCCCATTACAAAACACAGATAACAAAATCAAATTGCTTAAAATTTCCAAAAAATTCCCTATTCCCTTTAAACTCCTTAATGCCCTCCAAATACCCCTCCCTTTATTAGGAAATAAAGTCTGCTAAAACCTTGAAACAAAACTATTCCTACTATGTTGCCTATGTCCTAACTTATTATAATGAGAATGAGAACCACCCCCCCCAACATGTTGGTCCATGGCGATCAGCAAACTGAGGACTCTCCCCCCCACTCACCCAACTACATTAACTTCTCCCCCCTGACTATATAAGATAAGATAGAATGCACTATCTAACATTTTATCAGGGTATATGAATAGATTAATCTATATGTTTCCATACATAGTTCCTGTAAATCTTTACAGGTACCTTTAAATTACCATTATCACGATCAATTGAAAAAATTAAACAGCAAAACATCACAACATTCAACCCTTGAGAAAAGGAGGCAAATGTACTTTAAAGTCAGACATAATAACTCTGGGTCTAATAGCTCAACCTACAGTAATAAAACTTAGCATGAACTCCCTCAGAATGTAATCGCTGTTCCCTGTAGTTACAAAGTAAAAGGACAAGGGTATGATGGTGCCCTCTGCAGGTTGAAATCTCCAACTGTGAAAGTTAAAGTGTTTTACTGCAAGATGCCATCTTGAGAGAATTAATGAAAATGATATTCAAGGCAGTAAGAAATATGACCCAAGTTAGACCTAGGTGTTTCATATTCTGAATACCTTGTAGTGCCCCCAAGTTCTGAAAATGTTGTTAAGTTATGTCTCAATACAGCGTGATGGTAACCCTGCTGCTGTGGGCCATAATACAGGGGGTAGTGTAAAAAAAAAATGTGAAGAACAAACTAGTCTGGATCATACATTACTGTTTTTGAGTATCTGTAGCTTCTATAATCTGGTGGATGGTAGTGAGTATAGAAACCCATTGATTCAATGTGTTGCTCCTATTTAATTTAAGTTTCTTTGAGATCTCTGTTTTTCAACAATCTGTAATCAGAGTGGGGCATTTCTGTTTGAGGTAGGCCCATGCTGGGTCGGGCTATTCAAAAGAAGACCAGGATCCTTCCAGCGGTACCGGAAGTTTGGCAGTGTAGATCATTCAGAATTTTATTTCAGCAGCCAGGCATTTTGATACGATTGGGTGAAATAGGGATCTGCGCTGTCTGACAGTAATAGGGAGTTCCTGTGTGATTCTAAGCTTTTTAACCTCCCACAGAATGTCCTGAATGTCTCTTAGCATTTGTAGGATGTGTTGTTTCTCTAAGAAATTTAGAAAACAGCAGATTATAGGTCTAGGTTGAGCGTTGGGGGTGGGCATGGGTCTGAGAGCCCGATGTGCTCTTTCTAAGATGTACTTCAGTCCGAATGGAGAGGGCCCAGCAAGTTTAGTTAGGAGCTTTTGTATGAAAAGCAAAATATCTCTCTCTTCCTCCCTCTCAGGGATTCCAATTATAACAATATTGTTCCTCCGACTCCTCCCCTTAAGATCTTCTATTTTGTTTTCCAGCCTTTTGATTGTCTGGTGATTAGTAGTGATATGGTCATCAATTTTTTCAAACCGCTTCTCGACAGAGAAGATGTGGGCCTCACTACCCGATGGAAGTCTGGTGATGTCTTCCAAAGCCTCCGATGTGTGTTTTACTTCAGTAACCAAAGAACGGACTTCTTCTCAGAATGGCTGGAATTTGGAAAGAAAACAATCCAAGGTCAGTAAGGCTGGGTCCGTTGT